>JAMGZG010000008.1:0-1200000 GCA_024713935.1 Morchella eximia
TAACTAACCCTAACTAACCCCTAATCCAACCCTAACTAACCCTAACTAACCCTAACTAACCCTAACTAACCCTAACTAACCCTAACTAACCCTAACTAACCCTAACTAACCCTAACTAACCCTAACTAACCCTAACTAACCCTAACTAACCCTAACTAACCCTAACTAACCCTAACTAACCCTAGTTCGGGTGGTAACCCTAGTTAACCCTAGATAACCCTAGTTCGGTTGGTAACCCTAGTTAACCCTAGTTAACCCTAGATAACCCTAGATAGCCCTAGTTTTCCCTGCTTTAGGTATTAACCCTGTTAACACTACTTATCCCTGCTTCAGGTATTAACCCTCTTAACCCTTGTAACTCTAATTCATTCTGGTTACTCGTGGGTGATACTATTGAACCTTAATAACTCTCCTAATCCTTATCACTCCGTTTAACTCTAGTTAAGCCTGTTACCCTAATTATCCTCAAATGTCTAACAATAAACTGATGCGAATTCGCCGTGCTTTTCTTGCCGAGGAGGTCCGCTATTACAATAATAAAGATTGCGAGTGGTTCTGGACTCGCTTTGTACGTCAGAATGTTTTTATAATTGTCTTAACAATTTTCATATTTTTGTTGTTTATCAAAAAGTCAGAAAGTATGGGAAGTATTGGTTTTCTTTAAGATTGCCAGAGTGACAATTACTATATGGAATTTGGGTTTGCGGACTCTTTTCTCTGGGTTTGATAGCAATCTTTAGCTTTGTACCAATTCAATTATCAGGCTATAGTCATTTCGATTTTTATGCTAACATTTGGCCCGCTTCAAGGACTTCACTGATTATAGTTACAAAGAAATTTAGAATTAACATTTATCATCTTGGATGAATTCTAGTTTCCATCATATTTACTTTTACTTCTTGGCTGCCAACTTCACCATCTTTTTTCTATTTGAATGTTTTTGTAGCTCTTGTTGCGAATATTGATTCCAGAATATGATTTGTTTTGGTCCTTTTTGAGCAACGCGATAAGTTGCCAGTAAGTACCTTGGATTTTGTAGCTGATTTCGATTTTGAAATCAGGAGGGATCATTACCATATTCTGCCTTATCTCAAGCAAGTGTTCTCTTTTGATTTTTGTGATTTCTGGTTTCAACAGTGGGTATCATTTAGGTTTCTATTTCTCCTTGTTGTGGTCTGTTACCAATTCAGTCCCTATAATCTGGTCGGTTGTGGCAGCGTATAATTTTTTGCAATCTACTATTTCAGTTTCGGTCAGGTTACAGATGGGGCAAGATTCTTGCCTTCTACTGATCGTGTAGATTGGTATTCAACTGTATCCGCGGGAGCTATATTTGTTTTCGGTCATTTTAAAGGGTTTGACCATGTCTACTTAATTGAAGAAGTTTGTATAATTGCGATCATGCACTTCGGTTAAGGTGATATATTAGAACGTGAAGAGGAGGTATTGCAAGAGGATTGTCATCTTATTGAGTTGAAGCTTCTCACGGTGATGCGTTCTTCTTCTCACCCCCTCCTTAATACGGCACCCACGATCGCGACACCCCATCAATCGGTCCTCTGTGGCCAACCCTTTCTACATTTCAGATCGGCAAGACTGTTAATAACCCAGAGTATCCAAAGCCTATGAAAAGCAAACGCGGTTAGCGATCCTATGGTCGCAAAACAGTCACTGCACTCTCCACGCGAGGTCCTCCGTTGAACTTATCCCTCTTTTCGGCCCGAGCCAGGCAAGCCATTTTAATCGAGTCGGCTTTCCCCGCTCACCACTCCCCAATCGGTCCGGCCTACAACCGGAGCTACCATTTCAATCACAATCGGCACCCTCGAATGCGACCACCATATTGGCTTCTCGCCAACCACCTGCTGCCTGACAAGCAGACTCCCAGGTGAACTGACCATGATCATTAAGATTCGCTCACGTATTACCATAATTGAGAACACGGAGCAGGTTCCGCACCACGAAGAGTGCATGCCGCGACGTCGGGTTCAGACAAGTTTGTTATTAGGAGAAGTGTTAGGATTCTATTGACTACGGGAAGGTTTCTTTGCTGTCACTCAGATTCTGCTTACCTGTACCACTTTTGCACGCGTTCTTTTCTATTCGCCCCATTCCTGCTTTGACTTTGTACTTAGTCGCTCGTTACCTTTTCCTTTGTTTACTTTTGTAGTTCTGGTTTTTGTCGGCGGTAGTTAGGAGTGCGATAAGCCCGAGGCTTCTATACAATATAAAATCTATCTATCTATCTATCTGTATCTACTCCACGAATATCACCTTTGTTCTACGCTATATCATAGGGTTCAACCGGTCTGTCATACCGGGTAGAGCCATACATAGTCCATAGTTTCGAAGACCTTCTACTACGTTCTTACCTCAGTTGTATTCCTTGGCACCATAGCCTCTCGCCAGACCCAGTGCTACTTTTGTTAGTATGGTCGATGTAGTTTCCTGTTTATTCTGCTCGATTTCTGATTATTTCAAAATTGGTTTTGTTTTCAGATACACACGGTGTGTTTGAGATTTCTATTTTCTTGGGAGATGACTTGCTTGTCGATAGTCTTAAAGCATAGTTGATCTGGTTGATGTTTTTCGATCGGTTCAAAAGCGATCGTGAAGTGCTAAACTAACTACCCGAATATATAATTGAGGTATATTTTATCGTATTTAATCTTTTAGGATAATTTTGGGGTTGAGGTCACGCGACTATTGAAGTTTTTTCCTAAATTTCAGTACTCATTGGGGTAGGGAGGCGTTATGGATTTGCCGATTCCAGTTTCTCGGTATTGTGCTATAGCCGCGAAGTTCATTATATGTTCTTAAACAAGGTTTTAAGGAGAGGTAAGTTTTCTAAATTCAGGGATCAGTTAAATCTATAGAGAGAGTGCTCAGATTATAGATGAATTTGGGAATACTTACCATCAAGGATAGTAAGTTAATATGATTATAAATTAAAATTTATATTCTGAATAAATTTGTAAATTTTATTGTGGTTTCGAAGCTAGTGGCTCTCAAATAAAAGTGATGTGTTTCAAAAGAGTTCAATTTGCAGCTCGAAAAAACATAATCCAGTAGGTTACCATGACAGATTTGTTTTATTAATAATTTTGACTAACCCTAACAACGGTATGTGCAAAACATTATGCGCTGTCGATCATGGAATGTCACTAACATATCGGGTTCCAAGTGTTGAAATCTGAATTAGGAATCGATGCGTATTTGATTGTGGTTTGAACCTGGACTTGTTTATTATATACTTACGCTAGTAATCTTATGGTGGTATACCGGATACGCTTCTCAAAAACGAATATATAAATCTGTATTCGGCGCGCTTAAACCCTGACGCGGGTAGTTAGGGTTATTTAACGTCAAGGATTTTACAGTGCTAGAGAATCACGGTTTTCGTCAAAACGAAATGCATGATTCTGTATTACGTGGTTGAAACCTAGCTGTTGGCATGTTAGGTTACGAAGCTACATCTTATTCGTTAAGTGCAAAAATAACCCCAGAGAAACGAAATAGATAGATTCAGATTTGCTAGTTACGAAGCTGGGATTCGTGACAACGCGGTAACCCGTGTTCAGAATCCGAAATTTCAGTATTTCATCGAACCATAGATTTGACACTTACGATACGCCATACGAGAGTAAGAGGATGACGCTTTGTGACGCGCAGTCGCCGATTGTTGGAACTGATGAGCTGAACCATGCCAGTGCCAAGACTCAAGGTGAAGTTACCTATCTGAAGAACCCCCAGCCACCACCTACCTGCAATCATTTACCACAACCCTCAGACGTTGGTACTGACGATGGGGATGGACTCGGCCATGTTTAATCCAGAACAGAATCAGGAATTGTAAGGTGACGGTTCCCAGGCAACACCAAAATCCTGTCCCCGTTTGCCCTACTATACTAGTTAACCCTATATAACCCTAGATAACCCTGCATAATCCTAGTCAACCCTACATCACCTAGTTAACCCTAGTTAACCTAGCTCGGATGGTAACCCTATTTAACCCTACATAAGCTTAGTTAACCCTAGTTATACATGCTTCGGGTAATAACCCTGTGAACCCTTTTAACTCTAGTTTAGTCTGGTTAACTCTAGTGAACTAAACTTAGTGTACGGTGCCTATATTTTTTTAGTTCCGAGCTATGTGAAGTATTCTGTCGCGTAATCTTCAAGGGAGGCGTCCGCTATAACGATAATAAGTAGTGCGAGTGGATCTGTTAATAGTTGTTCCTACGTCAGAAATATTTTTTGTAACTGTATTAACAATTTGGAGATTGTTGTCATCTGTCAAAGAGCGTAAGTTGTCGGAAGTATAGCTTGTCTTTCGCATTCCGGTAGGGAGGAAGATTATTGTATGGAGTTTGGGTTTGCCAATTCTTTTCTCTGGGTTGAATGGTTATCTTTAAATTTGTACCAGTTCGATGGTCTCGGTGTAGTTATTTCTCATTCTACTGCTTACTTTTGGCCAGCTTGACAGACTTCACTGATTGGAATTGTGAAACAATTTGCAATGAATATTTCCCATCTGTAACAAATTCCGCTTTCAATCATATTTACTTTTACTTCATTGCTAGCAGCTTCAATTTCTTTTTCTATATGAACACTTTCATCACCAAAAACTTGGCTCCGCCAGTAAAAATCCGCGCGCCCAAATGGGCAAATTTGTCTTCCGCGCCGGAAACCTTGACTATTGCTCACAAAACCTCGTCCCGCAGCAACCAAAATATGAAACATCGTCTTTTGGAGCAGAGTAAGGATACAAAATGTGACACATCGTCTTTTGTGGTCTAGTAAGTATACAAAATTTGATATGTCGTCTTTTAACGCCTAGTAGGCGTCCAAAATATGACCTCTCACTTTCTAACGCCTAATAGGTGTCCAAAATATGAACTTTAGCCTTCTAATGAATAGTCGGCGTCCTAAATATCAAACCTCACCTCTTGAAGCTATACCGTGGAGAATCTGCCTAAGTCCTGCTGCTAGCCCTGAGCTCGCTAGCAAATTATGTCAGATGCGAAATCTCGAGGTTCCCCACCTGCTTACATACCTGCCTAGCTGCCTACCTGCTGCCTTCGTACCTACCTCCTCTCACCTACTACCTTACCTCTTACCTCACCTCCGACCTGCAGCGAAGCTTACCTCCTACCTGCAGCGACGCTTACTTCCTACCTGCGGCGATGCCTGAATACGTATTCAACTACCTGTATTTTCACGCCTATACTGACACCTCTAGAGACTGCTAAACAGCAACAAATTGACGCCCAGATTGACTCTCAAAATGACACCAAAACGTCGACTAATTGAACCAAGTCGACACCTAAATCAGCATCAAATCTACGCTCAAATCTATGCTCAAATCTACGCGCAAATCGACGTTTAACAGTGCACGAAATTAACGTCAATTAAACTCCTAATCGGTAGGAAGGTAGGCAGTGCGGAGGTAGGTAGGCAGGTAGGCAGCGATGTTCGGGGGTAGGCAGGGAGGTAGCGTGGAGGTACATAGGTAGGCAGGCAGGCAGCGCAGAGATAGGTAGAGCGCTAGCAGTTATGTACATAGAATTAGGAAGACAGATAGACGAATATATGTTACTGGCGCGCGGAAACCATGTCTTACTCAATGTGTCTTTCGCCGAGTGATCTCATACTGCCAGCAAATACTGCTAGCGAAACCCGTTAACCGGGCCAAAGATACTAGTGTTGAGACGACGTTAGACGCCAAAATATGAATTTGCCTCTTAACTTGTCGCGACGAGGTCCTTTGACACTGGCTCCGTTTCGGTACGCCCCGGCGTCGGTCAACAGGTAAGCAAGAGTCTTGGGGCATCTAAGGCATCTGGGGCAACTCGGGCGTCCAGGTGCCCTAAGCCGACACGTCATTTTTTGCTGATCACTCACTTTCATGAAACCTGTTTTTTACTGATATGCTTGAAGTTATTCTCCTATATTTTCAAAATTTGTACTCAAATCCTACGCTTTGTACAGTATGATGCCAGTCGTAATAGTCAGGCTCGTCGTCGCAACCGATTTTTTTCACAACCCTGTACAACGTTCTGTCTCCTGGACTTTTCGGCAGAGCTACAGGAGAAGGGTATCAGGCCAATCTTCATGCAGCATAATGCTAGGGCACACACTGCCAGTCTTACTACTCAATGGTGGTAGGAGCATGGAGTTGATGTTCCTGATGACTGGCCTGACTATTCAACTAATTTAAACCTCATTGAGCATGTTTGGATACACCTCAAAAAGCTCCACCATCAGCACTACCCCCATTTAGTACATGATACTAGATCAGCTGAAGTAATGAAGCCCCTCGTGAAGGAGACTCTTATTCATTGCTGTGAACTGTTCCCTCATGGTTTATCTGGTAGCCTCGTTGTAAGCATGCCTAGGAGAATTGAGCTGTCATAAGAAGAAGGGGTTAGTATACAAGATATTAAATGTCCAATTATCTTTATTTAGCTACTATTGAATAATTATACAAAAAATCCGCTCTCCAAAGAGTCAATTCTGGTTGCTGAATGGTAGTCATGCTGGATCGTAAGGTGTCGAAACCCGTTGCTACGCCCGTCTGACAATCACAGCTGTCCTAAAACTATACATTCATAGTTTTATAGTTCGTAAAACTCAGGATACCAAACTTCTAAATCTATAGAGAGAGAGTTTAGATTATAGACGAAGTTGGGAATATTTACCAACAAGAATGGTAAGTTCAAGTTGTTATTCTTATAAATTAGGATTTAGTTTATGAATAAATTTGTAAATTTCAGTTTGGGTTCGAGGATAGCGGCTTTCAAATAAAACTGATGTGTTCTAAAACAGTTCAGTTTGTGGGTCGGAAAAACATAATCCAGTAAGTTACCATAAGTAATTTATTTCATTAATAATTTTGACTAACCTTAACAACGGTATGTTAAAAACAATGTGGGGTGTCGATCATGGAATATAACTCACATATCGGGTTGCAAGTATTGAAATCCGAATTAGGAATCGATGCGTCTTCGATTGTGGTTTGAACCTGTACGTTGCTGTTTAGGTTTGAACCTGAATGCGGCTGGTTAGGGTTACGAGCGTCGAAGTGGGATTTTGGTTAGGGTTAGGGAATACGGTTTTCGGTCAAAATGAAATGCATCAATCTGTATTACGTGGTGGTCTAAACCTGGCTGTTGGCGGTTACGGTTACGAGCGTTGCCATCTGGTTCAGTTAGGTGCGCAAAATAGGATTTTCGGCAGAAATAAAATACATAAATCTGTATTTGGTGGTGGTTTGTACCTGGCTGTTGGCGGTTAGGGTTACGAGCGTCGATGTGGGATTCACCCAATGCGGTAACCCGGAGTTCAGAATCCGAAATTCGTGTATTTCATCGAAAAACAACATAGACAAACATGGCATTATTGAGTTTTGAACGCCACGATTAGGTGATAGAGAAGACGCCGTCATGCAAGAGTTGTCGATTGTTGCGAAGTGTCGCGATGGAACCAGGTCAATTCACCAAGACTCACGGTGAGTTACCCTACTGAACAACCCCCAGCCACCACCTACCCCCCTGCAATCACGACCACGACTTCAGACGCGGTAGAATGATGATGGGATGGCTCGGCCGTGGCGACCCAGCCACAGAATCAAGAATTGTAAGGTGACGGTTCCCAGGCAACGCCAAAATCCTGTCCGCGATTCCCCTACTATAACCCTAACTAATCCTAACTAACCCTAACTAACCCTAACTACCTAACCCTAACCCTAACCATAACCCTGACCCTACCAAAGCTAACCGTGTGACAAATACGGAGTTAGGATATTAGGAGATAACCGTATTTAAGGTATCTCAGACCCGGGCGGTTAGTAATACATTCTATTCTTGGCGATGACTCACCCCAACGCCAAGGCGGTGCAATAGAAAGGCCGACTCCGTCGGCCCAATTCTATCCCGCGTCAAGGCCTCAACTTATGCTTATAAGGAGGCCCTCGCTGCTGCCCTGAAGAGCTTCATCACACAGCGAAACATTTACTGAGTACCTAGTACCTTAAGTGTCGGCACCGTTTTCGCAGCTCTTCGAATATCCACGTTCCACTCTACCCTAACTAACCCTAAGATATTCACCATGTTCACTCAATCCACCTCGCAATACCCTTCCTCCTCCTACTCCCAGGGATCATTTCCCCAGGGAACCTCATCTCGAAGGCCAGCCGGCAATGAGAGACACAGAGGAAGTGGAGTCTCATCAGCTCCCCCACCTCTCGCAGGACCCGCCTACCTTTCAGGCAACCTGCCCACCCCCGTCGACAACGCACCATGGTTAGCCCAAGTCCATGCAGCCATGAATGCGATCGTCTCAGATAGCAATGAGGGAAGTTCAGTAGCAACGAAATACTATTCGCCGCTATCTCAACTTTTAGCCACCATTCCCCCGCCCGAACGAATGGAGGACATCAAACGTCTCCTCCACCCCTCCTTCCGCATGCGATTCTTCGACGTACTGCTGTCAGCGTTTGAGACAGCAACGAAGATCGTTGGGGTGGAATCGGCAATCAAAGCACTGGAGAAGCAGAGGTTCGAGAACAAGCTCCCTGCTGCTGTTAAACCTATTGCGCGGGCAAAGGTTAGCACCCAGTTCACCTCCCTCTATCCGGCAGAAATGAGGGAGAAATCGGCTCAGGAAATGGCCGCGGTGCAAGCCGAATGTGCCGCTAAACTTCATGGTATGATCATCGACCAAACGAATGCGGAACTAGAGTTCCTCAAAGACCTAAACTCCTTTGAGACGATCGAGAGAAAGCTATCACAGGCAATCTCAAGAGACTTTCAAAGTGCCAAGCTCCAATATGGGTCGCGCCCAGGACAGGAGGCTGTCAATATGGAACTGGACGATACTCCCACTGAGTCGAGAGACCAACGGGATATCGCCGGTGAAATACAGATACCTCCCTGTTTATTGGTAGAGAGGGATGCAGTCTTAGCGCTTGCACCTCTATTGGCAGGACGTGTTCTAGAGATGGCACGGACGAGGCAGGCAAACAAAAACTACGCCCTAGAGAAGAAAATATCTCTCAAGGAACGTACAGTCCTTAGGGTGGCACAGGAAGCCCCTGAGACCGAAGATGCTCGCATCGTTCGGATCCTTGAGGGATTTCTCCTTAAGGATAAAAAACAAGGAAAAAAGACCAAGAACGTAAGAGGGATTGACCACCCCGTTGACTTAGCGCCACTAACATTCTTAGGCCAAGAAAACTCCTGCCCCCAAAGGAAACAAACCTCAGGGGATCAAAAAATCGAAAGGAAAAGGAAAAGAGAAGGTGAAACCCCAATCTATTCCTCATCCAGCGTCGTCGAAGAAGAGCCACAAGAGGAAGCCTTCCACCGACGGAAAAGGTGCCGCGAAGAAAGCGAAACAATGAGGCTAGTAGCTCTCCCATTCAGTTTCGATCACCCTTCTTCGTACCCGGATGAAATACTTCGGCTCCCCCCTTACCTACAAGACACCGTACTGGTCGCGAAGGCTAACTCTAAAATGTTTAGCAATCTTCGTCGGTTTTGGCCAGGACCACATGTGCAGGAAGGGATCTCGGTACCCGATTGGGTTAAGTACGAGTTAGGAGTCAATATGAAATATTTGTATCCAGTCACGTTTAATAAAGATCTCCTAGAAGAGGCTTACAATGATTTTATTTATCGTATAAGATGGAATTATTTTTGGTTTAAACGTGATAAACATGATGATAAACCGTGGGACCCAACCTTCGCGATTCCAAAAGAACGCAAGATACCACCAAAAATGAGCCATTGCCTTGAGAGAGGTATTGATCGCGGCAGGCAAACGTTGATTTCAATGTGCGTCAAACCCTTCAATACCAGACTAAATCGTGATCGTCGCCCACGATGGAAGCAGCTCTCTGAATTCCTAGAAAGTCATAAATTGATGATCAAAGGAAGCGATAAAAACCTAGGCCCGGTCATTTTTGAACGCGACTGGTATGTCACAGAAGTTGAAAAATTACTCCAAGACAAAGCCAACTATAACGAACTAGACTCAGAGAACACCGGAAGGGTTGCTGTCGGCGGACAGTGGATCATGCAAGATGGGTACGAATTCTTTAGGGAAAACGCTACCGTCGATGAAGGAAGGTTCGAATGGTTGGCTAATACCATCCACGAGGCTAAACAATCTATGGAGAGATTTATAGAATTTGCTAAGCCGATGTTACCCGACAATGAATATGAGTTCATTAAGAGGTGGAGCGTTGACGCAGACGTTCCAAGGTTTCATGGAATCCCCAAGATCCATAAAACACTTTGGAAAATACGCCCAATCGCACCTGGACACTCATGGATAACATCACCACTTGCCAAGTGGGTGCAGGTACAACTGCGAGATACTACAAAGGCAATCCCATGGATAGCACAGTCTACCAAGGATGTAGTGTCATTGCTCGACTTAGTTGAGTTACCTGCAAGAGGATCTGTACGTAAAAACATTTACGTATGTACGGGAGATGTGGTCGCCATGTACCCAAATGTACCAAGAAACTCGGATATGATTATATACGAGTTACTTAAAGAGATTCCGGATTTTGTTCCCGAAGCCGTAAAAAGCCGACTGAGCATAATCCAACGTGCTATTTCTATTGTCAATTCGTTTTCCGTAGTGGAATTCAATGGCAGATTTTATGCGCAAATGAAGGGATTAGCAATGGGAGCGGCCTGCTCACCAGATATTGCAAACCTTTATGCAGCGTACTATGAAATCAAGAACCAGAATAACTTTCTGGAAAAAGACGTCAACGGCAATGGAGTACTATTCTATTGTCGTTATATCGATGACGTTCTTTCTATTATTCAAGCGGACTCTTTGGAGCACTGTAGAGCTATATTGAATAAGCACAACCTCGGCCCCGACACTCCAAGTCGAATGGGCTAATGCGCGCGAAGGCGAGGGACCTAGTCCATTCCTCGACCTGGATATCGATATCCTTACTGGAGAGACCCGCGTGGACTTTAAACTCTTCAGGAAACCCTTCAACCATTTTATGCGCATACCATGGGAAAGTTCTCACCCCGTCACTGTAAAACGCGCCGGGTTCCAAGGAGAACTAACCCGGATAGCCACCTGCTCGTCACGAAGAGAATTCTACGATACGGCAGTAGCAGAGTACATGGAACTACTCACCGCTCGTGGCTATCCACGTCAAGTGCTTCACTCATGGGCACGAAACGAGGTCGAAAAACGATGGAGACTCGCCAAAACTAAGCTAAAATTGGACTTCAAAGGCTCTCCCCCGATGATTTTCAAGACCGAGTACAATGACGTATGGAATGGAATTGACATCAACAAGGTCAAGGCTACGATACTGGAGTCATGGGTTGAGCAGACCGCGACGGATACCACCGATCGCAAATTCGCAGAAGCCATCCGTGACAAAAGGTTCCTCATATCGTACAAGAGGACACGAAACCTTCAAGACGACGTGTCCATACTTAATGCCAAGCTCTCACAAATTCACATTGATGATTTCAGAGAAATTGTTGACCGGGGTGCAAACGACCTCGAAGATCTCATCTATGCTCAAAGACGGGAGGATGATGAATCAACCGATGACGACGATATAATGTACCAACCTCTAGTACCTCTTCGCAGGGCGAACGAGCGAGGAGCAGAATAAACGTCTTTTCCGTGAACAGATTAGCAGCAACGGAGGTGGCCAAGACCTCTCAATGAGCTATGAGGTGTAAAGCTGAGTCAATCTACTCGATTGATGATGATGCTTAACGCAGGGACAGCGATTGGGCCCAGCTGCCCAGTCAAACAGTCCTAGGAATTGATTGGTAGTTCTGTTTTAACGTTATGTTAGAATCGGACCGTTGACCAATTATCCTACTTAGGGCCTTAGTGCTACGGTATGGATAGGCAACTAGGTGTCAAGGATCGTGGGATTCGAAACCCCACCCCCAGTCCTCCTGGCGGATTATTTAATAATACCCTGACCCGAAACCCTAACCCTAACCCTAACCATAACCTAACCCTAACAAACCTAACCGTATGACAAATACGGAGTTAGGAGATTAGGAGATAACCGTATTTAAGGTATCTCCGACCCGGGCGGTTAGTAATACATTCTATTCTTAGCGATGACTCACCCCCACGCCAAGGCGGTGCAATAGAAAGGCCGACTCCGTCGGCCTAATTCTATCCCGCGTCAAGGCCTCAACTTATGCTTATAAGGAGGCCCTCGCTGCTGCCCTGAAGAGCTTCATCACACAGCGAAATATTTACTGAGTACCTAGTACCTTAAGTGTCGGCACCGTTTTCGCAGCTCTTCGAATATCCACGTTCCACTCTACCCTAACTAACCCTAACTAACCCTAGTTCGGTTGTGACCCTAGATAACCCTAGTTGATACTGGATGACCTTGGATAGGCCTGGTTAACCCTAGTTAGTCTTAGTTAACCCTAGTTCAGTTGGTAACCATAGTTAACCCTAGTTAATTCTAGTTACGCTGTTATTACTAGTTGACATTTGTGAATCCTCGTACGGAAACTAACTTTAGTTAATAATAGTTCCGCGATTAACCCTACTTAATTCTTTTTAACCCTCTTTCGGTAACTAACTGTAACGGCAACGATGCATTTTGGCTAGGTGATGGACTGGAACGTTAAAGGAAGGTATTGCACAGTAGGATTAGGATTTATAATGGGGATTTCTGTTATGTTCTTTCGGTTTCTGTTACGCGAAGGGTATTAGTCATCATTGGACTAGAGTTGGATATATAAGGGGCCGTTGTCTCGTGCTTTCACCTGTTTCCTCTTCTTCCTTCTTGCCTCACGCAACCTCCTGTACCTACGAATACTACTTGAGTTCCACGCTACGTCATAGGGTTCAACTGGTCTGTTATACCAGGGAGAGCCATCCATAGTCCATAGCCCATAGTCTCGAACACTGTCCACCAAGTCTTCGCCTCGGTTGTATTCCTTGGCACTATAGTCCCACGTCCCACGTCCCCGTTACACTAGGTTGCGTGCATCCTATTGTCAACTAATACAACATAATAGTCTATCATGTCGGAACACGCCCCTATTGATTATCAACGACTGAGCGACAATATTCAAGCTTTTTTCCAAGCGCACCCCCAGGTTGATAATGTTGTTGGGGCAGAAGCCTATGCCCTTCTCCAACAATGCCAACACGGTCTCGCTCAATATGCAACGGATTTACAGGAGGTGGAAGGGGAGGCTGAGAGAGCAAGAGAGATGTTTCAACAAGATCTCGCTGCCGCCCGCGCTCAACAGGCTGGCGTTGAGATTGTCGCTCCTGACAAAGCACCTATCGGGGACGAGGGTCCACCTGCGCCTCCAGAACCACCTGTCGCAGCGACTACTCATCGGTCGGAGAAACTCCCGGACCCTGAAGTGTTTAGGGGAGATCGCGATCGAGAAAGACTACACCTATTCAAACAACAGATGAGAATCAAATTATTGGGGAATGCCGATCGCTATCCCACATTACAGTCCAAACTATCATATGCATTCAGTCGATTGGAGGGTGTTGCCGCCAATCAGTTCCTACAGTATGTCAATGAGGAGGGTATCGCTTTACCTTCCATGTTACGATTCTATGAGATTTTGGACACCGCTTTTGGAGACCCCGATCGGATGTGTACGGCCAGGAGGAGGCTCAGAAACATTCGTCAACGAAACCGAACCTTTGCTGATTATTTTGCGGAATTTCAACGGTATGCTGCGGAGTCGGGTTTGGATGAAGTCTCTCGGATTGAGGCTTTAATGGAAGGCATTAATGAGGAAATGGACGAGTCGATGATACATCATGACATTCCTGCGACGGTAGATGCATGTGCCACACTCTTGCAACGATTGGATAATCGCCGTCGAGCGGCAGAAGCTAAGCGAGGAAGTAAAAAATCCTGGACTGGTACTGCTACCCCGACCTCCCATCCCCCATCAGCGAACCCTGCCCCTGCTCCTCGTGCTGCCGCCCCAGCTGCCAACACACCTGCTACCGAACCTCACCCCTCGTTCCGCCCGGGAGGTGATGTACCCATGGATCTGTCTGGAGGTCGTCGTCGCCCGACATCTGCCGAAAGAAACGCCCGCTTAGCTGAGGGCCGATGTTTCTATTGTGGAGGAGTTGGACACATGGTTAGGGATTGCCCCCAAGCAAGGGCGGCTGGAAATCAACCAAGGAGACCGGTGATGCGGGTAGCGGCGTTGAGGGTGGAGGAGAACGATGGAAGTGACAACGAGTCGGCAAAAGATTTGTCCCTGCGCTAAGTGGCTTAGCCCAGGGACCATTTAAGAATTTTTCGAGGATGCATATTTCGGGGTTTTCGGTATCAGAGGAGGAGATGGATGGGAATCAACTTGTAGTAACTTGTTCGATTTCGCAGAATAAAAATTCATTTGTACCCACCTATGCTCTCATTGATACCGGAGCATCAGGATATGCTTTCATTGATGAATCTTTTGCACGCCACAACAATCTCACTATAACCCCCCTTAAAATACCTCGCCATATGGATGTTATAGACAGCAGACCTATCAAGTCAGGAAAAATCACCCATATTGTCGATGTCTCGCTAGATATTCATGGCCATCGAGAGACTGCGCCATGTTTTGTTACGAAGTTAGGGCACTATCCGATTGTGATGGGAATACCTTGGATGCGACGTCATGATGTTACGATTCGACCAAAAGAAAATCTACTTGTTTTCGATTCTCTGTAACGGGGGTCTATGGTCGAAGAACTATAGTGCCAAGGAATACAACCGAGGCAAAGACGTAGTGGAAAAGGTTCGAGACTATGGACTATAGGCGTGGACTATGGATGGCTCTACCTGGTATGACAACCAGTTCAAACCCTATGATATAGCGTGAAACAGAAGTAGTATTCGTAGATACGAGAGGTTGCGTGAGGAAAGAAGGAAAGAGAGAAAACAGGTGAAAGCACGAGACAGCGCCCCTTTATATATCCAACCCTAGTCCGATGATGACTAACGCTCCGCGTAACAGAAACTGAAAGAACATAACAGAAACCTCACTACAAATCCTGATCCCACTGCGCAATACCTGTTCTTATATATCCCGATCTATCAACTAACCGAAATACATAGCTGCCGTTACAGACTACGCCCCCCTCTAGGGCCTACCTCCTGGTAGGCTTGGGCTTCTGTGGATAACGCTCATGAAATCGTCCGACAATATCAGGTGAATGCTCGAGGTCCGATGATGGTTGCCAGGAGGCTTCGTCATAACCCGTATATCGTACCAGATACTCAAGTTTCCCCCTTCGTTTCCTCGAATCCAAAATATCTTCGACCTCCCACTCTTCCTCTCCTTCGATTTCGACCGGGGGTGGTGGCAATTGTTGTTGTCCTGGTAAAGGATCACCTGCTTCGGATGACAATAGCGAAACGTGGAATACTGGATGGATCTTCATGGGACGGGGGAGTTCCAGCCCATAAGCGTAGGGATTGACGATTCGCTTAATGCTATAGGGTCCAATACGTTTCCAATCAAATTTCTTGGAAGGTCGCTGTGTCAGGATATGGCGTGTGGATAAGAAGACTTTATCTCCTATATTGTAGCGAGGAGCGGGGGCTCGATTCCTATTGGCAAATTCTTCTTGTATTCTTTGAGCCCGAAACATTTCATTTTTTAAGAAATCCACTATTTCCTTCATCTCCTTCGCCAATACCATTGGCTTGATCCTCCGCTGTCGTCTTACCATGTTTCAAAAGGCCAAAAGTCATTCTTGGATTTCTCCCCGAATTGGCATAGAAAGGAGACACTTTCGTTGTTTCTGAAGCGTGGTTGTTTGTTGCAAATTCAGCCATTGGTAACATTCGAGCCCAATCATCCTGTTGGTAGGAAACATAACTTCGAAGATACTGTTCCATTACGGCATTGATCCTTTCCGTTTGTCCATCTGTTTGGGGGTGGAATGCGGTAGAGAATCGTGGGGAAATTTGCAAACCTTTGCAAAGTGATTTCCAGAACTCTGCAACAAATTGAGTTCCTCTATCGGATACAATAGTCCTTGGAAGGCCATGGAGTTTCCAAACATTATCGATATATAGCCTCACTACCTCCTTTGAATCTGCCTCTTTGGTTGTCGGTATCAAATGTCTCATTTTTGTTAGTCTATCTACCACGACCAGGATTGCATTATATCCATCACTCTCAGGGAGGTCGGTAACAAAATCCATCGATATATCTGTCCATGGTCTATCAGGTATCGGCATCGGATGGAGTACTCCATAGGGTGCATTGCGTGCTGCCTTGCTACGGATACACACATTGCAATTCCTAACATATCGGTCGACGTATTTTCGCATTTGTGGCCAATAATATTCTCGACTCAGGAGTTCTAATGTCTTTACTCTACCGGGATGTCCTGCGGATGGACTGTCATGGTATTCCTGTAGAAGCTTTAGCTGTAGGTTATTGTCGTCTGGTACATATAGAGCGCCTCGATAAAGTAGCCGACCGTTGTTATCTTCCGTGCATTCGGCAAGCGAAATCTTGTTCGAGTGATGAACGCCATTCCGAAGCATAGCGAGGATCTCGTTTGGGAACCTGTCAACTTGGTAAGCTTTTGAAAATAACTCCTCTACAGTAGACGTTCCTTCAGCGGATTCATTTGACAAAGAACCCGCGAACAAACTTAGCTTTGTATCCAAATTTTTTGGCTTCAGAACCACTTGGCTCTGATGTGTCAGCCGTTCATCCCCCTCTTTAGGTAGGTCACCTGACCTTCTTGTTAATGCATCCGGTTTTGCTCCTTGTTTCCCTGGTCGAAACTGTATAACGAAATCAAAACGTGAAAGGAATTCGGACCAACGAGCTTGTCGGCGATTTAACAATTTCGTCGTCATAAAATATTCAAGATTTCGATGGTCGCTGAAGACTTCAATTGGAAATTGTGCTCCTTCTAAATGGTGTCGCCATTCTTCGAAGCATCGTACAATTGCTAGAAGTTCCTTATCGTAAATTTCATAGTTGCATTCCGCGGGAGAATGTTTTTTGGAAAAGAATGCGACTGGATGTAGAACCCCTTCATCATCTCGTTGAGGTAGGATCCCTGCGGAGACATAATCGGATGCATCGGTTTCTACCACAATCTTTCGATCCGGATCGAAATGAACTAGTATGGGTGCCGTCGTGAACATCTTTTTCAACATTTGAAATGCTTCCTCCCTTTCGTCCGTCCATTCGAATTTAACATTTTTCTTGGCCAGAGCTGTAAGCGGGGCAACAATCCTTGAACATCCTAAAATAAAACGTCGATAGAAATTCGCAAATCCCAGAAATACTTGAACATCGTGAAGGTTCGTCGGTGTGGACCATTCTAGAACATCAATAACTTTCTTTGGGTCCATTCTATTCCCATCCGGAGTAAGGATTAAACCAAGATATTTCGTTTTTTGAACTATGAATTCACATTTTTCAGGTTTAAGGTGAACATGATTCTCATCAAGTACCTTTAAAACTTTCTGAATGTGTTCCTTATGTTCTGTCAAGGTTTCCGAATAGATGAGAATATCGTCTAAGTATGCCGTTACGAATTGATCGAGATAGGGACGTAGAATATCGTTGATCCAATGTTGGAATTTGGCAGGAGCATTGGCTAATCCGAATGGCATCACTGTATACTCAAAATGTCCATATCGATTTCATGGATCGGCTGATGGGATCGTTGGGCTACACGGAGTTGGATTAGTCAGGAGGTTTCTATCGTATTCTTTGGGTTTCTGTTCGGTTGCGCTGTGTGAGTCATTGGGGATTAGTCATCGCAGGATTTCCTTGGGTATAATAGGGGGCTCTCCTCGCTTCCTGTTTTTCCTTTCTTCTTCTTTCCTTACGCAACGTCTTCTGTATTTAGATACTACACACTTGTTCGTACCTGGCATATCATACCAGGTAGAACCACTTCTATATCTACGCTGGTTACCAATATATACGCCGTTACTTCTCTTCTCTACGAAGACCGCTGCACCTCGCTTGACCTCGCTTGACTAACTCGACAGCTCCTACTGTCGGATATCGTACCCTGCGGAATACTACCCATCGCCGCCCCTTGAGATTACGTTGAGTCATCATCCGCATCGTACGCCATTGTCTACCGTTTTAAGGTCAAACCCACACAAACACGCCGTAATGGCGTCCGAAGACACCTGGGAATATGTTTCCCAACCTGAGTGGCCAACAATCGCCGCCGCTGTCCCTCCTCCCACAAGCGACCATACCCGATCGACGCCGCCAAACCCTACTTTTACCACCCGCCTAAGACCATCCGCTGCTTCCACCGCAAACGAGATTATTGCTATCTCGTACTGTTTAAACGCTTCCTCCGTAGAGAGGTTAACCTCCCAGCCCGACTTACGGCCAAGCAGATATCGATCTCGCCCGCCACTCCGGCAAGTACGACCTCAACCACGAGCTGCCGCCACAACGAACGACCACCGGGTATGAACTCGGTCACATCGCTGCCGCCTCCCAGGCCCAACTCAAGACGAGACAATCGTCGACCGATGCACGCGCTACGGCGCCACCACCACCCCCGCCCTCGTCGCCCGACTCCAGACATTTCTGGAAACCTATAGCCCACTTCCGGAAGACGGAGATCAAGACGAACTCACCGAGGCTCACGACCTCCTCACCGCCTGCCTATCCTCCTCACCACCGCCCCCAACCCACGCCTCGAACCCACTGCCCTCGCTGGCGCCGAGGTCCTCCAACAAGCACTTGAGGACGCCCAACTCGACGCGCTCGACGCCTAAGACCAAGTGGAGGAATTACAAGCCTCCCTCAAGGCCATCAGGGAAGAGCTCGAGGACGCACAGGTCGAGGTCCTGATGGCTTGGGATCAAGTCGGCGAACTGCAACACACCCGCTCCCGACCCCCAGCACCGCACAAACCCAGACGCCGCCCCACCAAGGCCTACTCCGTGGCCAACTGGAGATCTCCCGCCATGGCCCTCGCACCCCTCGCCACCCCCAGACCCACTGTCCGCCCACCCATCACCGTCGTCCCCAACTCGCAACCGGCTTTAAAAGCCAAGCCCCTTTGGTAAAAATTGGCAAACCAAAGGGGCAGAAGCCACCACCCACCATTCCTCCCTTGTCTGCGTTCACTATCTCCGGGCCCTCGCTATCGTCTGTGGAGGATAAATTGGATGGTGACAATTTTGTTGCTTTCAGACAATTGCAAAGTAATAAAACCCCATTCAAACCCACGCTGATTGATTGACACTGGTTGTTCCGGGTTCGTGATTCATTGATGAAACATTCGCGCCATAACAACTTCCTCCTTCCACTCAAATCACCTCGCACCTCGGTCATAGACGTCGACCCATATCTTCTGGCCAAATCACCCACCCATGCCATTTGCCAACGTCCATCGATGCCCACCATGAAACCGTTTTTCTTCGTTACTAAACTTGGTTTCTACCCTCAGATTAGGAATCCTCTGGCTCCAGCATGACGCCACTCATGCGGTTCAAGGAGAACACCATACGCTTTGATTCCGAAAGATTGTAAGAAGAAGCGCAACGCCCAAAAAGCCGCCTCCAAAAGCAATCGCCCCGCCAACCCGCTTCCACCTCGTCAGCTCCGCCGCCCTCTGCCGCTTCGCCCGAAGGGATAAACTTCAGATCTTTAGTGTAACCATGGAGGAAATCGATCAGGCTATCAACAAAACCCCGAAGGACGACTGGAGAACCAAGATACCCACACGCTACAAAAGGTTCTACGGTATGTTTGACGAGAAACTTGCTAATGGGATGCCACCGCGCCGGCCGTATGACCACAAAATACCGCTCAAAGAAGGAAAAGAACCACCGCAATGGACCACTCTACGGCATGTCCTCATGATTTAATTGATTGTCCTTAAGAAGTACATACAGGATACCCTAGACAAAGGATTCATAAAGCTTTTCTTCGCCGGTGCCCCTGTCCTATTCGTGAAGAAAGCTGACGGAACTCTCCGCTTGTGTTGACTATCGTGGCCTAAACAAGCTAACGATAATGAATCGGTACCCCTTACCACTTATCCGGAAAACACTCGACCGACTGTCCAAGGCCAAATGGTACACCAAGCTGGACCTTCGCCAGGGGTACAACCAGATCCGAATGGCCGAAGGCGAAGAATGGAAGACAGCTTTCCGCACCCAATATGGTCACTTTGAATACACAGTCATGCCCTTCGGACTCACCAACGCGCCGGCCACATTCCAACATTTTATCAATGACTGCGTCCCATGAAGTACTCGACATGCTCTGCACAAATTTCTATCTTGACGACATCCTGATTTATAGCGACACCTCGAAGAACACCAAGCCCACGCTTGAGAAAGTCCTCGGCCTTTAAAGCCAACGGGATACTGCTGAAACCGGAGAAATGCGAGTTCCACACACAAAGTACCACCTACCTCGGTCTCATTATTGAACCCAACGGTATCCGAATGGACCCCAAGAAAGTAGATACAGTCCAAAATTGGACAGTTCCCAAGATGGTTACGATGTGCAAGCATTTCTGATTTGCCAACTTCTACCGCCGTTCATATACGGGTTCTCCAAGCTCGCCAAGACCGCTGAGTGGACTGACGAAGATGATAAAACATGGTACGCGACAAACGGTTTCGTCAAGCATTTAACGCCCTCAAGGAAGCATTCACCACCGCCCCCATTCTTGCCCACTTTGACCCCGAGAAGGAAATCACTGTGGAAACTGACGCTTCAGACTATGTCTCCGCTGGCATACTCTCCCAATACGATGACAACTACATCCTTCGACCCGTTGCTTACTTCTCCAAGAAACACTCACCTGCCGAGTGCAACTACGAGATCTACGATAAGGAGCTGTAGGCAATTATCCGAGCATTCGAAGAATGGCGCCCGGAGCTGGAGGGAGCCGCACACTCAATCGCTGTCATATCAGACCACAAGAACCTCGAATACTTCATGAGCACCAAACAGCTCAACCGAAGGCAAGCGCCACTAATACCTTTCACGATTCAACTTCGTTATCAACACCGACCAGGGAAGCAAGGCGGAAACCGGATGACTAACAAGCGAGATCAGGAGATCTCCCTGAGAGGGATGAAAGACATTTGCACCAGAGTCAGTCGCTTTTGAAGAGGGAAAATGTGGAGACTAGTTTGTTTGTTACGGCTTCTTTATCAAACGAACCCGCTGAAAAGAATGCCTCACTGGACAAACTATTTGACGAAGGATACAAAGCTGACCCATTCCCGCAGAAGATACTAGACATGAGAAACAAAGGCAAACAGCAATCAAAGGAAATCTCACTAGCCGAATGCACAGAGAACGAAGGGCGACTAGACTACCGGGGAAATCTCTACGTCCCCGACTATGATCCCCTGAAACTCCAAATCCTCAAACTCTACCACGACGCTCCTTCTGCTGGACACCCCGGACGCGAAAAAACCTTCGAACTCATCAGTAGGGACTACTACTGGCCTCGTGACGCGAACTACATCGGCCGTTACGTCCCGAACTGTCATACATGCCGACGGCAAAAACCAAGACTCACGGAAAACTCGCAGATTCCGACCCTACCAATATCCGAACAACCCTGCAAGAAGTGTCAATGGATTTCATACGGATTACACGGACAGTGAGGGTTATGATGCAATCACAGAATCGCGATCGACCGACGAAGATGCGACACCTCCTACCCTGCAACACTACCGCTAACGCGAGGACGAGCTCAACTATACCTGCGAACGCCTGAAAATCCATGGTCTCCCCACGCACATCACCGGATCGCGCAAGACACAGTTCACCGCCAAATTCTGGAAAGAGTTGTGTAAACACCTCGAATTGAAGAAGGATGTCCACCGCCTTTCCACCCGAAACAGACGGCCAAACCGAAAGGCTCAACGCCAGAATGGAAGAATACCTACGAGGCTATGTATCCTATCAACAGGATGATTGGGTCTTCCCTATGGCCGAGTTCTCCGCTAACAATCAAGTCTCCGCCTCCACCAAAGCTACACCTTTCTNCGCGAATTTCGCTTCCACCCTGCTCACAAGTAACGCATCAAGCCATCCGACAAGACACCGCCTTAGCCTCGATGCCAAAGACTTCACGGAAAGATGATGGAACTACACGAATACCTACGCACCAACATCCGAACGGCACAGGACCAGCAGGAAGAAGCCACCAACGCTGTTAACCCCGCACCCCAATATAACGCCGGTGATATTTTGTTTCCGCCAAGAATATCCGTATCGCCTGAATTCTGAAGTTTCGACTGAAGAAACTCGACCGCTTCAATCAAAGCGTCATCTCCCCATACGCCTACCGAGTCGACTTCAAGCATGAAGGTACACCCCGCCTTCCATGTATCGCTATTGACCGCCGCCACAGACCAGACCGCCAAATACAACCACCCCGCCACCTATTATCGCTTAACGCGAGGAAGAATACGAGGTTGAGGAGATTCTGACTCATGGAAACGAGGAATAACGGCCTGCAATATTTAAGTGGACAGTGATACACCGATCTTACCTTTAACCCGCCGCTTACTATAACGATACCGTCCGATGTCTTCCACGACAATACTTTAAACCGCCGCCGAGACGGTTGTTAGACTCAGGTTCGCAGGAGCTCGCGCTGAAGGGCTACTTATATATCGGCTGATGGGATCGCCGCCACGCGAGTTGATTAGTCAGGTTTTATCAGATTCTTTTGGGTTTCTGTTCGGTCACAAGGTCATTGGGGATTAGTCATCGCAGGATTTCCTTGGTATAATAGCTCTCTCCTCGTCCGCTCCTGTTTTCCTTTTCTCTTCTTCTTTCCTTACGCAACGTCTTCTGTATTTAGATACTACACACTTGTTCGTACCTGGCATATCATACCAGGTAGAACCACTTCTATATCTACGCTGGTTACCAATATATACGCCGTTACTTCTCTTCTCTACGAAGACCGCTGCACCTCGCTTGACCTCGCTTGACTAACTCAACAGCTCCTACTGTCGGATATCGTACCCTGCGGAATACTACCCATCGCCGCCCCTTGAGAATCGAGTCCGGAATGCCGTCTTCCATTCGTCTCCCTCCGATATCCTAATCTGGTTATATCCCCATCGTAAATCCAACTTAGTATAATATTTTGCCCTTGATAGCTTGGCCAGAGTCTCTTTCAGTAACGGTAATGGATAACGATTTTTAATCGTAATTGCATTGAGGCCTCGATAGTCGACACATAACCGAAGTGTTCCATCAGCCTTCTTGACAAATAGTATAGGCGCTCCTGCTGGTGATTCGCTATGGCGAATGGTTCCCTTTGGTAAATTCTCTTGAAGATAATCCCAAAGCGCTTTCAATTCGATTTGAGACAAAGCGTATATCGGTCCCCATTGTGGTTGTTTGCCCTCTTCTAACACTATCTGCATATCATGGAATGGTCGATGTGGTGGAAGAACTGAAGCATCGTATTCTTCGAACATATGGATGTAACGATGGAACTCTTTTGCGATTAGTTGTTCGATATCGATAGTAGATTTCTCAATTGTCGAAACGATTACTGTATGGTGTTCCGGTAGGGGAATTGAAATACCATGAACAATAACTGCAGTTCCACTGAGTGAACAATGCTGACAGCAGTTCTGAGAGTTGAAAACAAGTAGGTTCTCTTTTGGTTGAATCGTGACATAATGACGTCGCATCCAAGGTATCCCCATCACAATCGGATAATGTCCTAGCTTCGTTACAAAACACGGCGCAGTTTCTCGGTGGCCATGAATGTCTAGCGAGACATTGACAATGTGGGTAATCTTTCCTGACTTGATAGGTCTGCCGTCTATAACGTCTACGTGGCGAGGTATTTTGAGGGGGGTCATTGTGAGTGTGTTGTGGCGTGCAAAAGATTCATCAATAAAAGCATATCCTGATGCTCCGGTATTAATAAGGGCGTAGGTGGGTATGAAAGAGTCTTTATTCTGCGAAATAGAACAAGTTACTACAAGTTGATTCCCATCCATTTCCTCCTCTGATACCGAAAAACCCAAAATACGATCCTAAAAATTTTAAAGGTCCCCCAAGCCACTTAGTGCAGGGACAAATCTTTGTCGACTCGCTGTCACTTCCATCGCTTTCCTCTACCCTCAACGCTGCCCCTCATCACCGTCTCCTTGCTGATTCCCACCGCTAGGGCAATCCCTAACCATGTGTCCAACACCTCCACAGTAGAAACATCGGCCCTCAGCTAAGTGGGCATTTCTTTCGGCAGGGGTTGGACGACGACGTCCCCCAGATAGATCCATCGGTACATCACCTTCCGGGCGGAACGAGGGGTGAGGTTCAGTAACAGGTGCACTGGCAGCTGGGGCGGCAGCGCGAGGAGCAGGAGCAGGGTTCCCTGGTGGGGGACGAGGGGCCGGAGTAGCAGTAGCATTCCAGGGCTTTTTACTTCCTCGCTTAGCTTCTGCCGCTCGACGGCGATTATCCAACCGTTGCAAAAGTGTCGCACAGGCATCTACCGTTGCAGGAATATCATGATGTATCATCGATTCGTCCATTTCCGCATTAATGCCTTCCATCAAAGCCTCGATCCGTGAAGTTTCATCCATACCCGACTCAGCGCAGATACCGCTGAACTCAAATAAATAATCGCAAACGCGATTTCGCTGACGAATGTTTTGAGGCGCCTCCTACCAAGCCAAGATCCGATCCGGCCTCAAAGCAGTATCCAAAATTTCATAAAACCGTAGCATAGAGGGCAAAGCGATGCCCTCTTCATTAACATATTGTAAAAACTGATTGGCTGCAACGCCCTCCAATCGACTGAACGCATAGGATAGTTTGGACTGTATGGTGGGATAGCGGTCGGCATTTCCCAATAACTTGATCCTCATTTGTTGTTTAAATAGGTGTAGTCTTTCTCGATCGCGATCCCCCCTGAACACCTCAGGATCTGGGAGCTTCTCCGACCGATGAGTAGTAGCTGCGACGGATGGTGTCAGGGGTGCGAGTGGGGGTTCATCTCCAATAGGTGGCTCATCAGGGGCAACAACCTCGACTGCAGCCTGTAGAGCTCGGGCAGCGGCAAGATCTTGTGCAAACATTTCCCTTGCCCTCTCAGCCTCCCCTTCTATCTCCTGTAAATCCGTTGCATATTGGGCGAGACCGTGTTGACACTGCTGGAGGAGGGCATAGGCTTCTGTCCCAACAACATTATCGACCTGAGGGTGCGCTTGGAAAAAGGCTTGGAGATTGTTGCTGAGTTGTTGATAATCAATAGGATGAGGTTCAGACATCGTAGGCTATGGTATTGTATTGGTTGGCGATAGGTGGACGCAACCTAGTGTAACGGGGGTCTATGGTCGAAGAACTATAGTGCCAAGGAATACAACCGAGGCAAAGACGTAGTGGAAAAGGTTCGAGACTATGGACTATAGGCGTGGACTATGGATGGCTCTACCTGTTATGACAACCAGTTCAAACCCTATGACGTAGCGTGAAACAGAAGTAGTATTCGTAGATACGAGAGGTTGCGTGAGGAAAGAAGGAAAGAGATAAAACAGGTGAAAGCACGAGACAGCGCCCCTTTATATATCCAACCCTAGTCCGATGATGACTAACGCTCCGCGTAACAGAAACTGAAAGAACATAACAGAAACCTCACTACAAATCCTGATCCCACTGCGCAATACCTGTCCTTATATATCCCGATCTATCAACTAACCGAAATACATAGCTGCCGTTACATTCTCGGAACTGTTGTCAACACTGTTCACTCAGTGGAACCGCAGTTATTGTTCATGGCATTTCGATTCCCTCACCTGAGCACCATACAGTCATTGCTTCAACAACTGAGAAATCTACTATCGATATGGAACAATTAATACCAAAGGAATTCCATCGTTACATCCATATGTTTGAAGAATACGATGCTTCAATTCTTCCACCATACCGACCGTTCCATGATATGAAAATAGTATGAGAGGAGGGCAAACAACCACCATGGGGACCAATATATGCTTTGTCTCAAATCGAATTGAAGGCGCTTTGGGATTACCTTCAGGAGAATTTACCAAAGGGGATTATTCGCCATAGTGAATCACCAGCAGGAGCACCTATACTATTTGTCAAGAAGTCTGACGGAACACTTCGGTTATGTGTCGACTATCGAGGCCTCAATGCAATTACGATTAAGAATCGTTATCCATTACCGTTACTGAAAGAGACTTTAGCCAAGTTATCAAAAGTGAAATATTATACCAAATTGGATTTACGATGGGGATATAACCAGATCAGGATAACGGAAGGAGACGAATGGAAGACGGCGTTCCGGACTCGATATGGACATTTTGAGTATACAGTGATGCCGTTCGGATTAGCCAATGCTCCTGCCACATTTCAACATTGGATTAATGATATCCTACGTCTCCATCTCGATCAATTCGTAACAGCATATTTGGATGACATTCTGATCTATTCCGAAACCCTCATGGAACATAAGGAACACATTCAAAAGATTCTAAAGGTACTTGATGAGAATCACGTCCACCTTAAACCTGAGAAGTGCGAGTTCATGATTCAAGAAACAAAATATCTCGGTCTTATCCTTACCCCGAATGGAAACAGAATGGATCCAAAGAAAGTTGTTGATGTTTTAGAATGGTCTACACCGACAAACCTCCACGATGTTCAAGTATTCCTAGGGTTCGCAAATGTCTATCGACGGTTTATTTTGGGATATTCAAGAATTGTTGCTCCGCTTACGGCTCTGACAAAAAAAAATGTTAAATTTGAATGGACGGACGAAAGGGAAGAAGCATTTCAAACTTTAAAGAAGATGTTCACAACGGCACCGATACTAGCTCACTTCGACCCGTATCGGAGGATTGTGGTAGAAACTGATGCATCGGATTACGTTTCCGCGGGAATCCTATCGCAACGTGATGATGAAGGAATTCTACACCCGGTCGCATTCTTTTCCAAGAAACATTCCCCTACGGAATGCAACTATGAAATTTATGACAAAGAACTCCTAGCGATCGTACGATGCTTTGAGGAATGGCGACACCATTTGGAAGGAGCACAATTCGCAATTGAGGTTTTCAGCGACCATCGAAACCTTGAATATTTCATGACGACAGAATTGTTAAATCGCCTACAAGCCCGTTGGTCCGAAATTCTTTCACGTTTTGATTTCATTATACAATTTCGACCAGGGAAGCAAGGGGTAAAACCGGATGCATTGACTAGAAGGTCAGGGGACCTACCTAAAGAGGGGGATGAACGATTGATGCATCAGAGCCAGGTGATTCTGAAGCGGAAAAATTTGGATACAAAGCTAAGTTTGTTTGCGGGTTCTTTATCAAATGAATCCGCTGAAGGAACGTCTACTGTAGAGGAATTGTTTTCAAATGCTTACCAAGTTGATAGTTTTCCAAATGAGGTCCTTGCTATGCTTCGGGATGGCGTTCGCCATTCAAATAAAATCTCGCTTGCTGAATGCACGGAAGACAACAACGGCCGGCTACTTTATCGAGGCACGCTATATGTACCAGACGACAATGATCCTCGGCTAAGGCTTTTGAAAGAATACCACGACAAACCATCGGCAGGACATCCTGGTAGAGCAAAGACACTGGAACTCCTAAATCGAGAATATTATTGGCCACAAATGCGAAAACATGTCGATCAGTATGTTAGGAATTGCAATGTGTGTGTCCGTAGCAAGGCGCCACGCAATGCACCATATGGAGTACTTCGCCCAATGCCAATACCTGATGGACCCTGGACGGATGTCTCGATGGATTTTGGTACCGACCTCCCTGAAAGCGATGGATACAATGCAATCTTGGTTGTGGTAGATAGACTAACCAAGATGCGACACCTAATACCAACGACTAAGGAGGCAAACTCAAAAGAGGTAGCCAGGCTATATATCGATAATGTTTGGAAATTACATGGGCTACCCAATATCGTTGTGTCCGATCGAGGGACACAGTTTGTTGCAGAGTTTTGGAAGTCACTTTGCAAATGCCTGGAAATATCCCCACGATTTTCCACCGCATTCCACCCTCAGACTGATGGACAAACAGAAAGGATCAATGCCGTAATGGAGCAGTACCTTCGGAGTTATGTTTCCTATCAACAAGATCATTGGGCTCAGATATTATCGATGGCTGAATTTGCAACAAACAATCATGCTTCTGAAACGACAAAGGTCTCTCCATTTTATGCCAATTCGGGGAGAAATCCAAGGATGACTTTTGGCCTTCTGGAACATGGCAACACGACAGCCGAGGATCAAGCCAATAACATTGCGAAGGAAATGAAGGACATAGTGGAATTTCTGAAGAGTGAAATGTTTCGAGCACAAAGGATACAAGAAGAATCAGCCAACACGAATCGGTCTCCCGCCCCTCGCTACAGTCTAAGAGACAAAGTTTTCCTATCGACCCGTCATATTCTAACCAAACGACCTTCCAAGAAATTCGATTGGAAACGAATCGGACCCTATAGCATCAAGCGGATTATCAATCCCTATGCTTATGAATTGGAACTTCCTCGGTCGATGAAAATACATCCAGTATTTCATGTCTCATTGTTGTCACCTGAAGCAGGTAATCCTTTGCCGGGACAACAACAGTCACCACCGCCTCCGGTTGAGATCGAAGGGGAGGAAGAATGGGAAGTTGAAGATATTTTGGATTCAAGGAAACGAAGAGGAGGGTTTGAGTACCTAGTACGATATGTAGGATATGATGAAGCCTCCTGGCAACCATTATCGGACCTTGAGCATTCACCTGATATCGTCAAACGATTCCATGAGCGGTATCCATGAAAGCCTAAGCCTACCAGGAGGTAGGCCTTAGAGGGGGGCGTAGTCTGTAACGGCAACGATACATTTTGGCTAGGTGATGGACTGGAACGTTAAAGGAAGGTATTGCACAGTAGGATTAGGATTTATAATGGGGATTTCTGTTATGTTCTTTCGGTTTCTGTTACGCGAAGGGTATTAGTCATCATTGGACTAGAGTTGGATATATAAGGGGCCGTTGTCTCGTGCTTTCACCTGTTTCCTCTTCTTCCTTCTTGCCTCACGCAACCTCCTGTACCTACGAATACTACTTGAGTTCCACGCTACGTCATAGGGTTCAACTGGTCTGTTATACCAGGGAGAGCCATCCATAGTCCATAGCCCATAGTCTCGAACACTGTCCACCAAGTCTTCGCCTCGGTTGTATTCCTTGGCACTATAGTCCCACGTCCCACGTCCCCGTTACACTAACCCTAGTAAAACCTAGTTGACTCTACACTTGACAAATATTTGCATGTCAAAACATTACTACGGGTACGTCAAATTGTGGGAATGTTCCGGTTTCACTCCAGAACGTATTCTGAGGTGAAAGTGCAATGCGAGCTACGAAAGCAACACTTCACTGCCCAAATACCCAACTTGATAATGTAAAAATTAGAATAAGCAATTGTTATCTATTGGCAATTTCCCCTAGTTTTCTGACTCCAACCACAGCTTTTAGGAACTTGCGCTGCTTGACTTGAACAGAACTTTTATACGAGATCTCGTGTTACTCCCCTCTTCCATTATAGCAAACGGTTACTGTACTATATACATAACAATGAGGAGACTGCCAGTCGGAAAAATAGATTAGTTGAGAGTGCTTTATTGAATTGAAGCTCTCAGTGTTGTCCTCTGCTGGCCTTCCACTATCAACGGAGCTTTACTGGAGAGGAGATCTTTTAATTTATTCACCTCGGATACTTGAAAACGTCCAAACACACAAACTTCTTCGTATTGTTTTTGAACAAGAGTCATCATGTCTTACTACCTTTATTTTCAGTACTCCAAAGAAGTCACAGTTATTGCTCATCATAGCGTGTCAAGTGCATTTCCTCGTCGTTATATTTGATTATTGATTGTAATTAACATCGTCATATACGCTTCCACTGTACTAGCTCTTTCCATTCAACAAAGTGTTATATTTCTAAAGTTGTCTAACAATCTTTCTGACAATTCATCAATTTTCACACATTCGTTGAAATGCAAATTGGAATTGTTTCGGAGTAACGGCGAGTATGATTCGCCAAAGTATTCTTTGTCTTTTATCGTTTGTATGAGTTGGCGGAAGAGGGTATCTCAGGTATTGAGTTCTCTAAAGAAGAGCTTGGATTTATCCGGTGAATCCAATGAGGGAGTAAATGGAGAAAGCAGTATTGGCGGTTACAAGTAGTACTATATGCTCAAGGTCTTTCCCTACAGAAAGGTAACATAATAGATATACTTTGCTGAGTGATTGCGGAACAGATTGTAGTTGACTTCGAGTTTTATTTGAAGTTGTTTCACAAATGCAGGGATTCATGTCTGGATGCCATCGAACGTTTTAGTAAGCGTTTCGGACCCAAAGTTGAAGGCAGTGGTTGGTGGAATAACAGGTGAAGCAAGGATAGTAATATTGAGGTCGCGGGTGGTGTGGTCCTTATTGAGGTCAAAGTTGACCTCTATTACTTGCTCATAAAAAGAATAAATGATTTTGTAAATAGCGGAGAGTAGTATACAATAATTACACATGTTGGTTAGAAGACGTAAAAAATCCAAGTGACGTTGTCTCGCTTGGAAACACATGATCCGGTAAGTTACCATAAGTGATTTATGTCATTAATAATTGTGACTAACGTTAACAATGGTATGTATAAAACAATATGGGGTATCGATCATGGAAGGTCACTCACATATCGGGTTGCAAGTATTGAAATCCGAATTAGGAATCGATGCGTATTCGATTGTGTTTTGAACCTGTACGTTGCTGTTTAGGTTTACAAGTGTTGCAATCTAGTTCAGTTGGGTATAGAAAATACAATTCTCGGTCAGAATGAAATATTTAAATCTGTATTTGGCGGTGGTTTAAACCTGGATGTGGCTAGTTAGGGTTACGAGCGTCGAAGTTGGATTTTGCTTAAGGTTAGAGAATCCGGTTTTCGGTCAAAATGAAATGCAGGAAACTGTATTACGTGGTGGTTTAAACCTGGCTGTTGGCGGTTACGGTTACGAGCGTTGCAATCTGTTTCGGTTAGGTGTGGAAGATAAAACTGTCGGTCTAAATGAAATACAGAAATCTGTATTTGGTGGTACGCATTCGCGGTTCGGCACGCGCCAGGGATGATAGCAAGTATTTCAAGAGGTTACGAGGTGCGACAGTAGAAGCTGCCGAGTTAGTCAAGCGAGGTCAAGCGAGGTGCAAAGGTCTTCGTGAAGAAGAGAAGTAACAGCGTATATATTGAAGTGGCCCGGCCTGGTATGGTATGCCAGGTACGGACAAGTATTATAGTAGAGAGAATACAGAAGACGTTGCGTAAGGAAAGAAGAAGAGAAAGGAAAACATGAACGAAGCGAGGGAGAGCCCCCTATTATACCCAAGGAAATCCTGCGATGACTAATCCTCTAATGACTCACACCGCGCAACCGAACAGAAACCCATAGAACCTAACAGAAACATCGTTACTAATCCAACTCCGCATAACCTAGCGACTCCATCAACCGATCCATGAAAGTAGCCCCCCCCTTCAAGCGCGAGCTCCTGCGAGCCTGAGTCTTAACCTTCGTCTCGAGCGGCCCCGGTTTCCCAGGGTATTGTGCGTGGAAGACGTCGACAGCAGTATCATTACAGAGGCGGCGGGTTCCTGCAGAGGGTCGGTGTATCCTGTCCACTTGACGTAAGACTTGCAGGCCATTATTCCTTGTTGTTCGCGAGTCCAGGATCTCTCGACTTCAGATTCTCCTCTTGTTCGACGACGATAGGTGGAGGAGGTGGTTGCACTTTACCGGCACGGGTCCTGCGCGGGGTCCAACAATGATACATTTAAGACGGGTGTACCTTCATGCTTCGGGGAGGTCGACTGGTAGGCGATGGGGAGATGACCGCTTTGATTGGAAACGGTCCGAGTTTTTTCCAGTCGAGCTTCCGGAATTGCGGCGGTGCGGATATTCTTTGAGAGACGTACACTATATCACCGACAAGTATATTGCGGGTTCGCCGAGTTGGTGGCTTGCTCCTGCTGGTCCTGTGCCGTTCGGATGTTGGTGCGTAGGTATTCGTGTAGTTTCATCATCTTTCCGGCGAAGTCTTTGGCATCGAGGCTAGGCGGTGTCTTGTCGGATGGCTTGATCGTTACTGTGAACCGAGGGTGGAAACCGAAGTTTGCAAAGAAGGGGGTGGCTTTGGTGGAGGCGGAGACTTGATTGTTAGCGGAGAACTCGGCCATTGAGAGCCACTTAACCCAATCATCCTGTTGATAGGACACGTAGCCGTAGATATTGTTCCATTACCGCTGCTGAGCCTTTCGGTTTGGCCGTCGGTTTCCGGATGGAAGGCGGTGGACATTCTTGCTTCAATTCCGAGGTGTTTGCACAACTGTTTCCAGAACTTGGCGGTGAACTGCATGTACCACGGTCCGAAAGGTGAGCATGTGTAGGAGACCATGGATTTTCCAGACGTTCGCAGATATAGGAACATCCTCCGCTGACAGTGGTGTTGCAGGGTAAGAGGTGTCGATCTTTGTCACCGGTCCACGATTACCATAATGACATCGTAGCCTTCGCTCTTCGGGAGTCCAGTGACGAAATCCATTGATACTTCCTGCCATGGTTGTTCCGGTATTGGTAAGGGCCGGAGTACACCGAAGTTTTCCGTGGTGCTTGGTTTGCTTCCGACAAGTGTGGCAGTTCCGACATACGCCAATGTAGTTCCGCATACGAGGCCAGTAGTAGTCCCTGCTGATGAGTTCGAAGGTCTTTTCACGTCCGGGGTGTCCAGCAGAGGGGGCGTCGTGGTAAAGCTTGAGGATTTGGAGTTTCAGGGGGTCGTAGTCAGGGACATATAGGTTACCTCGGTAAAGCAGTCGTCCTTCGTTCTCGGTGCATTCGGCCAGTGAGATTTCCTTTGATTGTCGTTTGCCTTTGTTTCGCATTTCCAATATCTTTTCCGGAATGGGTCAGTCTTATATCCTTCATTAAATAATGTATCCAGTGAAAGGCGTTCTTTTCAGCGGGTTCGCTTTGATAAAGAACCCGCCAACAAACTTGGTTTCCAAATTCTCCTTCTTCAAGACCACCTGGCTCTGGTGCAAATGCCTTTCATCCCTCTCCAGGAGATCTCCTGATCTCCTTGTTAGTGCGTCCGGTTTCCGCCTTTGTTTCCCTACGATATTTGATAACGTTGAATCGTGAAAGGTATTCGCCCAAATACGCTTGTCTTGCTAAGTTGTTTTGTACTCATAAAGTACTCGAGGTTCTTGTGGTCCGATATGACAGCGACAGTGCTGCGCCCTCGAGTTCCGGGCGCCATTCTTCAAATGCTCGGATTATTGCCAACAGTTCCTTATCGTAGATCTCGTAGTTACACTCAGCAGGGGAGTGTTTCTTGGAGAAGTAGGCGACAGGTCGAAGGGTGTGGGTATCGTCATATTGGGAGAGTATGCCAGCGAGACGTAGTCTGAAGGCCAGTTTCCACAATGATTTCCTTCTCGGGGTCAAAGTGGGCAAGAACGGGGGCGGTAGTGAATGCTTCCTTGAGGGCATTGAATGCGGCTTGAGCCTCGCTTGTCCATGCCCATGCTTTGTCTTTCTTCGTCAGGCCACTCAACGGTGCGGCAAGTTTGGAGAATCCGTATATGAACCGGCGATAGAAGTTGGCAAATCCGAGGAATGCTTGTACGTCCTTAACCGTCTTGGGAACCGTCCAGTTTTGCACTGTATCTACTTTCTTGGGGTCCATTCGAATGCCGTTGGGTTCGATGATGAGGCCGAGGTAGGTGGTGCTTTGCGTGTGGAACTCGCATTTCTCCGGTTTCAGCAGCACTCCGTTTGCCTTCAGGGCTTCGAGAACTTTTTTCGACGCGACTTGGTGTTCTTCGAGGGTGTCGCTATAGATCAGGATATCGCCAAGGTAGGCTGTGCAGAATATGTCGAGGTATCATGACGTCGTTGATGAAGTGTTGGAAGGTGGCCGGCGTGTTGGTGAGGCCGAAGGGCATTACCGTGTATTCAAAGTGGCCGTATCGGGTGCGGAAAGCTGTCTTCCATTCTTCTCCTTCGGCCATTCGGATTTGATTATACGCCTGGCGGAGATCCAACTTGGTGTACCATTGTGCTTTGGATAGTCGGTCGAGTGTTTCCCGGATGAGTGGTAAGGGATATTGATTCTTTATCGTTAGCTCATTGAGGTCATGTAGTCAACACAGAGCCGGAGAGTTCCGTCGCTTTTTACTTTGAATAGGACAGGGCACCAGTGGAGAAGAGCTCAGATGAAACCTTTCTCCAAGTTATCCCAGTATGTATTTCCTCAGACGATCAGTTCGTCATGGACACGCCATAGAGTGGTCCGGGGGTGGTTCTTTGCCTTCTCGAAATGGGTATCTTATTATACGGTCATGGCGGCATTCCGCATGGCGAGGTCTTCATCCATCATGACGCTGGAACCTTTCAGTATCGTGTTGGTACCTTAGTTCTCCAGTCGGTCTTCGTGCATTGTCGATGGCTTGGTCCAGCCTCGGGTGCTGAATATTTGAGTTTGTTCCCTCCGGCGAAACGGCAGAGGGCGGCTGAGCTGACAAGGTGGAAGCGAGGTGGCGGGGCGATTGCTGTGACAGGGCTGCTTTGAGGCGCAGACTGGCTCTACAAGACTTTGAATCAAACTGTATAGTGTTGTCCTTGAACCGTAGGGTGGCGTCATGTAGCTGGAGCCAGGGGATTCCTAGTACGAGGGGGTAAGAGCCAAGTTTAGTGACAAAGAAGGGGACGGTTTCATGGTGGGCATCGATGGACATAGGTAAGTAACACAGGTGGGTGATTTGACCAGAAGATATGGGTCGGCCGTCTATGACTTCGAGGGTGCGGGGTGATTTGAGTGGGAGTAGAGGGAAGTTGTTATGGCGCGCGAATGTTTCGTCAATGAATGCGAACCCGGAGCAACCAGTATCGATCAATGCGTAGGTTTGAATAGGAGTTTTATTGTTTACAATTTTACAAGAAGCAACAAAATGATCACCATCCAAGTTATCCTCCACAGACCATACCGAGAAGCCAGAGATAGAGAACGCAGACTTAGGTATTGATCAAGCCCGACTACTGAAACCTGAGGCGGAGCTAGCAATCGGCGGGGAGCCGGTGGTGCGGGCGGTGCGAGGAGGGCGCCTCATAGTTGGTTACGGGCGGTTGGCGGAGGGCAGTTGGCAAAGACGCGGCCGGCAAAGACATACGCAGAAAGTTGTTGTCCCGCCCATTGCTTCTCAGCAGCGGAGGTTTTATGCTATCACGGCGGTACCGTTGTTCGGGAGCGGGGCGTTGGGTGGAGCGGGCCTGGAGGGCGGAGAGGTCCATGGGTGCGAGACCTCCGGCAGTGTGGGACGGGTGTGCAGCGGCGGGGGGGGCGGTAAATTGGCCCATCGTATTACGGATGGCCTTTTGTTCAGCCTTTCGGCCCCGGATCTGGTTATCGATGGTCATTAGAGTGGTCGCGTAAGCTTCCACGGTGTTGGGCCTGTCCGTCCTGTAACTCATCGCATCCTTAAGATCCTCCGAGAGTCCTTCGGCCAGAGCGTCGATCTTGCTTCCCTCGCTAGAAGGAGGGCCACGCGGAGGAACTGCGAAGTAGTATGCTAAGAAAGTCTCCNTTGCCTTGCCTGAGGGCGACGAGTTGACGGCGGGCGGTGCCTCGGGGGTCTGGATCTCCGAACGATGCTTCCAGGTGGGCGACGAAGGCGGCAACAGAGGAGAAAGGCGCGGCGGGGTTGGCGTTGACAAGGGGAACGACCTGGTCTAGGGCCCTTCCTTCCATTCGGCTAACAGCATAGATGACCTTTGCTGCTTCGTTGCGGAACCTGTCATCATTGACCTCGAGTTTCATCCGGAGTTGGGTGATAAACCCAGGGAGCTTTGAGCGGCATCGAATTTCAGGATCCTAACTTTTCGGACCTGAAGGCGGGGGCGGCGTTAGACTGTGGGGCGGCGGCGAGAGGAGCAGGAGCGGCGGGGGCGTCGGCGGTGGCGGCGAACGCGTTGAGGTCCAGGTTGAGCCGATTTATTTGCTCTTCCAGGTTATCGACGACTTCGGCGGCGAAGTTGCGGGCGAAGAAATTCGCTGGGCGACACTGAGTTTTCAGCGGCGAAGAAGAGGCGGGTCTTGTTCGAATTGTTGCTTGAATTCCTCCACGTTATTGGGAGGAACCCACGGAGGTGGGTCGGCGGTAGACATGGCGTACGGTGCGGATGATGACGCAACGTAATCTCAAGGGGCGGTGATAGCAAGTATTCCGCAGGGTACGAGGTGCGACAGTAGTAGCTGTCGAATTAGGCAAGCGGGGTGCAAAGGTCTTCGGGAAGAAGAATACAGATATATTGAAGTGCCTGGTATGGTATGCCAGGTACGGACAAGTATTATAGTAGAGAGAATACAGAAGACGTTGCGTAAGGAAAGAAGAAGAGAAAGGAAAACATGAACGAAGCGAGGGAGAGCCCCCTATTATACCCAAGGAAATCCTGCGATGACTAATCCTCTAATGACTCACACCGCGCAACCGAACAGAAACCCATGGAACCTAACAGAAACATCGTTACTAATCCAACTCCGCATAACCTAGCGACTCCATCAACCGATCCATGAAAGGTAGCCCGGAGTTCAGAATCCGAAATTCGTGTATTTCATCGAAGAATAAGATGGGGAAACACGGCATGATTGAGTTTTGAACGCCGTCGTGATTCTAGCATAGATAAGGCACGCTCGGTACGGTGCAGTTGTCGATTGTTGTAAGTGTCGGTTGTGGAAGTGAACCAGGTCAGGGTGCCAAGACTCACGGTGAGTTACCCTACTGAGCAACCCCCAGCCACCACCTACCCCCCTGCAATCACGACCACGACCCCCTGTACGTTGGTACCTGACGATGGGGATGGACTCGGGTCGTGGTGTTTAATCGATAGCCACAGAATCAGGAATTGTAAGGTGACGGTTCCCAGGCAACGCCAAAATCCTGTCCGCCATTCCCCTACTACAATCGACAGCTACTACTGTCGCCTATCATATCCTATGGAGTACTCGCTACCGCCGCCTCTTGAGAGAAGTAGATAAACTTTCGGCTGCTCAGTACCTGAGTCTGACTATCCAGCAAGCTCGCTCCAGGAGGGCGCTGTAGGCAAGCATTAGTGTTCCGACCAGTAAGGTCATCCTGCACCATTCTCCAGTCCATGTTTGCTGCTTATGCCTGGAAATTGTGCTTTTCAGAAGAGCCGTACCATGGCCTCAACCTTAAGGCTAATTATGCCTTTCACGAATCGACAGAAACAAACTCGACTATTAAAGGTTAGGTAGTCGATATCAGTATACAGGACAGTGCTCGTATCAGTAGCCCGCGACTGACCATACATGGAGCGGTGTTGAGGATACCCACGCTAGATATCATATGAGGGACTGCTGCCTACCTATCAATCCAACAGGGACTAAGTGAGGGTTCATTTATGTTGAGTGGGTATGACGAATGCCTCAGCCCTGTGAGCATTAGTGAGTACTCTGGGAGCATTCGCGGCAGCACTCACAGAAGGACTGGTAGGAGCATTCGCTGGAGCATTCGCGGTGCCGTGAGGAAATTCGCCGTGCCGTCGGAGCATTCGTCGTGCCGTGCGAGCATCCAAGCAACTGTGAGATTGCGAAGCGCTCGCATGTACTACTGATGTAATCAAAAGAAGCAAAAGTTCCATAGGTGCTGTGGACAGGGTCACTCTATCCTAGCGTCTCCGCAGTGGGAGGGTCTCTCATGGCGGCCCAGGCGACCAGAGCATTGGTGAGTTCGCCCCTGACGTGACCCATATCTCCTGGTGGTCCCGGAAAGTGGGGCAGTGCTGCGGCGGAGCCTGGCGTGAATGCGGTACTCTGGCGGTACCGGATGCACTGGGCACTCGGGGTGCAGAATGCCCACCAGGACGTAGGGGCTCCACCCTGGGTAATAGGTGAGCTTGCTGATGTAGTACATACCTTCTCTGATACGGGTCCATTTGATAGACTCTTGAAAACTTGTATTCAATCTGGTTAGGGTGTGCCGATGCCAAATTAAGAGACTTGTAGAGGGGTTTGACAATCAGAACAGGATAACTGTGAGGTTACAGTGACCCTACAGTTACAATGGTGGTTAGCCCATGACAAACTCCACTTTTCGTAGCCGCAAAAGGGTAACCGTAGTGTGTGTAGTATTCGGTCGGTAAAGGAACATACCTATACTAATCCGATCAAAAACAGTGATCCAAATGTCAAGCTAAAGGCTCGGGGTTGTTGCCATATCAGAAGTACCCTCTCTGCAGAGCTCTTGATCAATTTCAGTCCTAAAAGGCAACTGACTCAGCCGGTTCAAGCTGAAATATGCTCCAGTAACACTGATGAATAATTGTTCCAACATACGTGTAACTATCTTCGTGAGCAGAAAGATTGAATTGAAGCAATTCGTTTGTAAAATTCTTGTGGGGGGTACCTCTCTAGTTCCTGTAGAGTATCGGGGACTTTCTGCAAGACACCCTATCGTGCTGTGTCGCACACCATGTGATTAGATAATCAACCCAGAATCAAAGAGGAAAAAAAAAATACCGCTTGGAGTCATGACATATCACTCGCCTCTGCCCGGTCGCGCGCTATCACTCGCCTTTACCGGTTCCCACCATGTGACTCGCTTCAGCGCTGCAATTGGGCGGAGCAGGCGGAGTCCGATATGGCGTCAAAACACGAGCCTCTTGGTCATCAATTTACCACCCTTTTAGGGCATCGATTTACGAGCCTTTTTGGCGGTGGATGTGTCGGCGGATGTGCTAGCGCTAGCAGAGGTGTGGATGTATCGGCGGAGGCGCTATGGGTGGCGGCGGTGCAAGCGCTAGCAGAGGTGTGGAGGCGGAGGCGGCGGTGCAAGCGCCAGCAGAGTTGTGGAGGCGGAGGCGGTGCTGCTGGCGGTGCTAGCGCTGCAGGCGGAGGCGGTGCAGGAGGTGGCGGAGCTCGAGGTGGAGGCGGAGTTCGAGGTCGAGGTCGGGGTTGTATTGGTGGAGTTGTATTGGCGGTGTGGAGTTTCGAGCGCGCTAAAATAATTTCCGGGGCGGAAACTAACTGCACATTATGGCAGGGTAGAATAGGCTTTGATTTGGGCTCTGATTTAGGCGTCAATTTAGGTGTCAATTTAGGCGTCAATTTCCTGCTGCTACTGCTGGTGGAGGAGGCGGCGGAGGTGCAGGCGGAGTGCAATAGGGCATCAAAACACGGGTCTTTTTGGCGTCAAAATCGGAGCCATTTGGGCATTGGTTTAGGAGCCTTTTTGGCGGCGGTGTCGGCGGCGGTGCTGCTGCTACTGGCGGTGCTGGCGGTACTGGAGGTGCAAGCGCTAGTGGTGGTGTGGTGGTGGCGGAGACGTGGAGGTGGTCCTGTGGCGGAGACGTGGTCCTGCGGTGGACACGTGGTCCTGCGCCGTCGACGTTGCACGTAGTTCGCGTTGGGGCCCAACCGCGAGAGCATCATAGAGTACTGGCATCGACTGAAGCAGCAGCAGGGGTAGCGGAAACTACAGCAAGGACGGGTGCAGCATGAAGGGCGGGCGGAATGGCAGCATGCATGGCTACATTCATGGCGACACCACTGGCAGTGAAACGAACATGGTGGCTCGCAGGGCTTGGGCTTCGGGGAGAGACATTTGAAACGGCGGGTGGATTGAGGATCTTGAAGGAACTGGTTAGGACAGCGGGTTGGAACTTGGGATAATATGGTTTTTCTTTTGGCAGTGCTTTTCTAGGGGAGAGGCGGGTTTTCATTTCTTCCTTTGTCATTTCCTATCACTCGTCATGTCAAAGGCTAGACAGGAGTCTGTCTACTCTAGGCCATGGTGGATGCAATCTAGCTTGTTTTCTTTGTACTAGTCACTGTTTTCTTCTTTCCTTTTCTACTATTTCCCGTACCAAGTCTCTGTATTATTCTTAGCTTGTAAATCAAGTAACTTACGCCCATTGTACAGCACACCGATGGAAACTAATGCATACGCACAGCCGACTAATAATACAAAGAACCGAAAGGTGAAAAACCCACCTTGGCATGGAACGAAGGTTGTGTCCTGGAAACTGTCAAGCCAGTTAGATACGGAGGCGCTCGTCGCGGTGCATGCAACATGTTTCAATTGTCTGCGGGTGCATTGCAATCTCGCCTGAGCATGGGAAGACGATAGGCTAAATAGCCGAGGGCGGTGTTATTGCGCACCGAGTACGCACCGAGTGTGAAGCTTTCCTTATATATATCTTCATCCTCGCGTGATAACGTGCTATTTCGTGTCGGCTACCGAAATCTCATCGATTCGAAGTGAGAATTCTCAAGGTGCGTTATTGTTTCCCCGGCAGGTTGCAGACTTTAAAGACCCACTATTGTAGGTTTTGGTACATAGATACTAAGGCGTTCAGCAAAAGGTCGTGGGAATAAGCGTTGGAACAGGGCGACATTTCACGACCTTTTACTGCACGCCTGAGTACCTCACTATCTAAAATGGTGCTGGCTTCCTGCTAATACAGCTGCATAGAAACCCAGTCGAATCGGATAAAAATCGAACCGGTTCACTGATTATTACCTCCTCAATGAGCAACGAGGCCATCCTAGCCTCCTTCGCCTGGCAGGTTGCATATTGCCTGGCAGCTCCTACTCCAAACACCACCGTCACCCCTGATGCTGAGCCGGGATGGAGGAAGGAGCCAAAGGGACGGGGCACCTTTAGCATCATCCTCACCTCGGTCTTGACTCTTGGTCTCTGCGTCTGGACAGCAATCCATCCAAACGTCAAACCGAATGCCTCGTGCTGGCAGAAGGTGAAACAAGGGCTTTTTTTTGTTGTCCTTGGGATGTTGGCGCCTGAGCTCGTACTCGCAGTGGCATTCGACGAGTGGCGGGAGGCGCGAACATTTCACCGGGAGTGGTGCGAGCTTTATGGCATAGAGCCCGGCAGCGAGCAGGACACTCTTCGCATGAAGGGTGCGTTTTTTGTGACCATGGGCGGCGTCTCAATGGCACCGGCGTACAAGGTGCCGGCCGGTATCCCCAATATTCTCAGCACGAATGCTTACCTTCGGCTGGCGCGGACCAACACCAGAGGAAAAGAACTTAATATGGAAGAGTTCAAGGATCTGATGCAGGGGACTGCGCATACGGCTGTCGAACCAGCCAGGAGAGAAGAAGCTGTAGAGTTGCTTGAACTGGACCCGGATCTACCCGAGCGAGAGGGAGAGCGAAGGAGTCTTATAGCCCCGCAGGCCAGGAGTGAACCCCCGGAGCTTGGACAAGCCAAGAAGAATGACTCGGAGGGGAGTGAGGAGGAGGAACAAGAGCAGGAGCAGGAGCAGGAGATGATTATAAAGCGTGAATTTGTTCATTATCGTGAGGTCCAGGACAAAGGGAAAGCGGAGATGCTGGGAAAAACGCTGGTGTGTGTCCAGGCACTGTGGATGCTGGTGCAGTGCGTTGTTCGCAAGGCCAGCGGTCTGCCCGTCACCCTGCTGGAGATCCATGTCGCGATGCATGTCATTTGTGCCATCGGGATGTACAGCTTCTGGTTCAACAAGCCGCAGGACGTGGGCGAGCCGGTTCCGATCAGCATCAGCAGCGACCCTGAGCAATTATACGTTGAGATTGCGGGTGGCAATCGCCTCTACCAGGGTCATGGCCTGCTGATATCTATGGAGGGGGATAAATACCATGATAGTATGTCCATAAATGATGGAACGAGCTGAAATTCTAGCAATCTTCTGCCGGGGCTAACTGGGATAACAGCGTTACTCGACCGTGTTCAGCCTTTACCAACGACAAAGAGCGTCCACTTTCCTGGTCAGTGGCGTGAAGACCTAGCAGAATCACAAAGATGGGCACGAGCAGTGGCACGCCTATCCACACCCGCCGACGTTGTCGATCCTGCACACTTGATAATCACCAAAGGCCGCACGCTCGACCTCGGACCTGTCCTTATCTATCATGTTGCAGACCTCTATAGGACTTGTGTGATGCCCTCCGAGGACCTCGACTTTTTCAAACGGGCGGTCAAAGCTTATGGGGCCGGCAAGAGACCCAAACTGCCTCGGGTCCACTTATTAAGACACGTCCCCGTGGGCAACGTGGGCGATATCCTGGAAGACATATATGCCTCAAACATTTTTCCTGCCATCTTCATCTTACTTGCATACGGGGCGTGCCATGCAGCTGCTTGGAATACGCATTTCCCATCGCCTGTAGAACGCCTGCTTTGGCGCATCTCCTCTGTAGTGATGGCTGTTGCACCTGCGTATGCCTTGTTTCTTCTTGCGTTAACCAAGAGTGGATACGACATTCTTGTTCATGTACTTACATTCAATGCTGGCCCGGTTGTCAAATTCATGGGCTTGGAAGGCTATCGGGAGGATCGTTTAGGCTTTTGGTGGAGGCTTTGCAGCGTACTTTTGGAAATATGGATGGTCATATGGTTAGTGGTTGAATACCTCTGTGGATTAGTCCTATGTACGATTGTTCCAATTTCGCGATCATATCTCTTTTTAGAGTCTTTCCTAAGCCTTAGGAGCCTTCCCTACGGTTCTTTTGACAGCACGCCGTGGGAGGACTACCTCCCCCACTTTTAGTGGGCATCCTCCGCACCTATTATTATGTATGTGCTTAGTGGATCGGCGCGGGGAACTGCTTTGTGATTGGCTGCGCACTCTATTTCTTATGTCTTTCTTATCTCTCTCCCTCAGCTTGTATATTCACTTAGTTTCTTCACTTCTATATTTTTTCTTCTGACTCGGTGGACTTTGGGTGTTGATCTCAATATATTGAAATACTTTGCAATGCAGTATGTGACGAGCCCACCCGCATATGTAATGATCAGTCTCACACACTCTACTTTGGTATTTCGTATACCCTATAAGTTGCGTGGCATATTATTCTCAGTGTGGCATTCGGGACCCCGGCCTGCCTTTCGTCGTGGCATTCTGGGAGTTTTCCGTACCATTAATGAGGGGTTTTCGCTCTTTCTCGAAACCTGATTGGCTGAGGGTAAGAAACCTAACACTGCACAGCAATCAACCCGCTCAAACAACTGGCCCGGTGACCGAAAGGTCCCATTAACTGGGGGCCGAAAGGTCCCTTTTTTTGAGGACTTGATAATATCCATGAAGTCCATCCAAAGGTAGGAACTCGCGGTCGAGAGGTGGGCACCCTTAGTACCTGGTACCTAGAACCTATATCATTAATGCGCGCTAGATCGAGAGAAATAAAAGAGCGCGACAGAAAAATAAAAGTGCGCTGGAGAAAGTAAAAAAAAAAAGAAAAAAAAAAAAAAGGAAAGAAAAAAGAGAAAAATTGGCTATATATCTCCGGCCAGTGATTCTCGGTTGAAGGGTTTAGATCAGGTCTGCTAATAGTTTTTCACAGATAAAATGCCCTTCACCAGAGGATACCACCACATGAGAAAATGATATCCCTTTCCATTGATAAGTTATCTTTTTCGGATTGTGCCATATGGTCTGACTACCAAAATATTGCTAAAGCTATGTTTGAAATGTGATGTCCATATTTCTGTTAAATACCCTGGAATGTCCTAACTTGTTTCGTAATTTGGAATTTCAATTGTACTACAAAACTAAAGCAAGATCTGTCATCATTCCACCCCCATGGTCGCCAAGTTTTACTAGAATTATTGGAGGGATGGAATTTAAAGAGAGGTGTATACAAGTATCTGCAAAATCACAGTACATGACCACGTGGGTGTAAGTGCGTTTGACAATGCCCCCAAAATAGACGTCAGTAGATATAGAGTGGTCTCGTGTTGCTTCAGGCGCATGAAGGCTGAATCGAAGCCCATACATCTCTAGGATAGTATTATCGACCCCGTTGGGTGCTCAATGGATGAGTCAACGTCTTGTGCCGAGATAAAGATTCAAGATGTTTACATCAGTTATATGTTCTTAATTCTGTCGAGAAGTAAAATGTATACGACGTATACAAGTCACCGCTCTACGACAATCCCAATCTAGGAGGTCGACCACGAATATGATGGCCCTGTAGTACATCGACTTTGGTACGATCAGGATCAGTTATCAATTTTTGTATAGGTAGTAAATAACAATTTCTGCATGATTCGGGGGGAAAGGTAACTTATAGGAGTTACAGGATATTATCAGGAGTTAATCCTAGGTAATCAGCCGAGAAGGGATAAGAAATCCAGGCTGTCACGCTATCTCAGCTAGCAGGTTATTCTGTGGATTTTCACAGCTTGATCACACAAATATCTTCTAATTAATAAACCATCAACCACTGCCATGAATATGATATACATATCATTCCCTTTATAGACGGACTTGTAAAGGTTAGGAAATACAATTTCTTAAAGAATAATATGTACATGAATCTGGCGTGAACTGGCATAGCATGTGCCCGCTCTTGTTGTATTTATGGTAACGGTGGTGATGTACGTTATGGTGGTGATGGTGATGGTGGTGATGGTGCTGATGATCTCTGTAGTACATAAATGCATTGTGTAGTTACACCATATCTAGTTGTGTAATTACACCATTGTGTGGTGTAGGTAAACAACAGGCATTGGGTGTGGTATTTTTCGCTGGTGGTGTAGTTACACTAACGCGTTGTGCAGTTACACCATCCAGTTGTGTCATTACACCATCCAGTTGTGTCATTACACCACCCAGTTGTGTACTTTACCCCACCCAGTTGTGTCGTTACACCACCCAGTTGTGTACTTTAACCCACAACATTGTGTAAATGCACCCAGCTTGACCCCCCTTTTTTTTACACGCAGACGCTTAAAAGTCTATAGCTACATCCGCGATCGGTGCTTACATAATGATACGCGATTGATGATTATGATATTTATTAATATTAGAGGTGTAGCGCTTATCCATTGCTATTTGCCACTATTCATGTTCCTTTTGCCCCACCACGGCCTAAACCTCAAAAACCATACTCCCAACCCAACCAACCATGTAGAAATACAAACCTCCGAACCTGTAACGCCTAATGATACCGCCGGTAAAATCGATATGGATCTAATTTGAAAAAGAAAAATGCGTAAACCTAATGGAAGACACTGCTTGTTAGCTGTCGGATTCTGATATTCACAGCCACGCGCATTTGAATGGGGTGTTACGATTTGTAAATTTTCCAATGTCGCCTCACTAGCTCTGAGTGCTTCATCCGGATAGCTGTAATGTTAATATGTGCTGTGGATATTAATAGTCCCATTCACTCAAGGTGCGAAGTTCCCTTTTCTTCGCTTTATGTCCATTCTGGCAGCCGTGTAGTGGTGAGTTGCTTCCTTCTCGGCCTTTTCATCCAGGGATTGGGCGGCCTTCATACTCCTTTTAATCTCCCTCCCGCTTGAACTTCTACCGACGTTCGCACTGGATTGTGTATTGATTTTATAGGCAATTTCTTTGTCCTGTATAGGGGGTTTCTTACTCCTAGAACGAGCCGGGGCCAAAGACAGCTGCTCATCATGCCGGATTTGAGATTCCGGTACCTGGGATTCCGGTAACTGGGAAACCCTGGCCTGCGATTTACCAACCGCCAATTTCTTCGTCACCCTTTTAGGTTTGGGTGCAACGGCGACCGGTATACGCGGAATTTCCTATACCCATACGGGCCACACCAGGTTAGCTTAGTAATAATCATTGCTATACATGACTGGAATCTTTACACTGCGCCTGTTTTCCTCCAAGAGAACTGGATCAACGTAACCCGTACCGCAGACCCCCTCGCCATACTATGAATTAATGTCAGCATCTCTCCTGTCAATAAGTCGAAATACATACCGACTCTGGCGCGTCCTCATGAAGATATGAGTCCCCAACCACTTTCACCTCTGCTCCAGCCTCTCCACATGTCGCTACAAGCTTTTTCCAAGCCTCTTTGTATCATTCGCTCAACCATTTCCCACCGGTTTTCGGACGATATTGTAGAAACCTATCATCAGGTATTACAATGCGCTGGGCAACAAGTCGTTCGAAGTCATTATAAGATATGTTTGTTGCAACATACACCGGAGAATGCCCGGCGATATGGATAGGGATGTAAGTTGGTGGGGGTATCTGTGTTTCTGGCACTGAGTTGATGGGGGCATAAGGGATTTGGCTGTGGAACACGCTTCTGTGAACCACAGGCTCCAAATTCACACATAACTGAAAGTCCCCGGGTTGGGAGTTGTATCGTATGGCCGCCATAATAGGCCCTTTATATGCGAGGGCGGAAACCACCGATGAAGCCGGACTATTGGGGTCTGTCGGTGGTATAGGAATGGGAACCTTGTTAGTATACTGAGCAATTGGGGCAGGCGGGGGATTGCTCTGTCCGGTAATACCTCGGGGGTGTATGGGGGTGGAGGGATAACTCCTGTTTCTATTGATAAGCGGAGGGAGCATTGGTGCAGCGTCATCATCATCACCATCCTCCTCCTCCTCCTCCTCCTCCTCCTCATCTCCATGCTCTTCTTCTTCCTCCTCCTCCTCCTCCTCCTCGCCCTCTTGTTCCTCCACCGGTGGCTCCTTGGCTTTTCCTGCCCTCGCGGCCCGATGGGTGGCAACTAACTTAAACTTTGATGTACCCGCAACTGGTGTTGATACATTACCTATATCACCCGTTCCATTCGCAGCGGCAAGCAAAGCCTCTTTTTCTAACCGAAGTCGCTCTAACCGAAGTCGCTCCGCTTTCTTATCGTTGCGCACTTTATCAAGACAAATAGCATGTAATAAATCCCGGGTTAGTTCTTGAGTCCACCACTGGCCATACCTTCGTTGCATCTCCGGCGTAACATTCCGAATGAGTCTAAACATGTCAGTGTCCGAATACGTAGAGAATGGCTTGTCTAGAACTATTTCGCGTCGCAAGCAAACCATCCGCAAATACTGCCGACGCTCCCGCACCAACCGGTTAACAGTATTCTTGTCCGAGGCAGTCAACTTCATACGTGAAGCTAGATTCTTCCTGTCACTATACGCCAATTTCTTCTTTTCTCCCGCGGTGGGGGACGACCAAAGTTGGACAGTTGCATCGCTTTCATCCAGCGGTTGCTGCTGCTCGACCTGCGCGGTTTCTTTTTTTGTCTTGGACGTTGAGGGGTTTTTTGGTCGATATCATCCCCCGAAAACATTTCGATGTGTCCATTGCGATCTCTTGAACTTGATGGGTCCTGCGGCACACGGTTGTACTTCGCGGATCTGTTGCCGGTCGTGGATGGTGGTGAGGAGAGGGGCTGAGATTGGCTATGGGAAACATCCTGGGTGTTACTGACGGGGGGGTTTTTTTTTGAAACTGGATGTTAATTTATTAGGGAAGGAAAAAGAGAACCCGTCTATTCATATCACTTACCTCTATTGGCGGTTCCTGCGCTGATAGCGGTACTATCGGTGGCAGGCGGAGCCTCTTGATTCTTCGACATCCATATAGCAGTGTGTAACATGGGTCTATGGACGAGGGACTATAGTGCCAAGGAATACAACTGAGGCGAAGACTTAGCAGAAGGTGTTCGACTCTATGGACTATGGGTGGCTCTACCTGGTATGACAAACCAGTTGAACCCTATGACGTAGTGTAGAACAAACGTGATATTCGTGAAGTAGATACAGGAGGTTCCGTGAGGAAAGAAGGAAAAAGAGAAAACAGATGAAAGTACGAGACAACGCTCCCTTATCTATCCATCCCTAGTCCGATGATGACTAATGCCTCCGCGTAACAGAAACTGAGAGAAAATAACAGAAAACCCCATTACAAATCCTAACCCCACTGCGCAATACCTTCCTTACATGTCCCAATTTATCGGCTAGCCGAAATGCATAGTTGCCATTACACAGTGAGCAACTTGACTTGTTCCTGCATAAACTGCTGAAATGCAGGGTTATCCGTGAAGTTGTCAATTTGCGGTGATGGTGCGCGAACGAGGGAGATCTGGAAGTTTAATTGTGGGGGGTTAATTGTTGATGGGGATAAGGTTGATGAGGTAGAAAAAAGGGGGGGTGACGTTGAAAATTCGGTGAGGTAGCGCGTTGCCATAACCAAGCTAAACCGGATATGGTAGGTACTAAGCTATATAGAGTTAGTAATGGGGCGCAGAGATATAAGAATTGCCTTAAAATAAACAAGTGAAACGCGAAACGATATATTCTCGGCCCTCGTTTATCATCAATCCAATAAGATCAACGATTTGGTCAACCTGAATCACCTCTTTTCTCCCAAGCCCTGTTTTTAACAAGAGCCTATCTTCAAGCTCTACATTAAATGTTTGGATATAGGCAAAGTTGCGGGAAACGTGCTCCCTTTCGTCGTCGCCCACGTGTACACGTGGTTCATATTGACGCAGCAGGATACTGTCTTCATCGGCGACAGAAAAGAAAAATGTAACCTCCCCATATCCAGTGTATCTCTGTTTGGGGAAATGCCAATGCTAAGCGATAGTTCTGTAGCTTTTAAACTTGTAATATTGTAAACCGGATTCCGCTCGCTGAGTGACTGATGATCCACTAAGACGAAGCAGAATCCTACCCTATTTATACATGTCGGAACCTATGCCAAGGCCCGCTTTCTAATACTAATGAGATAACGATAATAGAATAAGACAATCGACCCGAAGATAACCCCAAATAGAAAAGCGCCCCCGCATAGTCCCGTTCCTCCATTCTAATTCCGACACGTAACCATGAACCCTGCAATTGCCAAGAATCCGGAAATTTGTATCATACTATTGTCCCGTAGCCTACTTTCCCCAAGAGAATGGCCCACAGCCATAAGCCCCCGCTTATTCCATTCCGGTGAGACACCCAATAGTAAGCTGCGTTCTCACAATAGTCTAATACTAGTGGTTGCACCTGCCCCCACACCCTCGGTACCTTTCTACGCTTGTTCTCGCTATCCGACTGCACCAAGATCACAACCCATCACTCGTATGATCCCTGTTTCTTGACTTAGAAGCAGTGTTCGTGTGTCCTGTAACACTACTCCTTCCTAGACGCCGCCTCGACCGTTCAACCCTCTCTATGATAAAAACCCTGTGGGAAAAGTCATAGAGTAGGAAAGGTATCGAGCTAGTCCTTCCTAGTCCGTTGTCGCTTCGGAGGCCGTCTCGAGTCGGTGACTGGCCCTTGGCTCCGCGTATGGGGTCGGGTATCCATGACCGGTTTGAAGTTCTCATCTAAGAGCGCCTCTTGAGGGTCGGGTGTTGCGAGTCGTTTTCGTGTGTTCTGTTGTCTGCCGGGGTTGGGATCCTCTCGATAAGGTCGCAGCAACATTTCATGGAATACATTATGAACCTTCCATTCTACCGGAAGATTCAGTCGGTAAGCCCTGTTCCCTATAGACGCGGCGACCTCGAAGGGGCCCGTGAATTTATCTGACCACTTGTCGTAACCGCCGAGGTTCCGAGTATCTAGCAGGACCTTTTGGCCTATCGTGAACCGCTGAACTGCTGGCCCTGGCCTCGATGCCATTCTGTCAAAGGTCTTCTGCAGCGTGTCTCTAGCTGACTCGTGGGCGAGGAGAAGGTCATCTAGATAGTTGTTACCCTTGGCATCCAGCTGTCCAATTTCCGCATCCGTTGGCCAATCCGTTCGTGGGTGGAAACCGTAGTTGCAATAAAACGGTGACTGTCCTGTTGACGAGTGCTTCGCATTGTTATATGCATACTCGCAGATTGGCAGTAGGTCCTTCCATTTCTTCCCTGTGCCTGCGGTGTAGGCCCGGAGATAGGATTCCAGATGCTGGTTGGTCTTCTCTGTTTGGCCATCTGTCTGTGGGTGGAACGAGGTCGAGAGTCTCTTACGAATCCCTAATCGTTCTGTAACCGCAGTCCAGAATGCCGATACGAACTGTGTTCCTCTGTCAGAGACGATGCTCCTAGGAAGTCCGTGAAAACGCCAAATGTCTTTGACAAATGCGTTAGCGGTTTGTTCCGCACTGATTCCCGTCATTGGAATGAAGTGAGCCATCTTCGTAAATCGGTCCACGACTACCAATACGTTACGGAATCCTGATTTCTCCTTTGGCATTTCTACTACGAAATCCATTGAGCTATCAGTCCAAGGTGTGGTGGCTAACTCTAGGGGTTGAGGGAGTGACAAGTGTCTCCGGCGTTGCTTGGCTCTCTGGCATGTATCGCAAGTCTTGACGAAGTTGGCTACATCCGTGGACATTCCTGGCCACCAGTAGTTCCTATCGATCAACTCAAGGGTTTTATCCCTTCCTAGATGCCCCGCTACGGGTCTGTCATGATGATCCTCGATGACTTGTCTGACCGCGTATCCTGGCACTACCCAACGTCCATCGTGGGTGGCCTCATTCGATCCTGGGGTCCATTCAGCGGCAAGCTCCGTTAATACGGCATCAGCTTCCGCTGTCCCGAAGACTTCAAGGTTTGCGTCAGGGAGAGGCTCATCCCGGAACACTCTCCGAACCCATTGTCTGTCCTGTTCATACCAGTCTTGTAATGGCTGAGGCAGCTCTACACTTGGTATGTCGTACCACTGATCCAAAGGGGTCCATCCTTCTTCGGGGTTGCCAATAATTTCGGGGCCAGTTTCTACGCTGGTCCGTGATTTTCTGACAAATTGTTCTGCGCTGAGCAACTGTTTTACGGGTTGTTCACGCATTACTCCCCCTTCCATAGCGAACTCTGGGCGCCTTGTGAGTGCATCTGGCTTGCCATTCTTTTCGCCTGGTCGGTAATGGATCCTGAAGCGAAAAGGTGCTATCTTTTCGCCCATCTGGCTTGTCTTCTCGACAACTTCTTGGTCGCTAGAAATACTGTAGGTTCTGATGATCCGAATGTATCTGGATAGGAATGTCCGTTCCTTCCAGCCAGTGTCTCCAAGTCAAGAGAGCAGAAACTATAGCGAGCATCTCCTTGTCGTAGATCTCGTAGTTAACTTCTGCCTCGTTGAACTTGCGAGAGTGGTAAGCTACCGGGTGTAGGATACCGTCCTCGAACACCTGAGAGAGTACTGCAGCCTCGGCCCAGTCACTCGCGTCAGTTTCTATGATCGCTTCGCGGTGTTCGTCATAGTGTCGTAGTATTCGGGCAGACGTGAACCTCTTCTTGAGTTCGTCGAAAGCGCTTCGCTGTTCACTGCTCCATCGCCATACGGATCCTTTCTTCAGGAGATCGGTCATTGGTCGACAAATCTCGGAGTACCTGTGGATAAACCGTCGTAGGAAGTTGGCGAACCCGAGGAAACATTGAAGTTCCTTGACCTTGGTGGGTGGTAACCACTCCGTGATTGCCTTCACCTTCTTAGGCGAGACCTGGTTCCCTTTTCCTGATAGTACAAATCCTAGGAATTCTACCTCCTGTCTGTACCATTCCGTTTTCTCGAGGTTTCCGTATAGGTGGTTTTGCTGCAGTCGCTCCAATACTTTGCGCACAAGAGTCGTATGCTCTTCTCTAGTCTTTGAATATATTAAAATATCATCCAAGTAGACTACTACGCCCTGATCTAGAAGATCCTTGAATATGGTATTAACCATGACCTGGAACGACGCCGGTGCATTGGTTAGTTCCAAAAGGCATTACCCTATATTCGGCGGTCAGATTTCGCTCTGAAAGCTGTTTTCCATTCCTCGCCAACAGCAATTCTAATCAAGTTGTAGCCATTTTTCAGGTCTATCTTGGTGAAAAACTCTGCTCCTTTCACAGATCGGCCAACTCTGTCATGAGTGGGAGGGGGTAGCGATTCTTGACTGTAATGGCATTTAAGCCACGAAAGTCTACGCATAACCTGAGTTTCCCATTGGCCTTTTTCACGAACAGGATAGGTGCTGCTGCTGGACTGGTGGAGGGGACTATTTTGCCAGAGGCTAGCATTTCGTCCAAGTACTCCCGGAGTGCCTTCTGTTCCACTGGGGAGAGCGCATAGATCGGTCCCCATGGAGGCTGCTTTCCTTCCATAAGGGGAATGGTGTGGTCCCATTCAGAGTGATCCGGCAGTCGATCGGCTCCCTCCTTAGAGAAGACGTCGACGAAGTCCTGATACTCCATTGGTATAGCACTAGCGAGAGCCTCGCCTACCAATGCCCTTGCCCAGAAGGGGTGTTGCTCGATCACCATCTGTGTCTCGGGTGACGACCTCAACAGCCTGATGACCAGCTCTTCTGGGTCTTCTTCGTAGGTGTCATACATGGTTCTGAAGCATCCCTTCACTTGACATGTGATGTTGTCGAAGGTGACCTTATTCTGTCCCCAATGTATGGTAGGTTGATGCTCCTTGAGCCATCGATGTGGTATGACGAGGTCCTCCCGTGCGAACGAGCCAACCTCACAGATGATGTCTCTGTCTAGATGGTTGCCGGTGCGGAGGGTAAGAGGTTGAGTAATGTGGGTGCCGGAGTTAGGCATAGGGGTACCATCGGCCTGTCTGATGATGAGAGGCTTTGGTCGAGGTTGAGTGGGGATCTTGAGACGGTGGACACAGTTCCAGGACATGACCCAGTCCTCCGTTCCGCTGTCTAGGAGTGCGTTGACTGTTTCTGCATGTAGGGTACTAGTTGCGGGGTGTGTCCAAGAGATCTCAATCTCGAGGCGGGTTTCTTGGTTGTGTGCAGACATATTCGTATGTAAGATAGTGCGAGGTAAAGGTATGCTTTGTTCTTGGATATGAGTGGGTTGATGTTGATGGTTCTTGTTCTGAGCGCGGGGCGAGGGAGTTTATATAGGAGATTCGAGCGTTGATGAAGATCATGGTACATCACTTACGCACCAGGCGTTTCGGGGTGTAACCCCATCCTCAGAGTGTGTGTAAAGAGAATTAATTTGCGCGAAATAACAAAACCGATAGAACATAACATGACCCGATCCCTTTTGAAAAGTCCTTTCCCAACAACATAGAAAAACCGTAGAACATAGAATAAACCCAATCAATTTTAGTCCTCCAAATTCGTGATCCTTGCTCTAAATGCCTCATTTTGTGGCCCCAATTTCCGTTTTTTATCACCCCCCCTTCCTTGGTCCTTACCTCCGGAAGGATACTCCTTTCTCTTCAGGTTTGTCAACCGGACCTTACTTGTCGCTACGCAATCCTTCGCGAAGTGGTTATCTCTACCACAACGGAAACACTTTCCTTCCTTCTGCCACTTCTCTTTTTCCTCTTTGGTGACACCTAAGTCATCCGAGTTTTTAGAGTTGCTGGCTGGTGCGGGGAAAGTTTTCCGAGGATTTGCATTGTTGCGCGATTTTCGCCGCTCCGTTTTTTCCTCGCGAGGTTTCACAGCGTCTTTGCCTCGCAGGATCTCTTTTCGGGCTTTTACTTCGTGATCCTTGCGTCCGACTTTCCGTACCCAGGCTAACCATTCCACAAAGTCCTCAGGCTCTTCGATCGCGTTAGAGAGCCGTTGTTCCAGCGAGGAGTTTATTCCTGTTAGGATCATGGATCTCATGACAACTGGTCCAACTCGTGCGTCCCATTCCAGGTTCTGCATCTCGTTGATGTAGTCGTCGATTGGGCCAGTCTGACGGAGCTTATCCATTTTTTGTTTGGCCTGCTCCTGACTTGTGCGGTTGCCATATTGGGTGCGAAGTTCCTGTTTGAACCGTTCCCAGGTTCCGATGCTTGGGTCCAATGCTAATCTCTCCGTGAAATTCCGCCAAAAGTTCGCCGCACTACCGGTAAACTCGAGGGATGCCCACATGATTTTGGTGCCGTCATCCCAGTGGACTTTCTTCTGAAGACTAATTAAGATCTCCATTTGGTCGATCCAGAGTCTTACGTCCTGATCGGCTTTTCCGGAGAAGGGGATGTTGGCCTTCTTGCAAGGCCCCTGTGGGGCGCGAGGTGCGAGCGTTCTAGTTCTTGTTGGCCTTCTCTCTCTCTTCTCCTTTCATGATCTTGTTAGCGGCGTTTCTTCTGAGGAGCTCGATGATCCGGGAGGTGGTGGTGCTCCTCCGGCGTTGCCTCCGTTGTTACCGTCCCCATTTCATGTTGCTCCGCCTTTGTGCTCCCTGGTCTCCGGCTGTCCTTTGGCTATTATTACGCCCAAGGATCCGGGTGCTTGGCCTTGACCTCCGGGGTTCTCACCCGAACCGGAGCCAGCTGGGGGGGCGACTGGTGGTTGGGGAGGTGGACCTGATCCGCTGCCACCTGCACCTGTTTCCGGGGCCAGTGGTTGTTCCGCAGCCGCTTTACGGGCTGTTTCCCTCATCTGCCCCATCATTTCTTCCATGGCTCTCCTCGTGCCAGCGAATTCGTCCACCAACGAGGCCTGCTGCTGTCTGGCCGTCTCCAATTGCTCCAGCGTGGTTGCTATACCTTCTGGGACTTGGACTGGGCCATCTTGCGGTAGCTGTTGGATCCAGTTGGCCAGCATAGTTATGTGCTGGGTCTGCTCTTCCTGCCGCTGCTGGTGGACCCTGGTGGTAGTGGCGATCTGCTCCAGGACTCGGCCGAGATTCGTAGTGGTCGCGGCTGTTTCCGCCCGTACCTGTGCGAGGATAAAGCCGTCGCGGCGCTCTCGTTCCTCCTGATCCTGGTCGAATTTCATCTGCAACTCGCGGATGAGTCTGGCCGTCTCTTCGTGCTGATGGGTGATCTGCGCGGCGTGCTGCCGAGTTATTTCCCTGATGGAAGGGAGGTCTTGGACGCTCATATTGAGGTCTCCAAGTCCTCGGCTTAGCTGCTGAACCACTGGGGCCTTCCGCCGATTTCGCTCCGATGATTCCGGCGGGTGCTCGATACGGCGCCTCCTCGCCCATATCCAGATCCTCGCTGCCGCCCATTACCCTGGGACCGGGGGGCCTGAATAGACGATCTCTCTCTGATTGGCGTCTGGTACAGGGAATAGTCCCGGTAGTCCCCTAGCCTGCGCGGGCGGGGTTGGCCATAGGATTCGCCGCTGGCCGATCTGAAGAGGTCGCCGATCGGCGCCCCGATCCTCCTGTGGCGCTGCCTCGATTGGGCCTCGACTATACCTCGATCTTCTCACCGTGATTGAGCTCTCCATGTTGTAGTCTTCCTCCGATCGTTGTTGATGACCTTGACATCGCTAAGTTGCTCGATTCTGAGCTGTGGCTGTCTTCTGCACCAGGGTTGAGCGATGAACCAAGGGACGGGGTGAGCTAATCCGTAGGATTGCTGACTGAGGGTGACTTTGATAGGGAAGAGTTCTGGGTAGTTGAGGATCTCCGGATCGTGTTCTTCGAATGTGCAAGTAGTGCCTGCTTCGATAAAAAACCCGGCGTATTCGAGGTATCCGCAATAAAGGTGTTCGGCACTGCCTCTGCGAACGATGAAGGAGGTAGTGCAAGTGAGGTTGTTGATAGCTGCTGTTGCTACTCGGGGGTGCATAAAGTACCAAGTGTTTGTCTAATAGACTACTTCCTTATTCTTTTACTTGAGAGCACGATGACTATCCGTCACGCAAAATACTTCAAGTATTGGTCTAAGCGAGTAGTTGTCTTATCGAGACGTTGATAATATGCGATCGGTAAAGTAATAGCGTAGTGGATAAGGTACAATATAGTGTTTGGGGAAATGCCAATGCTAAGCGATAGTTCTGTAGCTTTTAAACTTGTAATATTAGAACCGGATTCCGCCACGAAATGACTGATGATCCACTAAGACGAAGCAGAATCCTACCCTATTTATACATGTCGAACCTATGCCAAGGCCCGCTTAATACTAATGAGATAACGATAATAGAATAAGACAATCGACCAAGATAACCCCAAATAGAAAGCGCTCAAGATAGTCCCGCTCTCCATTCTAATTCCGACACGAACCATGAACCCTGCAATTGCCAAGAATCGAACCTGTATCATACTATTGTCCCAGAGCTACTTCCCTAAGTAGAATGGCCCACAGCCATAAGCCCCGCTTCTATTCCATTCCGGGTGAGACACCCAATAGTAAGCGTGCCCTCACAATAGTCTAATACTAGTGTGGTTGCACCCGGTGCCCCCACACCCCTCGGTACCTTTCTATGCTTGTTCCCTCGTTACCCGACCGTACCCGCATCACAACCCATCACTCGTATTATCCCTGTTTCTTGACTTAGAAGCAGTGTTCGTGTTTCCTGTAACAATCTCATGCCTACGTCTGTCTAGAACTGATAACGAATCATGAAAGAACTCCTTGTTGAATTAGTTCTCCTCATGTGTGTCGAGACAATAGTGAGCGTTTTTTTGGCTAGACCACGAAGTCCAGAAGAGAAAGAAGCCCAACGAACGCAATTCTTGGGCGTTGAATCCAACGGAACAACGTTATTGAATCTATTTGACAAAAATGTCTGGAGGGCACGTCGATGCCATGCGCCCAAAGCTCCTTGCTTTTTTGGTAAACCCATAGTTCCAGAAGATTTATTCATTGTAAGCAATGATTTCGAAGAAATATCTTTGTTTGCTAATCTTCGACCGAACAGTCGGTGAAGAAGTACAGCCCCATCATCGTCCTCTATTTCATCGTTGAGATCGCCGTCAGGATGAGCAGGAATCACGTAAGGTAGGTGGTTGCGCTGCTCTTGAAGAACAATTGTGATACCCATGTTGCGGTTCGCCGAAACCCTGGACTTTGCCGACGCCGCAATGATGCCGCATACCCGCTCCATTGGCCATTGTGAATCCACATACATTGGGCTGGCCCATCGGATAGCTTGTGCGATGTGCAAAACCTGGTTGATGACAGGAAGACAGGAGGAAACCTTATACCACAACCGACAATAATAACGATGTTCATAATAAGCGACAAACCTCTTCAAGCGCTCCTCTCTCAAGGGGGCGACGAGGGCGAGTATTCCGCAGGGTACAATGTGCGACAGTAGTAGCTGTCGAGTTAGTCAAGCGAGGTGCGAAGGTCTTCGTAAGGAAGAGAAGTAACGGCGTTTGTATTGATAACCAGCGTAGGTACAGAAGTGGTCCGACCTGGTATGATATGACAGGTATGAACAAGCGTTATAGTGTCTGGATACAGAAGACGTTGCGTAAGGAAAGAAGAAGAGAAAGGAAACAGGAACGAAGCGAGGGAGAGCCCTCTAATATACCCAAGGAAATCCTGCGATGACTGATCCCAAATGACTCATACCACGCAACCGAACGGAAACCCATTGAACGCAACAGAAATATCATTACTAATCCAACTCCGCGTAACCTAACGACTCCATCAACCGATCCATCAAATCCTCAATCACAAGTATCTTCGCTTCTGTGATGGTGTAGTTGCAGGCCAGATGTAAAGCGTCGATTAGGTTCACAAACTCTGTATAATCCTCTTCTGGTAATCTGTTTTTCATATAGATAGGAGCCATTAATAGGGAAAGGTTTCTCCATTCCGCCACTTTGAGATGTTGACAGTGTTCTGCGAAGTCACGTATAGGCTCCCCAAAAGAAGACGGGAAAGTGATGCTGCTTTTAGCTATGTCCTTACCTCTCTGTAGCCATTGATCTGGGGGAATATTATATTCGTCATTTGTTTTGACGAACTTTTTACCATCCGTGTTGGTTTTGCCGGAGTTGTCTTGGATCTGCGCGAATTCGAAGGTAAGCGCTGGCTGGGTTGATTGTCTGGTCCGTCGTTGGTATCGATATCGTCCGCGATTAGTGACTCTACGGTCTCCACCTGTGCAGAAGTTGTAAATTTTCCCCGCCAATGTCGAACCAGGTCTGGTATTACGTTCTCCCACCATAGATGCATGGCATCTGGGGGGAAACTCCGAGGAATATCGATCGTCGAAAGCTCTGATAAAGAGCATGGGCATTTTATTCAGTACTTTTTTGCTGCATGGTCGTCAACAGTTTCTATTACGTGGTCCGCAATCCTGCGACACTGTTCATCGTTACGCATCGGTAAATCAGAAGGATCCCACGAGCGCCAAGTGGACGTGACTTCGGGGTTTATACACAGTGGGGGGTTGGTTGGAGGGTTTAGTGGACAGTAGACACCTCTATTGTGAACTCCGTGGATGTAGCAATAAGGGCAGTAGCTAGTTCCTCTATTGCCTATATATACTATAGGGTAATGGGCCGGGGGTGTTAGCTAAAATAGAAAAATTCGAGTTGTAGTTTTGCGGGGATTCTAGAAAATTAAAGCACACCTTTGAAGTTCATTAATTTTTCTCGACCAGGCATGTCAGCACCGACAATGCAGACGTGAGCTCTAAGAGTAAAGCGTGTCTGCCGAGCGCTATTCCATACAATAGGAACCCCAGCTTCGAGCTCCTTCAACTCTTCAATAAGAGGAAACAGAAAAGAGTCGAGGTCCTTGGGATTGTTCGGGCCTGGGATAAAACCCACCATTAACATGTGTCGTTTTTTGAACCTCTCGACTGGCGGTAGGTTTAAGTTTAACTAACTCATTTGAGTATTTAGCAACGAAGAAACTCAACTTTGAGGCAGAACACGTTAACATTGTTACTCACCAATAGGATTGGCCAAATGCTGAAGTTTCTTCTACTCTTAAAGACACGCACTCCATGTGTGCTTCATAAGAACGGAATATCGGTGCCATTTGGAAAGAATTCCTTTTTCTCTTCGAATAAATCACTTGACCAAAAGTCTGTTCGAACTCCTCTTGCGCGTTGCTGCTCTGCGCCGTAACGATATGCCACCATCAAGGCAGCCATACTTGGGTTCGAGTATAAAAGCTTCAGTCTATGTTTGATTGGGATATACCCATGGGTCGCGTAGGGCTTGCGCGCTTGTGCAGCTGAAGGATTTTCATGGATCGGTTGATGGGTTCGTTAGGTTACGCGGAGTTGGATTAGTAATGATGTTTCTGTGCGATTCTATGGGTTTCCGTCCGGTTACATGGTGTGAGTCATTTGGGATTAGTCATCGCAGGATTTCTTTGGGTATATTAGAGGGCTCTCCCTCGCTTCGTTTCTGTTTCATTTCTCTTCTTCTTCTTTCCTTACGCAACGTCTTCTGCATCTCTCTACTATAAACGTTTGTTCGTACCTGGCATACCATACCAGGTCGGACCACTTCTGTACCTACGCGGGTTATTAATACAAACGCCGTTACTTCTCTTCCTTACGAAGACCTTCGCACCTCGCTTGACTAACTCGACAGCTACTACTGTCGCACATCGTACCCTGCGGAATACTCGCTATCGCCGCTCCTTGAGATTACGTTGCGTCATCATCCGCACCGTACGCTATGTCTACCGCCGACCCAGCTCCATGGGTCCCTCCCAATAATGTGGAAGAATTCAAACAGAAATTCGAACAAGACCCCGCCGCCCTATTCGCCCACCTCGCCGAAAACTCTCAGCTCCGTATCGGTCAAAGAAACGAAGCTCGCCAACAACTCGCCGCCGCCAACGAAATCATCGACAACCTGGAAGAGCAAATAAATCAGCTCAACCTGGACCTCAACATCGCCCGCGCCGCTTCCGCCGTCCCTGCCGCCCCTGCTCCCCTCGCCGCCGCTCCCCAAAATGCCCCCTCCACCTTCAGTTCTGAGAAGTTCCCCGATCCGGAGAAGTTCGATGGTACCCGCTCCAAGCTCCCTGGGTTTATCACCCAACTCCGGATGAAACTCGAGGTCAACGACGATAGGTTCCGTAACGAGGCAGCTAAGGTCATCTATGCTGTCAGCCGAATGGAAGGAAGTCTCAAGGGGGCGGCGATAGCGAGTATTCCGCAGGGTACGATATGCGACAGTAGAAGCTGTCGAGTTAGTCAAGCGAGTTTGAACGAGGTCAAGCGAGGTGCGAAGGTCTTCGTTAAGAAGAGAAGTAACAGCGTATATATTTAAGAACCAGCGTAGATATAGAAGTGGTCCTACCTGGTATGGTATGCCAGGTACGGACAAGCGTTATAGTATCGAGAATACAGAAGACGTTGCGTAAGGAAAGAAGAAGAGAAAGGAGAACAGGAACGAAGCGAGGGAGAGCCCCCTATTATACCCAAGGAAATCCTGCGATGACTAATCCCCAATGACTCACACCGCGCAACCGAACAGAAACCCACAGAACACGATAGAAACCTCCTGACTAATCCAACTCCGCGTAACCCAACGATCCCATCAACCGATCCATGAAAGTAGCCCCCCCCTTCAAGCGCGAGCTCCTGCGAGCCTGAGTCTTACCCTTTGTCTCGAGCGGCCCCGGTTTCCCAGGGTATTGTGCGTGGAAGACATCGATTGCGGCGGTATCGTTGTGGTAGGCAGCGGGTTCCCAGGTAGGATCGGTGTATCCTGTCCACTTGACGAAGTATTGTAGGCCGTTATTCCTTGTTTCCCGCGAGTCCAGAATCTCTTCAACCTCGTATTCTTCCTCCTGTTCAACGATGACGGGTGGGGGAGGTGGTTGTACCTGGCCCGGTACGGGGTCCTGTGCGGCGGGGTCCAATAATGACACATGGAAGACAGGGTGTATCTTCATGCTCCGGGGGAGGTCGACTCGGTAGGCGTATGGGGAGACGACCGCTTTGATTGGAAACGGTCCGAGTTTCTTCCAGTCGAGCTTCCGGGAGTTGCGGGTTGTGCGAATGTTTTTTGCTGAGACGAAGACCTTGTCACCGATATTATATTGGGGTGCGGGGGTTCGCTTTGCGTTGGTGGCTTGTTCCTGTTGGTCTTGAGCAGTCCGGATATTGGTGCGTAGATATTCGTGTAGTTCCAACATTTTCCCGGCGAAGTCTTTGGCATCGAGGCTAGGGGGTGTTTTGTCAGGTGGCTTGATTGTCACTGTAAATCGAGGGTGGAAGCCAAAATTTGCGAAGAACGGTGTAGCTTTGGTGGAGGCGGAGACTTGATTGTTAGCGGAGAACTCGGCCATAGGGAGCCACTTGACCCAATCATCCTGTTGGTAGGATACATAGCCTCGTAGGTATTGCTCCATTACCGCATTGAGCCTTTCGGTTTGGCCGTCTGTTTCCGGGTGGAAGGCGGTGGACATCCTTGCTTCAACTCCGAGGTGTTTGCACAGCTCTTTCCAGAATTTAGCGGTGAACTGTGTGCCACGGTCGGAGGTGATATGTGTGGGGAGACCATGGAGTTTCCAGACGTTTCGTAGATATAGTTGGGCGACATCTTCTGCGTTAACGGTTGTGTTGCAGGGTAGGAGGTGTCGCATCTTCGTCAGCCGATCCACAATTACCATGATTGCATCGTATCCTTCACTTTCCGGTAGTCCAGTGACGAAGTCCATTGATACTTCCTGCCAGGGCTGTTCAGGTATGGGTAGGGGTCGGAGTACACCGAGTTTTCCGTGGGTGCTCGGTTTACTTCGCCGACAGGTATGGCAATTCCGTACGAAGGCCCATAATATAATTCGCATGCGGGCCAGTAGTAGTCTCGCTGATTAGCTCGGTTTTTTCGCCCCGGTGTCCGCAGAAGGTGCGCCGTGGTAGAGCTTAAGGATTTGAAGCTTCAGGGGTCGAGTCGACATATAAATTATCATGTAGAGGAGTCGCCCTTCATTCTCGGTGCATTCGCCAACGATATTTCCTTCGATTGTCGTTTGCCTTTGTTTCGCATTTCCAGTATCTTTTTCGGGAATGGGTCAGCTTTGTATCCTTCATTAAATAATGTGTCCAGTGAGGCGTTCTTTTCAGCGGGTTCATTTGATAAAGAACCCGCCAACAAACTTAGCTTGGTTTCCACATTCTCCTTCTTCAAGACAACCTGGCTCTGGTGCAAGTGTCTTTCATCCCCCTCTCCAGGGAGATCTCCTGATCTCCTTGTTAGTGCGTCCGGCTTCCCGCCTTGCTTCCCTGGTCGGTATTTAATAATGAAGTTGAATCGTGAAAGGTATTCAGCCCAGCGTGCTTGCCTTCGGTTAAGTTGTTTTGTGCTCATAAAGTATTCGAGGTTCTTGTGGTCTGATATGACGGCGATTGGGTGTGCGGCTCCCTCGAGTTCCGGGCGCCATTCTTCGAATGCTCGGATTATTGCCAACAGTTCCTTATCGTAGATCTCGTAGTTACATTCGGCAGGGGAGTGTTTCTTGGAGAAGTAAGCAACGGGTCGAAGGGTATGGTTATCGTCGTATTGGGAGAGTATGCCAGCGGAGACGTAGTCTGAAGCATCGGTTTCCACAATGATTTCCTTCTCGGGGTCAAAGTGGGCAAGAATGGGGGCGGTAGTGAATGCTTCTTTAAGGGCATTGAATGCGGCTTGGGCTTCACTTGTCCATGCCCATGCTATATCTTTCTTTGTCAGTCCACTCAGCGGTGCGGCCAGCTTGGAGAACCCATATATGAACCGGCGATAGAAATTGGCGAATCCGAGGAATGCTTGTACATCTTTTACGGTCTTAGGGACCGTCCAGTTTTGCACTGTATCCACCTTCTTGGGGTCCATTCGGATGCCGTTGGGTTCGATGATGAGGCCGAGGTAGGTGGTGCTTTGTGAACTCGTGATTCGGTTTCAGCAGTATCCCGTTTGCCTTCAGTGCTTCGAGGACTTTTTCGACGTGGACTTGATGTTCCTCGAGGGTGTCGCTGTAGATTAGGATATCGTCAAGGTAGGCTGTGCAGAATAGGTCGAGGTACTCGCGGACGCAATCGTTGATAAAGTGTTGGAAGGTGGCCGGCGCGTTGGTGAGGCCGAAGGGCATGACCGTGTACTCGAAGTGGCCATATCGTGTGCGGAAGGCTGTCTTCCATTCTTCGCCTTCAGCCATCCGGATCTGGTTGTACCCCTGACGGAGGTCCAACTTGGTGTACCATTTGGCCTTGGAGAGTCGATCGAGTGTTTCCCTGATGAGTGGTAAGGGATACCGATTCTTTATCGTTAGCTCATTTAGGCCGCGATAGTCGACACAGAGGCGGAGAGTTCCATCAGCTTTTTTAACAAATAAGACGGGGGCACCGGCAGGGGAGGAGCTAGCTCGTATGAAGCCTTTCTTTAGGTTCTCCTGTATATACTTCCGAAGAGCGATCAGTTCGTCGCGGGACATGCCATAGAGTGGCCCAAAGGGTGGTTCTTTACCCTCCTTGAGCGGTATCTTATGATCGTATGGCCGGCGCGGGGGCATTCCGTTGGCGAGGTCTTCATCCATCATGATGTGGAACCTTTTGTATCGTGTTGGTACTTTGGTTCTCCAGTCGGTCTTCGGTGTGTTGTCGATAGCTTGGTCCAGTTCTTCGATAGTGGTGCTGAATATCTGGAGTTTGCCCCTCTGAGCGAAACGGCAGAGGGCGGCGGAGCTGACGAGGTGGAAACGAGGTGGCGGAGCGATTGCTTTGACAGGGGCGGCGTCTTCGGAGGCATTACACTTGCTCTTGCAGTACTCGGAATCAAACTGTATGGTGTTGTCCCTGAACCGTAGAGTGGCGTCATGCAGTTGGAGCCAGGGGATTCCTAGTACGAGGGGGTAAGAGCCGAGTTTGGTGACGAAGAAAGGGACGGTTTCGTGGTGGGCATTGATAGACATTGGCAGGTAACATAGGTGGGTGATCTGGCCAGAAGATATGGGTCGACCGTCTATGACTTCGAGGGTACGGGGTGATTTGAGGGGAAGTAGAGGGAAGTGGTTATGGCGCGCGAATGTTTCATCAATGAATGCGAACCCAGAGCAGCCGGTATCGATCAATGCGTAGGTTCGAATGGGGTTTTTGTTACTTGTAATTGTACAAGAAGCAACAAAATGATCACCATCCAATTTATCCTCCACAGACGATAACGAGGGGCCGGAGATAGTGAACGCAGACAAGGAAGGAATGGTGGCTTCTGCCCCTTTGGTTTGCCAATTTTTACCAAAGGGGCTTGGCTTTTAAAGCCGGTTGCGAGTTGGGGACGACGGCGACGGGTGGGCGGACAGCGGGTGTGGGGGCGGCGAGGGGTGCGGGGGCCACGGCGGGAGATCTCCAGTTGGCTACGGAGTAGGCCTTGGTGGGGCGGCGTCTGGGTTTGGGCGGTGCTGAGGGTCGGGAGCGGGCGTGTTGCAGTTCGCCGACTTGATCCCAAGCCATCAGGGCCTCGACCTGTGCGTCCTCGAGCTCTTCCCTGATGGCCTTGAGGGAGGCTTGTAATTCCTCCACTTGGTCTTGGGCGTCGAGCGCGTCGAGTTGGGCGTCCTCAAGTGCTTGTTGGAGGACCTCGACCTCAGCGGGGACGGTGGGTTCGGGCGTGGGTTGGGGGACGGTGGTGAGGAGGGATAGGCAGGCGGTGAGGAGGTCGTGAGCCTCAGTGAGTTCGTGCCCACCGTTTCCATCTTCCGGGAGTGGGCCATAGATTTCCAGAAATGTCTGGAGGCGGGCGACGAGGGCGGAGGTGGTGGTGGCGCCAGAATACAGATCGGTCGATTTATTGTCTCTGCCTTTTGAGTTGGGCCTGAGAAGGCGGCGGCGATATGACCGAGTTCATACCCGGTGGTCGTTGTGGCGAAGCGACACTCGTGGTTGAGGTCGTACTTGCCGGAGTGGCGGGCGAGGTCGATATCTGCGCCGTAGGGTCGGGGCCCCAGGAGTTTGGCTACCTCTACTCTGGAGGAGTTGCTTGAACAAGACGAGATAGCAATAATCTCGCTTATGTGGAGCTGCGGATGGTGCGCCAGGAGCGGGTGGTGAAATAGGGTTTGGCCGGCGTTAGTACCGGGTACGGTCCTTGTGGGAGGAGGGACAGCGAGGCGGCGATTGTTGGCCACTCAGGTTGGGGAGCATATTCCCAGGTGTCTTCGGACGCCATTACGGCGTGGTTGTGTGGGTTCGACCTTGAGACGGTAGACACCACAGACGCGCGGATGATGACGAACGTATCTCAAGGGGCGGCGAGAAGCAGTATTCCGCAGACGATATGACAAGAGAAGCTGTCGAAGCTTAGTCAAGCGAGTTTGAACGAGGTCAAGCGAGGTGAAGGTCTTCGTTAAGAAGAGAAGTAACAGCGTATATATTTAAGAACCAGCGTAGATATAGAAGTGGTCCTACCTGGTATGGTATGCCAGGTACGGACAAGCGTTATAGTATCGAGAATACAGAAGACGTTGCGTAAGGAAAGAAGAAGAGAAAGGAGAACAGGAACGAAGCGAGGGAGAGCCCCCTATTATACCCAAGGAAATCCTGCGATGACTAATCCCCAATGACTCACACCGCGCAACCGAACAGAAACCCGCAGGACACGATAGAAACCTCCTGACTAATCCAACTCTGCGTAACCCAACGATCCCATCAACCGATCCATGAAAGGAAGGGCCCTAGACCAAGTCATTCCCCTTGTCAACGCCAACCCCGCCTCACCTTTCTCCTCTGTCACCGCCTTCGTCGCCCACTTGGAAGCATCGTTCGGAGACCCAGACCCCCGAGGCACCGCCCGCCGCCAACTCGTCGCCCTCATACAAGGCAAAGGAGACTTTGCCACATATTACTCCCAGTTCCTCCGCATTGTGGCCTACCTTGACTACAATGAGGGGGCAAAGATCAACGCCCTGGCCGAAGGACTCTCCGAGGACCTCAAGGATGCAATGAGCTACAGGACGGACAGGCCCAACACTGTGGAAGCCTACGCGACCACCCTAATGACCATCGACGACCAGATCCGGGGCCGAAAGGCCGAACAAAAGGCTATCCGTAATACGATGGGCCAATTTACTGCTCCCCCAGCTGCGGGATAGCCGTTTCATACTGCTGGAGGCCTCGCCCCCATGGACCTCTCTGCCCTACAGGCCCGCTCCACTCAACACCCCACTCCCGAACAACGATACACTTTCGTCAATGGCCAACGCAAAACCTCCGCGGCTGAGAAGCAATGGAGGCGGGACGGCAATCTGTGTATGTACTGTGCCAACCCCGGCCACGTGTTCGCCAACTGCCCCTCCGCCAACCGCCCCCGTAGCAACCGACCGGCTATGAGGGGCGCCCTCCTCGCACCTGCCCACACCGCCGACGACCCCGCTCCCCCGCCGATCACTAGCTCCGCCTACTCTGAGTCAGGTTTTCACTAGTCCTGGGCTTGATCAATGGCCCCTGCCCGGGACCACCCAATGTTTTTCCTTTATCTGCGTTCTCTATCTCTGGCTTCTCGGTATCGTCTGTGGAGGATAAGTTGGATGGTGATCACTTTGTTGCTTCTTGTAAAATTGTAAACAATAAAAATCTCATTCAAACCTACGCCCTGATTGATATTGGTTGCTCCGGGTTCGCATTCATTGATGAAACATTCGCGCGCCATAACAACTTCCCTCTACTTCCCCTCAAATCACTTCGCATCCTCGAAGTCATAGACGGCCGACCCATATCTTCTGGCCAGATCACCCACCTATGCTACTTGCCAATGTCCATCAATGCCCACCACGAAACTGTCCCCTTCTTTGTCACCAAACTCGGCTCCTACCCTCTTGTACTAGGAATCCCCTGGCTCCAGCTGCATGACGCCACACTACGGTTTAAGGATAATAGCATACAGTTCAATTTCGACTACTGCAAGAGCAAATGCAACTCCTCCAAGGAAGCCGCCCCCGTCAAGGGAGTTACACCGCCGCCCCGCTTCCGCCTTGTCAGCTCAGCCGCCCTCTGCCACTTTGCCCGAAGGGATAAACTTCAGATCTTTAGCGTAACGATGGAAGAGATTGACCAAGCTATTGACAAAACCCCGAAGGACAACTGGAGGACCAAAGTACCGACACGATACAAAAGGTTCTTTTGCATGATGGACGAGAACCTCGCTAACGGGATGCCACCACGCCGGCCGTACGACTACAGAATACCACTCAAAGAAGGGAAAGAGCCACTTTTTGGACCACTATACGGCATGTACAGCGATGAACTAATTGTTCTCAAGAAGTACATACAGGATAACTTGGAGAAAGGCTTCATACGAGCTAGCTCTTCCCCCGCCGGTGCACCTGTTCTATTCGTGAAGAAGGCTGACAGAACTCTCCGCCTCTGTGTTGACTATCGTGGCCTAAATGAGCTAACGATCAAGAACCGGTACCCCTTGCCACTCATCCGGGAAATACTCGACCGACTCTCCAAAGCCAAATGGTACACCAAGCTGGACCTCCACCAGGGGTACAACCAGATCCGAATGACCGAAGGCGAAGAATGGAAGACAGCTTTCCGCACCCGATATGGTCACTTTGAATACACGGTAATGCCCTTCGGCCTCACCAACGCGCCACCCATATTCGAACATTTTATCAATGACTGCGTCCGCGAGTACCTTGATATGTTCTGCACAGCCTATCTCGATGATATCCTGATTTATAGCGACACCCTCGAAGAGCACCAAGTCCACGTTGAGAAAGTCCTCGAAGCCTTGAAAGCCAACGGGATACTGCTGAAACCGGAGAAATGCGAGTTCCACACACAAAGTACCACCTACCTCGGTCTCATTATCGAACCCAACGGCATCCGAATGGACCATAAGAAAGTAGACACAGTTCAGAATTGGACAGTCCCCAAGACGGTCAAAGATGTACAAGCATTCCTTGGATTTGTCAACTTTTACCGCCGATTTATATACGGTTTCTCCAAGCTTGCTGCACCGCTGAGTGGACTGACGAAGAAGGATAGAACATGGGCATGGACAAGCGAAGCTCAAGCCGCATTCAATACCCTCAAAGAAGCTTTCACCACCGCCCCCATTCTCGCCCACTTCGACCCAGAAAAGGAAATCATCGTGGAAACGGACGCCTCGGACTACATCTCCGCCGGCATACTGTCCCAATACGATGATAACAACACACTCCGACCCGTTGCTTACTTCTCCAAGAAACACTCCCCCGCCGAGTGCAACTACGAGATCTATGATAAAGAACTATTGGCAACCATTCGAGCATTTGAGGAGTGGTGTCCAGAACTCGAGGGGGCCGCGCACCCAATCGCCGTCATATCAGACCACAAGAACCTCGAGTATTTCATGAGCACCAAACAACTTAATCGGAGGCAAGCACGCTGCGCAGAATATCTCTCAAGATTCAACTTCGTTATCAAATACAGACCGGGGAAACAGGGCGGAAAACCGGACGCACTGACAAGGAGATCACGAGATCTCCCTGGAGAGGGGGATGAAAGACAGTTGTACTAGAGCCAGGTCGTCTTGAAGAATAAAAGTTTTGAAGCAAAGCTAAGTTTGTTGGCGGGTTCTTTATCAAACGAACCCGCTGAAAAGAACGCCTCATTGAAGAAACTATTTGACGAAGGATACAAGGCTGACACATTCCCGCAAAACATACTAGATATGCGAGACAAAGGCGAGCAGCAATCGAAGGAAATATCATTGGCCGAATGAACTGAGAATGAAGGACGACTACTTTATCGCGGTAACCTCTACGTCCCTGAATACGACCCCCTCAAGCTCCAAATCCTCAAGCTTTACCACGATGCCCCTTCTGCCGGACACCTCGGACGCGAAAAAACCTTCGAACTCATAAGTAGGGAGTATTACTGGCCCCGGATGCGTAACTATATTGGCCGCTACGTCCGGAACTGTCACATCTGTCGGCGAAGTAAACTAAACACTCACGGAGAACTCGGTGTACTCCGACCCCTACCCATACCCGAACAGCCCTGGCAGGAAGTGTCAATGGACTTCGTCACTGGACTACCGGAGAGTGATGGATACGATGCAATCATGGTAATCGAGGACCGATTGACAAAGATGCGACACCTCCTACCCTGCAACACAACCGTTAATGCCGAAGATGTCGCTCAACTGTACCTGCAAAACGTCTGGAAATTCCACGGGCTCCCCACGCATGTCACCTCTGACCGTGGCACACAATTCACTGCCAGATTCTGGAAAGAGCTTGCAAACACCTCGGGATCGAAGCAAGAATGTCTACCGCCTTCCACTCCGGAACCGATGGTCAAACCGAAAGACTAAACGCCGTGATGGAGCAATACCTACGAAGCTACTTGTCATACCAGCAAATGGACTGGGTCAAATGGCTCTCCATGGCCGAATTCGCTGCTAACAACCAGATCTCCACCTCCACAAAAGCCATACCCTTCTTTGCAAACTTCGGCTTCCACCCTCGGTTCACAGTGACGATGAAATCTTCCAACAAGACACCACCTAGCCTCGATGCCAAAGACTTCGCCGGGAAAATGATGGAGCTCCACGAATATCTACGCACCAATATCCGAACTGCACAGGACCAACAAGAGCAAGCCACCAACGCGAAACGAACCCCCGCGCCTCGATATAACGTCGGTGATATGGTTTTTGTTTCAGCAAAAAATATCCGCACCACCCACAACACGAGGAAGCTCGACTGGAAGAAGCTCGGACCGTTCCCCATCAAGGCGCTTATCTCCCCATATGCCTACCGAGTCGACCTCCCCCAGAGCATGAAGGTGCACCCTGTCTTCCATGTGTCACTATTGGACCCCGCCGCACAGGACCCCGTACCCGGCCAGGTACAACCGTCTCCTCCACCCATCATCGTCGAACAAGAGGAGGAATATGAGGTCGAAGAGATCTTGGACTCACGGGAGACAAGGAATAATGGCCTACAGTACTTCGTCAAGTGGACAGGATACACCGACCCTACCTGGGAACCCGCCGCCTACCATAACGATACCGCCGCAGTCGATGTCTTCCACGCACGATACCCTGAGAAACCGGGGCCGCTCGAGAAGAAGGTTAAGATTCAGGCTCGCAGGAGCTCGCGCTTGAAGGGAGGGGCTACTTTCATGGATCGGTAGATGGGTTCGTTAGGTTACGCGGAGTTGGATTAGTAATGATGTTTCTGTGGGATTCTATGGGTTTCCGTCCGGTTACTTGGTGTGAGTCATTTGGGATTAGTCATCGCAGGATTTCCTTGGGTATATTAGAGGGCTCTCCCTCGCTTCGTTTCTGTTTCCTTTCTCTTCTTCTTCTTTCCTTACGCAACGTCTTCTGCATCTCTCTACTATAAACGTTTGTTCGTACCTGGCATACCATACCAGGTCGGACCACTTCTGTACCTACGCGGGTTATTAATACAAACGCCGTTACTTCTCTTCCTTACGAAGACCTTCGCACCTCGCTTGACTAACTCGACAGCTACTACTGTCGCACATCGTACCCTGCGGAATACTCGCCATCGCAGCCCCTTGAGAAGGATCATCGTCGGGGTTCTTTCTTGGCTTCCATCGAGGGTGCTCGCAGGTAAGACACCGACCGAGATCGGGATACATTGCATAGGATATGTGGCTTAACGGACAACAGTCATACAAAACTTCTTTGATACCTGTGATTTTCTGTATCCTGTCCCGCACTGTACGGTAGTCAAGAGGCTTCTCTTCCGGCGGTAGAACTGCTGAAAAAAGCTAAGATGTATCTCGTGCTGCCTCTCTTGCTATCTTTTGTTTCAGAGCAATGTCGTGTATCGAAAATGACAGCATCTCCTGCTTCGTGGGTAGTCGACTAATCGGATCCTGGAAATCAAAGAACTCTTCATCGTGCTCACTGATGACAGACAAATCAACGTCCTCTTGAGTTCTTAGTTCCTCCCCCGAATCGGAATCTAAGCTAAACTCGTCCAAATCACCAGCAGGTTCGTCGGAATAATCGGCAATCTCATGATTCATCTGACCTATATGCCCTGATGTATCGCTCCCACCGAATGACTCTAATGAATCAATGTCATCGTCAGCTTCAGAATTCGAACCCAACTCTGAATAGACGTCTTCGGGGTCCCAATGGTTCTGGAAGGGTGAGTCTCCTGGGGAAATAGTGGAGTGAGGTAGGTCCCATAAGTCGGTAAATGTTGTAGAGGGGTTCGGGGGTTCCTGTGGCTCCGAATGTGACATATATAAAGAAACATCCTCATCATCCGCTTCGGGGCTTGAATTGTCACATGTATATTCTGCCTCGGAGCCAGAAGCGGAGTCAAAACTAGTTTGATCAGGCGGAGAAGGATGGTCCTCGTCGTCTATTTCATGGATCGGTTGATGGAGTCGTTGGGTTACGCGGAGTTGGATTAGTCAGGAGGTGTCTATCGTGTTCTTTGGGTTTCTGTTCGGTTGCGCGGTGTGAGTCATTAGGGATTAGTCATCGCAGGATTTCCTTGGGTATAATAGGGGGCTCTCCTCGCTTCGCTCCTGTTTTCCTTTCTTCTTCTTCTTTCCTTACGCAACGCCTTCTGTACCTTTTACTATACTACTTTGTCCGCATTCTGATATCATACCAGGTAGGACCACTGCTGTACCTACGCTAGTTATCAATACCAACGCCGTTACTCTCTTCCTTACGAAGACCTTTGCACCCCGCTTGACTAACTCGACAGCTACTACTGTCGCATATCGTACCCTGCGGAATACTCACTATCGCCGCCCCTTGAGATTACGTTGCATCATCATCCGCGCCGTACGCCATGTCCACTGCCGACCCACCTCCGTGGGTTCCTCCCAATAACGTGGAGGAATTCAAACAACAATTCGAACAAGACCCCGCCGCCCTATTTGCCCACCTCGCCGAAAACTCCCAGCTTCGTATCGCCCAACGAAACGAAGCTCGCCAACAACTCGCCGCCGCCAACGAAGTCATCGACAACCTGGAAGAGCAAATAAATCGGCTCAACCTGGACCTCAACGTCGCTCGCGCCACCGCCGCCGCCCCTGCTGCTCCCGCTCCTCTCGCCGCCGCTCCACAATCCAACGCCGCCCCCGCCTTCAGGTCCGAAAAGTTTCCGGACCCTGAGAAATTCGATGGTACCCGCTCTAAGCTCCCTGGGTTCATTACCCAACTCCGGATGAAACTCGAGGTCAACGACGACAGGTTCCGTAACGAAGCAGCAAAGGTAATCTATGCTGTTAGCCGAATGGAAGGAAGGGCCCTAGACCAGGTCGTTCCTCTTGTCAACGCCAACCCCGCCGCACCCTTCTCCTCTGTCGCCGCCTTCGTCGCCCACCTGGAAGCATCATTCGGAGACCCAGACCCTCGAGGTACCGCCCGCCGCCAACTCGTCGCCCTCAGGCAAGGCAAAGGAGACTTTGCCACGTATTACTCTCAGCCTCCGCGACAGGCCTACTCGACTACAATGAGGGGGCAAAGATCGATGCTCTGGCTGAAGGATTATCCGAGGACCTCAAGGACGCCATGAGCTACCGGACGGACAGGCCCAACACTGTGGAAGCTTACGCGACCACGTTGATGACCATCGATAACCAGATCCGGGGCCGCAAGGCCGAACAGAAGGCCATCCGTAATACGATGGGCCAATTTACCGCTCCCGCCGCCGCTGCACACCCATCCCACACCGCTGGAGGCCTCGCCCCCATGGACCTCTCCGCCCTCCAGGCCCGCTCTGCCCCACGACCCGCCGCCGAACAACGCTACACCTTCGTCAACGGCCAACGCAAAACCTCCGCTGCTGAGAAGCAATGGAGGCGGGACAACAACTCGCAGACAGATTTCGCTAACCCCGACATGTCTTCGCTTAACTGCCCTCCGCCAACCGCCTCAGAGTAATCAACCCAAGAATGAGGGTGCCTCCTCGTGACCTGCCCGCACTAATCGATGACCCCGCCTCCGCCGATCACCAGCTCCGCCTCTGAGTCGGGTTTTCACTAGTCCTGCTTGATCAATGGCCTCTGCCCGACCATCTAATGTTTCTCCTTGTATGCTGCTTCTATCTCTGGCTTCTCAGATCGCCTCATGGAGGATAAATTGGATGATCATTTTGTTGCTTCTTGTAAAATTGTAAACAATAAAACTCCTATTCAAACCCACGATTGATCGATACTGGTTGTTCCGGGTTCGCATTCATTGATGAAACATTCGCGCGCCATAACAACTTCCCTCTGCTCCCTCTCAGATCCCCTCGCATCCTCGAAGTCATAGACGGTCGACCCATATCCTCTGGCCAGATCACCCACCTATGCTACTTACCAATGTCCATTGACACCCACCACGAAACGGTCCCCTTCTTTGTCACCAAACTCGGCTCCTATCCTCTTGTACTAGGAATCCCCTGGCTCCAGCTGCATGACGCGACACTACGGTTTAAGGATAACAGCATACAGTTCAACTCCGACTATTGCAAGAGTAAGTGCAACTCCTCCAAGGAAACCGTCCCCGTCAAGGGAGTTACACCGCCACCCCGCTTCCGCCTCGTCAGCTCGGCCGCCCTCTGCCGCTTTGCCCGAAGGGACAAACTACAGATCTTTAGCGTCACCATGGAAGAAATCGACCAGGCTATCGACAAAACCCCGAAGGACGACTGGAGAACCAAGATACCCACACGCTACAAAAGGTTCTATGGTATGTTTGACGAGAAACTCGCTAATGGGATGCCACCACGCCGGCCGTATGACCACAAAATACCGCTCAAAGAAGGAAAAGAACCACCGTTTGGACCATTTCACTCACGGCATGTCCCGACGATTTAATTGATTGTCCTCAAGAAATACATACAGGATAACCTAGACAAAGGATTCATAATGAGCCAGCTCTTCGCTGGTGCCCCTGTCCTATTCGTGAAGAAAGCTGACGGAACTCTCCGCCTCTGTGTTGATTATCGTGGCCTAAACGAACTAACGATAAAGAATCGGTACCCCTACCACTTATCCGGGAAACACTCGACCGACTGTCCAAGGCCAAATGGTATACCAAGCTGGACCTCCGCCAGGGGTACAACCAGATCCGAATGGCCGAAGGCGAAGAATGGAAGACAGCTTTCCGCACACGATATGGTCACTTCGAATATACGGTAATGCCGTTTGGCCTCACCAACGCGCCGGCCACATTCCAACACTTCATCAATGATTGCGTCCGCGAGTACCTTGACATGTTCTGTACAGCCTATCTTGACGACATCCTGATTTATAGCGATACCCTCGAAGAACACCAAATCCACGTTGAGAAAGTCCTCGAAGCCTTGAAAGCCAATGGGATACTGCTGAAACCGGAGAAATGCGAGTTTCACACACAAAGCACCACCTACCTACCATTATCGAACCCAATGGCATTCGAATGGACCCCAAGAAAGTGGATACAGTTCAGAATTGGACAGTGCCGAAGACGGTTAAAGACGTACAAGCATTCCTCGGATTTGCCAACTTCTACCGCCGGTTCATATACGGGTTCTCCAAGTTCGCCGCACCGCTGAGTGGACTGACGAAGAAGGATAAAGTATGGGCATGGACAAGGGAAGCTCAAGCCGCATTTAACGCCCTCAAGGAAGCATTCACTACCGCCCCTATTCTTGCCCACTTTGACCCCGAGAAAGAAATCATTGTGGAAACTGACGCTTCAGACTACGTCTCCGCTGGCATACTCTCCCAATACGATGACAATCATATCCTTCGACCCGTTGCTTACTTCTCCAAGAAACACTCCCCCGCCGAGTGTAACTATGAGATCTACGATAAAGAACTGTTGGCAATCATCCGAGCATTCGAGGAATGGCGCCCGGAATTCGAAGGAGCCGCACACCCAATCGCTGTCATATCAGACCACAAGAACCTCGAGTACTTTATGAGCACCAAACAGCTTAACCGAAGGCAAGCGCGGTGGGCCGAATACCTTTCACAATTCAACTTCGTTATCAAATATCGACCGGGGAAGCAAGGCGGGAAACCAGATGCACTAACAAGGAGATCAGGAGATCTCCCTGGAGAGGGGGATGAAAGACAGTTGCACCAGAGTCAGGTCGTTCTAAAGAAGGAAAATGTGGAAACTAAGCTAAGTTTGTTGGCGGGTTCTTTATCAAACGAACCCGCTGAAAAGAACGCCTCACTGGACACATTATTTAATGAAGGATATAAAGCTGACCCATTCCCGGAAAAGATATTGGAAATGCGAAACAAAGGCAAACGCTAATCGAAGGACATCTCACTCGCCGAATGCACCGAGAACGAAGGACGACTACTTTACCGAAGTAACCTATATGTCCCTGACTACGACCCCCTGAAACTTCAAATCCTCAAGCTTTATCACGACGCCCCTTCCGCTGGACACCCCAGACGTGAAAAGACATTCGAACTTATCAGCAGGGACTACTACTGGCCCCGCATTCGGAATTATATCGGCCGCTACATCCGGAACTGTCACACCTGTCGGCGAAGTAAACCAAGCACCCACGGAAAACTCGGTGTACTTCGACCACTACCAATACCCGAGCAACCCTGGCAGGAAGTGTCAATGGATTTTGTTACTGGACTACCGGAGAGTGAAGGTTACGACGCAATCATGGTAATCGTGGACCGGCTGACGAAGATGCGACACCTCCTACCCAGCAATACAACCGTCAATGCCGAAGATGTCGCTCAACTATATTTATAAACGCCTGGAAACCCATGGTCTCCCACGATATCACTCCTGGATCGCACACAGTTCACCGCCAAGTTCTGGAAACAGTTGTGTAAACACCTCGGAATTGAAGCAAGAATGTCCACCGCCTTCCACCCGGAAACAGACGGCCAAACCGAAGGGCTGAACGCTGTAATGGAACAATACCTACGAGGCTATGTATCATACCAACAGGATGATTGGGTCAAATGGCTCCCTATGGCCGAGTTCTCCGCTAATAATCAAGTCTCCGCCTCCACCAAAGCTACACCCTTCTTCGCAAACCTCGGCTTCCACCCTCGGTTCACAGTAACAATCAAGCCATCCGACAAGACACCGCCTAGCCTCGATGCCAAAGACTTCGCCGGGAAGATGTTGGAACTACACGAATACCTACGCACTAATATCCGAACGGCACAAGACCAGCAAGAACAGGCCACCAACGCGAAGCGAACCCCCGCGCCCCAATACAATGTCGGCGATATGGTCTTTGTTTCAGCCAAAAACATCCGCACCACCCGCAATTCGAGGAAGCACGACTGGAAGAAGCTCGGACCATTCCCTATCAAGACAGTTATCTCCCCCTATGCCTACCGAGTCGACCTCCCCCGGAGCATGAAGATACACCCTGTCTTCCATGTGTCGCTATTGGACCAAGACAGGACTGCATCGGTCAGGTATAACCACCCCGCCAATTCGTTATCGCTTTAACAGGAGGAAGAATACGAGGTCGGCGAGATTCTGACTCGGAAACAAGGAATAATGGCCTACAATACTTCGTCAAGTAGACAGGATATACTTACCTGGAACCCGCCGCTACCATAACGATACCGCTAGCCGATGTCTTCCACGACAAGACTTTAAACCGGGCCGCTCGAGACGGTTAGGACTCAGGCTCGCAGGAGCTCGCGCTTGAAGGCTACTTTCATGGACGGTTGATGGAGTCGCGGTTACGCGAGTTGGATTAGTCAGAGGTGTTATCGCGTTTTTGGGTTTCTGTTCTTGCGCGTGTGAGTCATTAGGATTAGTCATCGCAGGATTTCTTATAATAGCCCTCGCTTCGCTCCTGTTTTCCTTTCTTCTTCTTCTTTCCTTACGCAACGCCTTCTGTACCTTTTACTATACTACTTGTCCGCATTCTAAGATATCATACTGCGAGGACCACTGCTGTACCTACGCTAGTTATCAATACCAACGCCGTTACTCTCTTCCTTACGAAGACCTTTGCACCCCGCTTGACTAACTCGACAGCTACTACTGTCGCATATCGTACCCTGCGGAATACTCGCTATCGCCGCCCCTTGAGAGTCTACACTGGAACCAGACGCGGAGGAGGCAGTTTGATCAGGCGGAGAAGGATGGTCCTCGTCGTCTACGTCGGAGCCATAGTCGGAGTCAAGGCTAGTTTGACGAGGCGGAGAAGGATGGTCCTCGTCGTCTACGTCGGAGCCAGAGGCGGAGGAGAAGGCAGTTTGGCCAGGTGGGGAAGGGGGGTCTTCTTGTCCTCGGTGCTCATGAGGACGTCGAGCTCGAGATCTCAATGCTGACCGTTGATTATCTCGTCGAAGTAAGGCTGAATGCCGCTCCCATTCGCGCTGGGTTCTGACCGTGTGGATCGCCCCCCCATACATAGAGCATGTACACTCTCGTCTCTTGATGTCGGATTTTGACGGAAATGATATGGTTTTTAAATTGGTGGGTTGGAGGTTGATGTTCGAGATATTCTAAAATATTTCGCATTGTCGACGTCGTCGACGACATCTAGTCTAGTACTAGCTCAGGTCCAATATCCGGGTGATTTTTGGTGCTGTAGCTGGTGCAGGGCGCATGCAGCTTGACCCCGCATGAGGCTCTTATCAACTCTAACCCACCAAACTTAGGTGCGACTAAGTGTTCTCAGCTACAACTCTCAACCACACATGGACGTACCCCCACCACCACATACAAGAATTAATTATCATCAACTACAGCAGCACAATCATCAAAAATGCCATCCATCAACGAGTTTGTTAAGAATCCCTCCGAAGCTGCCAACGAAGTAGCCGATCGTGGGTCTGTTCGAATCGTCTGTACGTGCAAGGCAGCTAACTATATATCCATCATGATCAGATCTAGAATCAACATTATAATTATGTAACTAACAATTATCATCAGATATCGATCAAAGCCTCTATCCCGGACTCGCTCCCCGTATCAACGAAACATATGGAATCGTAAGGGACTGGTCTGCTCAGACTGTCCCAGAGATTGGAGCTCAGTTGCGCATACGTCACGGCGAACGTGTGTTCTTGAGTGGCTGGGTGAAGAAAAAGGACAATTCCATCATCTTGAAGCACCTGGAAAACAACAGACACGTCCGCGGCACCGTTACTGACCTGGAACCATTCTGGTGGCAAAATCTTCAGTGCTACTGGGGCAATATGGATTGGTGGGTGATCGCTGAGAAAGCGCCTGCCAATACTACCACTGCCGGTAGTACTTCGGGCACTGGTGAAGGTCAGATCAATTAAATAAAACTACGACTGTACGGCATGTGACAAGAAAAACGTGTGTGAATGATACCCGGACTAATACTGATACAATACATGCATAACTAAAGGGAAGAATGAATGGAAGAATGGCTGAATAGTGCTTCAAAATATTGCCGCGTCATAATTAATATTAATATTCATGATAAATATACATATAATAAATTTAAATGTTGTAATATTATATAATTATAAGCGCGAGCTCGAGTGCGCCTGCAGAGCTAGAAAGAGTGTTAGTGGGGTAGATCATGGTGTAATTACACAATTCGCTAAACGTGGTGTGATTACACAACGTAGTGTAATCACACCACGAGCAACACACCTTACACAACCCAGTGGTGTAATTACACTATGAAAAATATCCCGGCGAAAAAATTGTTTAACTACACAACATGAGAGTGTAGCTACACCACCCGGTTGTTTGACTTACACCACACCCGTGTGCTCGCTTGTACCACAGTGGATGGTGATGACGATTCGGCTGGGGGTCTCATGTGGCTGTCACGCAGGCCGCGTTTACTACCACTTTTTATTATCATATTCGTGGGGATAACTCTGGTATTCGTGGGGATAACCTTACCGTGAGAGAAAGGATAAGTACACCAGTTACCCCAAATTAAAAGATAGGATATCCATTGCTCCTGATTTCTCGCCGCCAAAGCTATCCTCGTTTTCCTGATTACTTATCTATTCGGATTTTGTACCACAGGGTATCCGGGCAGGGGTTGACCCGGGTCCAGAAACTAGAGGTACACCCAGCTTCATCTCTGTAAATATTTTACTCGTCAATATTTACTTTATGTTAGCCACAAGTAGCTTTTTGTGCTCTTATACAACAGTGTAGCTTTCGAGATCAGATCTCTCTAATGCCAACACAACGTACAGACTTACTTATGGACATGTTAGATACATGGTATTGCAATTGACTCACGTTCCCAGTGATCTTAAGCGTTGGTAAACTGATATTGTTTAAGCCATAACAGTTCCTACTCCGGCCAAAGGCCGGAAAACCCTTGTAAAGAATAATAATATAGTAGTGAAGAATAATAAATAATAATAAATGCGGAAGACTGTGACTTTCTAGTATTAGGACTTTGCTCCTAGGCTCGGAACACAATTCCAACAAAACCTGTACCTCGGCGACCGAGTGATATTCCATGATTGAGTGTTCCGCGGCCGAGGCAATCAAGGCCAGGATTTGCATACCATTACAAATCAGCATGCATGCCATGTTTATGTGTATGTCTAATTCATTATATAAAGTATGTATATACTGCCAAGTAATATACCTCATGATGACATTATCTTGGCCGTGTGGTGTCAGACCTAGAAGAGCGTCAATCCCATACCGCCAAACCTATCTCTACCGCCTCTTGAGATATTTACTGCCAGATTTTTAAGATTTAAAAACACGCATTTGAATAGTTTCCGGATTAACCATCCTCTATTATGGTGATTGTAGTCTTCGTTTTTCGAACGCTTTATCTCTACTTTTAGAGCTGTTGCCATGCGACACACTTCTAGGTCTGACACAGTACTGGGTCAAAAACGTTATCCCTTACACGGTCAGTCGGAATTGAGATATAAAACTAACCGTATCTGGGGTGCACTAGGTAACCTCACCTCTTCTCACCCGGTGCTGGAATCCTCATCACTCATCACCCGACACTGAAGCTCAGCAATACCAACAATGCCGCGCAAAAGAAAAGCCCTTTCAGATCTCAGCAATAATGTCAATGTGCCTACATTTTCATCTAAAAGATTAAGGAAATCGAGGGTTGCCGAGACCGCTGCCGAGCCTTTTCCCAACACTGCTCGCCCTAGCTCAGCAGTCAATCCAGCAACGCCAGCAGTCAATCCAGCAACGCCAGCAACTTCAAACGTGAATAACTCTTTCAGTTTTGATCGCAGTACAACGATCTTTGGCTTGCAAGATTCGTCAGAGTACCAGCTTCTTAACGGTGGCGTTCACGAGATCCCGCCGGTAGTTAATGGTGGCAGAGAGGCTACAAATGAGTTTCTTGAAGGTGTTTCACAGAATTCAGGGCAGCGGGATGAGAGAGGATCGGGGCGTAAAAAGAGAAGAAGAAAGAAAGAAAAGGGGCGGGTTCATGCTACAGCATTACCATCCTTGCCTGACTATATGCCCTTTGAGTCTCGATTTCCGCTACATGAACCACAGGTAATCAACCCGTTACATATGAACCTACTATCGCAAATAGTAACTGACTCGGATGCCCGCTAGGGTCTTTTGTCTAACGATGACGGATGCAATCCCAACGATCCATATTCCCTTTTCAAGCTATTTTTTTACCGACAGCATAATGGAGGATCTTGCAACGAATACGAATAAGTATGCAGAAATCCAACGTAATCATTTTATTTCTCAGTATCCCGAGAAGAGACAGCGGTCCTGGAAACCATGCACCGCTGCTGATATCCGGATTCTGTTCGGGCTTTGGATATATATGGGAATCAACAAGCTACCCAGCGGAAGGGATCAATGATATCGTGATGTGAATAGATATATGACTCGGTACAGGAAGTCTCGCTACAAGCTTTGGGAGCACCCAAGACACCGGGAGGGCTTGAGAGACCCGGGTTTCCTCAATCGCCAGTCTATGAGAGATTTAGTTCGAGGGTCAATTGGTGTTGTCCGCTTTGAGCAGTTGAAGCGTTACTTCCAGGTTTCAGATCCAACATTGGAGAAGCCCGATGACCGCGATTGGTTCCATAGAGTAGGACCATTATCCTCGAAACTTCGTAATGCTTTTCAAAAATACTTTCTACCCGATAGTAAGGTATCCATCGATGAGATGATGGTGCGGTTCTTTGGCAGGAGTAAGCATACAATTAAAATGAAAAATAAACCAGTGAAACAAGGGTACAAGATATGGGCGTTGTGTTATCAAGGTTATACATATTCGTTTCTTTACTACTCCGGTGTGAAGACAATTGGAACAGCAGAAGCGCCTAGCATACACGGTCTCTCTCCTACCTCTTCTACAGTAATTCAGCTCGCCCAAAGTCTTCCGTACCAGATACATCGTTTTGATATTTATATGGACAACCTCTTCACTAATCTACCTCTTTTTATTGCACTACGAGATAATTTCGGCATTGGGGCAGCTGGAACTACGCGTGTTAATTCCGCTGGCTTTCCTGATGTCTTGAAAGTTGAAAAAAGTGAATCGAAAAGTGTTCTAGAGTGGGGACACTTAAGCAGGACAGTGACTATTGGTGGTATTCTTGCATTGGTATGGCAAGACAATAGTACTGTTTTCTTTCTCTCCGATATACATTATCCGTCTAAAAAGGTTATTCGAAAACGTAAACGACCAAAATCCAGTAGCACAAACGGCCCTACAGTACGAGCGGTATTTGGTAGTTCTGTCCACAAATATCTCCCTATCCCCCGATTCATTGACGACTATAATTATAATATGGGGGGTGTCGACATAGTACCCCAACTTCGCTGCTATTACTGCATACAGCAGAAGGTTCGGAGGACGTGGTATCTGTATTTCTTTTGGCTGTATGAAACAACAATGATTAACATCTATCGAATGTTCTGTATTCTGCATCATTTACAACCTAAACGCTCAACACATAAACACTTTAGAATTCGGCTTGCTAGATATCTGTTAGAGACCGGCGTCAAGCAACTATCAGAAGCAAAAGTAAAACTGACTTTTGCCGAGCCTTCTGGGCCTTCCTGCGAACCAAACCCCCCAAATCTATCATTTCCCCCTTCACAATTCCGCTCACTTTCAAAATCATCTCCTCGTCCTCAGCCTGTTCAGTTTCCGGCCCCTTCTACACATCAAATTGAGAATCGTCCTACACAAAGAACATGTCTTCTCTGCAGATGGTTTCAGAAAACAAAGCCAGCCGGTCCGGGCTCAGTAAAAGTCAAAGTCACATATTTTGGGTGCAAAGAATGTAATATGGCACTTTGTAGAGATTGTTTTTCCTATTTACATAGATAGTACGGCACCTTGCAATGAATACAAAGCAGCCGCTCTTCATCATGAAGAATTTTTGATATTCGGAAGGGTTCACCCTAAACCATATCCGGTTAGTTTATATTTCAATTCGGACTGACCGTGTAAGGGATAGTTGAAGTATCCACAGAAGTCTATGCAGTTGCAATGTGAGAGTATCCGGCCGCGTTCTTAGTGTCCAAGAAAGCAATAACGCCAAGTTGACAATCTACACAGCAGCAAAGACCACACAGCTATAGTACATGTACATGCACTTATCTTCGGAATGACTTGGCAGTAATATGGCTCCACTACATGTATATATGAATCATCAATAATCCCCTAGAACCCTTGCCTTACCCCCGTACCATTCGAGAGCCCATCATAGTTTGTCACTCGTTTTGTTCATGGATTCTCACCCGGCTGCTTTCTCCAAGTGTATTCTTTTCGGTTAAGCTCGGGTTCGTGTCTTAGCAATTAACATTTTTAGTTAGTATTTTTAAAAGAACACATCGATGAGGTTAATATGCGGTTTCTTAATTCAAGTCAATACGCGGAATTTCCTTGCGGCTAAAGTTCTGATCATAAATCGTGGTAACAACGATGTAAATGATAACAAGTCACACGGAGAATAGAAAAACAAAGCAGAAATAAACCTCAATTTGGTTTGAAACAACAACAGTTGATGAGCTGAGGAAATTATACACGGATCCCTCTAATATGACGGGAAGTATACAAATTATTTTGACATGGGATGCACGCGTGGAGTAACAAATCTGACCAAAATTTTATGAACCTATTCGAACAAGTGCGTACTAACTTTGAACTTGACGTTCAACAGCCCTCCAACAATTCGGAGTAATGGTAAGGTTGGTCGTTATATAGTTCCCCATATGCCAAGTCTACTTCGGCAAGCCAATATGCCGAGATTGCAGCTGAAAGTTGTGTTTCATCCTCAGTGAGTGCATTGGAACCAAAAATGTGATCGAGCCCTTCAACACGGCGAACCTCTCGAAGCTCCCTCGCCAAATTGTTCCATGCCGCTACTAGAAGTAGGTGCGCAGCCCTGATGCACATGAAGTCGATCGACTCGACCGGGGGATCTCCACTGGACCCAGCAACCAAAGTATCCAACCCTGCGTGTACCAGGATAAGAATCCGGTCCTTTATTACTTGACGCTTGTCCTGATCGGTATGCACCGCAATTCTCAGCCTCACAATCTCCTGGTATTGTGCCTCATCCAAGCCTGAACGTTTGATGTTATGATTGACAGCAAAGTCTCTGACTTGGCTAATGGTAATGAACCATTCCTCCACACGCCTTCGAACGCGGTAATGGTATCTGGAGGTAGGCGGCGTTTCTGCCCACAGTACTCTCATACACTGGAGGTGACTTTCTTGAAAGCTGTAAGGATCAATCTCGCTGGTATCTGAAGAGACTAAAGTTCGTAAGGATAACGTTGCATTAATAAGAGTTGATGAGGTTAACCCGCGGTTTTCGACGTCGGTATCGGTATTATGGGCTGTTCGGGTGGGTTGTCCGGTCCTTGCGGTATCGTCATGTTCCATGCTTGTTTAACGGGGTACAATTTTGATGGTTATGACACTCTAGTAGCTTCGGAGGTTACTCGTTAAGTAGCGCGTAAAGGCTTTGTCCATCATTGAATTTGAAATATAGGTTGCCATTTTCGATTTGATAACTTTACCTCTACACGTATACTATTACAGTTCCTTGGATAGTTGTTAGAAGTAATGTGAGTCTGGCCTAAAAGTATTACGCCACGATCCATATATGAGTACAAGTATTCGTAGGATGAATCCGCTGCTAGATCCATACATTGATCAATCGAGCTAGGAGTTTAGCTTTATAATTGGCTTCCAGGCTTGGTAGCACTAAATTTGTGAATTTTATTCACTTTCAGCACATGCGATCTTACTTTGTGGCTGCAGGTGGGTACATGCTACATACCCCCCAAATCTCGAGTTATTCGGGCCGCGGGGGAGCCTTGGCCACCCCCGGAATAACTTGAGATTTGGCGGTAAGCGGGTCTTGGCAGATTCTTCGGATCTTATCTCACCAAGGCACATCAGATAATATTTAATCTTATCACAGCAGATCAGGTGTGTCAGAAAGCAGCCACAAGTCCCCGACTATGCACATACATGATCCTCTCTCTTCAGCTGCGGCTGATACATAACTATCTGTTCGTGTACCCACTGACTTCTCATTAAAGAATATAGTGTATTTACGTCAGATCTTTGGCCGTAATCAGAGACTATACATCTTCACCTCGACGTACGTCAGTGAGTGTACCTATGTAATTCTCAGCGTCTAATCTACTGCTTCCCGCTCTTCCGAGCCCTAGGGTACCAAATTTCTTAGGGATCGGGATACGGTATCCCGAAAATCGGAGTAGGTTATCCCGTGGGAGGATAAGATTGAGACATTTGGGCGTTTTGGGATAATTGATACCCTGCAAGCGGAGTGAGGCCTCCGGCCGCCCAAAGGTAGTGAGGAAATGAAAGTTCGGGCGGTACTGCGAGAGTAATTTCTTAGATTATTGCTGTCATTCTAGATTATTGGGTCATCCAAACGTACAGGCACGCACTAAACCTCATTTCCATCTCTCCTTATAGGTAATCTTTGATTTATTAACTCGAGTATGCACTCTGAGTCATTCAATGAGTAGCTTTAGTGTGTACGTGTAGCTCATGATAAAGTACTATCAGGGAAATTCGAATTCGACCTTGATATACAAAAATATAGCTGTAGTTCTGTCAGTGTTTGTTCTTTTATATCTGTCCATTGCAATAACTACACGCCTTTTAATGCCAGTTCCCTTCCATCTCGGGAGTAGTTCTTTGTCTACTTGTGTAATGATATGCAATCAATATTAGATATAGTAAGCAACCAATAGAAAACGTTCCTAGTGACGATGAGGAAGACTATATAGTTTAGATATAGTTTAAGAAAGGCCTGTAGGTTTGTATCTAAATCACTAGTATAGTTGGTAACTCCCCTGTATCTACCTGCAAAGCTGCAAGGTCGATTCCCCTAAGGTTTCTCCTTTTTGTCTAAAGTTCTTGATTGTATCCCTCCCAGAGGGTGGGATATCTTTTACGAATCAGAACGCATCCCCCCGATGAAATATCTCTCCTTAATCAAGGATATCTTATTATATTTTAATGAAAATCGAGGATATCTTATCCTTCTCGGATAGGTTATCCAGCAAATCGATTGGTCGTACCCAATAGTTAAGATATCACATCCTACCTGACAGGATTCCTCTACAGCAGGGTATCATATCCCACTACGTGTATAAAATAGGCCTAAAACAGTATCCCGCTGACGAGGATAAGATATCCGAAGTTTTTGGTACACTAGGGCGAGGCTGGGGAATATTTTTACAATCTTGAATGATTTACCGATGCATGTCCTCAAACAAATACAATAATAGGTCCGGGAATCAGTCTAGCAAAGACACCATGCTCACTGATATGGACACCTACTCCTCGCTGATATCATCGACTCAATTTTCCCTAGGCTACTGACAGATTATCCTGTCAACGCATGAGTGATTGTACCATCGATCGAGCCTTTGACTTGTAGGCATCGTGCTAGTGGAATCATGGCGCTATGCACATCTAGTGATTAAGTGGAGTTAACGGTCAATTTACACTTGTACTAATCTCGGTATTAGCAAAAACGCGGTCCCAATCAAAGCCACTAGTTAGTAAAGGTGGTACCCCCCCCCCCCCTGCGCGCAGTACCTATAGCGGTTGCTACCTTTTTCTGTTAGTTGGTTGACCAGTTTGTCTGTAATGATCTAGCACTTGTATCAGCATAAAGTACGTCAAGTGGTCCTCGAATTCCCCGGTAGGTAGTACTGGAACCAACTGTAGTATCTGCAAGAAAAGGGTTTCTTTGTAAAAAGATGAATAATCGTTTCTTTATCTCTTTATCTTTTTATTATTCGGCATAGATTTCTTTATTAGGTTTTCCCGTTTCTTTTTACTGCAGAATATCCTTGTATTACGTTCTTTCCTATTTTTTTCCTTTGTCTCTGCAAATCTATGTAGAAACGGTGAGAGCTGGAAAATCACAATCTATCCTCCGTCTCAATCATAGAAAATCTACTACAATTCCTCTAAAGACCTACCTCCGTTGACAGTGTCTAGATATGTCCTGAAAGTCGGAGTATCAACTATATAAAGCGCCTGAATAGCTGAATAATTGGACCTGAATCAACAGGGAGAGTTGTAACCCAGCAGGGCTAATCGACAGTTCGAACACTACAATTCCAGACTACCGGTATATCAGTTTCCACAAACCCGAAAAGGATAGGCGGTAATCTTGGAGCGCTATTCGCTGCACAAAGACCTCAGTACTAGGGAGGTTATACGATATTATTGATTGGAACAAGGTGTCAAATTTGGCGGTCGGCATTAGCTACGGAGAGCCACGAAGAAGGCACCAAAAGAAGATCTTATCACTCCTCGGCTTATGTAGTTACAGCAACATTTAAGCATAATTCCAGACCCTTTCTTGTTAGAGCCCCTAATCCTGCAAGTGAAAACCAAGAAACGCCAGGAGTGTTGCCCTGATGCAAGACAAAGCCTCGTCAGCATATAATTTGTAAAGTACATGTAGTTTGTAGAAATGCATAAACACCAACGCTTTATGACACAATACAAGTAAAGGCGAGGGCAAAGTCACCCGTGACTCTGTTGTAAAAGAACAATTGTAGCCTGAACTCGGTGGAGTTCATAGTTCTTTTACTTTCTTCCCCCCCCGGCGTGTATCATAATCAATCTGCATATGCCGCAGTAGCATGATATTAAGCTATACTTGATCGTTAGCTATAGCCTTGTAATTGCCAGAGATGCACCTCTGTCAGGATCACCGCGTTATATTGTATACATTTGGTCAGCTGGAGTGGTGAGAATATATAAGAACTCAGAAATTATCAACAAATTATAGAAATAAGAAATTCCCGACTATCAGTACTTCAACCTCAAACTTTCTACTCCCTCCATACGGCGTCGGCCTAGCTCTCAGAAGAAATTCTGTTATCAATATACACGGTGTTTAACACCATATCACCTCAAATAGAAACCCCGACTGCAAAATCGAAGTAGCCTTTCTTCTTATCCACGGATTGCCGTATCCCAAGAAATAAATTTCAACTCCGAGCTCTGTTTATTGGGTGGTGAGTATCTACTGTTGCGTATGTCCCACACGTGCAACAAACCTATGCTAACAGTGTCCAAACAGTTCTATATTCACTAGTTTCGGCCAAATGACGTCAACAATCCTCCTTGCATTGTTTTTAATCGTTTCCGTTTCCGCCATTCCCATCCCCGAGGTTCCAGGGCAGACGGCTATACTTGTTGGATGGCAGTCCGAACCACGCGGCCGTGGCACATTTAGTATCATTACGACATGCGGCGTCACGTTGGGTCTTTGTGTATGGACTGCGATTCACCCTAATGTACTCCCGGGGGCGACCAGATTCGCGAGGTTTATGAAGAAGGTCGAGTGGACCCTCAAAGCACTTTTAATCCCGGAGGAGGTGGTGTCGGCGGCATGGACCGAATGGAAACAAACCAGGCAGCTCCATCGAGCGCCGGTTTATCAAGCCTACATTTCGTGCTACGAACGAGATGGGAAGGCAGCTGCGGCAAGAGCACTCAACCCACGGCTGTCGATGGAATCACACTTGAATAGTTTATCGCCCACGCCCGAGATAGTAATGTGTGCGGTCAGCTCAACTGAAGGGGCCATAGATCCGCGGAAACTGGCACAAATCGATACTACTGTCAAGCACGATAAGGCGGAACCAAACTAAAAGACTGTAGAAGCAGCGGTAGAGCCACCGGAGGAGCCTGGTTGGTTGAAGATACGGTGGGACAGTAATGCCTCGAAGCCTGTTCAACGTTTCCTAAAGGGCTGTGGCTGGCGAGTCGATGAAAACGCTTTCGGAAGAGAAGTTTGCTTCTTTGTGATCCAGAGAGGGTTTATCAGACCCGGTGGAGAACATATCAGTGCGGAACAATTATTTGCGGAGTTTCGACGAGATCCTGAAGGACTACGATCGAAGGTAAAACGTCAAGACATCCTTGACAAAGGAAAGGCCAGTATGATCGCAAAACCCGTTGTGTGTGGGCAGGTTGGCTGGCTTGTGTTGCAGCTACTTGGGCGACGGGTACAGAACTTACCAATGACTCTCCTTGAACTACACATACTGATTCATATACTCATCGCCGCCGTGGTTTATGGCTTTTGGTGGAATAAGCAGCTGGACTTTGCCGAGCCGATTATTCTCGATATCCAGTACAGCGATGAGAGCGATGAGCTCTGGTATCGGAGGCCACCGGCACTGCAGAGGTCGGGACTTCTTGGGTTAGTCGAAAAATTGTGGTTACTGCCCCCTCAAGCCAGGCCAGAGAGTTTTGTCCATGATCAAAGAGGGTTTTTGAGGATCCCACGTCCGGAACCTCGACGGCCAGCGGTTTTTCCAGGTAGATCTACGCTTTCTCACGCCCGTAAATTACCAACCAAGAAGCTGCAAAGAATTCTTAGTTTTCCTGCTATCTTCACCTTTGGTCGCAAGAGGACATGTGCAGGCGGCGCCTCGACCAACAATAATGATGAACACAACTCATGTAATGCCACCGCCCGAGTAACCTCCATCCCGCCTACTCCTCTCCGGACGAGCACTGTCATATATCCATGGTCAGTGGTACACCCTAATCCACGCGAAGATGAAGGCATCTGGGAGAAACATCGTGAAGATTTTATCGATCATGCGTCTGCCTGTCTGTTCTACTTCCTCTATGCCGGACTTCACGCCGCCGCGTGGGATTCGAAGTTTCACTATGTTACATTTTGTATATCTTACAGCTTCTCTCGCTCTGTTGATCGAGTGTTTTATCGGTTTGCGAGCCCTGCCGGTTGAGGCTACCATACCATTGTATGGTCATCCTACATACCTCATATGTAAGATAAAATAATCCTTTATTCATACGGAATTACTCGTTCGACCAGCGTCATGAGTTATTACTCTCTAAAATCCGATATCTCCCACATACTCCTCCATTTATGGCAAGATTACTCTATCTATACAAATTAGGCGGTGATTGAGATACTACTTGCAATTTAAAATTCCCTGCGGTCGCTTATACAGCACAGCTCACCGTCTTCAGTTGATGAAATAACTCCCGCACATATAGATACTAGCCAGCATACATCTATCAGGCCATATTAAAAAAGGAAACCAGAATAATCATAGATGACTTGTAGACCTAGAGGAATCCTCACCCACAAGTTCTATCGGGAGCATTTACTGAGTTCAGAGCAAGGAGGGCCGGGGCGTAAGTTTTCGGTTACAAGAGCCAAACAACCAGGTATACTAGTACAGCAGTACGAGAGATCTCACTAAGGTCGTTAAACTTGTCAACTGAGCCTCTTTTTATAATTAGATAAACGAAGGGTCACTTACGTACTCCACCAAATGGAATGTGGGGGTCTTGTCTCTCAGCTCAGTATATCCGGGGACATGTGGGGGGAATCCTTTAAAAGCTGTAGATGTTTCGGAAAGAAACATGAGATGCATTCGAATGGAACTGAGATGCATTCGAATGGAACTGAGATGCATTCGAATGGAACTGAGTTCCAGTGGAAGAGCTAGAGTGGTTCATGGGAATGATTGATGTGAGGTTTGAAGTCCTCGGCGCAGCTTGATCAATTGAACTGAAGAATCAACCTAGCTTCGATCCCTCTTACGCCACACAGATCGCTGGTGGACTAAGGAAAGGAGCCTTTCGTGTACGTATATAAGAGTATAGCATTCAAGCAGACGTTCGTGAGCATGAGACGTTTTGGTGAGCCGAAGGAGGGCTTGACGCACCGAGAGCCGACAGGTGAGCTAGAGGACAAGTAGATTGATGGTGCGTTTGATGACACTCACAGACCGTAACGCGCGCGGGTATGAAAAGCCATCATCATGGTCTCAATGTTCGGTCGTGTAACCAGAATCACATCCAGTACCGGCTCCGAGTACTGCGAATCTCACTGAGGTCTCCTCATGATAAACCGTACTAGTACTTGGTGAGTCTTAGCCATAACCATATAATCAAAAAATCAAAAATTAACAATACGACAGCCCATCTCAGATCGTATGACTATGCATGGACCACCTGATCTCCCAATCTCATGAGAAGAGAGGACAAGCCCCACATCTCTGGTAATCGACAATTGCAATCGCCCGCAGGCCAAGGAATAGTTCTCCGGGGTGTTTTGGTTACATGTAGTTCCTAAAGTCATCGGTACATGATATATACATGTATATATCTGATGATCATTGACAACACAAGCACTTGTAGTCTCTATAAACAAGGTCTGCAGAGTAGGAAGTAGAGTACTACAAACGATCTGCTCAGGGTACACCTATGTACCCATGACTCACACAGAATAGACAAGTCGTATGACCATCGCAAGCATTCGAAGGTAAACGCATGAGCCCATATATATGTCTCTGAAACCCTCTTCCTCCTTCAGTCCACCCACTCTGTCATCACCTTTGCATTGACTATCGGCGTGAATATTCACCTTCAAGCACAGGAATCATAGTACCTCAAACGCTAATCAAACATTATGACCGGTTCGGCAGTGTTCCCCAATGAGGATAGCTCGCCCACAGCGATATTCCTCTCTCGCGCCTCGATGGAAATGAATTCATTAGAGGCTATCCTTCGAAGCATCAAAGTCGCGATGGAAGGCCTTGAAACAGCTGAAAAGAGAATTTTGGGGTTACGAGACCTCCGGAGGATCGAAGAAGCAAATGCCCGTCTTGCCAAACAGGAGCTGGCAGATCTGCAGCGCCTGGTCAAGAAGATAGCTCCAACCATTGGGAAACTAAAGGACTTGAAAACCACGTTCATTGCTTCCGAAACGCGCCCAGCCGGCGTTGAGAAGGTGGAGGTGCAAAACATCTTTGGCGCGGTTGCAGCAGCGGATGAGGGGTACGAGAAGGTTGTGGTTTTCTTGTCACGCTATCTTTGACTGATGAAGACTTGGGTTTTGGGTCAGAGCTACGATACCACTCTTTTTGGATTATGTTGACTGGTAGTTTTTGACCGAATGTCCCTTTCTGTACGCAAATGAGATGGATCGTATACCTGCGGTATGCATATGTGGCCGGCCGGGATATCTTACCATGCCATATCGATTCATAGGACTGGCTCTAGAAGACCTTTCAACTTCTTTCGCTCTTGATTCTTTCCTTTGAATTCCTCTTATTCTGAAAGCCCATAAACACTGTGCGCAGTACACCCATTCATGATCAAACGTGCAGCCGGGCTGTTTGCGATTTCTTCTTTCCATATCGTACATTTATTTATTACTAGCATTTCCTCATAGTCCCCCGGATATCTGCAGAAGCTTCATATTCCTATCGCATTCATAATTCTCGTTTTAACCCATCAGGTTCTAGCTCTAGCACAGATCTTCACTTTGTTCCACCTGTATATATATCCACCTTCATCCTGGGTATAGCTTTGAGTTAAATCACAAGCCTATCGCAAGATCTGTTGCTTCTTCAGTAGGATTATACATCAAAGTTATCCCAATGTTGCCGACAATTTGTACGAAAAAGTATCTTCCCGCCGACCAGCTACAGCGGCGAAGCACTATAGTTATACCCCGGTATCGAGGGAGATATCGTCTATCTTGAATGTCCGATTCGCCATGATTTATTATATCTCCTCTTGGAACCGCGATAATTTTGAAATGAGTTGTGGTTCTTCAATTCCGGAGAGGCTGCTGTCGGAGGTCGGAGAGCTGTTGGAGCGCTATTCGCGTGCAATGACCAAGGCCTCTCCAGCCCCCCGACACGAAGGCCCCAACCACCAACCAACACACTCCACCAAGCTGGGTGGGTCAAAGAGTACTTTTATGTAAAAACGTCTGTATACGATAGTATGCGAACCCGCCAAGATCATAGGTCGAAAGAAATATATACGAGGTGCGTTTTGAATGGGCTTCAAAATGTGCTTCAGGAGATTTTCGAACTTTGGAGGTCATCCAGTGCTCCTGTCGGGCTATAAGATAGGTTTTCTCATCTCCTTTTCCACCTAACCTTCTACACTTCAACACATCACAAGTCACAACCTTTTCCAATCAAACATCTCACACAAGCTTTTCAGGTTTTCACAATGAGATCTCCAATCTACTATCGTTCCATTGAAACTTTCGGCTTATTTCTACTTTACATCAATCTCGCAATATTCATGACCGGCTCCCACCCAGCGCATGCTTATTCGGCCAATCGGGTAATCGACTACGACGAGTGGACGAACCCGGACTTGATCGAAGAGCGATTTTCTGCCGCAAAGGTACAGTATTCTAGGGGCTTTGAAGTGATGGAGAATCCGAAAAAAAGACAGGTGCAGGCTCCACAGGAGGCTTTGCCCTTAGTCGCGGCTATCTACACGCTCGTCTCCAACTATCATGGTTTGTCTGATACCGACTGGTATAACGACTTGATCGCACGCCTTGAGAAGGTTGTGGAAAATATCAAAGGTATGACTCCATCATCTTTTTCAAGAATCACTACTCTCAATTCTAACCGTACTCTCTGGCGAGATTTAAGCTCGTACCAAGCAGCTTCAAAGACGGCTCTTTCCTTCTCACTCGCGCAAAGCGGATCCGGATATCGTGTATATCTATAGTGCCACAGGCGACCACAAATACCAACCGTTTATCCAGTCCGTTCACGAAGTTCAACCGAAAAAAAAAGAGCGGCAGTTGAATGAAATAGCAGTCGCGGCAATCAGAATCGGCGACAGGTTTGTGAGGGCATTTATGAATGTCAATTGAGATTTCACCACTAACTAGTTGCATACTATTGGTGTCGGCGTTCAATCTGTAATTTGCCTCATTCTTTAGACTTGTGTACATGTGTGCGTGTGTAGTGCCAGACCAAAGTAGTAGTCTAGTGTACACATTTAGGTAGTGACAAATAAAAGCCACCCTAATTACAATATTCAGAGTCTCTTCTTCATCCATGCACATGTAATTACATGTATATAGCATTTACACAGGTATCAAGATACATGTACTGTACTTGTATGTAATCGGCATAACACCTCCTAGTCTCCACAGTACGCGAGGGCAGCATCACCTCGAATAAGCGAGTGATATCCTGTGATTGCATATTGTACCGCGACAGTGACAGACACTTGTCAAATGATCTCGCTATTACACAGACTGTGCCACGATCGGGCGCAGGGGGGACCCGGGGATGCCAGTGCTTGTATTAGGGTTCAGATTTTATTCTGCGCCGCCCACGATGAAACCCGGTCAATGAGGGAGGATGAGGAAGGAGCACGAACAAGGACGGTCCACAGAGGAGAGCAGCCAGAGAAGAAGATGATGATGATGATGCCGAGAAGACGAACCCCGGAAGAAGACAAAGACGAAGAACAAGAGGAAGAAGAACAAGCACTGACACTGAAGGAAAGGGACAACGCGGGGGTTGTGCGGAAGGACACAATAGCGGTTAAACTATTAAGTCGTCACCCTGATTTCGAGAGGAAGAATATTCAAGAATTTAGACGAGAAACGGGAGCAGAAGAGCTTGGTTCTAATGTCTATATTATATGTATCGCTTGATTGACGAAGTCAGAAGGAAGAGAAAAAACAGCCCGATATTTATACAAGAACCGTGTCCCTTCCGACCGAGAAAGAAAAGGAAACTAAACAGGTGGGAAAGCCATTTGACCCCGAGAAACTGCCAAGAAGTATGGAAACAGATAGAAGAGTGTCGGTAGCGTAAGCAGCCGATCACGTACATAAGTATATGACTCAATGTCCCAACATAGGAAAGTAATACCCGAGATGACACCCATATGTAAAGTAGAAACGTAATAGAAACCCAAAAGAAAATAGTTAACAGTATAAACCCCGTATTCCTTATCAAGTAACCCGTAATGAAATGTATGGAGATAAACAAATATCAACGAAGTAGATGAAAGAAACAAAGTTCACCGTAAATTCCAACACCCCTTCTCACTTTGTGCGAATATAGAGGTGCACAAGTGGTCGTGAGTTTGTTTCACAAGTCCTTTGGTGCAAATGTCTGCCAGGTTTTCCGCAGAGGACAGACATGAGATTGATCGAACCATTCTGAACGATTCACGAGAGAAGTGGTGTTTATATCGATGTGTTTCGCCTTGTCGCTAAGCTTCTCGGATTGTTGGCGACGCCAACGGGCGGAGTTACTGTCACAGAAGACAGCTTGTGAATATCGCCCTTAAGGAGTTCCTTGAGTGCCTCGAATTAACCAAAGATGGTGTTTGGTGGTCATAGCCAGTGCCATGTACTGCGGCCGAAGTAGAGGTAGCAACTGAGCCGCTGTTTTCGAGAGCGCCAGAAATGGTAGAATCACCGGTATCGGAAAAGATATCCAGAGAAGCCGTGGGTATTAAGCCGTCAGAATAGCTTTCCGTGAGGATGCGCCGCTGTAAGTCGATAGTTTGAGGTCAGAACCAAACGAAATAGGAGAGCCTTTTTGGTCTTCTGAAGGTAGCGGAGTACTGCTTGGCGGCGGACATATGTGCAGTGGAAGGATTGGAGTTAAACCGAGAGAGGTGAGTTATTGTATACGCTTAGGTCAGGTCTTGTCGCAAGAACCAGATACATGAGAGATCCGATGATTTGTTGATAAGCAGTTGCATCGCCTTGTCGCCTTCGCCACTAGTCGCAATCAATCGGTGGTTAGGATCGATGAGTGGAGACGGGCTTGCAATCTTGCATCGAAAATCGGTTCAGAATCTTGTTGATGAATGCTGTCTGCGAAAGAGTGATACCGGCGTTGGTGTAGTCGATTTGGATGCCTAGGAGATAGTTGAGAAGTCCCATATCGTTAACCTTGAATTCGGTCTTCAAGAGGAAACTGTCTGCTCGCTTAAGCCGCTAGTAGGTCCAAAGAGAGTGATGTCGCCCACGAAATAGCTATGATTAGATTACCTGAGTGTGGACAAGAACACAGGATCAAAAGCAGTGATAGCAAAACCATAGGGGATAAGGTATTCAACCAGAAAGTACCATTCCTTGGTGATTGCTTCAAACCGTATATATACAGCGTTTCAGCCAAGAACCTTACCTTCTAACCGGCTGCCTTCCGGTAGTTGCATGTACACCTCTTCTTTCAAGATACCATATAGGAAAGCGGTTTTGACATCGAGTTGTCTGACGCGCCATCCTTTGCAAGCAGCAATCGCAAGGAGCAAACGGAGAGAGTCGAAACGTACAACTGGTGAAAAGATCTCATCGTAGTCCATCCCTTGAACTTGAGAAAAGCCTTTACGAGTCTTGCCTTTGTAGCGTTCTACTTCTCCTTTAGCATTGCTTTTAACCTTAAACACCCATCGACAATCCACAACTTTTCGGTTGGGTCTGTCAACAACTTCCCAAACGTCATTTTCATTGAGTGACTTCAGTTCCTCGTTCATTGCCTTTTTTCCACTCTGACCAGTCCGGTGAGGATTTGGCTGATATGACTTAGGCTCCGATACTTCAGGATACTGATGAGAGTCTCTTCTCGCTCCGATTCTTGTGGAGGAGCTTCCGCATTAGCTGGTCGCTGGGTAGAGGACGAAGAGGTAGCAGGTGACCGTTCACTGGCGTCAGTCATTTGTTGGTCGCTAGATGCGAGAAGTGGTGGTGAGGGAGCCCTTGTTAGAGGAGCTTTCCACCATTCGCCAGGAGGGTTGATAGCTGTGCCTGTTCGTAGTCTTGTCCTTGGAGGACTAGGTCGGAAAGAGTCGTGAAATGAGATGATAGTTTCGTTTCTGGGATAGTTTTGTTGAGGAGAAGGTGAAGGTGATGATGAGGAGGAAGATCCGTTTGATTGTACGGAATCTTGATGTTGTTGCTGCTGTTGCATTGAGGAGAAACCGGAGAAGAGTTCCTGGTTTATTTCCGTATTGGTGCTTGACTGAGTGGAGGATGTATTAGAAGGTGGTGAGGATAGAGTATTGTTCTTGCGTCCGTCGTCTAACTGATTGTTGAATAGTGCAGTAACGATAGGATGACCCTTTTGATACCAGTCAGCTGCGGTCTCGGGGTTCCTGTTAATCCAAGCTATCCACATGTCCGATGTTGGAAAACCTTCTTTGTTGAATGCATAAGAAAGGCTTGTGGAGGGCTGAGATGTTTGAGGGTCGTTAGGCTGAACTGAGGACGAGGATGAAGATAGGGGTTCAGGTATTTCAGATACCCCTTCTTTCGCAAGAGGAGGGAAAAAGACATCGTAGGAGACGACTGTTCGTTTTTCTGAGGGGATGAATACTCTATAGTGGCGATCGGTTGCTGTATATCCTGTGAAAATACCTTTCATAGCCCTGGGAGATAGCTTGCTTCCTGCGGACGCTTTGTCCTCCGGGATATGCACATAGCATTCTCGACCAAAAGGCTGAAGGTGGTGGATCGATGGTTTCATCGAGGAAGGCCTCATAAGGAGTTTGATCCTTGACTGACTTATGAGGTTGGCGGTTCTTGAGGTAGACGAAGGTGGAGACTGCTTCTGCCCATAGTCGCTTGTCGTTAAGAGGTAGCAACATGGTCCTAACTGTTTCACCCATTGTTCGGTTAAGTCTTTCAGAACACCATTGGACTCCGGAGAAGAGGAGGTTAACTCGTGAACGATTCCCTTGGAAGCAAAGAAATCTTGTAGCTTTCCATTGACGTACTCTCCTCCATTATCAGTCCTAAAACGCTTGACAGGCAAACCATATTGGAGTTCCATCTCAGTCACGAAATCTTCGATAGCCTTAGCTGCATCGGATTTCTTCTTGAGAAAACGAACCCATGATATTCTGGTTTTGTCGCCGATTTAAGGAGATGTAGTAGAGTGAGTTTATGAAGAGGGAACGGGAAAAGGTCCACACAAGTCAGAATGAATGAGTTCCATGATGTATGGTGGACTGCGAGTGAACAGGTTGAACAGTGAAAGGAATCAGGGCAGGAGGAATGATAGTGGCGCTGCATAAAGGTTCTTAGCTTTCTGAATGGAAGATGGAGCCAGATGTCCTAGAGCTGAGTGCCAAAAGTCATATGTGAGAAAAGCAGAGTCGGTAACCTCAGGAATCTTAAATAAAGAACCGCCAAAATGATGCTTCAAAATCGCTTTTATTCCCTTTAACAATAGAAATGAAATCCCCTCTCCCACCATAGATACCCTTTTTTCTAATCTTTCTCCAGGAAAGTAGAGGCCGCTCAAGATCAGGAACATAAAGAACATCAGAAACACGAAAAGAAGAAACAGATCCATTCCTAAGACACAGTCCATCACCACAGTTCCTTTCCCTAACAGACATGGAGTCCTTTCGACGAGGATCTCACAACCGAACATTTCGAGGTGTTCAAACGCCCTAGGGAGGGACACATGTGAGAGGTTGCTCCTGTGTCAAAGTAGAATGAAGTGTTCTTTACCTTTCCTTTGTCCGAGTCTGTCGTGACCATAGCGGTATCTCTTTCTTTTCCTTTGTCCGAAGACTTCTGTTCCTCCTGATGCTTCTTGAGCTTGAAGCATTGGTTCCACGTATGCCCTAGATGTTTTCCTGGGTTGTGCTTGACGCACCAGGTACATTCTTTCTGCTTCTGTTGACGAGAGGCAGACTGAGAGGAGGAGGAGGGCTGACGGGGAGACCTGGCATTTCTTCTTTGTGTTGTAAGAAGTGCCGTTTGAGGAGGGGAGGAAACAGAGGAGGAAGGTTGCTCGTGATCCAAATCTAAGAGACGTTGTTTGACTTCGGCAAAAGTGAAATCATCTTTTGTAGACAGGTTATCTACAACGTTCTTCTGATGTCGGACGAGGAAACCTAGGAGGAAATCGCGTCATTTGTCTTCATCCAGGAATTTGGAGAAGAGTTACGATAGGCCGGATTTAGATTTAGCCACTGAAGCCATTCCTGCTCAAGGATGCGATAAATGTAGAGATGGGTTTTTCTGATCGAGGAGGAGGAAGGAGACCATGACACGATCTGGGAAACGAAAAAGCAAAAGTCTCGGTAGAATTCGCCACGCAGGGACTCCCACATCCCATGGGTGGTCAAGCTCGCCAATTTTCTACCAAATGTCTTGAGCTACCACCTGGATGTAGACAGCTGCTTGATAAGATGATTCATACGCGGATTTTTCGGCGCCGGGCGCCGTCAGAGGTTCCGCCCATCAACAACTATTTCATAAACTTTCATGCCCTTCCATACGAGCTTCATGGAAGCCGCCCATATATTGTAGTTCGATTGTCCGGTTAAGACACGGATGTTATCGAGCTTGATAGTGATGGGTTTGTCGTCTTTGACGCGAGTGGAGAAGGAAAGGGAGGAGCTTTTGGCTGCTGCCTTTTCCTTTGGGGCCATGATTGAAGAGTTGAATGAGGGAGGTAGAGGAGGAAGGTAGAGTACGGACGAAAGTAAGCCGAAGAGGATTCTTGAATTTCTGAAATCGATAGATCAGGATGATGGTGTCTAAAAGAACACCGGGCTCATAACCTGAAGGAAAGGGACAACGCGGGTTGCAGCGGAAGGACACAATAGCGGTTAAACTATTAAGTCGTCACCCTGATTTCGAGAGGAAGAATATTCAAGAATTTAGACGAGAAACGGGAGCAGAAGAGCTTGGTTCTAATGTCTATATTATATGTATCGCTTGATTGACGAAGTCAGAAGGAAGAGAAAACAGCCCGATATTTATACAAGAACCGCTATTCCTTCCGACCGAGAAAGAAAAGGAAACTAAACAGGTGGGAAAGCCATTTGACCCCGAGAAACTGCCAAGAAGTATGGAAACAGATAGAAGAGTGTCGTAGCGAAGCAGCCGATCACGTACATAAGTATATGACTCAATGTCCCAACATAGGAAAGTAATACCCGAGATGACACCCATATGTAAAGTAGAAACGTAATAGAAACCCAAAAGAAAATAGTTAACAGTATAAACCCCGTATTCCTTATCAAGTAACCCGTAATGAAATGTATGGAGATAAACAAATATCAACGAAGTAGATGAAAGAAACAAAGTTCACCGTAAATTCCAACAGACACTACTCATGGCCCAGCTGTCAACCTCGTCAACCTCGTCAACACCACCGCCGGCACCGAGCATGAACCGAGTACAGGCGGGCTTACAGCTGTCCGCGCCATTGATCCAGCTTAGACACATCTCCTCCTCTCTCACCTTACTGGGTTGGCGTTGGCGCTCCTTAGGCATTTAGCGGAAGGTGAGATGCTTGTTTTCCATGTGCAAATCCCTGACCCGGGATGGTCTGACCGACAGACATACATACATACGAGCAGCAGTCTGCAGATATATACAACCCTATTTATTGTGTTTGCCATCCCCCCCGCCTACCATGCTCGACTGTACTGGGGGGGGGGGGGATGGGAAGGCTGACCTCCCAGGGTCGATCGAGGATATGCTTAACGACCCACGTTTTTACGACTGACCGGGTTCGGCTCCCAGCGGATGTCGAGTCTACCCTCCGCCCACTGTTACTTGACGACAGGATATATGCAAATGCTGTCCTACCTATGCACTGGAGGACTCCATTGCCTCCGTGTCTCTTGTCTATCGTTACATGAGTCCGTTCAAATGTGGTGGGGGTTGGCCGGGCCACCAGCCGGTAAGGCGTTTCTCGGGAGATGCTGAAGAATCCGAGTTGTCAGTTCCCCACAATATCCCGCGCCCCGGTTCTCCAGCACTCCCTGCATACATACATACATGTATATACCTTGGGCGACGGATAATTAAAGGAACATGCCCCAAACGATGCCCGCGGGATCCGAAATGTCTCCACGGTCCAGAAATAGCAGCGGATAAGGCCCGGAAACAAAGATGCAAAGAAACATCTTAAACCACCACCGGGAATAACACGTGGTGGTGGGAATAATTATTCTCCACCCCACGAACAAACAAAGTGTTGCGAAACCTCCTCAGCGGTCATTGACCCATGGTGGGAGATGGTTTTCAATTCTCGTCAACTAATCTTTCACCGGGCAGAGTCCCACGACATGATATATAGGTCTGCACAGAGGTCCCGAAAGCTTCTATCCAGCAAACACAGCATCTACCCTCTCTGGAGCTCGGTCTCCCTCACATTCTTTTGAATTTTCCTTCTGTCCCGACGCCGGCCGTCACTTACACTCATTTTACCACCCCCCCCCCCCCCGGGCCCTAACTACCCAAGATGCACCTCCCCCTCTCCTCTTTCCTTCTCCTCCTCCTCCCTCTCACCACCGCCTTCCCTACCACCCTCGTCCGCCGCGTCGACGGCCCCGACCCCGACCCCGTCCTCCGCCAGAAGCTCTCCACCCCTGCAGATGGCTCCCTCTTCTGGCACGGCCGCACCGCCGCCGGCGAAGGCCTCGAAAAGCCCGCCGACGCCTACGCCACCGCCAACGGCCTCGAAACCATCGGTCAGCTCAAGTCCAAGAACAACGTCAAGGACGGCGCCCCGCCCGGCAAAGACCCGGGCCTCCCCTGGTGGGACAATGCATCGAAGCAGTACGCGCTCGAGGCCTCCGGGCGCGTGCATGTGCTGTCGGGGCAGATGGGCGACCCCAAGACGGAGAGCCCCGACGTCATCAAGCAGCGGCTGGAGAACACGATATACCACAAGACGGAGCTGCCGACGCTGACGGACCCGAAAAAGGACAAGAAGGTGACCGAGATCATCAAAGTGAACCCGGACACGCAGGCAAAGGCGAGGGTCTGGAAGGAGGGTGATCCGCCACAGGGCGCGGGAGGGAGCACTGTCTCGAGGCCGGAGAGCCCGCTGTCCCCCGGGGGGACCAGCCAGAGGGGGAGGACGCAAAACAAGAGTCCACCGCCGTCACCAGGAGGAGGTAACAATCCGGGGGGCCCGAGCAGGAACAAAAGTCCCTCGCCATCGTCGGGCAGAGGCACAGGTGCAGGCGGGAATGCGCCTGCTGGATCGGGTGCCGGGTCCGGGTCCGGAGCTGCAGGCTCGGGCAATAAGACACCGCCAAGCTCTGGCTCCGGCTCGGGGTCCAGAGGTGCCACCGCTGGATCGGGAACCAAGACGCCGCCCCAAGGCGGCAATACGGCTTCAAGGGGAGCTGCTGGCGGAAAGAGCGCGGCCAAGAACCCCACCGGCCGCAAGGTGAAGGCCAGCACGGGAAGAAGCCCTTTGAAGGCAGCCCCGAAGAGGACCACCAGCACACGGAAGGGAGCGGGTACAAAGGCCTCACCGAAGAAGACACAGGCAAAGGCTGCAAACAAAGTCAACAAGAGCATAAACAAGAAGGCATCCGCAAAGGTAAAGACACCGGCATCAGCGCCCAGCCGGAAGACGGCCGGCAGCAAGACAACAGCAAAATCAGCTGGAAAAGCCTCTGCGACAAAGAAGAACGGCAGTGTCAAGAAGCCTACTGTGAAGACACCATCTGCCGCAGCAAAGAAAAACGTCACGTCCAAAAAGCAATCCCAGGCTGCGAAGAAGAAGACCACAGCTACTAAGAGGCCTGGAGCGGTCAGGGGAGCTGCTTCTGCTACGAAAAAGGTGCCAAGCAAGAAGCCGACTACAAAAGCGGCAAAGAAGACTGCAGTCAAGAAGCCAGCTACAGCTAGAAAGACTCCCCCCAAGGGGCCCACATCTCGCGCAGGGAAGACCTCCGCAGCAAAGAAAACTACCGCAGCAAAGAAGACGACTGCGGCAAAGAAAACCACTGCAGCAAAGAAGACCACCGCAGCGAAAAATACCACTGCAGCAAAGACAACGGCTGCGAAGAAGACCACGGCGGCGAAGAACAATACGGCGGCGAAGAACAATACGGCGGGGAAGAAGACCGCCGCAACAAAGAAGACGACTGCAGCAAAGAAAATCACACCGGCGAAGAAGACTACTGCAGCAAAGAAGACTACTGCAGCAAAGAAGACCACCGCAGCAAAGAAGACCACCGCAGCAAAGACCACAGCGGCGAAGAAGACCACCGCAATAAAGAAGACGACTGCAGCAAAGAAAACCACACCGGCGAAGACTACTACAGCAAAGAAGACCACCGCAGCGAAAAAGACCACTGCAGCAAAGACGACGGCTGCGAAGAAGACCACGGCGGCGAAGAACAATACGGCGGCGAAGAAGACCGCAGCAAAAACGACTGCCGCGAAGAAGACCACCGCAGCCAAGAAGACTACGAAGGCAAAGAATACAACCGCGGCGAAGAAGACAACTGCGTCGAAGAAGGTTACTGCTGCAAAAGGGCCAGCCCCAGATGCTAAGAAGACCACTGCAGCCAAGAAAACCCCCACAAGGGCACCCAACACCGCCGGGAAGAAGTCTACTACTACAGCTGCCAAGACACCCGCGGCGAAAAAGTCTACCGCAACTATAAAGAAACCAGCCGCGACAGCTGCGAAGAAGGCAGCTGTGGTTCAAAAACCACTCAAGGCGGTGAAGACAGCTCCCGTAATCCAGAAAACGAAGAAGGCCGGAAAGGCTTAGTCGGGGCTTTGGGGTTGGGATAATGATGTATTTGTACCAGCTTTTAGATTTATTTTGTTTATGGGGAAAACACCACAATGGAGTCGTGATTACAAAGATATGAGAGCCAGTTATATGAGATTATTCCTTCTAGATGGACTTGCCGAACACTTGCACTTGAGTTTTAATAATGAGCGCCACGAAATTGTTGAAATGATAAGATAAGAACTCTGCCAGGGCCTATAGCCACTCCCTACGTAGAAGACTGACAATCCCTCCCCTTCATATGAGAGCACTCGATCATCAATCATCACTCGATAGTGCCACTGGCAGCCTAACTACTTATGGCTAGAGCTAGGCGATATCCTCGTGCGGTGATGCCGCCCAGTCCTCCATTATAATTATAGAGGCTCAGGATTTCGGTGAGTGCCAACATCAATTACTCGACAAGACAATGTAACCTGTGAGTAAAAGCCACACTATTGGTACCCAAAGTAGGCTAGGCGGCAGAACGACGGTGTTTATACAGACTATGTGATCGGCGGACTGGTAGATCTGGAACGGATTCCTAATTACAAGCTAAGGCCTAGTATTCCTAGCTAGGAAGTGTGGTTTTCTACTTTGATTCGTAGCTGACACACCTGATTTTGAGCAGGCATTCTATGAAGAAGTTTTACGCCGGTCTGGTGATGCCTCTGGCTCACCAGATGGATGCGGCAGCAGTACAATGGCCTAGTTTCTATACATTCACATTTTTTTTCTAGTAGACGGGTTCAATGGATCCTGTAAAATTAAAGTTATTTGCGCCATGACAAACATCTGGAAGACACATACTGGCTTTATAAGAAGCCGATGGACGTTCATAGCCGGATATCACAATCATAGCGCTCCCTTTCGGTCGTCCAACACCTTATTTTATTATACCTAATATATATTTATCAACTGCTTCTACCATCACCATACTCTTGCCCACTCACATAGTCGAAATGAAACCCACTGACGAGAAGCCAGGTTGGAGCCCCACAGACGAGACACTTCTCCTTACAAGAGCGCGGGCAGCCTCTTTCAACGAGATTGCAATCTTATCTTGCCAATCCAGAGAGATATCAGCCAAGATTGAGGAGCTCTACAAGAAGCTTCAACTGCAGTCTGGGCTGATATTCTTGATGGATGAAGATGCAAGTGACATGGTGCAATTAACCAAACTCAAGGAGGCGAAGAGTAAGATTAGTATTCAACTTCGGAAGGCATACCAAAAATTAGGTTCAATCGAGAAAGCACTCGGTGAGCTTCAAGACACGGCACAACCCGGGGGGTCTGGTTGTTAGGTTGTGCGGGTCCGAATGTTTTTCACTCACTTTCTCTGCATTGAGTGTTCTTCTTTATTTTGTCTTGGCATTTAGCTCTTCTAATAGGGAGCATTAATTCCAATTGTGCTACGTTATATCTGAAATCTTTGTGCATGGTACGCCGAATGATCTTAAAGGTGATAGAAATTCAATTCCCTAAGGCCTTACTACAATAAAAGACGTTAAAAATTTGTTAGCTATAAAATCTTTTATGGTAAAACCTTAGGGAATTGAAAAGTTGGGCTTTTGTATGTATTATACCCCCCAACCTACCACTTGAGCGGATTGTGGCAGGAATAGATCAAGCTGGCTAGAAATATGCACTCTGATTGGCCCAGGGGTCACCTTGCAGTCACTATTGTTCTACTTCCAGATGTTGTCGTGTCACGTTTAGGACCGGGCGTACCATAGTTAGAAAAATATATTCTAGTCCTCAAGTTTCAATTCAAACTCCAGTACTAGCCGTAGTAACCTTCGGTTATCATCCCTAAATTTATTCCGCCTCAAATTAGGCGCAGGGCATGAAGAAGCCACCATTTTCAGAAAAATACAAGCCGCCTGAGCAGCAAGCGCGCCCATGGTATGCTACAGAAGATAGATGAATCTATTAATAATCTTTACAATTAATCATTTTTATATCACATGTAGTTTTCAAGGTACAGGTATTTCGCCTTAATTAGCTAGAGTAGATCCAATTCCAAAGGACATGAGAATAATCAACGCGCGCTTCTCAGGATCCTGGACCCTCATTCAGTTCCTGGATTCCCTATACAATGGGTTTTGGTTTAGGTGGCATATGCAAGACTCCATCACAGCACCACTGGAAGACCCTCGCAGGTTGGGCTGTTGTCGCTTTTGAAACGACCTTATGTTCTCGTTTTCCAAACTCCAAATAGAAAACGATTACACCCCCGAGGAGTATAAGCATCAGTACTATGAAGTACGTAAGTAGACGTGTAGTGAAAGAATAAAGATACCAGCGACACTTCCAGGACTTGAGAGCCTCTATGGTTGGGCTTCCATATATCTCCCTCCTTAAGGATTGGAAGGAATCGTTGTCGGCTCGCGCGGGGCGAAGCGGTCTTGGTGGGGCATAGTCCATGACAGTTTCATAAAGATTTGAGAGTGAAAAGCTGTGGCGTCTGTTGGTCGCGTCGGGGTGGGGAAATCGAGCTAGCTAGAGAGAGGCTACAGGTGTGCCTTCTCTAAGACCGGTAATGTCAGTTTCTAATTTATAAAAATTCTGGACTAGCTAGTAAGTGCCGACAGTGCGCGCCCAACTAACCTTCTTCGATGTTGGAGATATATATTAAAACTTAAGGTGGATTTGGAGTTCTCCGTATGACATTCATGTTTGACATATACGGTGGTTGGCTGCTGGGATCTCAAACAATAGAAGCCACTTTTTGAGTTTTAATAACTTCTAATAGATTGAGGCTCTGTATTCCCATACTATTGATAACAGCTAGTACACTATGAATAGTCAGTACTACATGTATGTACGTGTCTACATCTTATATGTCATCCAGTTAATAAGGCAAACCCATTAAGGGGAGATTTCTCTCCCGGATCCATGTTTATACATATAGATACCTGTTCCTCTAAGCCCCTGACTCATGAGCTCGGAGTTCCTTCACTTTAATCAATCTAAAAATACTATCACTTCCCCGGCGGCCCGTTTCCCATCAAATCAAATTAAAGTTCAATAGAATTGACTTTACAACATATTGGGCAGCAGTACTCAATGCTCAAATATCATGTACCATATTTTAAGCCTGGCCATCACTCCCATATCTTTTTTCAGGTAAAATATAAACCCATACATACCCGGGACTGAATTCGAAGTCCTAGAGACCTGGATCTTTTCTATAGCTACAGGCCATCTGAACCTTTTATTGCTACGATTACTATTTCTTGGCATGTACCATGCATGCTTCAGCCATGCATCGAACTGATCAGCTGAGCCGAGATATTAACCTGGCCAAATAAGACTTCAAGATATCCGTCAATATCTAGGCAGCTAATAGATGGCAGTCGGTAAATGAGTGTATAGTAGGGTGAGTGGTTTTAAAGCTCTAGCTAATCGCTGATCAACGACAGTCTCAATCCACGGGCAATCACGTGCTTTCTTTGGTCACCTTCTTTGGTCAGGTCGAGAGGTAAGAATCATTATAATGCCAGATATTACTCCTTGAACTCTGTTAAAGCATAGGCATCTGAGGTACTCAGCTCACGCATGCGAAAACAATATTAATTTCAGTTGGCGATGAATGAACAATCCCTTGATTAGACGGTTAGTTTAAGATGGAATGGTAAACCCAAAGCAAGCTATCCTTCTGAGCGCCCTGAATGTTTATTCTCTCCCGGGCTTGGGGAAATTGGCGTTGGGCTGGGCCGGGCCCTTGGGTTCCTGATAGCACGTTGGAGTTCTTCATGCAGAGACTCTGCGGAACAAACATCGAAATTTTTGAAGAAGCTTATTTTTAGCTACCGTATACATATATACAGTCATTTCTACCGTTCTCACCTGGATTGGCCATCTAGAGTAAGAGATAATCTACACGTGAACAGATATTGATTTCAATATAATCGTAAAGTCGGGAGAGTGGTCTAGCACATACATGTATGCACCACTCTCATATTGCCTTTTTAAGCCTTTGAGCCAGGGATCGAGTATACGTAGGGTCCCAGGCACGTGAACATTTATGAACGGAAGTAAATGGGCTTTGTTGGCGCATGGCTGACGGCATGACTCTTTGAAGCGGAAGCTGTGAGATTACATGTATATACATGACCTTCGGGCTTCAGTCCATGTACCAGTACTGCAGCTCGATCACATCACAATATCGATCTCTGTGGATCCGGCCGGGTGGAGAGAGTAATACATTTACAGTATATTATCAATATTTAGTCGCAATACCCCCTCCGTCGCAATTTTGTACGCGCTAAATTTAAACATCTCACAAGATCCTCTATCCATCAGCTTACCAGCTATTTCCATAGGCCTACATTTCTGTCTCCCCGGCCAAACAAGCTGATCCTTCTGACGGAACGCAATTCACACTGACTGCCTCGAACTCCTTCGCTGTATTGGACCTTCTAGTCGGGCGAACGTCAGTTCTATTTCACTACGGATTATTTTCGCAAAGGTATATTCACCTCGCAGCTAACTCATCCTTTATTAATTGGGACAAATCAGTAGACGATTCGAAATCGATGTGCTCATCTATGATGAGGTCGTTCGCAGCAAGTAATAGTTTTATGACTTCTCCTCGCCTCTCCGCTATCGCAAGGCTTAGAACTGTATTTCCATCTATATCTTTGTAGTTGATATCGATGTCCTCCCTCTCGAGTAGCATCTTAACAATCGTCTCGTGCCCTTCCTGTGCTGCCCATAAGAGCGCGGTAGATCCATCATATTCTTTGGAGTTGACCTTGGTGTCATCCCTCTCGAGTAGCATCTTAACAATCGTCTCATGCCCTCTCCTTACTGCCCATATGAGTGCGGTACATCCATCATCTTCTTTGGAGTTGACCTCGGTGTCATCCCTCTCGAGTAGCATCTTAACAATCGTCTCGTGCCCTCCCTGTGCTGCCCACATGAGCGCGGTAGATTCATTATCTTCTTCTTTGGAGTTGACCTCGATGTCATCCCTCTCGAGTAGCATCTTAACAGTCGTCTCATGCCCTTCCCGTGCTGCCCATATGAGTGCGGTATACCCATAACTCGATTCGCAGTTGACATCGATGTCCTCCCTCTCGAGTAGCATCTTGACAATCGTCTCATGCCCTTTCTGTGCTGCCCAAATGAGTGGTTTAAACCCCCCAGGTAGCCCGCTATCCGTGTTGATATCTAAGTTGGGCATCTTCAGAAGTTGTTGAGATATATTTTCGTGACCGAACGCTGCCGCGAAGCACAATCCACGCTCAATATCTCTTTTAAAAGTGTTTGAGCTTCCTATCAGGCCCAGGAAATGCAGATAGATATCGATCAGCCCGTATCTACAGACGACATCCCACGGTGTATCTATCTCTTTGTGTACTAATCTTAAGGCGTAGTATTCGCGAAATTCAGGGTCAGGGGTGGCCAGTGAGCGAAATGACCTGAATCTTTCGCCTGGTTGCAAAAGTTCTTTCTGTAGCTTTATTAGTTCCAAGCTAGCTTCTTCGTTGTTTGTGTTTGATGACCGAATATGAGTATCCCAATACTGGAGAGCGTATTTTACAAGTGCCACCTGCCATTTCTGCCAAAGAAAAGATTCGAGGCAAATCTTTGCCATGTTTGCATGTGCGATGCCCTCAGAAAACAATTCTTTTACAAAATCGTTGACGGATAGGTGGGCAAAGCGGAAAACGGCAAGTTTCCGATCAAGCACAACAAAATTCTGGCATTCATCCAGTATAGCATCCGTTGTGAGACCGCCAGCTCTAATTTCGCCTCTAGAATCCATATTAAGGGCTTGGACTAGCTCTTCTGAGGATAATGGTCTTTGGGCACCGAGGATGAGCATTAATGCCTTCCTTGCTCGTGTTCTACTTCGCTCCGATTGTGCGTCAATCCTACTGAGGATCGCATTAAATGTCTGGTCTAGCCCTGCAGGTATCTCAATCATCGCCTTTTCAAGGTCTGATATCGTTTTTTCGCGGCACAAACTTTGGATCTGCAAACTGGCCCAAAGGAACCTAAATCCACCATGTCAGCACGAGTTTTCTAAACCGAGAAGATTGGTATATATATTACATTCCACCTGCACGGCTGGTGATATTCTCTATGATAGCAGCTTTGAGCTCATGATCATAAAAACCATACATAAGCTTTTTTCGATCCACCAATCTATCTATTTCATCCCTTATGAATCGATCGATATCCGTATGGTTATCTGTTGGTCGTATATAAACATTAGGCAGACCATCAAGGTGGAGCTTGATATCCTGGTCATCCCGGCTAGCGACGAAGACTTTGATAGGACAAGTCGATTTCTTTAAAATTCTTTGTAGAGCATCTAAGAGATCTCCACGTGTATCTTTATCACATTCATCCAGCGCATCGATACAGATAAATGTAGATTCATAATCTGCAGTCATTTCGATCAACAGACTCTCACTCTCTGCCATAGTCAAAGGGCCGGACTTGAATCCGCCATCCTTGCGCTCTTTGTAGATGTTTTCGACTAACTTAGACAGCCTTGAGCCGGGCTCTACTGATGATAATTGTTTCACGATCGCCCTGAGAATTTGCGATGGATCTCGTCGCTCCTCTTGATCATATTTGCAGTAGAAGTACGCAATAGCTTCCCTTTTCCGTCGGGTATCCGTGAATTGATCAATGACTGCCGATCTGCGTGAAGAACAAAAGTATAAACAACCCTCCTACTGCAAATTACAAAGTAAGTTGAAAGCATCTTGAGAACTTACACTAAGTTCGTCTTTCCGGCACCAGCTATAAACATACATCAGTGTAAGGTAGGAGAGATATAGCAGTGGGGATCGCGGCAGTATGGCAGTTTATATAAGGAGAGTGACTAAAATAGTACAGATGTGTGTAAAGTGATCAGAAGGACTTACGGAAACCGCGCAACCAAAGAATAGAACTCTCTGCGCATGCTTTCCAATTGATAAACTCCCCCTTTTCGAAAAGCCACCCACCACTACCCGGATGACGATTCGACTTGATGAGATTGTGATGGTCCTCGAAGTACACTTCTGATAACCACTTCAGAATAGCTTGGCGTTCGGCATCTACTAGAAGATTAGCTATCGGCGGCCTTACAACATTCATTATTAGATCAACTGAGAGAAGTCTTTATACCCTTTGAATTTTCTGCGATACGTTTGCGTATATCTTCTAAATCCTGCTGAATTTGTGGCATTTTCATTGCTTCAAGGATCATCTGTAGTTTTTCCATCTGCTGTTGTTGAACTGCAAACATAAAGTAAGTCAAAATTCGTTATTCGACTCTTTAAATTTTTCTAACCATTATCATTTTTCTCATTAATGGCAACTTGGCCTAAAGGTCGAAATGTTCATTAGTAGATGCAATCCGAGCGAAATTTAGGGAGACATGTCGTACCTTGGTCTCTCGCCGCATGGACATTATATTCCACGGTTTTCTCCCCCTCCTTGATCCTCTCCATGAGTGGCTTGAATCTCGATATGTATGGATCCCATGTGCTGTGCAAAGCCCGCACTTTATCATATAGTCAGCCTCGAAAATATTGGATTCAAAGAATTTAAAAGTACCAGCAAGGTTTTGGGTGAAATGCTTCTTTGACTCAGATAGATACATCAAAATTGCAGCGTATAGCTTCGGTAGCGCGGCTCGAAGGTTTCGTGCGGCAATTGTGTGGTTTAAAGGCTTCAGGTACAGGTGTTCATAGATTGCACATCGACCTAGTGTATGCGCGATATATTCAAGCGCAAGTAGAACGTTCTCAACAATTTCGATGTCGTTCAAAGGAATCTACAATAGACAGTGAGTCCACTGCCTGGGTGCTTATTTGAGTGCATTTGATCACTTGCCTGCAAAAGGAATCGAAAGCCAGTCCATGGCATAGCCACAATGCTGGGACTGTGCTTCACTAAGACATCGCCGACTTTTGCAAGTTTATCCAGCTGAAGTAGGATATTATCGGCATAGCTAGTGCATTTCCATTGCTTCTTCTTATATTCGTCTCTTTTCGCCTTGGTTTCTTCAATAAATGTCTCCAGCGTACAGAGTTTGTCATTACCAGATGTCTTGAAATATTCTCGATCCTCCGCGCTCAATTTTTCCACAGCTTCATCCCACAGAGTACTTACAAGCTCTTCTTGGGAAGCTGTTGAAGATTGTGGTGGCTGGCTTGAAGGATTTTGGTGTGTTAAGAAAGAGGGATCAGGATAGGTCGTGACCGGGGATACGGTAGATGCATTGGAGACTCTCTGGACAGGATCCGTTGAGCTCAGAGGTTCTTGTAAGGTAGGCTAGAGAGTGATAACGGTTGCACTAGGGGGTTGCTGTATAGGAGAAGTTGAACTCTGTAAGCTCTGTAAGGTAGTAGTAGTAGTAGTAGTCCCTGGAGGAACAGCTGATCTTGGACGCTGGCTTGTGATTGGGATATCGAGTGTGGAGGATTGGTTAGAACGTGGGGATGACAAACTTCGGGCCTTCCGCTTAAATAATCGATTTAACTTATTACGCAGTCGATCTATGATATTGGGCATCTTTGCCTTTCTCCAGCTTCTGCTTAGATAGAGGCAACTAGAAGTTCGAACTCAATGTGATCTTGGCCAAATTTGCGATTGAAGGATGATGTTGTTATAACAGCAGTGAATGACTTATGTGAGAATCTGATATGTATGTACAGATAATATTATTCTTTAGAGACCGAGAGGATTGCGCTGGAGTAAATACGCACATCCAAGCGGGGTATCTAGAGTAGGTAGGATCGATGGTGATCGGCTTTGGGGTTACACACAAGGCCAACGGGATAGTGCAGTGCGCATACACATAACTAGCTGTTTCCTCTACCGCCTCGCTACTGGGACTACAAATACCTAGATTTTGTAGTTTTTGTTAATCTCTTACCCAATTGTGTTGTGGCTTTCAGTCTCACAAGAGGGTGTCAGCATCGGCGCTTTATGTGATATGTAGCTCATGTCTACTATGTATGTATGTACTGGTACGTAGGTACTCTAGCCTGTCTCAAGCTGTTTATCATCCGAGAGCGCCTCACTTAGAATACAGCGCATGTAGCTCTTCTATACGTGCTGAACAGGCCAGGAGCCTTGTTTTCCATTCTTCTTTTTTTTTACTCCACTGATCAGGTGGGGTGGAGTTTTATCTTGGTGACTTCTGGTACTTGATCCATCAAGATGAATGTAATTAATTAAGCTACATACCTACATAAAATCCTAACAAATTGCTCACGAAACATGTAAGGGGTTGTGCTCTGCCAACTGGCATAATTGAAAACCTCAAGCCTGGTATTGCTTTTTGTTAACTCTGCATGAGCCGCTGCTCTTTGCAATGGGATTGGTGGTTGATTCTGTGTATGTAGGAAAGGATTCATCTAATTGACCAGGCGCGCCTTGATAAGGCAGCCAATGAAATGGCGGCTGGGCGTTCTTCCCAAGATATGAAACCCTGTCATCTTCGAGTTGTGAAACTTGCAGTCCCTTGGTGCCCCAGAACTTCTAACCTGACTGGTGCAGCACTCAAATACGTGGTTGGATACATTGAGATAGAGGACGGTTACATCTCTGGCCAGGAGCCTCAAAGTTGCATGTATGTATGTACGTACACGTGGGAGCAGGACGTCAATATGTATCATTACAGTATCTCGAGGATATTTCAGTCTTGACTTTCGGTTGAAACATACCGGCCGTTCTCATCTTGAATTTGGCCTGTCAGATCCACCTTGTTGCAATTGGGATTTCTCTATATCATGGGTCCTGGGCCTTAAAAGGAACGAACTAGGTCAAAGCTTATTATCGTTAGTTGTATAAATCCGTCGAGTGCCTACCAGACTACAGGTTTGTGCTTATGCCCTTGCAACTTTCTAGACAGTATCCAGTAGGAATTCTTGACAAGGTCAATCTCGGAGCTGAAGAGTTGATTCTTTTTTTTTTTTTTCTTCTCTGCCAGCACCATGTGTATCATACAATTCGACTGTTTCTATCCGATTCGTCAAACGAGTTGCTGCACACTTCCGGAGGAGCATACCCTGAGCTCATGGTCCACCTATTTTACCTTTCAAACCTGGTAACTCGGATGCAAGGTTTGCTAGGGTAGCTGTCAGGGCACTGGGCCACTTTGGATTCAGGTACATACGTACGGAATTTTATATATCGTGCGTCTATTCTCTATTGCTTGAAAAGAGTTTTTCGGCCAAGTCAGTCAACGCAGTTCCGCCCTGACAGATAGACCATCGCTCTCAAGTGCAGGTCCTTCCCACAGCCATCGACGCTGAAATATTATCCTTTGATCAATTGGGGAGTCAACGATCATTGCTGCGGACTCATCTATCTCATCTGTAAGTTGCTCATCTCTCGTTGAGATTTCTTTTGTCATATCGATGATACATGTGGATCATCTTCACATGTTCAAAGGTCCTGGATTGTTTGAATCGTCTAGCCGGAATCTCACCTGGAAAGCCTTGTATCGATATTTTATTAGACTTTGAGCTTCACTCTAAATTCCTTGATACTAAGTCTTCAAGTTTGTTGTTTAGGCATCATGGGATCCGAGGCCAGGCCTTGCTACAACCATGGGACAGAGAGCGACTGGTGCCTCTATTGGTAAGAGATCAACTGTTTTTTTTCTCATTCCATGGCGCTTGTTAACTTTCAGCACTGTAAAATAGTCCCCCACCCGTCACTGTAACTGTCACAGTCACTACAACGACAACAGCTACAAATGATGCGGCCGCGACCTGTTCTTGCACAGCCAATTCATATCCTTCATTCCTCCCTCCTCCGCCCCCTCCTCCTTCTTCAACATACTCATCTAGGTTCCCCTCCACAAGCAGCTCTCTTTATACCTCGGACTGCTTAACCCATGTTCCTTCAATTTCATCAACGATTGCATCTTCTGCAACATCTTCCCTCATTTATATCACTTTCCCATCATCCAGTGTGATTTCCGAGCCAACATATTCCCCCACTCCAGAATTGCCTTCTTCGAGCTGCATCGAGTCGCCCAGTTATCCCATCTCTCAAGGTCCTACTTCCACACCCTCGATTAGCTCACCGTTAACCTCCACCACCACCACCGGCTTGCCAATATATGATAGCTCTTCCAGCTCTGGCAACTTGATTTCTTCCTCCTCACCGTTCAGCTTTTTGCCCACAACCTATTCTGTACCTGTATATTACACTTCCACTTTCGATTTGTCTTGTTCCTCTGATTACTCGTCAATAATCTACGGCAGTCCAATAACATCTTCAACTCTTTCACTCACCCGCTCTTCTTCTTCTTCTTCTTCTTCTTCTTCTTCCTCCAGACCCTCCTCTTCTTCGAGCACCACAAGCTCAACCTCCAGGTCCTCCCCTTCATCCTCCAGCTCTTCCAGCTCCTCCCCACCCCCTCCCACCTTCATCTACACCACCCGCCCCACCTCCACCTCGACCCCAATCCCCACACAAACCCCCGCCCCAACCGGCACACCCGCCCTCTTCCCCCCCACACCCGACAACCTCTCCCGCGGGGCCATCGGCGGTGTCGCCGTCGGCAGCATCTTTGGCGCAGCACTCATGGGCATGCTCCTATTCTTCCTCTGGCGCAAACACCGATCCGACAGCCCCCCCGACTCCCCTATCCTCTCTGTGCCCTACAACCCCGAAGCCCCGCAGCTGCCACCGCCACTAATGTCCCCCGGCCCGCCATTCGGATACCAGAGTCCCTACAACTCAGGCGGCGCGCCCCCCATGATGGAGGTCCCGGTGCGGCCGCCGGCGCCTGGGCCTGCGATCGAGGTCCAGGTGCCGCCGATGCCGGGGCCAGTGTATGAGGTGCCGCCGAGTCCCCCGAGCCCTCAGAGTCCGCCGAGTCCGCAGAGCCCGCAGAGTCCGCCCAGTCCGCCGGGTCCGGTGATTCAGCCGCCGTTGAGGCCACCGGGGCCGCCGCCGGGGTATGTTGTACCGCTGGACGGGTATAGGAGGTCGTATTGAGGGGCAGAGGTATTAGGTGTGCGGTGTTGGGATGTAATTTCATGAAATGATGGGTGTAGAAATGGTTTGGCCCATTGAGTGGGTCCAATTACGCTCTTTAGACCTTTTCGTTTGTATCTTGTAACTAGATTTTCTTGGTTTTTGGTCGATGCAGTTGATGATAATCTAAACCTCGATCATATCATATCTTGATAACATTGCCTTGTTTTTAAATACTCCCAGTGTTACAACCGTTTCCAAAACCATCTCCTGATGAATATTACGAGTGACAGCCATCTATACCGGGGATGAGCAGCGTATCCTCAACTTTGACAATAGACAGATGGCACCGCCAGGCTGTGCATCGAACCATACCTCCAAAAAAGCACTTTAATGATATATACCCAACCACAGGACCTTAGCCTTCCTCGGGCGGCCTCAAAGCGCGGCTTTCGGGTTCCTGGAATTTTGAGCAATTCCTCAATCAGCCAGTTGACTTGCCGCATGCATCAATCTCCACCGCCAATGGGAATTCTGTAAAGTCCTCAATATATCCGAGATTGTGGTACATGTATGGAAATATATATAGATATGCGCCCGTTTTATACTCACGTATCCCATGTTTGGGTGTATCCTTAATTCGATCGCAGCCAGCTCTATTTGTTTCTGCTTGCACCTGGGCTGCAATATAGCTATGGCCTGGTCCATTGACGGTTATGTGTCCCTCGAATCTGTGCTAGCCAGTTGTAATTATCAGATGTCGTGCTGGCGCATCAACATTCCCACACCGCTTCTGCTGACCCCCACAGATTGTGTCTGTATGCCGATGTTTGCAAGAGAATATAGGTAGCTCATACATAGCCAGCTGATGTTATATTGTCAATAGAAAGAACACCTACCTGCCCCAGTGCCCCAGTGCCCCAGTGCCCCAACAGGCCCATCCTTCTACATCTCCGAGTCTCTGAGCACCATTCTGTAAAGTATCCCCCATGCCCAAGCCCAAGCAAGGCAGGACGCAGCACGCAACCCTAACCCCGCCTACTGCACAGCCAGGGCAAGCCAAGATGGCTAGCCAGTCTTGGGATTTTTAATCAATATTTACAATTTCATAAGACCTGTCCTACATGCAGCTAGCAGTTCTGGCCTCCCTTTGTCGATCGGGTAGACTCGTCTGTATGAACCACTCGATATATGTAGAGTAGTACTACCTACTGCTTACCATCAAGCAGCACCAGTAGTTCTTCAGCTAACCCCCCCAAGTCTCCGTCCGCCAACTACTGGACCAAACCTCCAGTCTCTCCGGCGCCGCATCCCTGCTGCAATCAGTAATCCTGCACGCCAAGCCACTGCTACTCCCGTTATTGGCTGCAACGCCCGGCGCTCTTGCGTCAGGATCACCCAGCCCAACGCAAAGGCCCACGGGTTCCGAGTGACGGATTCCGTGAGACACTTGATGTCGGAATCCGATGGGGTTTTGGGTTTAGGCGTGCAGAGCACAGCTGGATGGGATTCAGTAGGTATTTGTTGGAGTATTAGTATAAAGAATAGCTGATCCCCCCCCAGTTCTGTGGTGCTTCTGGAATTGTAATCAACAAACAGCGATCGGGGAGCTTGAGCTTATCTTTCAAGCAACCACGTTAGAGTAATCACCATCATGTCTTCTGCAGACTCAGAAGAGAAGAAGCCGGCGGGGAAATTTGCGACACTGTGGGGGAAGCTGGGACTCGATGCCGGGACGCTGATGATGATGGCAAAGTATGTTTACTCGATTCCAATTCGAATCCCAATTCCATAGAGAGAGAGAGAGAGCGAATACTGACTGCCTCAACACAGAGGCGCCCTCCCGCCCACCATCTTCACCGCAATGTACCAGAATCCCACCATTGCGGCCACCTACGGCACCATGGGCTACCTCGTCACCATCGTCGCCAGTCTGTCCATGTGCATCCTCCCACGCGCAAAGCTCGTCCAACTCACGATCCACAACTCCGTACGCTCCCACTCCCTTCCCTCCTTCCCAATCACCCAGCTAACATTACAGCTCTACAGATTGCCGTATGCCTCGGTTCCGCGACTGCCCTCTTTGGCCTCTGGACCGCCACAATTGCGCGCAGCCATAACCCCTCGTCCCCCACCACCGCATTCAATGGCTCCGCAGCCGCCGTCTCCGCAGCATGGCTCTTTGTAAACATCTGGCTCGTCAATGTGTTCCGCGCCAAGTTTCCGGCGCTGTCGATACCGGTGATCCTCTACACCATCTTTATAAGTGTTCTCTTCACATATGGGCCACTACTCACGATGCCGGGCGCAATCAGTATCGTGGTGCTGCTGCTCAAGGCGTTCATGACGGGCTTTGCGCTCAGTCTTGTCGTCGGCGTAGTGGTCATCCCCGTCAACTGTCGGATGGTTTGGTGGAGAGGTGTAGGTGGCTATCTCGAGGGGTGTAAAACGCTGTTGAAAGAGCAGGTCCGTAGTCCCCCCCCCCCCCCCGGTTTGTCTAGGTGTCAATGATATCTGGGTATAAAGTAAGAAGGACCAATGACTGACACACCACAAACAGAAAACATTCATGCAGCGGTACGAAGACATCTCATCCTACGACACCCACAAGCCCAGCACCGACAAGTCCGCCCCTCCTCCACTCTCTGTCGCCCAAAAGACGCACTCGGATCTTTTTGCGAAGCTCACCATCGACCTTCCGATGGCAAAGCGCGAGACTGCCATCGGCCACTACACCACCAGGGACCTACGCGCAACCCACAAGCACCTACAAGCCACCGTCCTCCCGCTCCAAGGCATGACCGCCATTCTCGACATCTTTGACCGCGGGGTAGCCCGCGCCGCCGCGAGCGAGGACGGGGAGTGCCACGGCAAGGAGCAGTTCGCGGAGGTGATGCGGGTACTGCAGGAGCCGTATGGCGTCATAGGAGGTCTTTGCGAGGAGGCTGTGGAGCACACGATGATTCTTCTGGAGCTCGGAGGGAGAAAGCAGGACAAGAAGACCGCGGATGTTGAAGAGGGGGCAGTCAAGGTTGCGGGACAAATTGGGTTCTGCAATGTGCTACAGGAAAGAGTGGAGACGTTTTATGCGACAAGGACAGATGAGATCAAGAGTCATTTCAAGGCGAAGCTCCCGGTCCATGTGGGTGATATGACGAGGAAAGCGCAGACAATGCTTGATGGGGATGCAAAGAGTATGCTGTACCTGGTGCTGTTTATGGAGCATCTTCTCCGCTCTGCTTCCGAGTCTCTCCTGTCGCTTGCGCGCTTTGCGGAGGCGACAAAGGCATCCGGCATCCTCGACCGGCAGCGGTTTGTATATCCTTCTTTTCGCAGGGTGAAGAAGTGGCTCTTGAGCGCGGGTGGGGATGGGGACGATGTTGTCGATGTTGGTGACGTTGGTGGTAGCAGTAAAGGCAAAGTTTCAGGGATTGGACCCGTACGGGACCCAGAGCATCTTCCAGCGGCGAGCGGGCTACAGAGGGTTGGTGAGATTCTTTCACGCTGTGCAGAGCTGTTCAGGAGCGACGAGAGCGCATTTGGCGTCAGAGTTGCGTGCGCGACAATGGTTGTGGCGGCACCGGGATTCTTCGAGTCGAGCTATGTGTTCTTCAATGAGAAGAGGGTCATGTGGGCAATGATCATGGTGGCCATTGGGATGAGTCCGACGAGTGGTGCTTCAGTGAGTCTCCTCTGCAAGATTTAAGGGCTTTGGAATCATGCTGATGTTTTTGGTATAGTTATTCGGTTTCATTGGAAGGATCATTGGCACTGTCATGGCTGTGATATTCGCCTTTGTCAACTGGTACATTGTCGATGGGAATACTGCGTAGGTCTTGTTTCCACCGGCCTTGAGATATTATTCTAACCTATTGCTACAGAGGTGTAATCGTCTTTCTCTGGTTCTTTGTTGCAATCCGTAAGCTTCTCATTCTTCATACACCCAAAACCCGTCCGTGCAATCATTGACAGCCCCCAGAATTCTACTTTATCATCAAGATACCCCAGACAATCCAATCCGTCTTCACCGCCATGATTACGCAAATCATGATCATCGGCTACGAGCTCCAAGTCCGCGTCGTCGGCATCCCCGCCTCCGAAGCCTCCGGCCAGCCCGTCCTCGGCATCAACGACCTCGGCTGGTACCGCCTCCTGGTGACCCTCGCCGGCATCGGCGTCGCCTTCTTCTTCACCGTCTTCCCCTACCCGACCTCCACCCGCTCCCGCATCCGCAGCGACGTCGCCGCAGAGCTCTACCTCCTCGCCCAGAGCTACAGCAACACCATCTCCCTCGTGCGCATGCGCATCGACGGCACCGCCGGCGATGAGACGGACAGGTACAGCCACGGCGCCGTCTTTGAGAAACGCCGCGCAAAGCTCATGACCTCATCCATCATCGCGCTCGACTCGCTGCGGCGCAACAGCGCCATGACGGTCTTTGAGCCGTCACTGCGCGGGGCCTGGCCAAAGGCACACTACGACCATCTGATCGACGTCTGCGCGAGCATCAGCACGTATCTGTCCATTATTGCGTTTGCGTCGCGGAGCTTCTCGCACAGCAGTCAGGCGTGGGTCAGGGACTTGTCGGCGCTGCTCAAGACGATGGAGACACGATCGCCGCAGGTGACGGGGTTGCTGTGTTTGTTGTCGACAAGTCTTGCGGGGGGGCGGCCGCTGCCGCCGGCGGTGGTGGTGCCGGGGCCGTATGGGCTCTCAAAGGCGCTGGAGGAGCGGGATGCGGAGATCTTGGGGATCGAGAGGTGTGGTGAGGAAGGGTATGTTGCTTTTGCGGTTTTACAGGTGGCGGTGAGCATCTTGGTGGCGGATTTGGGGAGGTTGGTCGGTGGTGTGGAGGGCCTGGTAGGCAGTGTGGAGTTTCCAGGGGATTCTGAGGTGGGTGAGAAGGGGAAAGTGGCATGAAGGATTTGATAGATATTTATTGTAATTATATACCTTAGAATGCGGTGATAGACTTGGTTATTTATTGTAGATTAGTTGGTTTATGTATTTTAATATTGAGGGACAATGGGCCTACTTCACTGATAAAGAGATGTGTATGGCAAGGATCATGTTTCATGTCGAGATATCCACAGCTCTGAGAGAGCAATAAAATGAGGTTATCGATGACATTATGGGCCCGAAATCCGCAATCATGTCCACACAGAACGATAAAAGCTCCAATTTCAACACTCGGGGTCATGTCCTCTCAGTTGATTACTCCTCCCACTCATGCTGGACGTCGTGCTTTGGAATGAGCACAAATATCATTGGCATGTTGTCCTCTCCGCAATAGACTGCTGCCAGCTGGCCAGCCTATTCAAGCCCTGAATGGGGCGGAGCTAATGGTCTCTCTGGATGAAAGCACATTTGTCATGATGATTGGGAACTTACAGAGGACTGCGCATGTGACAGACGGCGACGTTGAGAAAACTAGATGTAATTAAGGACAATGGTTGTGTTTGTTCTCACCACACGCAAGCACCTTTATGCGTTGACTCGAGTACGGTCAAGTCATGAGCAGTCACTCGCCCGTCCTAGTTGGCACAGTATACCAGCTAGTCTTTTTTTGTTTCTTGCCCCCGCTGGTCTATTACATGGCATAGTACAGTGATCGATGTGCTCCATCCACCACCTCCCCTTCCGACAACATCAATTCCTCCCCCACCAAACCGACACGAATTAGAGCACACCTACACCCTTCGCTCTCTGGACAAAGCCAGTGCGCCACAGCTCAACTATCCCGCCCTGAAGTCTCAAGTACTTTATCACAACCAATGTCACATTTTCATTTTCACTTTCAATCCAATAAATAAATTCTTTTTTTAATAATGATATAAAAGGCTCACAGAGCCTCCCCTTCTTCCCCCTCCCTCTCCCCTCCCACAACTATTCTACACCATTACCAACTTCCCAACTGATCCGTCTCGGAGTGAAAACTCTACAAGAACGGAGTCAACGCCTCGGGCAAGATCCTAGCAATCGCAGGACCGCTCGGGGGCTCAATCGATTGATAGTAACTATCCCAACCGTCAGTCTACGAATACTACAAACAGGAAAGAAATGGTCAAAACTTACGTGCCCCACCACGGCCCGGCCGCCCACCACAGTGCTCCGATCCACACTCCGCTCTGCTGCATGGCACACAGCGCGCCCTTGACTGCCGCAATGCACGCGTCGTTGCTTCCCGCTCCAATCTCACCAAGGAATCCTTTCTTGTTGTTTGCCTTGAGCCATGCGGTGGCGGCCGCGATACGCTCAGCGCCAATGGTGCTGCTGACACATGTGGCAGAGGTTCCGGAACCGTCACTGTCGAGGTACTGGTGCATCTGGTACGCGATGTTGTTGTTGGGGTCGGTCAACGAGAGGAGACTGGCAGCGTTGCCGGATGAGACCCAGGTCCAGGCACCAGTGTAGGAGTTTCCTTCGATGAGGATGAGCTGGGAGGTGGCGCCGGCAGCACGAATACCGTTGATGCAGGCCTGGTTGAGGTTGAAGACGAGGGTTTGGTCCATGTCGTGATACTCGTTGTTTGTGTCTGCGCGAATTAGCATTCAGCCACGCAAGTATGTTCTGAGAGAGGGAACTGACCGAAAATTATCTTGGAGTTTGACGTGAACGAGGAAGCCAAGGTCTTGCACCATGTCCCGAAACTGGTGTAGTCGGTGATAATACCGCCGTTGTAACGCCCAAAGTTGTGGGGGTCAAGGACCGCATCTACCACAAATCAGCACACCTCTCGCAACCCATTACCGACAAGCATAAACTCACATCCTCCCTTTCCGGTGACATAAGTTGCAATCTAAAATCCACAGCTATTAGCCAAGATCCTCAACTCAAACATCCCCCACATTATGGCTACAAACCTCCTTGAGATCGGCCAAGTAGGTCGCATCAAACGCTCCCGTGAGACCTGTCGCCGGAGGCGTAAGACGCTCCATCAAGAACCCGATACGGAACGTGTTGAACCCCTTCGCCATGAAGTAGTCGATGCTGTCGGTCGTGGGCCATGTGTAGTCCGTGCCCAACACACCAGGGACATTCTGGTTTCCAAACTCAGCACCAGCCTAGTATTATACAGTCAGCATCACACACACTATCCGATGAGGAGATATGCGGCAGGAGAGATCGACCTCATTCACACCATAGTACTTGAATTTTGTCAAAGTTCCCGAGCAGCTAGCGCTTCCAGTGCCTGTCGAAGTGGCTGCAGAGGTGGTGGTGGTAGCGGCGGCGGTTGTTGTCGCCGTTCCCGCAACACATTGGTAGTAGTCTGTGTACATACAATTCCCAGATCAGTCACCAACACTATCAATATATAGCCAAGGACATGACAAGACTTACAGTCGTTGATCTTGCTACATGTGTATCCGCTCACGCAGGTTGTCGATCCAGTCCAAGAAACACCGCCGCACTGTGCCCAGGCAGCGTTCTGGGCGGCCGCAAAGATGGGCAGCGTGATAGCTGCAAGGGTGAGGGAGTACTTCATTTTTTTTGTGTTTGTGTGAAGGAGAGACGGGTGATAATGAGTGACTGAGTGCAGAGAGACTTGCTGTCTTGTCTTGGAGGGTGGATTTCCTCGGGGGGGTGGATTGGGCGGTTCTTATACCAAGCCTTGCCCTAGAGGATTACTTGTACTATCTTAATAAGTTAAGGAGTAAACATATGAGCTCTTCCCAATACTATGTAGGCCCTGCGGGGAAATATCAGCCAGGCTGCAGAGAACCAAGCCGGGTGATGGTAAGTGGAGCTCTGACGGTGGTCCAACTACATGTAATTAACCCTACAAAGTACCCACATAGTACAGTTACTATAGAGCTCTACTAGCAGGAAAAAAACACTCGATCACCAACCTGCTCATCAGCCATATAGTAAGTACTCCCTACTCCCCGTTATACCTGCGACGACCAGGGTCCACACCTCTCCGCACGGCCTGGAAGCTACATGTACAGCACGACAAAACATCGCAACCATGACCCACTGTACTATCCAGCATGCAATTCCATCGGAATATTTGATCCGAATCTGGACTGTGGCCAGAAAGAAAGGAAGCTGTAGAAGCTATATCCTCCTCTCATCCGGTCGGGAAAAGAAGGGATCCGCAACGCAGGTCCGCCCGGAGCGGGTACAGTAATAGAGTAATCAGCCTGTGGATGCATGGGAAAAAGCTTATTCTACCAAGGAACTGGGAGCCGAAAATTCCGGAATTGGCGGGGGAATACAGGGCGGTGGACATGGGTGGGGGGGGGGGGTGTGTTTAAAGGAGCCTAGGTTAATGTCTTTGTCGAATTAAGAAGAGCGGTATTGAGGAATAATGACCAGTTAGCCGTTAATTCCTACTACTATTATCGTTCCTGGATAGATATAACAGTTAGCTGCAAACTTACCAAGTAGACGATCAAGAATATGGGTACTCAATGGTGGCAAACATCCATTTACTGGGCCTCCACGATGTACATACCTCATGAGATGAGTAGTCCGAGAACCTCCTCCAGAACATGCCACTGCACTGCACAAGAAATTGACGTCCCCCGTCAGTACCGTTGTTACAGCATGCGCAGATGCTGCAATTGGCTGACTCCTGGCAGGGGTAAGGATCCGCAAAAACTTCTGGTAGCGTGGAACCAGGTTGATTAACTGCACTTACACTATGCCAGCTTGGGATGCTAGCTAGATGCTATGCAGTCCACCTAAATGCATATTATTATATCGTCGACCTGCTTCTTGTTTCCCGTGATTTCCGTCCAGTGCGACCGACACAATACGATGATGTTCAAGCTTTTGGTGCTGGGTCCTGCTTGATTGAGTACCTAGAGAAGTACAATATTCCTTGATCATGGCCGTTTTGCGGTGTGTGGAGGATCAAGAGAGGAACAGGAGGGAAGAGGGTGGGTCTGTTTCGATTCCCATGCCCTGACGCGCGTTCAAGTCGATGCAAACATACATACCTGGTCAAACAGCCGCAGCCGTTACTCGTCAATGATATTGGTGTTCGGGTTATTGCAGCATCGGTCCTGCCTATATAGCTAGGCCTGCACGTGCATATAGCCTCCCCCTCCCCCCCGGGGCGCTTTCTGTATGTACTCTAGGTACTTTATGCAGTGCTTGACGGTAATCTGGCATACTGGCCCGGCGGATTCACGTACGTTTCTACTGTCCATGGCCATGTTGCAAAGAAACAATTTTGCACTTGACTGGTACGTTAGGATCATGTGGTATTGTTGGAATTGGGATCCTGTGTGTTTCCTCTTGACGCTGTCTACCTATGATAGCATTACTTTTTTTTTTGGCTAGCTTGACATTCAATCAGCTACTGAAATACAAAATAGGCATTCTCCAATATAGGCACCATCTCCATAACCTAGCAGGGGGGTGATCTACCAAATTTCCATCCAACGCCCCATCCAGGGCATGTACAGGATCTACGGACCGACCTTTCCATCCCCCTGTCCTGCTTGTTCCTGTGCCCGGGTATCCAGATAGATATAGACACCACAACATCCTCACAACTCGATAATTCGAAGCTTTTTTTTTTTTCCTCCCTCCCCTTCCCCCACCCTCCCCCAGCTTCCCCGCTTTCTTTCAGACCATTCATCATCATCACCATTAAACATCTTGTTTTTCCATCAACTCCATTTTTTCCTCCTTGATTAGCGGATTCAGGGACCGTCACTTTAGCTAGTGGGCCGGAGCATGGATGTGCGAGCCGTTGAATTCAAGACTGCACCCTCCTTCCTGGCCTTATAGTTTATGATCTTCGAGCTTTTTGCGGGGAATGTGTTTCTCGAAAGAAATTCTATCAGGCCTTGAATGTGGAGATCTGGGGGGGGCGGCGCGTTGCTTCCTGGTTTTCCATATAGCTATATAGGTTATCAATATTGATACTTAACTTGCTTGGCCAATCAACAAACTAGCAGGTCGTTCGTATCGTGAATTAAGGCAATGTTTCAGCCAATAATGGATATTGATACCCCGCGCGCCTTGGCTTGGTTGGATATGTAGGTACATACGATACCGGGAGGTGAAGTCTCATAACTTTGACAGCTAGGTTGCACGTACAGAGAGGCGGATGTCGCTTTCGAAATCCAAGAGTTTACTGCAATATATACCCATCTACCCCGCGGGCGATAGACTTCTCAAAGGAGGAAACAAAATTCATTGTCATTGTATCACTCGCGCAGAGAATGGCGAGTCTAGAACGATGATGTTCATCTCTTTTCATCTCATTTCCTCAAAACTTAAGCCAGATCTGATCAGAATGTAGAGCACCCCCTCCTCCCTCCCCCGTCAACCGGTAGATATTTAGGAGATCCATATGAAGGGCAAAGTAAAGTAAACCCCACGTTGGCTGTCTGGTTAACCGATTCGATTAGATTGGCCACTGCCGGCAGAAGCTTGTCGGCAATATTGCCAACCTCTCTAATAGCTACCAGTACCGCGTGCGCGCAACTGAACGGATGAATGGCAGGTGCTACAGAGCACTTATCTAATCTACGCGCATATTAGGCGCAAGCCTACACGCGGTATGTATAGTAATATCATGATATTAAAACAACTGTGGCGTTTTATTCCATCTAGATTAGTATAATAAGAATGGCTAGTTATTGCCTATATGTAGATACAATCGTGATATAGGGACTCGGGCCACGGCAGGCACGGAAGGTTCGGGCACATCGATCCGAGATAAGATATGTGTGATCGAGATGAGGTGTGAATGTATAAGTGCTCATCTTATATGTCTTGCTCGCCCTCCAAAACTTCAGAGCCGACACCTCACCGCCGCCGGTCAATCGTGAGACAGTAATATCATCATACCACAAGACTCTGAGTCTATTGGTGCAAGGGCCATATAGTCGGAGCGGATCGAATAGGATTGGGTGTTCTCGATCGGTCAGTATTCTCTATCCGGGCCGCAAGATGGGGGCCGTTTCTGGGTTTGGCTTTTAAATTTTTGCCTATGGGGCCCGAGAACTGGTGTATCGGGATACACGTAGGTTTAAGATTTCGATGGCTGCGTTTTGTTGGAACTCGGGGCTCGTGCAGCTATGCTTGTGAACTTTAGCTGGGATAGATGGGGTCGATGAGATTGAGAGAAAGCTGGATCCCGTATTCTTATCCGTATGTTACCGTATCTACCGTTGATGGTGGGTGGCTTGATCATTGGCCAAGGGTTTCAGATATCATTTTCTGGTATCACCTACATGTACCTACCGAACCCTTTTTTCATTCAGAGATAAAGTACAGTACAGGTGAACAAGCAACAGATTGCTCCCATAACAGAAATATAGAACACGTGCCCTGTTGATATTTATCATGGGGTATGTTTCCCTATACTGGCCGAAAAGACATGTAGCAATGTGAAAAGCAAACATTACTATCATTGACGTCAGTGCTCAGACTTGACTGCGGTGCGCAAAGTACGCACCATACAAAGGAGGTGATGTAGATATTGTTAGAAAACTACATGTAGGTCGAGCCAAAATAGCGCATCTAGATAATATCTCTACTGAAATATTGTAATCTCAAGATATTCCGTTATATACCGGATGGTGAATTTACATGCGCATTTTTTAATATTTGATTGCAGTGCGCCTTGTATCAAGGCATCTTTCAGGAGGTAGATGCCGAGCAAAACGCCATTCCTGTACTGTCTCAGAAAACTTCTCCTATACTAATCTTATTTTCTTTGATACAAAACTAAATTAATATTATGTCTATAGTGATATTCTATACAGGATCGACCACAAATAAGTCAGTGGGCAAGCTAAGGATGTCGAGCACCCATAACTGTCAGATAGAAAACGCCATTTAGTTACGATTTGTGGCATCTCAAAATCCCCCTTTACAAGCCAAAGGGCTACGTACGTGTGCTTGGTTGCTTGGTGCGGGGTTCGTGCGTCAATTCCCAAATTTTCCAACATCACACTGATTCATAACCTCTCACTCGGATGATGTGCAAATCCCTCAATGCGAACTATCGCGTTCCAGCACATCGTTTAAGCGAAGGCGTAATGATAGTCAGACAGTTTCAGCCTTCGCCACCTCCTCTCACTGAACAACCCACAACCTAGCTCGACTACCAAGAAAAGTTGAGACAGAATCATGATCCTGAATCATGTGATTGATACACATCACAGGGGGTTCTTACTCGGATTCCATGCTATGCGAGCGTTTTTCCCAAGACAGTGTACATCCCAGACAAATGGTGCTTTGTTTTTTCTGGTGAAATGTTTCTCCTCCTCCTTCGTTCTTCAAGGTGTGGCCGGAATGATACGCCGTCGCTCACAATCGTGGCTTGGAGCGCGGGGGGGAGGGGGGGTAAGTAAAAAGGAGTGTAGTAAATAAGATCTAGAGGAGACGAACACATGAGAGTTCTGCTCCGGGGTACATGCTCCTAGCTAAGCCTTCGTGACGGGTGTCCCGAACTCGGCAGGAAAGGTACTGTTCAGATCGGGCTATCTACAGTCGATCATTGACGTCGTAATATTAGTGAACTTAATCTTATTGAACTCAACTATTAGATTGACACAAGCAACGGCCAGACTAATTAGGCTTCTTCCTAATGCAGCAAGCACATACAGAATCGCACAGAATCGCATCTAACGATACAAGATTTACAGTTCACTACATGTAGCACTGGTTTCATGAAGGTTGATAAGGCAGTAGAGTATTCAGGGGACATGAGGATGACTGCCGCCATCATTTTCTCGCTACCTACTCTACTCTTTCCCCGGATTGTCACAGCACCAGGATACTCCTCAAGGCGTCGAGCTAGAGCAAGCATAACAGAATAATACTTGCCTGCCCGGGCGTTTTCATGGGATGAAAAAAAAGAAAACTGAGACAAGAGAAAAAAAAGCAAACCAACCACGAGAGAAAAAAGAAAACTTACTACGAGAAGTAGTGCAACATCCCCAGCGCTATGTGTTACAGTCGCAACTCGATATGCCAGATCTCAATACGCCGGATCCCTTGCTGTCCCGTACGAAATCCTCTGTGATTTTATTTTCTTACTACAAAATCAATTTGCTATCCCGGATTTTTTGCTATCCCGTACGAAATCCTTCGAATCTTGGCAATCCGGCATATCGAGTTGCGACTGTACTCGCTTCATTGAAGACCGACTCGGCATGCCACAAGAGGGGTTTTTGTAACTAAAAAGAAAAAATAAACCAGTCTACCCCAATACTGTGTGATCCGTACTGCCCCCAGTACTGCGGCGTAACGATGTCGTCCTCTGAAACTAAATCATGATATTATTATTTTGATCACCAAAGCGCACTCGGCGCGGTGCCGGCACCATCCGTTAATAGGGCCTGGATGTAGGATGATAATGTTCCGGCGCTGAACCGACCTAGGACAGCACTGTGTTTGAGAGCATTGTACTTATGGCTGCAGCTCATCCAGCTGAAGGCGAATTGTGAACAGGGGTGAACTCGGTGCGTAATACGTGATAATGGGATATTCCCAGTATCATGTCTCTCCACAAGCATAAACTCATATCTCCTCCGCTGGCTAGCGAGCACAGTTGCAGAGGGCTGTCTATTCACAGAGTCAATAACACCCAAAGCAAGAAAAAGATCCCCAAGATGCCAAGCACCTAACCTACAGCAACAAGCCTTCGATTCTCCCCACAATCCCCTCCCAGCCACACTTTTTCTTGACGTCCTGGTAAGTAAAAACCTAGTTCGCGGAAGCATTTAACGGGTTTACCTTGGCGAATGCAGGGGCTTCTATGGATGGGTGACACATGCGCGCGTCGCTTCTCTCTCAACCATCTACCGAGCTCTTTAGAGTAACATCCACTAGCCGCCTGTGCCAAAGAACATTCCCACCGCCCGAAAAACCCAAATATTTCGGTCAAGAATCGATATATGGTTTTTCTGGGGTACACACGCCCCTCTGAGCTGCGCTTGACATGTAATGTGACCGAGGAAGCGTGAGAGGTGCTTGCTTTGGGAAATGATAGCACTGGATTAGAATACCTATCTACATACGTACTACTTGTAGATAAAAAAAAACTGAGCTGCCACGGCCAGTCGTGCTGGGAAAATGCAGGGTGGTGGCGTTAACTAATTAGAATTTCTGAGATCAAGACTTTTTTGGTGGCGCTGTGTTCTTGTCTCTTTGTAACCATTTTCATGACCGAGATAGATTGTTTAGCCAGAATCCCATGATGGGATATTAACGATTGTCCCCTCCTGCGATCAAGTACTTTGTGCAGCACCTCAATACGGGGTCTCGCTGAAAGGACGCCCGACAGCGAACCTCAGAGAAAGTGTTGCATGATCGTGAGTGCCACACCACAAGCGCATTCACTGCTCGCCACAAGACACCTCCTATGTACCTACATATCAACATCAGATACGATACCTAGGTGAGTACAGACATGTAGTAGAATATGTGAACCAACATTGGGTATATGTGCCATTGTTATAGGTACGCACTTTGTGCAAGAGTGGGTTATTGAAACCTGGCATGACCACCAATGCCTCGATACTGTCACACATGTTTACCAGATCTCGTCCCCTTAAGACCGGTGGACGTAGAAAGGTTGCAAGTTCCAAATACCCCCCCAGCTATCAATTATTTTAACGAATTTTCATTCCCCAAATATCCCCAATATCGGAAGTGCAAGCTCAAGAAAGGGGTGCTGCTTCCATGTACTCACACTACACATAATTCTCCCACGCTGCGAAGAGGCCGTGCGCCGCCTAAACTCCCATGTTTGCACCCTCCTACTATCGACCAAAATGGAATTGGTGTTTTCCGGGGAAGTGGTGACGAAGGGACCGGGAAGATACTAGTCACAACAGAGAATCTTGTTTCCTGAAGGAAAGGGCGCCATGATCTCTATCGATCGAGTACCATACCTGGCGTTACCAGTAAGGTGAGCAAGAGGCTAGAGCACAGGTCTCACTTCTTCTACTAGCTCGTTAGTAGGCGTCGTAATATTACTTATCACTCACTCCATGAAAGGATCTTCCATGACCGTCGACCACCACCACCACAGTGATGAACTATCTGCCATCCAGCGTGCATCATCTCGAAACAGGCCCAGTAATAGATAGTCATTTGAATCAAAAAAAAACGCGGGGCAACCTAAGCGATGCGTCCCTCAGCTTGGAAGATAAAATAAAATAAAAGAATTAGGTATGAGAAAGTTGAAAAGCAGACATGGGTATCTATTCTGTACGGGCAGGGTTGCCAGCGTCCCCAATTATTGCAGTCCCCATCCCACAAGCCTCAACCCCCCCCCCCCCCCCCTCCCAAATTCAAAAAATAAAACACCCCAGTCCTTTCCCGCAGTCTATTTGTTGATATTCCCTACGGTACCCACCACCTACCCCGACTTGTCTACTACTTTTGTGGATCATCGTTATGGTTCTCTGTTCTTGGAGACCAACCGTATGCCAGGTTGACGGGAAATACATTTCGAATAATTGCGCGACGCTGCCCTCCCATTAAGTAAGGCTTCATTTAGTGTGCTTGTCTGCCATCAAGCTGGCAAACCCTTTCCTCCATCCAGCCATGGAGCTGGACACATCCGTCCGCAGCATTAATTGGGGAACGTCACCACCGAGAGAATTTCGATATCAAACCACCGGTGCTGCTGCTTCGAATTATGGTATTGAAGACGAAGTCACATCACCAGGAGGAATGAGTAAAGGGCCGGGAGATCCAACGCAATATTCGTGCTCTGACTCGTTTCCGAGTCTGGCGGCTCCACTCTCGAGCGATCAGCAGTACATCAGAAGTGTTTCTCATGTGGGCTTTACGAAGGCACTGCTAGCCCAGAAACCGAGCCCATGGACGAAGCCGATGTTTAAACTATATTACTTCCTATTTGTGGCATTTTTATCGTCTACTATCAATGGTTACGATGGATCTGTCATGGGTGGGATTAATGCTATGAAGGAATATCAAGAGTTTGTATTAACCTGGAATTTTTAACTATGAAATCTTACTAATCCTAGTGATTTAGTTACTTCGCTATGAAAACTCTTGGATCAAGCACTGGCATAGTCTTTCTGGTCTATTCGATTGGACACTTCAGTGGCTGCTTCATCTGTGGCCCAATAGCAGATGGATGGGGAAGACGATGGGGCCTATTCACCGGTGCTTTTATAACAATCATTGGGACATGCGTTCAGGCAACCTCAAGAACACACCCCCAATTTATGGGGGGAAGATTTATACTGGGTCTCGGTGCGGCAATTTTAACGACGGCTGGTCCGACCTATGTAGCTGAGATGGCACATCCGGCATGGAGAGGTACCTTGACGGGGCTTTACAACACCTTTTATTTTGTCGGCGGGGTAAGACAACAGAATTTATTACTTTAGGGAGTATATGACTGAATGTTTTTTGTTGCTGACCTTTATTTTCTATAGATTGCAGCAAGTTGGGCAATGTATGAAACTGACACCATCAAATCACCTAAGGCCTGGAGAATCCCATTATGGCTGCAGATCGCTGCCTCTGGATCACTTCTCGTCACGTGTCTTTGGTGCCCTGAAACGCCGCGTTGGGTATGTCATACTTTATTTTATCTTTCTAAATAATTAATAGATGCGTTGTGATATGCACACATGTATATTGAATCTATGCTGACCCTCCGAAGCTTGTTTCAAATGACCGCAACGAAGAAGCAATTCGGGTTATAACGATGTACCACGGTGAGGGTAACCGAAAGTCACCAATAGTTCTTCTTTCGTACAAAGAGATGCTTGAAGAGATAGTCATTTCGGGATCTGATAAGCGGTGGTGGGATTATTCCGAGTTATGGAATACCACCACTGCCAGGTGGAGAATGGTCTGTGTCATCGGTATGGCCTTCTTCTCTCAGGTATATCTCTCCACTATATATATATTATTTTCATCATAGCCATCCCTTCTAACAAAGGTCCAGTGGTCCGGCAATGGCGCTGTAACACACTTCATGCCCGTCCTTCTTGAAAACATCGGCATCACAGACGAACGAACCCAGCTCAAACTCAACGCAATCCTTATGGTACTCAGCTTTATTGTTGCCTTTGTAGGCGCTTTCCTCGTCGATCGTGTAGGACGCCGTCCTATGCTTCTTATCGGAACATGCCTCTTTGTCATATGGTGGACCATTATCCTCATTCTTTCTACCTTCTACGGGAAGGAAAGTAATACGAATCTTGATGGAAGTCGAACAATGATTGCCTTCATCTATCTCTTTGGCATCACGCACTCGTTTGCATATACACCACTTCAGATGCTGTACCCCGTAGAATGCTTGTCATATGAAACCCGGGCCAAGGGCATGGGCGCGTACAACTTCTTTGTGAATGTTGCAGCAATCTTTAACACCTATGGCATGGCAACTATAATCGACAAAGTTAGCTGGGGATTCGTATTCATCTTCATTGTGTGGGACGTGATTGAGCTTGTCTGTATCTATTTCTTGTAAGCGCGCGCCCCTTGAAGCTTTTTCTACTTTCCATCCGGTTTCCGTGATCACTAATCTTATTATAACAAAACAGTTTTGTTGAGACGAAGAACAGAACATTAGAAGAGATCAGCGAGATCTTCAAATCGCCGAATCCGAGACAGCGCTCGTTAATGAAACACGTAATTGTAGTGGCGGATGGCGCAATTCTATATCGAGGGATCGACGGGTCAACGCATGGTGGTGGGGCTGAAGACGGAAATGGGGGGTATCGAGAGGAAGGTGTAGATGCAAGTGGTTCTGTTGGCGATGGAGGAAGTCAGGGAGAAGTAGGTGGCGAAGGAGAAATAGGTGATGAGCGAACCCGGGACCGTGATGAGAGAATGAGAGAGGATCGGGAGGATCGAGAATGGGGAAGAAGAGAGAATCGAGAAGGAAGGAGAAGAGAAGAGGTTGAGTCCTATGAGATAACAGTTCTTCCTAAAATATGATGACGGATGACATATCCGTAAAGGAGCGGCGGGGTGTGAAAATCCTTATTTGTACCGGAAGGATGGGGGAGTTTTGGAGTTCTTAATAAGTATCTCAAATAGATATATAATTTTTAGTTTTGGGGGTTTGGGGTTTTGGGTTTTTTTAGGATTTTCTTTTGTAACTAGCTTTCTGATGAGTTATGAGTTTCGATTCTGTGCATGAATGTATAAGCATGTATCTATGATATTTCTCAGCCTCGATGGGGTGGGGAGAGGCCAAAAAAGTGACTTTATAAACATGGGAACAATGGTGACTTATTAAAGAAAATAACTTATCCCGACCAGCCATATATGATTCCAAGTCGGATATGGAATGGGTGCCGGTTTATCGCTTTGTATGGCTTCTTGAACCTTATCCAACTCTCGATTAACATCTATATGCTTACAAGTAATGCCGAGTTTTAACGCATCCTTGTTCCTTATATTTTCTTCCCATATAGTGAGACAAGCCGAGTGATCACTTGTGAATAATTCAAGTAAATATCTAATCTGGCATGGTTGAAACAGTCAGCAATTATTATCGGCGCCGTAATAGGCCTAGGCATGAATGACCCCACTCAGTCGTGAATATCCACTAACATCAATACCAAACACGATTCCCAACCCCCCATACTCTTAAAATTAAGGCACAAGTTCAGGGTATGTACAGTCCCAAGTAAGAAAGAAATTATGCGGCACAATAACCGTGGTATCTACGAAAACATGTTAACCAGGCTCAATACAATATTACAATCACCCCCATAACTACCATAAGCCTAAAAAAATATGTAGTACCGGTGTGATCATGCGATCGTTAAGAGTACTTATATTATTCGCATGTTTTCCGACATGATGAAGCTTGTAAAGCATATCCAACAATAAGCCATAAATGTGTAATCCATCCCCTATCCTACTCTATAATCTACAACTGTGCATTTCCGGTTGTCCCAGAGCGTGACAATTATAAATAGAGTCACCTCTGCCTAGATAAGATCTATTCCACGAGTAACAACTTGCTGTAACGCTCTACTTATGTAAAACCAACACCCCATTCAAATCATTTACTAGGATTCCGGCCACTTGACTGGAAAGGATCGCAGGATCCAACTGAATTGGGCACAGACAATTTTTTTAAACCAAGGGCCTGGGACGAGACTAGAAAAAACGTGCTCAGCAATCCAAACAGCAACCCGCCACATCCTCAATTGGTTGAGAAGAAGAAAATTTTCAGTTTGTATAGTCTACAAAAAAAGGATAGGAACTGCGCGAATTTCTATCCATCATGCCGCAGGCCAAGATTACCTAGCAGACCCAGGAAACCACACCACCTCGCTCGTCCCCTGCAAGTTAACGTGGGTAGAGTGGGGCACGGCATGGTTATCATCACGAGAACGACGCCATCTCTCGTAATCTCATCTGATATGATCTAGCGCAGCAATCTAATCGCAAGATCCGATAAAAAACCGGAGTCTGTAAGTGGGATGTTGGAGGGGTGTTGCTAATTTGCGCCCCCAGCTCGCTTGCGATTTCTGACAACTGAGATCAAGGGCGCTAGTTGGCAGGCACACAATCTGATCCGATGATAACTTTATCCTTGTTTTTTCTTCTGCCTAGCTCTGCTATTCCAAAGACCGTAAATGCTGGCGATTTTGTTTAAAATTCGCCCCGATCAATTGTAAGTTGGTAATTTAGTACCTATCTGTGTACATACATCACTGGGAGAGAGGAATAGCTTGCAAGTTCTCAGCGCTATGCGCCTCTCCGTGGAGAAAGTGTCTGGTGACCATTTGGAGTATTGAAGCTGGGGATGTAAATTCGAGATTGAGTCGCAAGACTGACTGCCGTAAAGAGGAGTGGAGTGCGAAATAAGGTGGCTCGGCATGTAAAAAAAGCGTGTGGAAAGCTTTGAAGTCTAAATAACTTCCCTGCATGATAATCTTAGACCCAGAGGGTACTACCTGCTCGAACCGGGGGTGCATGGGACGACCAATGCATGAGTAGTACCTACGACCATGGCCACCCGAGGCTGCAAGCAGAGAAAACATCCTCTGCTGCGGTGGGGAGAGTTTATATATCAGGTACCCCTCACCGCAACAGAGCTTCGTATCCTGTCGTCAGTAGCTCTCCTTCCAAGTCTCTGAATTTGACACTACAACACCAAGATGCACGGCGAGTCGGAGAAGAAAGAACCTGTAGCTGAGGCTACCACTAACAACAGTGACACCGCCTCTATCGAGAAAACTGCAGGTGTCGCGAAAATCGAAGGAGTGACACTGGCATGGTCGAAAGTGGGCCTATGGACCGCATGGGCGGGTATCATGCTGTTAGCTGTCGCGGTCTCTTTGGATTCCCAGACCATCTACTCCTACCAGCCAATGGCAACTTCAACATTCGGAGCACACTCTCTCCTTGCGACTATTGGTACCGTGCAGAATATTATGTATGCTGTAACGAAGCCGCCAGTTGCAAAGATTGCCGATGTTTTTGGGTATATTTCTCTCTCCAAATCTTATGATATTGCGGTAGCTTATTGGCGGTGTATAGCCGTTTTGAAGCTTTCACCTTCTCCGTCGTCTTGCTCACTCTTGGTTTTATCCTTGAGGCCGCTTCGCAGAACATAGGAACATTTGCTGCAGCTCAAATCTTTTATGTCGCCGGTCAAGTCGGTATTCAGTTCATGCAGCAGATTTTTGCAGCTGGTAAGTCTTTGACCCCAATACCGTGCTGAGAAGACACTTGTTAACATGATTGACATTCAGATACCACCAACCTTAAATGGCGTGCCCTTTTCAACGCTCTTCCCTTGGCCCCCTTCCTCTTCACCACATGGTGCGGTGCCCCAATCGTCGAGCGCGTCTTGAGAGATAGCACCTGGCGTTGGGGATACGGAATGTATGCCATCATCATTCCCGCCTGTGCGATTCCCCTCCTCATCTCTCTCGGATACCATCAGCACAAAGCTTCCAAAGCTGGTGTCATCTCCAACAAAGACAAGAACAGCGCCTTACTCCGGGACCCCATTGCTTTGTTCTCACAGCTTGATATCCTCGGTCTGACCTTATTCACCGCTGGTCTTACACTGGTATTATTGCCCATGACCTTGGCAGCCAGGTACCCTGACAAGTGGGCCAGCTCCCACATCATTGTCATGTTGGTCGTCGGTGTCATATGCTTGATTGCGTTCCCTATTTGGGAGGTATACTTTGCAAAGACACCAATTCTTTCGCTGGATCTACTCAAAGATAGAACCGTCCTTGGTGGTTGCGGTGGTAAGTAACCAATCTCTAGTCAGTAAACCAATCCTAACCCTGGAAAAAATAGTTGTTTTCTTTGCCTTCTGTGCATTCTACATTTACCAGCCATACTTCTACTCATACCTCGTGGTTGTTCGTGGCCACTCCTACAAGGCGGCCACCAACATCGTCCTTGCGTCCAGTTTCGCCTCCACAGCATCAGGTCTCATTATTGCCTTTGCAGTCCGATACACTGGTAACTACAAATGGGTTGTAGTGGCAGGTATCTGCATCAAAATTATCGGTGGTGGTCTCATGCTCAGATACAGAGACATTGATTCCAGCACTGCGCAATTGGTGATGGGACAGGTTATATTTGGTATTGGTACTGGTTTGTTGAACGTTATTCAGGTCGGTGTACAGGCAGCTGTTAAGCACAGAGGTTAGTCCCCACTTTCGGCCATAAAGCTCAGAAGGGATGAACACAAACTAACTGGTCATTTAAAAGACGTCGCTTCCGTCACCGCGCTTCTTGCAACAGGATACTCTGTCGGCGGAGCAGTTGGAGACTCCATCTCCGGTGGTATCTGGACCAGTAATCCCCCCCGCATACCCTCCAGGAACAAGCACAAGCCGCTAACAGTTCTTAGACCTTCTCCCTCAAAAGTTAGCACTCCACCTTCCCAACTCCAACGCTACCGAAATTGCTTCCATCAGGGACAACTTCGTCGTAGCCAGTTCTACATACCTCATGGGTTCTGTTGAGAGAACCGGAATCAATCGTGCATACGATGAAGTCATGCGCATCCAGCTTATGGTTGCACTGATTCTCTTGTTTGTCCCATTGGGCTTCATTGCCATCACGAAGGATATCAACTTGAAGGAAGCGGATGAGAACAACGACTACGGTGGTGTTGTTATCGGTAACCATGGACGCACCGGAAGGCAGCATGACGAGGGTGTGGAGACAAAGAACTAAAGTGACGAGGGTAGTTTACTATGATAAGGATATGTCTGTAAATAATGTAATTAGTGATAATGATAAAGCTTTTGTGTAAACATGGAGGATACGTGCGTCTCAAATGACCGAGGCTGGAGGATGGACGTCCAAAGTATAATCAATGCATCTAGATCAATCTTATCAGATCGATCATTTATTATCAGCTCAGTATCATTTTATCAAGTTTTACTAATTGGGCTACATGTAATTTAGATTGTCACCAGCACTACCCCGGCCCCGGCCCCCAGACAGTTTTTCTTTTCGTGATCTCTGGCTAGTCTTTTACAAGTACAATAGTGATGGCTTGATCATCAAGAAATTGGAATTATTTGATTTTTCTGAATCTAGAAATCAGCATTAACGGTACCTTCTATATATAATATAACAATTTCGCATTAACTTCTCAGCCCTTTTATCTCAATTACCTTCAACTAAAGTGGTATGGCAATTGTCAGATCGTTGGATACCATTATAATAGCAGGTTATCAGCCCCTACTGCCTTATCAGAGTACTTGATAAACGTAAACGAAGTTTTTTGAGTATGACCAAAGAGAAACCTAAACAATAGTACGCAAATATTAAGTAAGAAAGCGACGCTGATTTTAAGAGAAAGAATTCAGTTAGGGCTTTTTGAATCGAAATACTCAACGTCACCGTCCACAAAACATCACGCTGGACCAGATGCTAAAGTTTGAGAGCCCTATTAGTTGATTATAAATTACAGTCATTCTATTCTACAGAGCTCCCAGACTTCAAGGTCTTCCTAGTACTCCCTTCTAAACCGCAGTGAAATTAAATCTATTTTCTACCGACACTCAAGGTTAATCCTTTAATTTTGAGAGATACATGAACTCTAAATTATAACTTGCTATTAGTAACAAGTATTTATATTCTCAGCTCCGTACTACATGCATACATGTGGTGCCCGATTTATTTTAGATTTGTTTGCGCAGAGTGAATTCTGAAGCAGTCTTACCAGTTATTCTAATAAACTCTAATGTGCGTAGAGCACCGCCTTTGCCGTCCATGCACTTAACCAGCACCGAACTGAATGACAGCTTAGGGTCTTTGCCGTAAAGTCACTTGATGTTACACTAAACGCCCGGCTAATACCCCACACAAAATACAAAATGTTCCCCGAGTGATATTCAATGAATAATTATATAAGCAGCAAAAATAATTTAATTTTGAGGAATTACGTGTGCACTAAGTAACTATGGCTATAGGGACATTATAAAAACATGAAAATCATCAGAATCGTTTCACGATTGTACCTTCAAGAGGCCTCAGACCGTTATATAGATCCGGTAGCAAAAACCTATCTGTGGCACTCGCCCCAGTTGACCTGACACCAGTTGGCAGCGCCACAGAAATCAGGTCCAGTACCGCAGTAGTTGGCTATCACGAAGAGTTAGTTGCTATTCTCTAATTGCAGCTAAAATATGGAATTAAACTCACATCCGGAACAGCATTGTCCGGCAGGACATCTTTTGTTAACGATTGGCCCGCAGTTTTCTTGAGGACCGGCAACAGTAGCAGGTGCGGCAGGATTAGGAGGAAGAGAACGGGTGGGATCACAGGCGCCGTAACCGGGCTGGCAGTGGCTGGTACCGCAATAATCGTATTGGGATTGTTCCTGAAATAATCAGTATTTGATGGCCGAACGCAAGGGACGATTGAGACTTACAGTGTTCTTAGGTCCGCAGTGACCATTTCCAGACTTAATTTAACATTTGTTAGTTTTCTCCATCTCATGATCGATTAATGCGGAAGATCCTTATGTAACTTACGCAGCAGCGATAAAAGAAGCCTCCAATACCGGCACCTGGGCAGCTAATGCCACCGCTGCCGGCACCACAAATATCGATGTGGGGAACATTATTGCCAATACCAGTACTGCCACTTGGAGGGGGGCTGACAGGTGTTGGAGTGGTGGTGCCTCCTGATCCTGATCCTGATCCGGCCTATTCGTCGTTTAACGTAAGTATGAGGAAGAAGAGATAACAGTTGAAGATATAAGGTGGGGGGAATTACACAAGACGATCCAGCACCACTGAAGGCACGTTGGCAGTTTGCGGGATTACAGTGAGCAGCACTAGTGTCACACCTGCGCAATGGGAACAGGTCAGTACATATGATACACAACTATGAAGGCTTAAAATATCGGCAAGTAATCGACAGGATATAACGCATATATCAACCGGATGCCAAGAGGCAGCAGTGTCCCCAAAAGTACAAATGGAACTCTAATGACGGGGGATGGGGGACTAACCATCCATACTGACTGCAGCACTGTCCGGCGGCACAAACCCTATTACTGTTCTGAGTACCGCATTGCTGAGCAGCAACGGAAGCAATGGCAGCTCCGAAGAGCATAAGTAGAGATCCAATTCTGACCATGATCAACGATTGTGATATAGTAGTGATTATTCGTATGTTGCAGAGTACTTTCGTCGATTAGATTGAGTCTGAGCGAGAGTGGGTGTTGGTGTTGGTGGGATGATGATGAGGATAAGGATGAGAGGGGAAGAGGAGCATTAAGTAGAGAAACTCGAGGGGTTTAATAGACAGGACAACGGGTGGATCAGAGATAAAGACAGTTTATTTTTGAGCTGAGTAAAAACCACAAAACCAAGGATGTACAACTCTGGTGACTGGTCTTACCGCTTCTCGGACACATGATGGTTAGGTTCCGCTAGTCTAAGATGGCTTGCAGCAACAGTTCTGGGTTGGCGTTTGTACGCCTCTACATACAATTAGCATTCGACATTCCTTCCGAGTATCTACATAGGGAGTACGTAGAGCAGGTAGAGTTAAAGTTGTGGGTACTTTAGCTAGGCTAGCTACATGGCATGGCATGGCAACACCCAGGACCGCAGTTAGATACTCTACAGCTGGTTGTTAAGGGCAAAGCTGCCGATAGAGCAGAATCAAAACCTTCGCCAAATAGGTGGTATTTTGTTGCACTTTGGGCTAGACACACAAATTGAAAGGGGAGAGAAAACCTACAACACTCCACAACACGTACGCAGGTACACACTAAAAGTGTTGTTCCAGACACTGATCAGGGACCCAGAGGAAATATTATCTCGTTCCAGTCTTCCTTACCGACCTACGGGATAACTACATACTGTACTCAACTTGACATACCTGCTACATGTAGCTCTGTGCTCTTTTAAACAGCTTTTTAATTTAGATCTTGATATCCTTCGCATAGGCCCTTGCATTAATTTGTGCCAGCCAAATTGCAACCGCGTCCTCGTGTAAGAGTAGGTAGGTGTTAATGAGTAGAGCACATACATGTACCTACATGTAACTCGCCTGACGCTTTATGCCATGTTTCTCCTCTTTCGTTTCTTGCGATTCCATCCAAGCCCAAGCCATATCCCATGCGTGCTGTAGGAAGGTACTCAAGACATCGCTCGTGCGGGGTTCCCAGATCGGAGTCCTAATCATCGTGAATTACCACATCAGGTCAAACGTCCTACTAAAATTATCCTATACGAGCTCTGAGGCTGATAACCTCGCTACTTCTACCAATCGTCAAACAGCAGCCCTATCCCAGCCAAGAATCTCCAATGCAAACTCGTCTACCACCGATCGAAAGAATTGCACTTGCGGAACTTGCAGAACGAATGGGTGGGAGTATCAATCAATGATGGCTGATGAATTCCTGTATCATATTTGTTACTCTATGTACGATACATATGTACTCAACCTCGTGAGTACTTTGCTCATCACAGATCCCTCTACTCTATGTATGTACATTCCTGCCCTGCTCACCCACCACCCTGCATTGACTGACATGTAGGATTGTCTTCGCTGGCTGCTTGCGTGACGTTGGCATCACCCAATGAAGCGTTTTGTGGCTGCGATAGGCGGTTCTCGACAATTTACATAAGGTTTTTACCCTTCAGCTGAAGGTGGGGCTGAAAAGGCTGGCTTCAAGAAAGACCCGCATGATTTTCTCGGCATATCTCGGCAACCGGGTTGTAGTGAGATGTCAGACGGAACACGCCGTACCGTCCCAGATCAATGCACCGGAGATCACTCGAGAAGGAGCCGAACACTCGTTCTCGGAAGTCTTAAGCCTTGAGCTCAAAAAATTCCACCTTTTTACACCGAGCGGCTGACTGAAATCTATCCGTCTGGAATACAAAGAACTTTCACTCCACCAGCAACCGCCAGCTCATGACTACATGTACATATTAAAATAGGGATCCCTAGCCCAGCCGCGTATGTACGTCTAAACTGGAGTCTCACTTGCAGAAGCGAACAGAGTAATTGGCGAACTTTCGAACCGGGGAAGTCCTACTGACTGAGTTGGTGATTCAGTTCTTGATTCTTAGACATGGGATATTCTGAGACCCCCAGGAGTTCCCAGCCTAGCTTTTTTCTCGGCGTCTCCGCTACGGGAACGATGAGAAGGCTAGGAAGTTTTTTCCCTTCGAAAATAGAACCTAATGAGAGACCCACTAGAAGGAAACGTTCATAAGGCGAAAATGAAATGGTTAGTAAACAAAATCACTGCGCTAATTATTGGTTAGTCGCCAGGGCGGTTAGTGCCAATGGATTACTTTGGACGATACAAGCAACAAACTGGTTGATTGACATAAGCTTGTTTCCGAGAGGGATTATCCCCACCCATTCATCCCATATGCAGGATATGCTTTAAAAGTGCAGGAAACAATGCCAGATTGATTACTCTTGCCTTGCCCCTGGCATTGATGTTCAAAGGGATTCGTCCAGAAAATACATGTCCAAATTGCAATCCTTCTTTTCGCACTTCGTCTCAACCAACCGGTGAACAGTTTCCCAAACCCGTCTCACCTCCGAGAGCACCACAATTGGTCCCGCCACTGTGGCAGCGGATCGCTCGGCACGTATGTACCCGGGAATTTTGTTTGTTGCATAGGGTACCTGCACTACCCATACAAAAATAGATCTATACGAGTTGGAAATATGTACCTCCCTCTCTACTCTATAGAGTACCGCAGAAACTCGCCAACTTGATTATCTCCGTGCAGGGATTTCTTCATTGATGATTCGCTGAAAGGCTGAGATCAGCTTCAGATATTTCCTCTACAAGTTAGTTTTTGGTCAGATCCGCTAGCAAAGTTCGTGAGTTTTTACGGTACTCTACATACTCGTACATAGTGCCAGGTATCATGCGAACATCCTTCTGACGTCTGACGAATATTCGACGACACACGTGTGATAAAATGTCAGGGCATGGCATGCCGCGTCGAGGAAACGTCGAACCAAGCTTACGGGTGAGGTTCCTTTATTCGGAGCTATATAGGTGAACCTAACCAATGTGCAGACTTCCGACCTTCTCTCCTTCCTTACGGGTGATACTTGGTGAAGAAAAAGATTAACCATAGGCTCGCCGTTAGATCTTGCATGTAATGAGTTAACTTTGAACCTTACTGATCAGTGACTATATCAATATCAGCTGCCTAGTTTAGACAATTCCAGGATGTTGTTTTCATCGGAAGCCAGGGATGGGGAGTTGTCCGATGATCTATTAGATCCTGGATGTCTGATTTTGGTAGATTTAGTTATGGTTTTTGAGGACGCTCGTATTCGATTCGGCCGAACGATACACATATGGAAGGAACTTAGCGATCGAGAAGAGATGTTCAACCTAGGTGTAATGACCTGTAACGTTGCAATTGAACTATCAGAAACTGACTCCTTCAGTCCGGGAAACAAGCTTTGATAAGTGGTGCGATCCCCTCAACTGCGCAACTCGGTCACTACCTCGGGTTACCTCTTGCCCTCCCCGAACTACATGGGGTCACTCTATATAGGCGCCCACTCGGAGAACCGATATCAGAGAATCCAGACCAGGCAAATACCTAATATTCGCACAGAGTTATAAGGTCCTGCCGCTATTCGTGTCGAGCGATATAATCCTAAAGCGTCTTTATCCCCCTTAGACAAGCCATCATGGCCTAGCTAGCCCAAGTTACGATAAATATATCCACAAACTAAAATACCCGATACCTTGCAGTGATGTCTTCTAATATTAATTCAACTGTCATATATTAGCCTTTAGTTATATCGAGATATCCCCTCTATAACCGCCATATATGGATACATGTTGTTCCGGGAACATCCTAACCTTATCTCTGTGAATATATCTATATTTGCACATTAACCGGAAAGAAGTTAACATTAACAATGAAACCAATAGTTTTGGGGCCGGTCGCATAAGACATTATTACTTCCTGCTTGGCTAGTTGTCTTTTACAACGCCCTCTAACCTTCCTCTCATGTAGTGGCACTTGAACAGGTAACTTCAACGTCCTGTGTGATCAGCCACTGAAAGAAAAAAAAAAAAAATTGAAAACAGTCTCGCACAATAATGCACTTGAAAAATGGCGAGAAAGTGATGTTTTGAATCCGCATGTCTAACGCGGTCGGGAGTCATGCGTTCAGGAGGAGGCGGGTTTGTTTAATGAGCACGTATAAACAAACATGTATATCCTATCGAACTTAAATCCATACATAGTATTATCCCCATTACTTTATCAATTGAAATGGTACCCCCACGTGAGTAGAGCAAATCCGAGTGCTAGATTGGTCAGATATAGATTCAGATAACATAGGATTTGTTTGAATCAGCCACAATCTAGGCGTGCATGAAGAGGAGAGGCAGGCGGTGATGGCCGGTGGCGGGGCAGGCAATCTTTTGGCAAATTGAGATTCACATCGTTACGCGCCAAGATTCTCTGTGGTTCAAATTCTACGAGTGATGGCCATCTCAATAAAATGACCACGACTCATGGCTTTTTGCACTTTTCTGCATCAGCTCTGTGCACCTAGAGGCACAACACTGCTCTTAATCAGGGGGAGGCAGGAACTATGCATCACGACAAGCCCATCTCCTTATTCTTACTTATTGTAGAGATGAACTGTGGAGTGCATGTGTTATGTACCCCTCTGTATGCACAGCCGTACCTGCACGTATGTACCTGTACCTACACTACCGCCTAAAGGACGTATATATATGCGGGCACCCCCCGCAAAGTGCTATATATCTGAGCCCCTACCGCTTTTTATCTATAAACCAACCTCCTCTGGGCGGAACCACATCCATACAACCCTCTCTCACATTTCATTGGGGACGAATCCACAAGCCCAAACTCGCAAATATGAGTGAGATCTCATGATCCAACTAATATTCAGAGAATGCGTTTTCAAATTAAACCAAGGTACAACCGGATACTAGTGCGATAGCACAGATGAAAAAGTTGATTGATTAGTGGCTTGCCGGCCCGGTGGTGGGGGTGTTGGAGTTTTTATAATTCTAGCCCGTGCGAGAACCGTGGCCCTTCCAAAATTTATGCGGTACCTACCCATCCAACAGTGCATCACGATTTATCATTTCTTCTCGAAGAATCTTTCTTTAAAGGCTCACTGGCCTCGCTTCATCTTCGCCGCCGGAGAGATTCGACTGTGATATTCATGAGACTCGCAAATGTGAGTGATATTTCATGATTCGACAGGAACCAGGAGCGGGGATATTGTAACAAATCATCCGGGGGTATCATTACTTTGGGCTTTTATCCTTTGAAGCTAGATAACAGCAATCAAGCTCGATGTACTCTTGTGAAATGGTCAATATGGCGAAGTGCGAACCATAACCCTTATATATATGAAATATCCAGCCCTGCCGTTAATTACCTAGATTACTACCTCTGTAATCCAAGCAGTAACACCGGGTTCAAGATCACAGAGCCTTGTAGTTGATTGAAGAGAATTGGGTGTCGCTTTATGTGGGGAGTTTGGCCCAAAGTAGCTGCTGTGTCTGTTAGTGACCGACTCGATATTTAAAAAGATCACCTAAGCCTGGATTTGAAGTTGACAATTAATATATAATGCCACGCGCGCGCCTGAATTCAAGTTCTAAGGTATAAGAAAATAAAACAGAGACGCGGCTTGTATAGGTAGAGAAAGGGCAAGCTAGTTTAAGGAAATAGTTTGCGATCAATAATATTTACTGTGGCTACTTCCAATTTCAAATTAACGGCGTCCACATTTTTCTACCTTAATCCTCCGGTAACATCGCCTATAGCCATCACAATCAACGGGAAACTCGACGCAGAATTTTTGAACTTATTTTACTTGTAATTCTCCGTCTTCAGTTTAACTTAGATCAGCGTGTACTGCTGATTCTAGAACCCCAATATTTTATCCTCAATTCCAAATCTCAATGTTTTAAAAATAGCATAAGGAGACATGGCCGAGGCCTAGGGAGCTTATGGAGTCGAAAGGCAGTCCCAATATGGCCTCCTCGCCAGCTAGGACGGAAGGCGTGAAAAGTGGTCAATACCATACAGGTACTTGGTCCCCGGAGGTAAGACTTCGAATTATCTCAAGCTGCATGCAACTTGGGCCAATTTTCTGGCGCTAATACAAATAGCAATTCAGCGTAGTGGCTTTTTGCATAGTTTGAATACATATCACAGATTCCTGGAGTTAGAAAACACAAAGGGCACCAATAAGCCACATTCAGGGGCTGTGGCGCTATTTATCCCCCATCACGCATGCGGCGCAGCCAGACAGAGAACTGATCACAAATCTACTATTTCATCCTCTTTTGGCCAGATTGTTACTGTCCTCATCGGTAATATCATCCTAGTCTTATCTTTTTACACATATTAGCACCATCTAAGGTCCAGCTACATGTACGACTATACGCACCACTCGAATCCCGAGCCCCGACGGGGCTTCTGATAGTGCTAGCATTGCATCTCAGCAGTTTCCCATATATCCATATTGTTATGTTTATCTGAATCCCGTGATCATCGCCGTACCGGCCGAGTCGAAGTGCAGAATCGCGGAATTCCGTATCACAGCAAATAACAACACACCACAAAATACCAAGAACTCCTCGGGTTCTCGGGTATTTACCCTTCCGCGGTACGTCCCGTTCTGTATAAAGACCTTGTTTCCTCATATTCTAACTGATAACTAAACATCAGAATTCAAGGTTGATAACAAATCCCCGCTCTATATAGTTGGAGAATTTGTTGTATAGTATAATCAAAATGGCACCGAAAAATCTTCTCATCTTCGGCGGAACGGGCCCCTCTGGCGTTGCCACGGTAAACCTCGCCCTCGACCATGGCCATACCGTCATAATCCACGCCCGCAACCCCGATAAGCTCTCCCCCGAAACTCTCGCCCACCCAAATGTCAAGGTCTTCAAAGGAGAGCTTACCGACACCGCATCTCTCTCTGCCGCATTTGCACAGAAGCCAGATGCTGTGATATCATTGCTTGGGCCTACCGCGTCAGCGTCGCTGATGCCATGGACGATTGGAGATACGTTTACAGATGGATATTGCCGTATTATGGCTGAGATGAGGAATAATGGAGTCAAGAGGATATTGGTGATGGGAACAGTATCGATCTATGTTCCGGAAGACAAACCATCTTTAGGACGAGGTTTGTGGTGCTAGTTCTAAGATTGAGTGGCCCGGGTCCGAGGCTGACGTAGATGGCTGGCAGCGTTTCTTGTATGGATTGTGTATCTACTGGTACATGCGGCGTGGAGACAGATTATAGGGATTAGTGAGCTCTTCCAAAATGAGGCTCAGGATCTGGATTGGACTATCTTTAGAATTGGAAATTTGGGCAATGGTAAGTTTTTCGTCGTTCCCGGTTTGGAGGAGATGGGCTCATATCGGTGTCTGCGAAGGCCCTGTTGGAGAGATTGCTGAAGGGTATGTTGGGGATGGGAATACAAGTCTAGGAATTCAGAGGTCTGAGCTAGCTGAATGGCTAGTGGGAGAGGCCGAGAAGGATGATAGTCGATGGATCAAGGGATTTCCATCAGTAAGCACGGCGCTAAAGAAGAAGGTTTAGGATAATAGGAGGATGAGAGTGATTATTTTCTCTGAAACTTTGAAGGGATTGGGATAATGGGAATTTGGAAAGAGGATAACCGCGTCTACCTGACTTACTAAGTATACATCTAGTTATAAATCTATTACCGGTCTACATTCCGAGGTACATGGGCGTCTACTCTAGCGGTGTTGCATTTACACAGGAAGGCTGAAATTAGCAATCAATGTAATGTATAGAGAAAGTAGTGGTGCTAGGATCTACTCTCCAAACCTGTGTTTGTTTTGGAGCTAAATAGAGTAATATTAGTTGCTTGTCTGGCGCCAGGTATTCATATAGGAACAATCAATAGCTGGAATTCTAAGCCAATAAGATACCTTGATCGATACTAGAACCAGGAATTAAGATGGATCTATTTGGTATTAATAAATACTCTTGATAATTGCGGAAGGTAAAGTTAAATAACTTGGCCTTATAACTAAAAACTGAAACCCCGTGTCTTATTGGCCTGAGGAGGATCCCAAACAGAGTATGTGGGGTTCGAAGGCCGCTCTGTAGGGCATACAAAGCCATTAGTCCATAGATGGAGAGTTTTATCTAAAGGTGGATATGCCGGCGCGAAATTTGTATATCGGGAGATGGCTCGAAATTGAAGGCCCGTCCTCATGTAGACCGCGTAAACAACCCCGCCGCAGTTTTTGGCTGTGACTATAATCACGTATATACAAGTTATTTGGTTGCGTTTAGCGATGCTTTATCATAGCATTATTTCTTTAAATCAGACAGAACTGCATGTTGATGTATCCCAACCTGCGATGACAGTACTTGGTCCCTGGATCATTTGTCTATTAAACTCGAAAATGACAAAAGTACTTCTCAATCAACCCCGCATCATGTACTCTAGCTAATCCATGATATTCACCCGGTTCCCCGCAATCAAAAGAGCCAAGTGATATCCAACCTCCACATATGTCTTGTTCGGACTTGTTTTTTCTGTGCCTGGAGATCCTCGGTAAGATCGTCCCCGAGCTACATGCATGCATACCTACATGTAGTAGATCATCCGTCTTGCATACATTGAGCTAGAGTAGGCAGGTATATACTTGTGTGGGATTTCATAAATACCTGCAATACGCCCCCACCATTTTCATAAGTCTCAAAGTAAATAAAACAGAAATGATTAAGCTCGTCCGCATCTTCGCATTTTCCGCTGCCTTTGCGGCCGCCTGCGCCTACGCCGTAGCGGGATACCCCACCTCAGCTGACCTCGAAATCATCGCGGAAAAGTTCGAAGCAGCTGAAATTGTTCCGGATGTTATACCTTTCTTCGAGCCTTCTGCGCTCGCGTATCTCAGTTTCGACTATAAAAACGGCACTGTGGCAGCCCTTGCCCCCGGGGCTCGCATTGGTCGCAACGGTACACCTAACTTTCCTGCATGATTCTTCTCGCATGAGAGCTGATGTTGTAGATAGATTCCCAGATTGCACCCATCATTTCAATTCGCGGCCTACAACCCAGCGAGACCGATAAGTACGTGGGTGTAATAGTAGACCCTGACGCACCCAGTCGCGAGACTCCCACCCGACGAAATATAAGACATTACATTGCTAGTGATCTCATCATTAGTTCCGAATGCTCGCCAAACGGTAACATCATTACTAATACTACGGCTGCGGCGAATGAATATCGCGGTCCTAACCCGCCTGCTGGCTCAGGTCCACACAGGTATGTCGTGCCTCCTAATGTATGGACCACATGATGCTCAATAACTGAAACAGATACGTATTTTTCTTGTATCGCCAACCAGAAGGCTTTGATGTTTCTTTCTCAGATCTTGATTTGAGCGTCATCGCGGGGTTCAACTTGACTGCGCTCGTGGAGAAGACGGGGCTTGGCGGGCCAGTTGCTGGGACGTGGTTCAGGGCTGAGGTCGTGAATGGAACGACCACAGCGTAGTTTGATTGATCGGTTGATATAGGGCTTTATTATAATTATATATAGTTTTGCATGTTTGTCTGTGCTGTTGTTGGTCAGTCCAGTTAGGGCATGAAGGATCGAATACGAGGAGTAGAAGAGGGGAGGTTCAAGCTCACGGCTAGAGCCCGTATCTATTACATACCAAACTCAACTCGTGCAAAAGACAGCTCACCCAAAAAGCATATCTATGTCTCACAGTGCTCTGCCGCACTCTTAATGGCACTGGAGCATCTCGGCATGATTGATCGACAGGTCCTTTTAGCACTTTGAAGGGTTCTTTTCTTTGCTTTTCTCTTCCTCGGCCAGTGACGATGCGTTGTTGGTAGGCTGTTCTTGGCCTATGGGTTGGGTTGAACAGGTTGGAGCCCAACGATTGACGCAATGACCACGCCACGACTATTTGGAGAGTTAGTACATAAGGGAGCTGGTTTTCTCCCAAACATCAACCAGCGCCTCCTCCTCATCGTCGAGTATTTTCATCAATCTCTCCAGCTGGTATGCTCCTTTCTCCTGATATTGTACTCGTTGTACTCATGCTAACACCGCCTAGCTAGCCCATCACGATAATCATCATGAAGCTTCTCATCATCACCCTCCTCTTGGCTCTTCTCCTGACCCTCGTCTCCGCGCTGCCAACCGGTGAGCCCTACTGCCCCGGGCCCGCTTCATCGGAGCCCACGCCCGCCAAAGTATGTCCAACGGGTACGTACGAGGGCTGTGTCAACGATTTCGTCTGTACGCAACAATACCCGGAATCGTGCATTTGTAAGAACAAAAACATACAGACGTGCGCGGAGGCCTGCGGTGTTCCAACCCCGAAGTTAGCTTCCTGTGGTAGTTCTGGGCCGCAATGATTAAGATGTGGGAGGGTTTTTTTTCATGGGTTGATATGACTGCTTGAGTAATGCTAGTTGGGAACGAAAGGTTGAGGTGATCTCATGTTGGGTTATCATGATGCTCTATATATATATATCTTTCTGTATATTACAGAGAACCAAATTCAGACGAATTTCTGCTTCTTACATACCTTTCCATGATATCCTACCCCACAATTCTTGGATCATGTGTGCAAATAAGCTTAAAAAAAGAAGCCCACTCTCGCCAGGGCACACTCCCCCCTATTGATGTGTATGTCGGCTGTAGGTACCCAATTAGTGAACTTCCCCCCATTCAATGTCTCACACCCCACAAATTAAATCCAGGACGACTTTTGTCGCCTGCATGAAAAAGGAGAGGTCGGAGAAGTCTGCGAACACCGATATTACTCCGTTGCAGGGCTAGGGGTATCGATACCGAATCCTTGAACCTAGGAAGTTTGATCGATATTGTGACAGCGGGCGCTCGCGAAATCAACTCGCGGGAAAGAAGAAAGGGGATTAGTGGGTAATTAAGCCGGTGAAGCATGGATGGTACATATGAGATCGAGAGGAACATAATAGGGGAAGCATATATCGGGATTGAGCTGGAGTGAGATGCATTGTCTTAATTCAAGATGATGGTAATTTTGAAGGAACGGTATGTTGCCATACATGTATTTTATTCCCTCATCTGTAAGGTCTCTGCATGTTTCTTGTCATTCCTCCTGTTTCGGTCACTATGGGCGCCTGGACTCTCCTGGGTTATGATCTGGGTGGTGTATGTTACATGTATGTCTATAATGAACTCGGTGCTTCTGTTATCAGTGCTTCGCTAAACGCCAAGATGGAATGACGTCTTTAAGAGGACACTTTTTGAACTTGTCAACCTCATCTCATCCCAATCCATCATGTCCTATCGACTACAAATGGGTTGCAAGGCTGAAACGATCGCTCCCACAACTGATAAATTGCTCGAGCAGTCGAATCTGAACTTGGGATTAATAAACTGCACAAAGAAACCGATGGTTCTACTAAGTTAGAGTTTTGAAACGATGACAAGCTACTATCATATCAGCTGTTAATCGAATTAGATTTAGGTTATCGTTCTTAGTACTAAGACTACGAAAGACTTGATCCATCTAGTCTATGATTGAGCGGCAAAGTGTGTGGTTTCCCTCGTTGCATCATGGATTATCACTTGCAACTTGGCAGGTGAAAAAGGCCGGTGATCCTTATAGCTTATATTCGTCAGAGTTTTGACGCAAAAGTCTTTAGATCGTCTAGATAGATTCCAAGTTATATATTCTCCAGTATACTACGCACTGCACCGTGCCGACTCCGCCCAACCGACTTCCGAGATGCCCGGTTTTCGGTTCGCATTATTCCGAACCCTCCCCCCCGGTACGATACACCGAATATGTGGGGAAAAAGCTAAGCATTTAGCCCCAGACGGAAATCTTTACTCCTTCCCACCGAGCTGCATACACGTATACTGGGGAAATTTAGCCTCGACCCAGATGCAGCCTTTCTCGCTTCAAAATACAGCAGAAAAACAGGAACAGATGCCCTTGATATATTTAATATTATCCCCCTTCATCCGGGGAAAGGGAAAGGCTCAACCTGGTAGCGAATGAAATTATGGAAGATAAATAAACTGCTCGATCCGCCCTTGACTTGTTGTTCAGTCCACAGCTCCATCATTCTTCACAATCTCGCCATAATGAAAGTTTCAGTTCTTCTCTCACTCCTCGGAGTCTCATTCCAGATTGTAGCAGCCGCTCCAGCAAATCATAAGAAGGCTGCCGAGAAGCCTTCGGTGTTCCTTTTGGCAGGAGACTCCACGACTGCTACTCAGAGTACCGGCGGCGGGGGTAAGTTATTATACACAGCCTGTTTTTGGTCTGGGCAAAATCTGATATTGTATATAGGTTGGGGTGATGGGTTCAAGAACCTCACACTCAAGGCGCCGAGTTTTGCCATAAACTATGGTCACAATGGTGCTACAACGAGCTCGTTCATGTCAGGAGGGGATTGGGCCACGGTGCTGGGGAAGGTAGAGGCATATGCTGGTAACAGCACCGTTTACGTTACGATCCAGGCATGTCACTATATTAGAATCATTGAGTAGAGCATGTTGCTAACGTTACTGTGGTGCATTAGTTTGGGCATAACGATATGAAACTCGCCGATTACACTGAAACCTTCAAGACAAACCTCCGCAAGATGATAGGCGATGTCAAAGAAAGGAACGGTGAACCTGTATGTAACTCTTCAACATCAAGCGCAAAATTCCCAAACTAACACCCCATAGGTCATCGTAACCTCGCTCTCCCGTCGCAACTACAATGCCAACGGCACCATCGCCGATACCCTCGCCCCCTGGGCCGGGTACGCCATTGAGGTCGCCGAAGAGACCGAAACCCACTACATTGACCTGTGGAAGAATTCAGTCCACTACCTCGAGCAGATCGGTCAACCTGCATCGCTAAAGCTGGCGCTGAATGATAATGATAGAACCCATCTGAATGTTCCTGGGTCAATTGTTTTTGGCAGGATGGTGAGTGACTTGTTGAAGAGGGAGATTCCCGCGATTGCGGCGGTGGTTAAGGAGAACGCTACACTGAGCGAGCAAATTTGGAGCGGGGTTGCCACTTATTAAAGGGCTTGGAACTATCATCCTTTAGACTTTAGATCTGATGCTATAATTTAACTACTTTGTACAGTTCATAAACTACAAATAACGATCACCCTTTGATGAAGGAAACAGTACGTAGACTCAAAAGCTGTGAAATGCTGTGAACTGATCTGGTAAAGTACCGACCGCTCAGAACTATCAGCTTTATAAATTTATCATTTCATACCCTTAAAACTACGGCTAATAACACCTGTCAAAAACCTCCTTGCAACCCTTGACCATGCTACACCTACTACACCTACATGTACTCTACTACTACACACACACCTCAACATGGCTAAAATAGACGTTCTCATATATTACATAGTTGTATCTCTATCCGAGACAAGTAACGACGTTTCCAATATACAGTAACTGCCTTAAACAGTTCAACTCCCCCATTCACGAGTCATCACTCGGCTGACCAAACTCGAACAAACACTGCATATACCCACGGACTGGAATAACTGCAGGTGTGCATCGTATGGCAGTACAAATCTAGACCATGCACCCTGCACTTGCTTCGCGTACTTGACACCCGCCTTACTCGCACCACACTTGCAGTAAGGTATAAGCGAAATCTCAGGTAAGGGATGACCCAGGAATATTTGGCGTTGAAGTAAGGGTTCCTAGCTCTGGTTAGTAGGTTTTTTGCGCCTCGAGATATATTAATGCATTCGTAAAGTTAAAAAAAAAAGGGGATCCAGAATATCCACAATTTAAACTACATGAAAGTAAAATCTTATGTTCTCCCCATGCAGGCCGCTAGCCAATAAATATATATAAGGATATTCCATCTCATGAAAAGATTCCACTGTTCCCAAGAAATATAAAGTAAAAAGCTTAATCCCCGTTTTTTCTACATGTATCCCATGCCAAATATAATGTATGTGTTACCCAAAAACGCCCATAACTAATGCTGCAAATAAAAGAAAGAAGAAAGAAGATAATTAAACAGATCCGGATCTATCCGTCTTCAAGACCGCTCTAGGCGGCAAATACAGATTTTCCGTCTCCGTCTCGGACTCTGTCCAAATCTGTGTTCCCAAGAAGTCTCCCCGCCACGGCGATTTCTTCGATCTCGACCGGCTGAGGGACTCGTCGAGATTGATATCTATCTTCTGGACTACCTCTGTCCGAGTCTGTGAAATTTGAACGTTAGAAATTGTCTTGGGATAGTTGTTTGGACTGGTGATAGACTAACCTCAATCACAGATATCATTTCATCATTCCTCGTCAGAGATCCAACACTATCTTGGCCCGTTACGGGCATACGTCGTCGTCTCGCATATGAAGAGTTGAGTTGGTATTGGCCGTGTTCAGAGGCTGTGTGTTTGCGCACTTTTTGTATGAACGAGTTAAGAACTGGCGCATTTGCGACTATGCAGGCTACACAGCACTCGATTGAAGCCCATAGTGTGCGTGCCTTCTGCACGGACTGATCACCGATGATAACAGGCAAACGGACAATCGTGACGGCCATGACGAAAAATCCGAGGCCGAAGAGGACTAGAAGTTGAATCTTCCTGATGAGAGGGAGTCTGGATTTGAAGACCATGGGTAAAGGAATGAGGATGAGCATCGCATCAGTCAGTATGTTGAAAGTTGCCATAGTAAATAGCTGCGCGACAGCTTTCACACACTCTATAAACTTCGTCAGTAACAGAAGGAAAAGGCGGCAATACTATCTTATTTCTCTCACCTCCAGGATATGGCGACATTTGCCCTGCGACATATTAGTATGAAAGATGGTTGATTGACCAGACTGAAGAGGACTTACAATATACAGGAAATGGGCGGCATTCAAGTACGGTCCCAAGTATCACCGCAATAAAAGTGATTCCACAAGTCAAGTACGTAAGATCGATAAGCAGGCCATACGGCTTTGACCTAGTCGTCAGGCGCTCATAGAACCCCAAAATACAAATCTTCATACACCACAGACTTTACATCTCCCAAATTAGCCCCATCTACTCCCATGAATTTCCTTTCCTTCAAATCTAGAAAGACTCACAATCCAGCGTAAAATACTCTACTAGCCAAGATCAACTTGCTTCCCACCACCCTTCTATTTATTTCCTCCTCACTCATACTCATCACATTAATCTTATCAAAGTCGATATTATTTGTTCCATAGATTAGCACTATGTGTATTATGCCCAATCTGACAAATAATGGAACCAATGATATTCCCATCCATGTGTCGTCCGTGTACATTCGTTCGCCGCGGTGGAAGCGAAAGAGGAGGCGGGTGACTATTAAAATGGCAGATAGGAACGTGCAGACATAGGTAACTACCATTGAGGTGATGTTGGATTGGGACAGCATGGTTGCGGTTCTTTAAAATTGAGTTTGTAGCTGTGTAGTAGCAGTAGCTTGCTTGGGGTAGTCGCAGTAATTCAAGTCCTTTCTTATTGAAGAATCCTATCCTCAGCAAACAATTCTGAGGGCGCACTGATTCAGGCCTATTTTTGTCAATGTTAGTTCTTATCCCAAAGCCCAAACAAAACGCACCTCTACCCACCCTCATTATTCCAAGACACGTCAAAAAAGAATTGATTGATTGACGAGTACCACCACCAGGGCTGGGGTGAGAGGCAAACAGGTAAGCACAGGAAACTGGAAATCGATGCTACTTTAAACACCTTGCTGAGTATTTCCGGCCTAGAATGGGTGTGGGGAGGGGGATCTCGACAATATATGTAAGATGTCAAACCATTTAATTCGTGGGAAGGAGAAGAAAGAAAAAAAGAGAGGGTGTGTGGGAGAGGGACACCCTTAGTAGTAAGTAGCAGGTACGAGGAGTAGTTTAGTGGTAACCCTGAGCCCATCCCTGCGTGTAAGGGTGATGGTGAAGATGAACCCTGGCCTAACCTGTCCACCACAAGTGACAGCGTAAGGTGTGCGGTACTTACATAACTGCCTAGTAGTCCTTCTATCCCAATCTAGTAGCTACCTGTGTCCTGTACCTACACCTGTACTCTAGATGCGTACTCTAGGGTGCCTACATACGTAAAGCACCACATAGGTACTCGTATTTTGTGGAGCAAGGGGGTGGAGGTATGGAAATTGTGGAGATACTGGCTTTCTCTAACGTCCTTTTCTCCCGAAAAAGTAAAGTCGGCGGATAGTTGTGTTCCATCTGCATCTAATATCTTATTACGCCATGGGTGCGTGAGGAGTGAGTGCTCTCCCGAAAGCATGCGACGTGGGTGTGGTGCTATGACCCAATCATCCGAGAGAGAAAACCGCAAAAAGTACTTTACCATCCCGGATTCCCCCCCGCAAAATCAGAGCGTCTTTTTGAGTAGAGTAGATATGCATGCATTAGTAAGGTTTATTTCTGAGAAAGATTGCGTGGAAGAACACATCTGGAAGCTCACAATATCGGCGCAGATATACTCAGGCGTTCAGTAAAAGGTCGTGAAAAGTCGCTTATTTTCACTGAACGCCCCAGTAGAATAGCAATATTAACATCGTCAACTTGATATACCTCTTGAGACACCGAACGTCAAGCTCACTTCCGTTTCGAGAGCCACTGGTGACTTTGGTACGGCCTTATCGCCGGTGTGGGTCCAATACAAGACCGTTCCAAATGGCTTCCCGGTTCTCAAAGGTTGCACACGTACGGGCTCAATTGGGAAGTGCGAGACAACTGACTCGGATCGACCAACCAGAGGCCTGCGGATGATCCCCGGAAAGGCTATGACCATGCGTCTTCAACATGCTTCTTGCTGAGCCTCGTTGCACCACAGCAGTACAGCATCGAAAAATAGACATCACGGGCGTAATTTCTGTGAAAGGTATATATACATGTATATAGCACACTATCGAAGTGTTCAAATGTCGGGGTAAGGCTTGTTTGCCTGAGTAGTTGTCGTCCGTGTTTGACTTTTATTGGCGGATTTCTATCAAGTTAATCAGCACCACGGGTGTCTCTGGCTAGATAGTAGAATGAAACCGCTCTTTCTTTCCTTAGATGATGTACTCTAAGTATGTTGAGACAGTGGTCATGTCTACAATTCAGTCGATATCGCCCATATCAAGTTCTGGGCACAAAATCCCTTACTTTGACACATACTCGATCGACTGGGGAAAGAAAACCCTTGCATAAAACACTTCTTCCAAGTTCTTCTTTCTCAGCACTAGCTAAGACATGCAATGACACCGAGTGTGATTTGTCTTGGTTGCACTAGTGTCCGGACGGCTCCGTACGCATGATTAGTTTAGTTTAATTCCTGTCCCCGGAATACGGCAGAGGGGAAGAAGTATCGTCGATCAACGTCTGAATATTTCCAGAAGGCCCCAGAATTTCCACCAAGTGCAATCATTAATTTATTCTCAACGAACGAGCAGACAAAGTGCATATTGTGATCCTTCAACGTTGGCCCTCAGATTTGACAGATCGCTTTTTTCTCGCCATCATCATCCCAATCGACGGTGCATCCCCGGATCATTCGGTTCTTGGTGGCTTATACATACTTACAGTCCCGCCGCCCATTAAGGCTAGATCACGTCGAGTACAAGCTCCTTCCGCATCTCGACTCAAAACACACACCTTGGCCCGCCGCGGCTCAACTAGGCCCGGCAGACAGACGAAATTCGAGCTGGTGAAACATCTGGTTAGTCCATCGCTGCTGATGTGTTTTTTAAGCTTATGCTGTGCATGATGTTGGCGATTTCCTGGGCGCGGATCGAGGCGGGGCGGAGGGGCTCGAAAACTTTACCTCGTGCTCGATCGCAAATAGATATGTATCATAGCCATAGCCATAGCTAAACCACAATGCAAATGCATATGTAGCCGCTGCCTGCCGATGTCTATGCTGAATCGCAACATCATATCCGGTTCCCTCAAGCCAGAACAGCCGAGTTATTTCGGTTGAAAGGATGGATGGATGTACCTGACGATCATATCCTCGAGAATTAGCGTATGCGCGTAGTTGATTGCCACAGCACCCAGGGTACATAGAATACATGTAGATAGAGTATATTCTAGATCGATATCTAAATAGAGTAGAGTCACTTAGTAATCTAACGAGAGCACACGCAATATGAGTCTGTCTACGAGTACTAGCTAGCTAGCTACATGTCTGTGCGAGTCTAATCAATCAATCTATGCGTAACCCCCCACCCCCAATCCTAATCATAAGTTCCGACCCCCCGAACCCACGACCTGATCTTCGACTTGTCTCTTTGTGCATATCTGTGCTTCTAGAGAATCTGTCTGAGTGGTTGAGCTAAGCGAAGTGGCTACGGCCCCAATCTATGGGCCTGGGGGGGTGGATGGGGAAGTGAGCGAGGATGAGGACTGACCTAGCTCTTGGCTTTTTGTGAGGTGGCTGTACTCTAGAGTAGAGTAGAGCTAGATGTGTATCTTCCATGGTGGCTAATTCTGAGTGCTTTCTCAAGCACATACATGCAATTACAAGGTGCCTAGCTTCTCTCCTGACATGTTCCTTTGTTTAACTCCGTGCTAAAGCTTGATTACATCCAACTTAATTACATGTATATATTAATCAATTAAACCCTACTTTGCTAGCTAGCCGTGATAGGAAAAAAAACCCAGCCTACGAGTTGCGAGGCTAGGGTTATCACAACAACCCGATAAGCTCATGGCCCTATCACCTCTATCACCACAGGTCACTCGCGCTGATGTGAGACATCAACTACATGTACGTACATGTACCTATATGTTCCCCAAAACTATACCAATATTTCTGGTCTTAGCACACAGACACGAGAATATAACACTCGAGCGCCCCTGCCGTGGAACACAAGTACCCACCCCATAATACCTGGCCCGACCCAGCGGAAAGCCTTCCATCTCAAGCTCACCGCCGCATAGCCGCTGAGTGGGGTCAAGTGCTAATATCGCCTGAAACCCCGCGAGCTAGAGGATTACGTGCGTCTAGGATGCGATCAGTACGTTCAGTTATGTACGGATACATAGTTGACGTCGCCGAGCTAGCATAGTGCAGTTGTTATTCGGCCAGACATCTCGCAGTGCGTGGAGGTGGGTTATTGAGCGTCGGTTTTGTGCGTCCTCTTAGGACGCTCTGTACTCTATATATCCGGAACATGGTGTGTTTCGGGAAGTTGTGGCTTTCTTGTTCCACACACACGACTTCCGGCAATCATGATGGCATGGCAGAAAGGTACAAGTAGCCGGGTTTGGACACACCCATCTTGATTGTCGTGAGTGGGTATGGAAGGGATACCGGTTCGCCTATGGGCTGCTATGGGGGGGATATGTTGTGTTACGATTGCAAAAAAAGGAGAGCAGGTTGGCGAGACAGATCAGCAGAAACCCAGGCATAAAAGCTTCATTTATTGGTGACATCTGGCTAATAAAGACCCCCCTTATAGGAGGTCCGGAGAGAACGCCTGCTCCACACTCTGAGCTGCTTATTACTTTCAAGACCACATATCCAACGTCACGACTGAAACTGAATCAAGCATTGCGAATTGGAGCTTCGGGATCGAGTGATGGTATATGATTCGAATACCTAGAAGCGCATGCGTAGGCGCGATGTTTGCAACCCAGTACGCCCTTGACCGTGGGCACAATAGCACTCTTCTCTCTATAAATCACTGATAGCTACAGCTTAAACTCCATTTTTCCTGGACCCGTCCGTAGTGGAATCTGGCTTTATCGAGTGGCCACCAGACAGGCCAGAGATTCGTCTATGCCAGTCAGTCATATCATCCAATCTTCAAAACAAGACGCAGGAACCCGACGCCCAGCCAAGACGCCGAGCGGGTGATAATACATGACGCGCCCCCGCACGACCCGATCAACGACTTCCCACGACCCCTACTAGGAAGAAGGAAGAAGACAAACATCTCGCGCAGACCCATAGCGCGGCACATCTTGCGCATCTTGACTCGGGACGACGCGTAGTATGCGGCGGGGGCGCCTCGAATACTAGCGGCATGTCATGTGCGGCGGCCGTAGCCATTGCCAAGGCCGGCCGGCCAAGGTTGAAGCCCGCCTATAGGATAATCTCCGCCGCCCGCCCTCTTCATGCCGTATCCCGTCTACCCCTCATCTGCCCACCAATATTTATGCCGTATATCTACATGCCGGCGATACCTCTTCTGCTTCCAGGAAGAAAACAGGTATTCAGATACCCAATGGCCGACGTGGAACTTGGCAATTAGGAGGGTGATGGCAGGTGACGCATCCCTCCTTCCTTACTTCTGTTTTTTCTTACCTCGTGGGAGCGTTGAAGCGTGAGGATACGCCTTGCTACATACACCAAGATTCAGGGTGTACGGTAGGCGCTGTGTCGTCCCTCCCTCTACGTATGCATGTCAGTTGTACCATCTCGCTTCAGAACTTGCATAGATGGTGTAGGTCTCAAACCTTTGGACTATGGCAATTGTATGTATATAGTATACTTACAACAGCGCCTTAAAGCCGCCTGCAAATAAAACGGGGTTAGGGTTATATATTAATCCAGAGTCTCCGTTCACCATGTCTTCAAAGACGCGAGAAAATATTATCCAACATGGCGGTGTAATGATGTCTCCTACGTACTCATCATTGACATTAGCGTTCAGCTTGGGGAGAAGAGAGGGTTGGCTGTTGGACATGGTTTTCGCAGGGCTAGCGCTACCGTGCAGCAAAGTTCAGATTTCGTGGCTGTCTTAGAGTGTATCTAGCATATCAACAGACGCTACGAAACTCGGATTTGAGCATGGTATCCAGAGCGTTTCCGGGACCGAGTGATATGTCATGATTAAACTAGTCCAACTGGTCCAACTCGGCGTTTTAGATCCGCTGCGCTATATGTATTGAGCGTTATGTATAAGATACACTGTTAGTTTCGGAACTGTGTAAACCAAACTGTTTGATGGAATGAAGCAACTATATATAGAGACAAGGTTCCAAAGAAAGGGCCTTTTAGTTGGCCCAGGAGCTGTCAAAGATCGCCAATCAGATCTTGCAAAATAGCCAAGCAAGTCGAATCATAATTTGGGCTATTACTTACTTCCGTCAAGGTCCAGGGCTCATTAGTAGGCGCCACAGATCGACCCACGAAACCGGGATTGGCGCCAGTAACAAGCTGGGAGGGTAAAAGATCCTTGCCTTAATACAAGCTTCTCTACCGATTGTCCGGGTCATCACGATTGAAATCACTGCAGTATAGTAGTACGATCAAAAGTCGTTTTTTTTTTTAAAAAAAAGATTTATTTGAAAATCCAGCATCATTAAACCACAGCTGACTCTGTTATACAAAGGCTACATGTATCCACACCACAACCTCATTACGAGTACTCTCCACCGTCCCCAATCCGCCCATCCTACACCTCATTAACCAAAGAAAAAGAAAAAAGAAAAAAAAAAGAGTAAACTCCATTAAAGAACGCTTCCAGACCCACAAACATCAACATAGCAATCATTCACTCATAACTTTATATCCCACTAGCCTACTCAAAAACCCTCTCTTTACCAGTACCTCCCCCTCCTGCTCTCACCAACCGTCGCGTTCCGTCCCCTCCTCCAAATCAACCCCGCCGCCACAGCCGTCAAGAAGAACAACAACACATTCAAAATCCCCAACCCCCACGCGGCCTTGTACATGGAGCACGTCCTATCGACCCTGACGCCGACATTCCAGTAACCCCACCCGGCATTCGAATATCCGCCCACACAGTCCGTATTCTCCGCCACCCGGCCCAGCAGGACAACACCAGCAATCAAGACGCCAAAGAAGCACAGATCGACAATGGCAACCCACAGGTCTGTGAAGCGGCCGCGGTGGAAGAGGAACAGCGTGACGAGCGCCCACGCGGTCGCGAGGATCGACACGACAAAGAGGCAGAGCACGGTGTCGGGCGCGGTGAGGCCGTTCTTGTCGGCTTGGTGCACGAACCAGGCGAGGATGCCCCAGATGGGGATGAGGGTGATGATCTGCAGGATGCGCAGGAAGAAGAAGATGGTGCCGGCGAGCATGGCTGCGGTTGCGGTTGTGGTTTATTGCTCGTTTATGGTAATGTGATGATGCTTGAGATGGTATGAAGATGTGATGTGGGGGGGGGGGGATCCAAACTCGACTGGCACCGAGAAGGAAGGAAGGAAGAGGAGGTGGTATTAAACTGATACTTGTCTGTCTGTCTGTCTGTCTGATTACAATCCGGGGGGGACATTCCACAAGCCTTATATCCTCCCCTTCCCAAGTCTCAATCCCCAAAACAAGAGAGTGCATAGCCAGAAATCCCAGGAAATACTACTACGTAGCTAAAGAGGATGATGATGTGGTGTCGTAGAGTAACCCCGCCTAAGCAAGTTTTAGCCCTCTGGCCAATCACCAACCACAACCAACAATCACATCCAACAACCACAAAAGGAAGACAACCAACCACCAGCCACCCATGGGTATGGGAGTGACGTGACATCTGCTCTATCTATGCCTGCCCCGACGGCCAGGCTACGGCCTTGGTCTAGCTACGGCGCAACACCCCCATCGCATCGTGCCAGCAGATCATCTACCACCTGAGCTGTCGTACCACCGCAGGCAAGGGATATCCATATCCAAACAGGAGCAGTACCTCCTCTAATTTCTCCAACTAGTCAGAGGTGTACCTACTTCCCCCCCGGGGGAGGTTGTTTGGGCTCCTTGCGTCTTATGCTGGGTACCTTACTTGCAAGTAAGTAGAGTACCGTAAAAACTCACGGATCTGACCAAAGACTAACTTGTAGAGGAAATACCTGAAGCTGATCTCAGCCTTTCAGCGAATCATCAATGAAGAAATCCCTGCACGGAGATAATCAAGTTGGCGGTATTCTAGAGGATCTAGCCTGCAGTCTGCAGTACATACATGTACTCGTAAATTCATGACGTTTCCGAACACGACTGCTATTGCATACCATGCAAAAAAGCGCCAAATCCACCTCTTTGTATGTCATGCAATATTAGTCGTGTTTGGAAACGCTATGAAATTACGAGTAGTAGTAGTCTAAAAAGCCTAGTGGGCGGGAGCACCCAGCACCCCCGCAAACCAGGGAGTCGTTAGTTTTGAGTAGTGACGGCCGCACCAGGCTCTCCCAGCAACCGGCGAGGGATCTTTACGTCAGACATCCCCAATGACGCAACAGCCCATCAGAGCCTCGCTTCGAGTGGCACGGATTATCGTTGTTCCCTGCAGCCATGAACAATTGCAAAACCGGTTAGAGCAACAGCCAATAACACTCTCTTTTATGCCTTTATGCCTTGAAATGCTTGGAAGACTGAGGTTGTGATTGGCAGACAGGGTTAGGGCTGCAAGTGGGCAGGCAGGCAGGCAGGCTTGGCGGGCATCACTGTGCAGCAGATGGTGGATGATGATGGAGGAGAGAGGGAGGGGAATTGGAAGGGAATTGGAAGGGAATGGGAAGGGAATTGGAAGGGAATGGGAAGGGCAAGGGGAATGGGAAGGGGAACGGGGTGACTTCTCGCATTGTGGAATACTCCAATACTCACCTGGAGGGGAATATACGTGGGTGTTGTTGGAATCATGAGCGAGTTTACTGTGGACTCACGGCCACCTGTCCAAGCTGTCATATCTAACCACCTATCATGAACCCACGCCCAATCCCACTCCAATCAATCCCCTCCCCTGATCCCTTCCCCCCTCTCTCCTCCAATCACACACACACACTCTCTCTTGAATCTCTCTCTCCCCAAAATGACCCCCAAAACAAACCCTCAAACCACCATCCACGGCGTCCTCGTCCACCGCACCCCCACGCCCGCCCACCCCAAATACCACTTTCGTCCCTACCCCATCCCCGCCGCCTCCCTCCACCCAGGCACCTTCTCCCCGCCCATCCCCTTCCTCACGGCCATGCTCCCCGCCGCCTGCGGCCTGCGCATCCTCTACACGCAGCCCCCCACGCCCAGCACCCCCACCAGCACACACATCCCGCTCGACTTTCGCTCTTTCCTCTTTGGCTACTGGTCGCTGAACCTGCGGCAGCACCCGGCGCTCACGTCGCGCATGGTGTTTTTCCGGCAGGACCTGCGCCCGCTGGAGCCGCGCCAGTGCGCGGTCCTCTGGGCGTTCTGCGAGTGTGTGGTTAGGAGCATCTATGTGGACGTGCTGGAGCTGTTTCCGTGGGGCGGGGCATTTGGGTGCGGCGATGGAGGAGGAGGAGGGGGAGGTACTGGGGTGGCGATGGAGGAGGTTGTGGTGGCGGGGATGCAAAGGCTGTGGATGCAGAGGGCTGGCGTGGATTGCTTGTATGCGTGGGGGAGGTGGCATCGGAATGAGAAGCTGCTGAGGGGCCGGGAGGAGTGGAGGGGCGTGGTGATGTTGTATGATGATGATGAGAGGTATGAGGGGGCGTGCACTGGGAAGAGGTGGTGTGAATCCAAGTGACGGGTGATTGTGTATGAAGGAAGGAGGGATGGGTGATGGGCTGTGATGCTGACTGATTCACCGAGGAGCTGAATTGCATATTGATGCATATGGCTGCATGATAAGAGGTACGAGTTAACGGAGGAGGAGGACTGACTGGCCGGGGACGGGCCTGATTGAGCTGATGGTTGTTTATTAACAAAGTGCGTGGGGATAGAGGAGGAGGAGGAGGAGAATGTCGACTTACCGGCAACAGCTGTACCAATATCCTGTATCACTCGCGCAACCATCGATATCTCGCAATACGATGATCACTAATTATATAATATCGCTCTTCACTTGCATATCACATTAATTCCGACGGGTATGTAAACCATGCAGCCAATAAACATTCCCAGATGATTACGGATGATTACATGTAGCTACCCCTAACCCTACAAAGGTGTACTTCAAACGCATGCACGCAGCCAGCCAGCACGGTACTCCTTAATCAGACATACAAAAAAGAGGACAAAAGAAGAAAGATAAACAGAAGAATAGAAAGAAAAAAAAGACAACAAGACAAAAACTTATATTCCACATTGACCCCACCCAGAGTACTCGTACCAAGCATACCAACCCTCATCATACACATACAATTTACCCCCCCCCCCCCCAATGCCCAGCCAGTCCCAACCAGTCCTTACCCATCTACGCCCCCTTCACCACCGCCTCCAGCGGCATCCCCCCCTCCATCTCCTGACTCGCCACCACCTCCAGCTTATGCTCCTCCGCGACCTCCTCGAGGCTCTTCCCCTGCGGCACCTCGCCGTCCAGCGACTCGTCGTCCAGCAGCTCTGGGTTCAGCCTCAGCGCGCCGCGCGGGATCAGCGTTGCGAGAAAGAGGATGCCGGCCAGCACCGTAAACTGCACGCCGCCAATGTTGAAGAGCGCTTCGTGCGCGTCGCCGCTGGACTTGATGGTGCTGTCAATGTAGCGGCCGAGGGTGGAGGAGAGGATGGCAAAGAGGATGATGTAGGTGGAGTATAGGAATGCCTAGTGTGGTGCGTTAGTATCATAAGAGAGCGGGGGGAGGAGGAGGAGGGTGTGGGGGGGAGGGGGGTAAATACCATGACCGCACCAAGCGCAGACACATTCTTCGACTCACTCTCCCTCCTTGCCAAGCACGCCTGAATATACGCCGCCAGCGACACATCGCCGGCCGCCCACCCAAACGAGATGGGCATAAACACGGCCGCGAGGGTCCATGCATAGTTGACGTTATTCGTGGGCGGGTAGTAGTGCGGGATGGCCCAGACGATCAAGAGCAGCAGCGAGTCGGCACGCAGCCACGGGATGGGTGTGGGCACAAAGTCGTTGAGGAAGAAGACGCTGACCGCGCCGAGGAGCTCGCCAAAGTTGGACCCGCCGACGAGGATCTGCGAGTAGGCCGAGACCTTGAAGACTTGTTTTGCGACGAGCGGGGCGATGCCGGACTCGAGGTAACGATGGCCGTAGAGCGCTACTGAGTAACTGTGTATTGGTGGTGTCAGTGGTAATGATCCATTTCACAACTTTTTGGTGTCACAGGGAGAGAGGGGAAAACGAACCCAAGCGGCAACCACATAAACTTCCTCTCCGAGAATATAATAACCGCACCACGGTAGACCGACTCGCCAAAATACTTTGCGCCGTGCCAGACCTGCGTGAAGTAGTTGCTCTTCTCGTACTCAATGTCGGCCTTGAACTCGAGGACCGTGATGAAGCTCCAGACGAAGCAGGCGCACGTGAAGAAGATTGGCGTGATAATGAACGAGTAGTTGTTGCCCAGGCGGAGCACAAGATATGTAGTTGCAAAGGCCCCGCCGGTGCCGGCGACCTCGTAGAAGATGTGGACGGTGGCATCCATGCGACGGAGCTTGTTGACGTTGCCGCCGACAATGTCCCGCGGGATGACACGCCGGATGAGCTCGACCATGCCGTAGGCTATACCGGAGGCCTGCAGGGGGTTTTTTTGTTAGAGGTCATGGAGGGGGAGTATGGAGGGGAGAGAGGAGGGGGAGGGGACATACACAGTAGACCGGGAAGAGGGCGTTCGGGTTCCAGTCACCATAGTGAGGCTTCTTCTCCCCAGGCTGCTTCATCTTCCCGCCCGTCGAGGCATCCACAACCAACAACACCGCCGCCAACAGTCCAAAGAACATGACCGCCGCAGCGAGCACCGAGCGGGTCGGGAAGCGCTTGATGAGCGGCGCAATCAGGATCGAGCCCACACACTAGTGTCACCCACTATCAGTTTCTATACATCTTCCCCCGAGAACCAGCTAGCTAACGATGTATATAGAAAGAGGAAAGAGAAAGTCCGGCATATATGAGACAGATATGATATACACACCTGAAACGCCTGGTTGAGACCCTGCAGGATCCCGAGCTTCTTATACGTGGACCCGCCGCCGAAGCGGTCCGTGGCCAGCGTGACGATGGACCCGTTGAAGGCCTCAAGCCCCAGCTTGTAGAACATGATGCCGATGATGTAGATTGCAATGTTGCGGCGCTCGGCAGGCGAGTAGGCGTGGTAGATTTCACGCATGGTGCCGAGGAACCCCATCGTGAACTGACTGACTGACTGACTGGCTGACTATGAGTGTTTGAGAGTCAAGTTTTGTTGGAGTAGCTATAAGCTACTATACTAGTAGAAGTAGCTGGTTGATGGTGGTTGTAGGATCGGATTGGGAGAGGGGCTGTGCTGGTGGACGTCCTCGGACTATATATGAATCCTGTGCCTGTGTGGTGGTGGTGGTGGTAACAATTCGCCTTTCTGAAAATCTTGCCCAGTCTTCAGTGTACGCAAGACGGTGCGACGTTCTCCTGCAGACAGCAGACGTGATATAATTGGAGTATTGGCAGTCGCAGTCGCAGTCGTGGTTGATTAACTGATCTCGAACCTCCTGCTGCTGCTGTAATTCCCAAAAATCAAAGACCAGCATCTGCCCCGGTCTCTATATATGTACCTACACATCTCACCTCAATTGGGTCTCTCTCCCCAAATAAGCATAAAAAATAAAAATACAAAAAGACAAGCTCACACACTAGCCACTCGCCATTCGCTCGTTACTCTATACATGTAGACAGTCTAAAACTAAAACCCATACTACTCTAGCTAGTCTAGTGCACCTCATCCCTCATCCCGACACCCCGTCCTGTCCCCCCATGAATATCGACATATTTCCCCATGCATACACAAAGTACCCTCCATCTCTTTTCAATAAAATAAAAAATCCGTCAAATGCACGTGTACCAGTCGCATCCCTCTCTTTGGCTCCCCCATACCCCGGGGCCCACGTGCAAGCAGGTCACAGTTCTATTGGCGCCTCCCGCCTTGGCTGGGGTACTGTGATTGCACGGGGGAGAGTTATGCTACGAACCGGGGGGGGGGATGGGATTGGGCCAATCAATGGGGCGGTGCCTGAGTGTAGCAGTGGGTGATTTGCAATTATCAAGGTGGTACCGTACCAGTGCGTGGGGTACATGGGAGAGAGAGAAGAGAAGATCAGAAGAGATGGGAGTGTATTACTAGTATTGCATGTTCCTCAGCTACCATCTATACAAAACTACTCTGCGAGTCTCTTTACCGTGTTTACCGCAAGGGGGGGGGTGGAAACAGTGCAGTGGTCGATGTTTGCTTAATGCGGCGGGGAGTACAAGTTGCTTGAGGGAATGAATGCTAGACCGACCACTCCATATTGCTATATCGAGCAATTGAGAGGCAGGGATAACTTTAACGCATTCAGAATTTTAGTGGTCCTGCGGTACACATATGTAGGTACGTTTAAAAACAAGTCCTGCATGAATGAAACCATAAAGCAATTATTTACCGAATGTATGCACAATTGATGGCAGAAACATCCTTACCCCTCCCTTCTTTCTTTCGCGGCCCTTGTAGATTTTCACAGGGGGGTACTTTTTTTTTCTTGCCTTATTGCGATATTTCTTTCTTTTCGCTTGATCTTCTCTGGTTCCAAGGTACTGGATAGAAATTGGAAGGAAACAAGAAGAATAGGAATCTCGAAATGTCACGATGGATGGTGTGCATAACTATCCGTCTCCCCAAGAAGCCTAATTAGCCAAGCAATACCGGCCCAATGAGCCCAAAGACAAGCAATTGACAAGTCTCGTAACGACAATCTACTAAAAACATCCCGATTCGCTTCACCCGCACCAACCCGAACAAGCCTAGCCACATTACACATTTCCCCATCCCGAAATCCTCCACCCTCCCCCCACCCAAAAGAAAAAGCTTCTCTTTACCACCACCGCCAGGACCATGGCTTGGTTTCCTTTTGGGACTCATGGCTGTGACGGCGAGACCTCCGTGCGTGCGGCGGCGGTTCTACCGCAAATACTACTGTAAGAACAGCTGTTGTAGTTGTGATGTCCATACTTCAAATTCTGGTTTGCCTCCACGACCACTAGCCAGCCCATGGACATCGTGAAGAAAGGGTTGGTTGAGAATTTACCCAACTCTGTGGCACGTGCGGGTTGTGTAACGAGACACACAACCTCCATGGATTCACAGCTTAGGCACTCCACAGGGAACTATCGTGTAGAGTAGAGTATGGTACATGGTGGAAAATCACTCTGGCGAGGTGGTACTTTCGCTTATCGAACTGCCAGCGCGGGAAGGTGTCAGTTTTGTTGTGCGAGGAAAAGGAATTTGCGGGTATTGTCCCTACTGGGTGGGGGTTTTGACAGCTTGGCTAGATTACTACAGTAGCAACACGTAGTTTACTGCCTGGTACTTTCCTTCCGCCTGGCTAGATACATGTAGGTACCAGGCTAGGTACTCTAGCACTTCAATTTCGAGATAGTATCTTTTGTGCGCCCAAACTTCACTTTGTGAACTGTAGTACCAACGGCTGTGGCTAGCTAGAGCTCATAATCCAGAATCTGACAGCACCCCTTAATAATCCCTACCTCAGTGCATTCCGTATGTACGTATCATATCGCCTCCTGCTTAAGCTTATGCACCGAACAATTATAGAATATTCTGCTTCCTGCCGAATCGCAAAGTTTCCAGCCAATAGCATTGCTGCCTTTGGGACCGTGCCATCGTGTATAGGCGGGTGGAAAAGTGTCGTACGTCGACTGAGCCTCAAGATTTACATTTCGTTTTAGAAATTGATAGAGTCACGATGTTTCCGAGGCGAGCGAGAAGCGATATTCCTGCTTTCTATCCCTGGCTCTGATCCATTAGGCCATCATCATCTGCCCCATAGCGTCAGGCCCATCCGACAGCAGTGAATTGACTACATGTATGGACGGTTGTCGTTAGTCGTAGGAACGGCCTCCGTCGTCCCAGGTAAAAGGAAAATGGGAATGTGGCTGTTTCCCTAGCTTTCCACGTGGGTTCATCTGCACTCAATTTAGGTTTCTTTTGATTCGTACATCCTTGAACGTACACCTCCGTAGATCGAGGCGTACATTATCGTTGTGTTCGTCGTCAAATAGAGTGTACCTATGATATCTAGTCTATAGAAAAGTAAGGATCAGTAATAATCACTCAGCTTGTGCTCCATACTCATGGCTGATCAAAGGTACAGATATACACACGGAGTCATCTTCACGCCTATCCATTAACACAGCCTACTTAATATCTATATCCCCATTCGCTAAGGCAACTACTACTTCGCACCCGAGGGAGTCGGCCTCGAGCACAGTTTTGCCTGATTTCAAAAGTGCAAATCCTTGGTGTAGGGAAACTATCGATCAGAGATCTTCAAACCTACGATAACGGCAGCAACTAGGCTCAAGCCAATTCGTCATTTTCCCTCCGTTAGTTGTAACGGCAGCCTTGCATCTAGGGAGGTAAGTGAGTGTTGTATCGATCTCCAAGGCATTTGGACAGAAGCAGGCTGACTTACGAGGACATATCCAAAGCAATGCAGCAGCGCCCCTTAGCTAGGAGAGTAGTTGCACGTTGTAGACCAATCCGATTCCCAACGGCCATTAAAAAAATATCATGCTTCAATATAGGCGCAATATTTCCTTTTTGATGTTTCTTGGAGGCTTGGAGAGCCGATTATAGCCGATTTCGTTTAACTTAGGGTATTGTAGATGTATTCCGGCATGTAGATCTTCTTGAGCCTTGTAGGTACGTATATACTACGTACGCACTATCTCCGTACCAGAGCGGTAGTTAGTGAGGATGATTAGATGGATGCGCAGGAGCGGATAGATGCGTAGGACTGGATGGAGGAGGTACGGTTAATGTTCGTGTGGATTCCATCCTCTACTACGTCGACTCATACTGAAGAGAAGCCATCCTAGCTAGATTTTCTTCTCCTAAGGCAACGTTGCCTTGAACAACCTTGCATCAATAGGTATATCATGGTCCCTGAGATAGCTCAGTGTCTTGACATGGCTAGGGGTTTATTAATTATTTGCATATTCTTCCATCTACCCTATATTATCAGAGATGCTGCACACGAGGTCGGGAAATGTGGTAGAGCTTAAATTAAGCTCTCTATCTTATCCCAGGTGTGGTTAATTAGATGAGTTATGATGATCAGAAAGCGGTGCCCTTTATGTCCAAGGACGATAGTACAGTAACTGAAAAGGATGGGTAATCCCAGTAATCCAACGGCGTGATGGCTAGCTCCATTGATAAGAACGTCTTCTATGGTATGGTATTCGTCTAGTTGATGTAGCTCTTGTAGTGTGGATGACAAGGCTGGGGGATGTGTGCTCGATCTGTGTGGTTATCCTACATGGAGTTGCTTATGTGGCTCCATGACACCAAGCTCAAATTAAAGACAAGTATAGATTAGAAATATGTGTCTTCTCGCCTCCGCAGTGCTTTGTCGCACGTTAGCACAACCTATTCTCTTGAATACGAGTGATAGTGTGTGAGAACCCCCGGAAGAATTCGTTCAAACCCTCCCCTATTTGTCCTGGCTCACTGGAGTTCGGAGAGAAATTCCGGCAGAATTTGTTTCTGGAGCTACCTACAGCGTTTTCGGAGTCCCCGAGACCATGAACCTTCAAATAAATCGGATGCTCCTCTGCTGTTTCGGGGTCTCTCCGAACTCAAATCATTGATGAATCTAGAATTTTACAGAAGAAGAACCTTTTACACCATGTATGGATAGAAACAAACGTTGTTGGAGGTTAGTCTCGTGCCCAGACTTGCACGTGCATTGTAGTTTAGGGGAGAGGATCGGAGCAGAGAAAGAAAGGTTTGAGATGGGTCCAACCAGCAAAGCCAAGAGGGAGACGGGAAGCCACAGAAGTCGAAAATGGCAGCGTGCATTTATCTCGGGAGACTAGATATCGCATGCTTGGCCATTGTCGGTATGTACCGCAAGGATGCAGAAGCTTTCTGTGAGTCGTTTCTGGGCGCGGGGGTTATCTTGAATTTTCTTGTTGGTGAAGCAATTCCTTCTTGGCAATATCATTTGACAGTCGCACCTAACTATGTGTATTTCTATATGCCGAATCTCTGATTCTCTCGTAGGGGCTTTCAGGCTGTATCTTCGATCCTGGGGTCGTTTCCTCATTCAAAATCTGTCAATGCTTGCTGTCTTGTAAGGGTGGGCGCCCAAAACACACTTACACCATAATAAGATACGACTACATAACCCCAATTCCAATCATATGCAAAGAATCTGTTAGACAAAGGTGTGGTACCGGTCATCACAGTCGCGGAGTAGCAATCATCAGATATCACTCGGTTTGGACCTAAGATGATCTCAAGCACAATCACTCAGAACCCATCCTCCTTACGTCTCTAACTGGAAAGAGTGCCCATAAATTATTTATCCTCTCTTTCAGTTTTTCTTATGATAGATATTTCTAAGTATTCCTCAGGGGTCGATAGCGTAATAAAGTATTGCATCCCGTCTCCTGAGTTTTCGCGTTCAGCTGGGTGTTTAACATGACAATTTCGATCTGCTGAAGCGAGCTTTCAATACTGTAGACTGCACACCACCCCCAATGTAGCTTTATAAACCTTTTACTAAATCACCCAACAGGTGCGGGCTTAGCTAAGTAATTAACTGTATATTTCAACTCCCAAATATCGCATTAAACAGACATCGATCAAGTGGGCAGTATGCTTTCTGGGCCTCTCTCTGCTGGATTTGATCACATAGTTGGTCATGGTACGTAATATCGCAGTATCTAAATGATTCCTTCTTAAAACGACGTGGAATTTCAGAGCGGCTGATTCCAGAAACTTCTGTTGGTCTGATAAAGTTCTTTTACACTCAAGGAAAGATGTTTTAAAACTGCAGGATCATACTAATGATCACCGGCAACCGAGAACCCATTTTCTTCATATTCGAGCCAAACCTATGGCTATGATCATATAAATGTATATTTCTACTTGATCAGCCAACAGGTAGTTCTCGAGAGTCGAGAACCATCGATGAGAAGCTCAGACCAATCAGAGAGCTAGCTATGGGCATGTGGTTGTTTAATAGGCGGATAAAGGGTTAGAAACAGAACTCGCAAATGTGGGCCTTTCACATTTTGCACATGAATCAATCAACATCGTACTTATCGAGCTCCCCAAATATCAAACCGGCGAGAATTCTTGTAACCAAATCGACTGTGGAGTAAATGAAATTGACATTTCTTTATGCATATGGCGTTGAAATTCTATGTAGCGAGCTGTCCGCACGCAGCTCCGTTTCAAAAAAGGGGGTGTGTGTCTGTTGGATCGATCCATGGAAGTTGACAGTACCCGGGCCCCTTCACCACTTCTTACACCAAACTTATTACGCATAGCGGACGGTTGAAATCTTGGGGGTCAAATTTGACTGAGATAGAGGTGGCGTCCAATACAGAAAGCTCTCAATACTGAAGTTCAGAGTGGTAACTGACCTATGTATGTACTCAGATTCGTGGACGTAGCCACGTGGAGCCGCCACACAAAACGGAGGTGCCCCCGAGATCCTTTGATATATGTAGCTCTCCAATCAAACATCAAACGTGCATAGAGTTGGAGAGAATTATGTAGATCTTGCATAGGAATTTGCCGTAGACTATCGTCACTCGCATGGATAAAATAATCCATATTGATCATGAAGGCTCACTCGGTTTCGGCTTTGCGTTGCATTTTCTTTCCATGTAAAGTAACACTTCTAGTAGGTCATGACCGTTTAAAAACACATCGTTTCGGAGCCATGGCAAAGATTTTTCACTGCCCGGTCAGAGAACCTTAGTATGGTACGATTAAAGACAGATCTCTTGACGTAGTGAGTTGTTATCATGGTCATGAATTGTAGTGTTGAGGTACATGCACTGGATTTTCAGTTGTGGTGATCTATTCGACGTCCCATGGCCATTCAATTAGAATACGCGCACTCACTCTGAGGTATGGTTATGTAGGTATGATTGAGCCGGATCAGGCCATTTGGTTCAAAAACCTACATGTAAAAGAAACCCTAACCCACAGCCAACCGTCCCAAGTGTCCATGTAGCTTTGCCGGCCCCCGTCCCCACGCTGCGAATTTATAGGAAACAGTGCCTGTTAAGATAAGAATGATGTTGGCCACTAAAAGATCCGGATATATATATCTAAGCCAGTATCTTCTGTTTTGACACAATGCCAAGAAAAGAGTTGAAAGCCTAGCATAGGTGAAAGCACTCGAAACAGTGCGGCAAGAGGACCTTGTTCATGCTGTGCTGAGAAGAGGGTCTCTGAGGGAGTTTATTGAGTATGATAAGACTTCTAGTATTATCATTATACGAAGTTTTCCAAGTCAGGCTGCAATTTCCACACATGAGATGAATCATGTTCATCGTAAAGAGATTCAAGTTCCTAATATATATACATGTAATAAGCTTGAAACTTTTGGGCATTGATGCTTCGACGGTTAATTTCCCATCAAAAACTACATATGTACTTGTTCGAGTTTAGTGATTATGTAAGGAATCAGAGGTCAGCGCAACTTGAAACTGACGATCGCGATAAAGAACGAGAATGGAACTCGAAATCCGCAATGTTGCAGCCTAATGCACAATGACCCATTCATAGAGCTTCAAACTTGGTCAATTCCATTGTAATATCCTCCAAAGCGGGTTGAGTTGAGGGTATCGAGTTCGCATTACAATGTTGAGGTGTTTTTGAATGGCCTTAATGTTCTGGACGCCAAAGATGTACCTACTTGTATGCAGTGGTACGTACATCTTGTATTTAAGCACTTTGGGATCTCACATGGAACATGAAAGCTTAATTAAGTCTACGTACCTCGACTCCTTGAGGCTTATTCCCCCTCCCCCCTCGGGCTCGGGGTCATGCTCTTCAACAAATTCTCCTCAAATTTGTTTCACCAGAAACGCATTACTATCATCAACAGATCACAGTAAATGTCTTTGAATTCAACTCCTTCACATCTTGTATACTTTCTCAACGTCATTTCGATGAGCTAACAAACCCTAACCCATATTGGCGCCGTGTTGACATTGGTTTGAAAGTGGCATGTTTGTATACCCGGGTCCACAATTCCGGAAGCCACCTCACCTCAAGACGTGTAAATACCTAGTAGAGTAGTACATATGTGCAGCTCGAATGTTTAGTTATATCTTTTCGGGCGCAGCTACTGAGGCATGATCGTACTTGTATGCGCTGTTTGCCAAATAGCGTTGGGCGCCTGAAAACGGGCTCATTTCTGCACAGCATGAGGCTGTGAGCAACTCTTATTGGCGTTGGGAGCTCAAGTGGAGGTAGGTTACACACCTTGCAAGGGTATCTACTCTATGTAATCGAGGCTGAAGAACCTCCCTCCAGTTCTGACGTTGGTTCTAAAGACTTCACCTACGTTCCAACGAGCACAACTGCTGCACACGCCCGTTCACCACGTCCATACCACCATGAGATTGTAATCTTCACTAATCGAGAGAAACAAGAAACATAAGAAACAAAAACAATCCTTAGCGCTATCAGAATAGCAACCCCAGATATACCACTATGAGTACGTCCGTCATGGAGAAGGAGCTGACGTGTTCCGTAAGTCATGAAGCTTCTCCCCCGCTCTCACGATTCTCTACCTAAATGCACATTCTAACTTGCTCTCGAGATTTGTACCGACCTCCTATACGACCCAGTAACATTTCTTGATTGCTTGCACACAAACTGCGGTTCCTGCGCCAAAGCATGGTTCCAGTCATTAAGTAATAACGCTGCCAATGCTCCGGTAGCATCATCCAGCGCCGCTCCAATCGTCGCGAAATATACCTGCCCAGTGTGCCGGGCCACCGTACGGGCTACAAAGCACAATCCTACACTCCAATCCCTTGTAGAGGACTTTGTCGCAAGGAATCCGGACAAGGACCGCACAAAGGAAGAAAAGGAAGCAGTGCGAAAGATCTACACTCCTGGAAGTGGGGTTCTTCCTGGCGAAACCTCAAGACCATTCTCAAATTCAAATTCATTCTCAAGACCATTCCCAAGTTCAAGTTCATCCCCAAGTTCAAGTTCAAGTTTTGTTCCCCCTTCAGCTCCTCCCGTTGCGCTCCCACCCCGCCGCCAAGCCTCCATGAATGCAAACCCTTGGGGTACACCGCCACCCCGTCCCCAGAATCCCCGCATTCAACCTCCTCATCCACCTCAGGCTAGAGAGTCAAGGCGGGAATCGCTCCCGGGATCATCGCCCCCGCCGATTCTTAGTACGCTGTTCAACACCACGGAGCAATCATGCGCCCATTGCCAGAAACGGATCGACTTTGCTACACGCTGCTGCTGCGCGCAATGCAATATATTAACCTGTTGCGCTTGCGCCAGAGAAGAACATTGCTGTCGGGAACCGAACATGAACCGTCATCTCATCGTGCACAGGCTTCAATTGAACCCTCGGCACATTCAGACCGGCTTGTTCTGCGACGTCTGCGAGACCTGGTGCGACAATAGTGGCAATGAAACAAACGCCTACTTCTGGGCGTGTGAGATCTGTGATAACGGGAGTTGGATGGTTTGTAGAACATGCGTATCCAAAGGCAATGCCTGCACCCACGAGCTAAAACTATACACCAATCAGCGCCCCCCAAATAGAGGGCCCTTCAGAGGTTCCGTGGGGCAAAATTACGGGAGTATATACACAGGCCCCGTTAGGAATTCGGGAACTACAAATCTAAGCCTCAATACGCGGCTCAACGGCTTTGGCTACATTCGCGCCATGTCATTGCAGATACAATGTGATAGCTGCCTGGAGGTGATCCCGCCCGACCATTCTTACCTCCACTGCACCGAATGCTTGGACGGCCATTGGGATATGTGTATGACCTGCTGGTACACAATGACCGAACAACATGGCGGTAATGACGAAGAATCTAGCTTTCCATGTCGTGCCGGGCACCAAATGGCCCTACTCACACAGAACGGGCAATATGGCACCCATAAAACAATTCAAGATATCCGCCATGACCCGCCCGACTATGTCTCGCGGAGCCCTTCAAGTGATAACGGGTGGCCAAGAATGATTGGCCCAAAAACAGCGGTAGCGGTAAAGGGGCACTGGCCCGAGCCTCAGGAGAATAATGTAGGTACAGTCTGGAGACCGGACGCGCCCGGCAAGAGGCCGAGAGACTATGGCGGACTTTTGGTGTTTCCAGAGAAGGCAGAAATCACGGATATATGGGTTGCTTTCACGGAGGGCGATGGGTTGGATAGAGTGGAGTACTTGTGGGGATGGTATTCGGGGATTGGGGGATTGTTCCCAAGGGATTGCGTGCAATTTACAGATTGATTCATATGTGTAAGTAATGTGACTGCTGCATCGTGATTTCAATCGTTTGTTTCAGTGGAGAGGAAATAGTCGCTTTGGGTATTCAAGTGGGGTTTAGGTTATGATTCTGGGAGTTACGTATTCGTCGTGAAATTCTTGTTGCGGGGCTTTTCTTGAATTCACTTTATATATATTTATATCTTCATTTTTTCTTTGAACGATATCTGATACGATGTAACAACTGCTTATTTTCGTATAAGAGTATGTATATGCTCCAAACTTAGTCCAGGCCAGTGATGAGAGAAGTATCACCCGGCCCGGTTCGGCTCACGGGATGACAGATGATGCAGCGGTACTTTAACAACGATGATTCTTCGACCGAGCGATTGCAAAAACTACATGTAGTAGTGTGTCATGAGGAGGGGCGAGGGACGGTATATATACAGCACTTTAGGGGCTGAAAGACAAAAGTGTCCATTCCACGCTTTCCCCACAACTGATCGGGAGGAAAGGGCATTTTGTCATCCCACATATAGGAGTAAGCATAATGAATCGGCAAGCCACCAGCAATCAGGACTCGCCAGGGCGAGGTTTAGTATTTCTACACTTACCAACATGTAGTAAGCCGCACAGAACGGCGATGATTAGAGTATTTTTCGAGTGAGGTACCCACATGACCCGAATTGTAGATGATCTCAACTAATCTTTACCTACTTTTGAGTACTCTCTCTTGTGTTATCACGGCAAAAGCCCATTCTATCACAGGAAGTCACACATCCCTTTTGATATAATGCGGGCATATCCAGAGACCTAGCTAGTATTATTCTATAAACATAATTAAATACGAGTGGGCGTTGGAGGAATGTATATATAATTCCCTCAGGGTTTATCACAACCCCACCTCCTAGAACATATTAATTGATTCAGGCTAGCCTTCGGAGGTTTTAATCTGGTGCTCATGCGCAGTACTGTGATACACTACTCGAGATTGAAGGTAGAAATTCAAGAGGATGTAGCAAAAGATATTCCTTCAACAAACCTTTCTAGTTCTCCAAGGGATGAAAGAATCTAAGTACATACACGTATTATCGTCTCACAACTGAATTAAATCAATAAGTCCCTTTGAGTAAGTAAGCCCAATCTGAGATTCAATAGGGTTAGGGTTGGTTCCTCCAATTCATTTAGCACCATAAGTGAAATATATATGCGAAAACCCTTACGATAAGTACCCTCGCGAGAAGAAGATAAATTTAAGAGTAAGCAAAAACTACTCTCATGATACAAGCAGTACCACGTGTTGTGGGCGCTGTTGGTGTTGATAAAATGTGTTCTATTTTAAGTCACCAGTACAGCACAGATAAGATGTAACGTTACACTAACCACCACCAACGTTCCGGCTGAGAACTTGTCTCCACCCCGCAATACAGGGATCGTGACTCTGTTAAGCTTTCTATTTCCGTTCCGGTTATGCAGCTATGGATGGCCGGCCAACAGGACCAGAGGATGAGAAAAAAGCTTAGCTAGGTGGCATACAGATCACGGATAGCGATTGGAGAATTGGCCCGGGCGAGATTGGGAGGGAGCCGCCCTTTTGTGATCACATCGAAAGGTTTTCATGGGACCATCGACCGGGCTTTCGGCATCCATATCGATGTCTAGATTTTCTTTTCCTTCTTTCTTTTCTAGGCATTATGGAGGTTTTATTGTTATAATTAGGAACTTATTGATAAAACTTTACGTTTTGGGATATATGGCGCTCTCATCTGATCAAGTTGGGATTCACGCTTTGTGCAACTGGACCATATATTGTCACTAGGTCCGAGTGGCTTGTTTTTTAAATTTAGGCTGCAATTGATTCTTCGTGAGCAGAGTTCTAGATCCTCCAGCTGAGAGGCTTCCTTCGCTTTCACAGCACTCAATTGCCCCCAAGCCATTGAATTGTGAAGGAAAATTATCTGCACTTTCCACAGAACGTAAGCTTAGAAGTTACGGGCAGTACGTAAATCCTCCAAGATACCAATACAGATCTCCACACCCAGCGAGTACATACCTAAAAATCACATTCCCAGCATGGCATACTACTAGAAGCACAAAGCCCAAGTGTAAATCAGCCTGTAATTAGTGCAACATCATGTACACGTACTAGGATTGCATACAAAAAAATGTGAATACAAGCTTACTCCCATTAATATTCCCAACGATCTCGTATTCCACAGTGCGTACATATACATAGTCTAACCAGCTAGTGAGCAATGAATACGGCATTTGTGCAACTACGCCTGCCTAAGCTCGATCACCCGGCCGGGCTTCACAGCATAGCTAATCGGAGGTCAATGATCGTGTGACATGTGGATACCAAGAAGAGTCTGCGCAGCTCGTACAACCATTCAGATCAGTGCAATTGGATGATATCAACTTTCAATCCTCAATACATGATGCCCACCCACAGTCCGTATTTTATATATATAAACCCCCTCTACCATCCTCAACATATTCCTCCCTCCTCACCCTCACCATCACCTCCATCCACAACACTCACTCCAACTCTCTTACTCACTAATCTCACTCTCATATATACCCACTCTCGCTCTTAATACTCCCACCACCACCACCACAACCACCATAAAAATGTACACCCCCGCCGCCCTCCTCCTCACCACCCTCCTCCCCCTCCTCAGTCTCCTCCACCCCACGTTCGCCACCCCCGTCAACGCAGTCTGCACCCAGTGCGACGCCAACCCGCTCGGCAACGCCGACAAGACATGCGACATCACCACCAGCTGCATACGCACAAGCTACCAGGGGCAGTACCATTGTGCTTGCCGGTAAGAAGCTCTCCTTCCTATTTCTTTGCGTTTTGAATTAGAGTGCTAATGGCGGTTTGGGTGAATGCTAGTGCCGGGTACAAAGCGGCGGCCCACAACGATGATAGCGAGTCGCACTACCGTATCAAATTTCCCTACGAGGAATACAGGGTTTTCACCAAGCCGGGTGTGGTCTGTGATACTTTGTGTGATGAGTACTGGCTTGGGCCCAACTCGTGCCAGGAGGTTCAAGTCAGGCAGGCGTGTCTTTAGATCTATATATATAGATCTAAATATATAGCCACCCTTGGCTATGGCACTCTAGTTAATGATGGGGTCGGGAAGATCAAGAGATATGAGTATTTATGTGTCTGGATCTGGATTAATTGGGTCTTAATGTCGCTCCTTTAATTTTCATAATGTCTTGTTGTTACTACGTAGCTACGTATTCAATGCACAATATATTTCTTAACTAGGAATCTTGGTCATTGGTTTACCGAGTGATATTCTGTGATTGACATACGAAAGGATCATGTATTATTGATTGACCAGGTTCATTTTTTTGCCAATGCAGGAATTGAATAATACATTAACACAAACTATACCATAAGATTTCAAAGCATAAACCAAAAACTAAGAAGAAAACCTGTATATATCTTCAAACAAAAAGCCGATAAGTACACCCAAGAAAACACAAAATACTTGGCACCCCAAAGAATATTCTAGTAGAAGAGCGGTAGGAAAATAGCTTTACCCTCCCGCAGGGGGCACATCAGCGGGTAGTTCAGCGGGAACCTCAGCGGGCACCGTGGGTGGCACCCCATCGGGCATGTTAAAACCTCTGTTCCCCAACTGAGACGTATTCACAAACGCCCTATGTGTAGCATTATGTATCCTTCTGTTCTGAATAACACGCTGAGGCACATTATTCGGCGCCCTCCCATCCTGCATGATAGCTGCCAGATCCGGGAGCACCGACTGCTCCACGTGCTCATCCGCCAGGCCAATTCCCTGGATGTAAATGCCGTTTCTCCACCACTTGCGGAGCCCATCCCAGCTATCCAGCTCAACAGTAGGGTTTGAAGTAAGCAGCGATATGATCGCCCGCATCCACGGAGCATGCGGCATCGTCATGTCGGGCAGTAGAAAGACGGGCGGAGGTGTAAGCAGCCGCTCTATCGTGGTTCCAGTGTAGTCTATCTTTTGCCCTGTGAGAATCAGATAGCTGAGCCACTCTGGGAGCCTCCAGTCAGCGAGTTTCGCACGAGCATCTTCCAAGATATCCACGTCTGACGAATGACCTGATTGGAAAGCGGTGTCTCTTTCAAATCTTTGCATTGGCGATCTTCTGTCACGTGGTCCAATTGGTCCTTTTGAACGCTTGCTAGCATGAGCCCTGGCATTGGCCACTAGGCGCCTTCTTCCGAACCTGCTCGAATTCATAATAGTCCTTTTGAGATAATCCGCAAGCTCTTCCTGATATCTGTAGATTTTCAGGAATCTTTCAATCTCTAAGATTAGCATCTCGACAAGATCAGATATGTCGTTAGCACCACATTCCTGAACCAGTCTCGATGATGGGCTTTGAGTGGAAATATTTTGCGCAAATTCGTGCCCCAGAAGGATCTGAAGACGTTTGAACCAATATGCGTCTTGATAGACAAAGTTGTCAAGTTGAAATTCACGCTTGGCCCGTTCAATAGTTACTGATTCCCATAGCGAATGCCCGACTACCGTGTCGTAGTCATAAACAGCACTATCAATCCCAAGAACCAACCTGCGAGCAGCGTCAAGCTCCTCAAATTTAGATATCTCTCTCACTAGCATGAAGATAAGAATCTCGGCAGAGACGAGGTCCACATAATCATGTAGCCGAGCAAGTCTCTCCCTTGCTCTTCGAGCAGCTGCTAAGTGACTGGCAGCCCCTATTCTATCGAGTCCTGCAGGCACCTCGGGGTCTGGTACTTCAGCTTGGACAATGGCTAAAAAGTCTTGTCGAATTCCTACTTCACTCTCCTTTGTTGATATGGCTGGGTGATTTCCAGTAATTCTTGGTGTTTCTAGAGTTCCCAACCCACAATGCCATTCAAACAAATCTTTGAATGTCTCAAACCAAGTCACATTACTTAGGTTTGAAGCCTGCATTAAAGGGGCGGCATACCCTTGAGGCATTAACTTGTAACTGACTCGGAAATTCCTCGCAGCCAGGTTCCGGAGCGTGAGGGCTAGTCCAAAGTTACCCTCGACAACGAGCTTTCCAGCATTGATGGTTGGCAAACGTGCAGTAAATGTCTCTTTCTGTATTATGCTTTGTCTCGCCTTGCTTGAGGTTCTCTCTGATCTCAACAATTCGCTACAGAGGGTTTCCACCATATCTCTAAGTTGTCTCGCGTGTGTGTTTATGATCTCTGCCAGTCCCACCAACTCATGTGTCGATGCCATGATTGCTAGTTCCTCTGGAGCTTCAAAATCCCTGGCTATTGCGTATGTTGTTCTATCATAGGCCCCTTGGATTACACGGAATGTCCCATTTACGCAATTCAAGTAAGCATTCTCCAACTCCATTCGGGACGTCAGTAAGCGCTCCATTTCATTTCCCCTATGATTAAGAACCCCCTCAATAGCGTCATTATAAGCGGCTTGTGCAGGTCCAAGCCTTTCTTGTGCTGTGGCAAGAGCCTCCGCACCCGCCGGTGATGGACTAACGTCCATCTCTGCCGTCGTGAACGCAGAATAGTCCACAGCTGTTTTAAGCCTTGCCTGCGCCATCATTACATCAGTATCCCAGACCGCTACTTCACGCGCTCTTGCCAGCTCAAGATTCCCCCTTGCTGTGTCGAAGGCAGCGTGCGCTTCATTTATTCCCCTTCGTATCCGGACTAGGTTTATCTGTATTATGCGACAGATCATGTTAACTTTGACAAAATCCCCTTGGAGCACATTTACGTCTTCTTCTTACCCGACCAAACAGATCTGCCCTATCAGTTTCCACAGCCGTCTGAAGGACCGGCATTCTCTCTGCGTATTGAGCCCTCTCACCTTGCCTTCTCCTTCTTGTCCCGTCCAAGGCCGACTGTTCATCATCGTATAAAACGTCCAGTTCTTCACGGCGAGTGATTGCTGCGTTTATCTCCGCTAATGCCGCCGTCCTCGCTAGCGACTCTGCATTTGACGCTTCCCGAAGCTCTGCTACTGCATTAGCAAGGGCTAGCTCCAATCTCTGTCTTTCTGGGTTCTCTGTGATTGTGATGTCTAGATTTGGGTTACTCCCTGCTGGTATTGCCACCCTACTATGCGCATACGCTCGTATTGCAGCTTCGTCCAGGCGCAACCTCGTGGTTTCCGCAGTACGAGCTCTGTTTATATAGGTTGCCGTTGCATTGTCCAACTCCACGCTTCTTTGACTACGGGTAGTATTTGGAAACATAGCTGTTGCACTGTCGTCTAGATCAACCGCACATGTGTAAGCAGTCCTTGATGTTAGTTCTGCTTCAATCGCTCTCTCTAAAGCGTCAACTGCCATTCCTCTTATTGCCGTATCCGCGGTCACTTTAGTCACTGCTTCTTCCGCTGTGGTGGGTAAAGCAGCAACTACCCCCTGCTCTATCAAATCTAGTAAATTGATAGTGGTTGCTCTCAGGCCGTAAACCAACTGTGCACACTGTCTGGTTGCTCTCGCAGCGAACCTTGCTTTTCTCGTGATCCTATCTACATCCCTCCCTCTATTTTCGTCCTGTATCTCCTCCGGTACGGTAGGCATATTCGACCTTGATCCCCCCAGAGTATCTATTGCCCTCTCCAGCATTAACCCAAACTCGCCCCCGATCCCCACTATAAAGTTCACCTCCGAGGCCTTGTCAACTAGGTCAAGCGCACAGAGCTTTGCCCTCCTATTCGCTCTCTCTACCTCTGCCAGTGAAACCATCGTGGTGTCTCTCAGCTTCCTCGCTAGCTTTGCCGGTGTCGTCATCCCGAAGCGTTTCGGCGGAGGCAACCTTGGGTCTGGAACCTCAGGCAACATGGGGTGCTCCCAGCCAGTCAAGATGAAGGCTGTGGTGATCACATTGCTGAAAGTTAGTTCTTTACTGACTTTACCGTGTGTACTCTGTTTGAGAAACCAGGCGGGGTTAGAGGCGAGTTTCTCCCAGGTAGGGATTGACGGGGCGCCGTAGGCAGTTTCGGGTGAGTCCACATCGAGGCCGAGAGTGAATGAGTCCATTTTCTCGAGAGGCGGGAGGATCGTGCGATCAACAGGCTTTCTGAAGAGTACGGTGTCGTAGGCACAATGTGGGACTTTGAGGGTGTGTTTATAGGCGTAATGACTTAGCCTCTCCGCCATTCTGGTCAAATGATTAGTATCAACATATATAGCAATAGACCCGTTTGGGAAATACTCACAGGATGGGCGATTCACACGTAAGTAGGTTCCTGAGGATCAAGCCCAGGCCGACCGCTTCACCAACCACATAAGACAAGCATATATCGTCCCTCTCTATATCCCTAGTCTCCCCACCTGTAGTAAAAAGTTTGTCCCTCTCCACCTTGTGCATATTGTACCTCATGTTGTATATATTTGTAAACGCCTCCGCCGCCTCTGGCTGCAGGTCCTCTGTGTTTGGCTCCTGCGGTTCAAGTTGACCGGTTTCCGTGAACCGGCAGAGGAACGGCTGCCACTTGTGACCCGCCAAGAGCCACCTCACAAGGTCACAGAATCTGAGATTCGAATGTGCATGTGGTGCCGCCCAAGACCTTAACGCGTGCGGGTCACCGTGGTTTATCCCAAGGAACCTGTGCTGGCGGAGAATGGAATCAACTATTGCGGTGATATCGATGATGCCCTTATCGCAAGTACATGTGCGATCCGCATAGTCCAATCCTGGTCCATGTAGCTGGAGGGGACATGGAGGGTCGGCCTGACCGCGTCGGAACTCTGTGTCGGTTGGCCTGTTGAAGTGGAGAAAGTTGTCGGGGCCGGTGTCTTTGTAGCCGGGGGTGCGGAGGATGTCGTTGGGGCCGTTTTCACGGAAGGGTTTGCGGAGCGAGGAGAGATAGCTTTGGCGCCCAGGTCCTGCTTCTTGATCTGGGCCGCCATCGCCGCGGAATATGTGTTCGAGTGTTGCGTCGAGAGCTGCAATGCTACGGGGGAGGTTGTTCCAGATTTTGATCTTGCGTCTGTTGAGGATCAGATCTTGGAATAGTGTTTGGAGCTGTGGTTTTTGTAGAAGGTCAGTGGAAGGTTTTTGAATATGAGTTTATAGCATGACATACGTTTGCACGGGTGTTCTCTACACAATGCTGCAGCATGTATGCGATATGGAATGTCACCGTGAGGTATCGATCAACTTGTTCCGATTATACCACCATCAGCACAAACTCATTCATCCGATAAAGTCGTTGAACATACCTGATACCGTGAGCAGACTCACTAGCTCGCGATCTTTCTCCACGTATTTAACATTTACTTCCTCCCGAGCATTACTCCATTTCGGATCGATATCATCAACATCTAAAATCCCGATCTTTCCCTTTACATACTCGGGTGCGTACTGCTTCATCTTACAACTAACAGCCACAGCTCTTCTGAACTGCGTATGTGTAGGGTGAAGGCGCTCATCTTTATGGCCAGGGAAGTTGTTGATATCGTAGAATCGTATGTGGTCCAGGGCTGTTTCAATCAGGGATAGCGCTGGCGCTATCTGGCTTGGCTCCGTGACAGAGACCGAGCCAATGATCAAATCATCGGGATTAGAAAAGTAATCTACTGGAACATTCTGTACGGGCGTCAGTACTCTGCGAAAATATGTCAAAACTAGCAATTCATTACCTCGTCTGTATAGCCGTTATGGCAGGTTATCGCCCCTGATTTCTTGTCCTTGGACCATTTCACAGGCTTAATGAAACCCTCACTTTCTTTGATCTCCCCCGACAACCATCGAAGGACATCCTTGCCAGTACGTTTATCAATATCCACCCTTCTCATAGTTACAGTCGCGACATTCCCAGCTTCTCTTCTCTCCTCTTCCAGCGAGAACCTCTGACAAGCCTGAAAGGCCACTTGGCGTCGAGCCTCCAATCTCTCGAATTTTGCAGTCTCTTCAACACGTGCCAACTCGTTCGCATGAATAGATTGGACAGTCCTTTCTTCTATCTCTTGAGCGATTATTCTTTCATACTTGATCCTCCTGCGGGTAATTTGCTGGTGTCTAAGTCTCCGGTCCAGATTTAGCTGCAAGTTCTCGTCGGCTCTACGGCCAATGAGCCGCCAGAGACGGAACTCGATGTCGAATGGGTCCCGGAAAACTGCCGTGTCGTGATGTATGACGCGGTAGTAGCTTACAGTGATGAGAACCAGGACAGAGTTCGTGATGGTATATAGATGGAGAGCGGGGCCGGATATTACGGTGACTTTTTGCAGCACCCATAGCTCCAGGAACGTGAAGAGTAAGTGAAATAACACAAGCGCCCATTTTGCGTATATCCGTCCACGGATGATTGTTACCCAGTAGATCGGGACGATTTGGTAGGCGAGGAACCTCCACGCAAATGAGTGTAGGGGGTTGCTCTGCTGATCCATGGAGCCGAGTTATTCTAAGATTTTCGATTTGAAGCTGTGAAGGCAAATTAAGCAGGATATTTCAAACGGGGGTTGAACACGATATCACTCCTGCGATCCACAAGCTATGGCTACCACCCGACTTTAACGACTTGATTTTTTGTGTGTGGTGGAGCGGTCAAAGGTTACCTTGTTTCCCAAGCAGGACAAACATAGTGCTGGTCAAGCCTTTGTTCTTCTTTATCCCACACGTCGGCAACCACCCTTAAGGCCTTCCGAGCTTGTGTGGAATTTCTTTGTTGGTGACGCACAATATATATTGTTGACTTGAGTCAATGAATGCATTATACCGACCCCAAAACTAACCCACTCGTCAGCGATGGAAGAGTGGTTATATATGCTGAGTTTATGCTATGAGCCTAAGCCTGGAAGTCGAATCTCCGGCTATCCCTTGGACGGATGAAAGTGGTCAAATTCGCGACCTACCTCTTTCAGCTATCACTAACCTTCTGTGGTAACTATTGCTAATTGTTGATTGGCTCTGTTGTTGTTATAAACCGTAAAAAGCAAAGCAATTCCCTTACTAAGTGGTGCACGGTCCAGGTCGCGAATTTGACCACTTGCATCCGTCCAAGGGGTATAGGAAATAAAATTTGAATCCTTTAGCATGAGGTTTGAGCGTCTGTGTGGTACTGAATATGGATATCCAATACCTGACCAGCTAAGCTGCGCTGGTGAACATCCAAATCCCTAGTACGTTCGCGAGTTCGTCCGGGTGCATGCTGCTAGCTTTGTAGATGGGATGAAATTCCTATAAGCTGGCCTCTTTGATTTATGTATATACCGTATTATATACATACACAAGTAGCCACATCTCTAAGGCTACGCCTACAGAGGATTTCAATCCTCGTATTCATTTCTTCCCCCTTGAACCAAAAGAGAGTTGTGCTCTCACCCACAGAATTAATATAATGTCTTGGCTGGAAATGATATTTAATTAATGCCAAGGCTAACTGGAGGTGACCAACTCGGTTATGCGCACTACATGCAGTACTAGCATATACATGTATGTATTTGTACATATCAGAATCTGTATTCAATATTCCTCAGCCTAGCTATCGTTGATTCAGACATGTTATCGATGGGCGTAGCTTGTTTTTTGATCTTGATCGTGGGCCGTTAAACATGGAATCGTGTATTTCCATGGTGGTCAGATCACAGGCTATCACTCGGTAGTCTTCTCAGGTCTTGGCGAACCTACCCTTACAAAATCCCAATTAAACCACAGAACTACATATTCCTCCCAATGTTTAACCCAATATCCTAGAAACTATATATAAACCAAAAGTAGATACACCCAAACAATTAATTACACAAAACATTCAATTACACCAAATATTCAGCGTCTCCTGTAACATCCTCAGAAACTGAGCTTTCTCCACCGACATATCCTCCTCCCCATCAAAGTCCGACTCCAATTCCGACTCCGACTCCGAAAACGCCTGTACCTCATGAACTACCTGCGCAACCTCGTCATTGACGTCGAAAAAGAGGGACGAAATGGTTACCGCCGGTGGCGGCAAATCCGTATTCCAGTCGCCTCTGAATCCATCCCCCTCCGCCACGTCCTCTGCAGGAGGCACCCCCGCTGCGTCCTCTGCAGGGGGCTCCTCCTCCTCCGGCTCAGGGACCTCCTCGTCCTCGTCCGCGCCCTCGTCCCCGTCCCATATAGGTAAATCATCAGTACCGTCCCAGTTCTGCTCCACGCCCGTACCGTTGCACCAATCGTCTGCATCCCCACCATCGTCATCCTCATCAAAGCCTGCATCACCACCATCTACACCCCATCCTCTCTCCTCTTGTGGTACCTCAATGACCTGTGGCACCCCCGCCCCACGCATCGTCACGTCGCCCCTCGGCGGCCGCTTCAGTGGTATCCTCCCTGCCCGCTCGTCCCGCAAGCGCTGTAGCTCGCGGTTGTCAGCCCTGACCACCAAGTAATGGCGTCCTGGCTGTGAGCGCTCATAGCGGGTGATTGGTGTTGCTCTCTTGACGACTCTCCGCAGCAGCGGCATGTAGAAGTTGGTCGGGCTGTATGTGATGTCGAAGAAGCGCTCTGCGAGCGTTCTGGACCGATCACGCGTGTGGGGGCGGTTATACCGGAGGACAAGGAGTGCCCAGTGGAGGAGGATAGGGTCAGTGGTGGCGAGCTCAGAGCTGGCCGTGGCCCTGGTTGTGCGGGAGAGAAGGGTGCGGAGGGCGGGCATGGTGAAGGGTACGATTCCCAGGAGGGTTGCAGTTACGAGAGTGTCCCTGCTATCCTGCGCTGCCATAGGGCGCAGTCGCTGGACAAAATCCCGCTCGCGGGAGGCATTGAGTGCCTGCAGCGTTACAAGGCTTTGTAGTAGCGCTTTGATCTCTGCGGGCCTGTTGGCCCAGTTGTCGCGGTATTCGTTTTCTTCACCGGGTTTGAGGAAGAGGCCGCCGCCTGTGACGGCATGATCTCGCGCGGTGTCGGTGAGAAGGTCTCGAGTTATAGTGAACCAGTTGTGGCCGCCCGCAACTTCAGTGCTGACCAGTACATCTCTGGCGGCTGCAATGATTTCTAGATCTGCAGGCGTGAGCCCAACAAGCCCTAGCAGACATTCGTCTAGTTGCTCGCGCATGGTCTGGACCCTTCTAATATCATTTTGATATTCGTGCATGAGCTTTAACTCAAAATAGCCAATCACCATCTGTAGCACATCTGATGACATCCTCGTCCAACTTGGAGAATCGAAGAACCTGAGAATCTCATCTAAGGTGAACTGCCTTTGGGACTGTACGTAACCAGCTTCTATCTCGTCTTGCCAACGGTCTGGTTCTGCAACTTCTTCTTCTGCCTGTTCGCCTCCATCACCGTCCCCATCACCACCGTCCTCACCACCGTCTCCATCACCACCGCCATCATCTCCGTCATTACCTCCGCCATCATCTTGGTCATCTTCCGCAGGTCTACGTCGACGTCTAAAAGGCGTCGCCACAATTTTCGTGACAACATATTCACCAAAGATCTTTGGATGCCTCCGCCAGAATTCCTCTAGAAAGTAGTAGAGCATTCTCTCCGGTTCCATAAACTCCACCTTTCTACGGGGGCGGTGAACAGAATTTCGAAGCACTTTGTCGTCTATCCAAGAAACCATGTCACATCGTCTAAAGGACGGATTGTCGACATACAGACGCACAGAGTTGATTAACCTGGATGTGGTGTGCCATTTACAGTCGACGTATGGGGGGATTTCTGGGCTGCGTGGCTCTCGGAGGAAATTAACATTGTGTGCACCCATCATTGGTTTGTTGCTCCAGAGCCTTAATCTTTCCAGAAGCCTATAGTATAATTAAATGTTAATATATGATATTCATGATCGATCTGTAAACCATTAAGCCGAGGGGTTCTCTTACAGTCGTGGATTTTCTGTGGTCATCAAAAAGCGCAGCACCATAGATATACCAAGCACATCACCGGCCACGTATCCCAGCAGGACAGGGTCTGTCTGGAAACTTGGATTCGAAAAGGCCCGAAACATTCGAGCTCTCGACTCTTGTGATACTGCATCCCATAGCTGGTGGTTCGGGCAAGCACGGCAGCACGCTGGCCCAGGTTCCTCCCATTGTAGGCATTCCTCCACGCAATCGTCAGCATGATACGTCGGTGCCGGTGGCGCCAGTTGTACTGAAATGCTGCTCTTGAGCAAACGTAGAAGTCCCGAAGTCCGGTCACCGTGTAGTAAGGATTGCTCGAAATCATTGTAGTTGCATCTCTCCCGGGTTTCTGTCCAGGCCCGTATGTCAAATTGGATTCCATCGTCATCGGCGGGTTCTAAACCAACATCACGCATAATAAACTCGACCATTACTGCTAGGTCGAGATTATTAGACCGGCACGGACAGGGGTGCCCATATTGATTGACGGCACCGTTATGGAATCCATAGGGGCATCTTGTTCCCCATATCGTATCTGCGCCAAAGTTGAATTGTACGGGACGGGGCGCACCAAAAAGTGCGCGCTGGCCGTCACCCCGGAGCCTGAGTTTCCAAGTGGGGCGGAATAATGCAGGCCTTGGAACCTCTCCCGTGACGTCATTAAATTGCCTCCTAGGGGTTCCTCGGTAGATTTCGTCGAGAGTGGCATCCAGAACAATAATGTCTTGTTGAGGATTAAACCACACCTTGATGATGGTTGTATCAAAGATGATTTGTTCAAAGATGGCTGCAAACTGGTTCAGTACTCAAGTCAGCATCTTTATTACTACAGCCGGGCAAATGATATATGGGCCGGGGGCTCCAAGTACCTGCTGCAACTGATCAGCAGTCTCGATGTTCCGGATCATGTGCAAAATATGGAAATTAACCACGAGGACTTTGTCAACAGCAATACTCATACATGAAGCCAAATGCTGATCCTCCCGTAGGGGATGATAGTCTACATTTTCCGCTGGCGCTGTGCCATCTAGGATAATATTTCCATCCGGCCCAATATCATAGCCATTTGGTTGGCGAAATGACCGATCCCCCAGGCCCCTCGCGCCTGCCGCCGCCTGTCTATAGAACTCTGTTGGAAATTCCAAAAACTCCACATCTATTCCCACGGCATACTTGAATTGGTTGCGCGAGGGCTCTCTCGTGGTGTAGTATGGAAGGTTTCTCAATGTCTGCTTAATTAGGTTGATTGCAGGTGCAACTTGTTCGGGACGCTCGACCGACACGCAATTTGTGAAAATCACAGACTCATTTTCAGGTGCCGGGAGGTTCCCGTTTGAGCCTGGAGCAGTGGCAAAGGAATTGTGACATTGGAGCATGTCCCCTTCAGTCCACCAAAGCACCTCCCTAATCTCAGAAGGATCGGTGAGAGCAACTCGAGGTTCGGCACCCGGCCGTGGTCGGGGCCTGCGGTATTTGACATACTCAAGGAAATCATACGCGTGGTATCCAGAACGCTGAACATCTTGAGGACTATATAAAGGATTATCCCTCCTTTGCTCCTCCTCAAGTCGAACAGTGTCAAACAGTTCTTTTTCCTGTAGCTCGAGGGCTATGGGTATGTTTCTGCGGGCTGCTTCCAGCGCTATATCGGCTTCGGTATCCACCTTATTCTGGGGGTCCACGAACCCGGGAGTCCCAATGCCTTGATTTGGAGTCCATCTCAGCCCAAAGATGAATCGACCAGTAAAGGGGAGCCGATAAATATAATAAAGACCGCCATTTAGAGCTATCAGGATAGCAAAACCCAGGCGGTAAATATACCAGTAAAACGAACCTTGAGTATCAAGTTGTATCCATGGAAGAAGCAACACGTGCAAACAGATAGAGATGAAGGCATAAACAATTATGCGCGCTAGATTCCGGCCCGTTACCTCAGGGGAAACCCTTCCAAAGTGGCTAGCCCGAATGAAGCTCAATGCCGGCAATGCACAAAGAATTTTCCATATTAGATTTAGCATTTCTTGCGAATTGGAGCTCATAGCAGGTAGATACGGTCAAAAGGGAAAGGTATATAGAGACTGTTCCCTCCCTAATAAAATTGTATCAAGTTACGTCCAATGCTAACCGGGATATATAAAGGGGATTTTAATAAAATTGGTGTGATGCCTGCACTGTGATACATGCTATCATAATACATTTAAATAGAGTTTTTACCAGGTCATTGCCTTTGTTTCTGGGAAGGTAGCTTCTGAACGCCCGATTTGGCGTATCAATAAAGAATTTTGAGAAGTAGTCATTCAAATAAAATAATAAAGCAGTCGCTTCGCATGTTCCCCAAGCATAATCCAATATATTTATTGATCTCACAGCATTCCGATACTAGTGAGACTCAGAATAAAACCAGCAATATTAGGAGAATATTGGCCTCACCAGATGAATAGCCATTTAGCAGATCGAGGTAGCACCGTCAGATCAGTATAAGTAACGCAATTATGTTTTCTTTGTCCTACTTCCTCAGAAGACATTATACAATATCTTGGCAGCTCCGCATTCATCCCTTTCTGTATGAACGAGCCCCTTTGTTCGAAAATGTATGTGAATCCCTTGCGGGAGTTCTCCTGCTAGAATGCTATGTAAGCTATTATTAATAGATACATCTACTTTGAACACGGAGCTAGGATATAAGTTGTGAATACTCTCCCGGTGGCTAGGTATCATACATGTATTTTTCACTCATCTCCAAATTCAAGATACGTAAAAGCCCATGTTTAACCCTTTTTTAAGCTTATTTAAGACTAGTACACCCGAATGTCTTATACCACGAGGCAGGGACCCTCGTTTCTTGAGTAAGTTAGGCCACTTCTCCTAAAATAATGATGCCTCGAGGTACTTGCCTGCAGTGTACACGCACCGGCACTAGTACAATGCATATAATACCGGATGGTGTGATAATCGTATTGTGACTCTAGATGCTTTTACCCTGTAGTTCATATGCATCACCAAAAATCGATTGCTTTTAGGAAACGAAAAGATCCGTCACCGAGATCATGTTATTGTACGTATACCATATGACTTTCCCTAACTTTTAAAACTTTGCGGTGCGAAGGAAAAACAGTATCCCCCGCACAAAGTTCGAAAATTCAATTCAGATATCTCAAACATGATAATATCATATACCGGTTTGAAACCTATGAATGGCATTCTAACGGAGGGTACGCGGTCCGAATCCAAGCTTCCTAAAATCAAGTGTAAGGTAATCCATCAACTACCAATGATAACATGTCCACTTGGATACATTGACCTGGTCCTGGATAGAGAATGCCGGTCGAAATAATCTCCATTGTTAGTCGAGTCTTAAACATACAATGAAGCTTAGCCTACTAGCTGCCGCGCATCCAAACCACGTTTTGGATTGCGTGTCGGAAGACAACCGGGTCGCTGGGAAATGTTATGTGATGTGCGTACTTATGTACTCGGGGCAGGCAAGAAGAACCTGAAAATGCAAGCTGCAAGCAGGGGCTCAATTTGGTGTAGCTTTTTGCCAGCCGCAAATCAGAAGTCGTTACCATAAAAAGTCATTTTCAGGTTCTTCTTGCCTGCTCCGAGTATGTATAAAAAGCTTGTACCCACATCACTACATCGAGTAGGTACATATAACGTTATAACTATAAACGGACCATCTGACAAGGCAGTGACCAACGATTCCAAGACATACGTATCTTTCTATTAACAGGAATTTTTTTTTCTTACCTCACCTATTCGCAGGTAATCTTCGTTAGAGTAGATACAATCAACTTCAGATTCAATAGATACCTTCAAGTAAAAGACTTGCGCAGTTTATAGCGTTTATAAGACAACCCAATTTTCGACACTTTAGGCCAGAATCATAGGAAAGATACAATGATTCAAGACATCGGCAGTGCAGAATAGATGAAGAGAAATCCATTATTTTCCTACATGTGCCCGATAGCCCCCGCTACTCCTAGGAAACCCCAGGAACAGGAGTCCTAGACCAATCTCTCTAGACCTAGCCAGCACGAGGGTGATAGAAGAACGCCCATTCGTCTTCTTGCCTACCCCCGAGTACCGCGAGCGGCCTGCCGCAGAGCCGAGATATGCCTCAAGGAGCTTCGCGATATTCAAGCCTTTTCTTTTGTTAAGCAAGCTTTGCTTGCTTATCATTGATTGGTAGTTGCAACCTCCGCAATGCTCATCACCTAATCTAGAGTAGTGCATGGGGACCCCAGAGACCCTACATGTAGTTTGCAAAAAGCAAAAATCTTTCTTAGTGATGGTGTCGTTGCGTTGTCGATCCACAACATACGCGTACACACAGACCAGGCTATGCTTTCCGAGTCCCAATAATTTCAAATCTCTGAACATATCTGACCGCTTGATTTGGTGCTCTTTCCTTTCTACCATTCGAGGTTACGGAGCGGAGGAAGCGCCGTTCTTCCCCTTAGAATTTCGGTAACCTCCCGGGCCGGTTCTCTCTAATTTCATTCCAGCATGTGGGTGGGTTAAGCCATGGAATTACCTACCTATGTAGGTACATACACAGCAAACCGCATGTTTATCTGTATAGTACTGCCAAGTACTAGTGTTAGCGACTTGTCGATCACAGGTTGGAGAAATACATGTAGATATAGGTACGGTGTCGGACAGCCAGAACCAGACGGCCAGAGCAACCACCGACTTCCCTTCACCCCATCGACTTTCAACAACGCAACACTTGTCCAGAAATAATGTTCTTTTGTAAATTGGGTCTAATCATGGTTTTAAACATCCCCATAAAAGAGGATTTAAAATAATTAAGAACTGGCTGCACAATGACCTCTCAAACATTTGGTGCAATCTGCTCGAAAAAAACATAGCTGTGAAATAATAACTTTAATAACTTTATGCCAAGGCGGTCAGATTAATTGGGATAATTCTTACCCTATTGGGATGATTAGATGATCATTCTTACCCGATTAGGACTAGTTTCTAGCTTGAAAAGAACATTTTGACTGTCCGGCGCTGTACTTACCCTACCTAGTTACAGCCTATATACTCTATGGGGGAGCCCCTTGTCACCAGTTTGATAGGCTTCCAAGAAGTTTATAATTTAATATGCAGCGTATGATGTATTTCAGCCAAAATGCCACTACCTCCATAGGTAATCCAGCGACACGACGCCTGCATCTAAATGTCTATGATTCAGAAGATTCGCTCGTGCCACGAGATTAAAGAATTGTGGGGCTTTTCGGTAATGGGAATCAAATCCCTGTGGCGGTCTGGCGTCCTATAGTCTGCACGTGTTTTTCCATAAATAGTGCGCCGGCCTAACGCCTACACGGTATTCACTTAAGTAAAGTTTGTAAAAAAGATGGGCGGGTGGAATAAGCAGGTGAAAACACAGCCGCACTCCGATCATGAGGGGGCGATAACATGTATGTATGTAGGAAGTGGGCGGTGGAACAGAAATTTTGATCGGAATAAAACAGCAGGAAGTAAAGAACTCGCTTTCTTTTGAGATGTGACTGAAGACGCGTCGACTGTGAGTGGACAAGTAAGGTCTGACCTGCCGACATGTATCATGTATGTAGAGTTACTCTACTCTACGTGAACAAGCGAGTGTATGAGCGTGCCACCAAAAGAATTAATCGGCCTTTGAGATGGGCCACATACCTAGAAGTCTCCTACATACATAGCTATATAGCACCTGTTTGTTCCTTCTTGACCGTCAAGTACATAACAGGATCATCATCGATTCTCAAGCACACTGCGCGCGTGTACCTACATCATTTTCTATTATTATTCCACCCCCAGCGCATTCCTGACAACATTCCGGGTTTTATATCTTGCCCGCGCTCAACAGTGCCAACCTCTGGGCAGTTCTGTTATAGATTAGCTCCCTTGTTCCAGCGGCTTATTATTCTAAACCGCAGTTCTCGCATTCTATGGTAACGAAGCACACGATCCTTCCTTCTACCCCCTCGACCCTCATCCTGTCCACCACCACCATATCATAATCCTCCTCGTCCGCCCAACCCGAACATCGTTTTGATCCTAGGAAACACTTTCACTCTCTGCCCGTCCACATACTTGCAGAATACCCTCATTATTTTGGTCGCTACTAAATTCTGGAGTCACGATTGCAGAGTGTTAATCTCTCGGAACCTCCGGTCACTCACGGCCCCGGAGATCAAATACAGCAGACTACACCTTCAAAAATGCCTGCTCTAGACGCCCTCAGGAATAAACTCCCGAATAGAGTTGTTCTCTCGTAAGTTTTCTAGACTGTACACCAAAGATATTTGATTTCAAACAACTAACGCGTCAAATCAGCTATGCCTTTGACTATTTCATCATCATGTTAGCAGCCCTCCAGTCTTGACTTCACCATGAGATTCGACTAATCCTATAACTTGACCAGATTCTTCATCATCGCATTTTCAGCACTCGATTCAGCGGAGCCTCATCACCAGCGTTTTTCGCTAAACAACGAGTCGTTGCAATACCCATATGCGGACCCTGAGCGAATCTCAGCTGCCGAGGCAGGTGTGATTGCTTGCTTGTTCCCTTTGATATGTGTAATCTTCTGGACCATGATCATAGATGGTTTATATTCGCACCACAAACCAGCACAAACCAGGAGACGTCTCTTGGGCGGGGGTGGTAAATGGACGATGGCGGATAGATTATGGGAGATGAACTGTGCAATTTTAGGGTTGGGGTTAAGCGCCGCGGGATCAATCGTAATTACCGGCGCACTCAAGAATGCGACAGGCAAACCAAGACCTGATCTCATCGCGAGGTGGGTTTGAGACACTTCTATCAACACTTGTGGATGGAATGATTCTGAGCCTCCATCAAGCTTATGGGGCTAAGCAGAGACAAGTGAAACTAACGATATGAAATAGATGTATGCCGAAGCCTGGAAGTCAGAACCAGAAGCCATGGGGTCTTGTAACAAGTGACATTTGTACACAACCAGATAACCACATCCTCAAGGATGGGTTCAAAAGCTGGCCATCCGGCCATTCCAGCAGTACGCCCCCACAACCCCGAATTTTCCTCAGAAAGCTGACAACACCAGTTTCATTCGCTGGCCTTGGTTTTTTATCATTTTTTCTAGCTGGTAAACTACACGTTCTGGACACCCGTGGGGAAGTCTGGAAAACCATTCTGGTGATCATTCCTATTATTGCCGCTAGTCTTGTTGCCGTCTCTCGAATTATGGACGCCAGGCACCACCCTTTTGACGTTATAACTGGAGGTCTGATGGGATTTTTGGTCGCCTGGGCATCGTATCGCCAATACTTCCCTGCTCTCACCGATACTCGAAAAAAGGGCCGTGCCTACCCAATGCGATCTTGGGGGACTGATGAGACAGACAGAAAGCTTGGTTATGATGCTGCAGGACAGTTCAACAGTGGGCTCGTAGCGGACGAAGAGGAAGGTCAAAAACTCGGCGTTTTCAATCCACAACAATCCCCAATGCCATTGTCAGGAGCTGGTCTTTCGGGTGCTGGCGGAACAGGTATGGGCTTTATGATGGAACGAACAACTAGCAGCTTCTCTAACGAGTCCGCTGCAATTCAAGCCCGAAAACGCGAAGCCCAGAGGTCTGCCGGACGAAAGAACGGATTCTACGATCGCGATGATGAATTCGTGCACAGTTCAGAGGAAGGCATCGAGCTCCGTAACGCCCCTCAGCCCCTCCGAACATCGTCATATCCGCCACCGACAGGGTTAAGTGATGAAAGCGGAGACACTAGGTGGGGGATTTCACAGGCAACGGCGGCCATAACGGGAGCAGGAGCTGGTCAGGTTGGTGGATTCGAGCCGGTACGAAGGTCGGACACAGATTTTAACAATTTTGATATTAAGAATACACCTATGGGTAGCCGGGAATTGAACAGGGGGGGATCTGGAGGCTCGACAAGCCCACTAAAGGAATAAGTGCATAGAAGGGTAAATCTTACAGACGATGGCAGGGTTTAATTGTGATTTATCGCTATCTTTTTTCTTTACATATTGATACTTGTTGTCACATCTGCTCTGGTCTCGTCCTCTGAATGATAGAAAATTGATTGTTGATATCTTGTATTTTTTTGTACTTCATTTTTATTAGCATTTATTTTCATTTTTCTTTTTGTCGTTTTTGATAGCAACCCATGTGCTAGGGCTACCTATTTGAGCGAATACCCACAACTTATTTTTCTCGGCATGTTCTTTGTTCACTTCTACGTCTTTCTTTTTTCTTTTCTTCTATTCCTTGTTTGGGATACCGCGGCTTTATCTACATACTTTCCCTTATTTTCTTTGTTCATTCCGGGATTGGGGGTCAAGGAGGGAGGGAGGTCTATTTGTGCATAGTTCGAATTCGAAAATTGAATGAATGGAACGACCTGAGGACACCATTTTCCTCACATTTGGATTAGGAATGTCTTGGACCAAGGACGTTCACCCTCCGCTGGAAGTGCCCATTGTCAATGTTAGGAGGTGCCCTAAGAGGTCCACAGGGTGCCTTTGGCTTCGTCGGAGAAGGGCTCGGTCTCCGATCTACCAGAGTGCGGCGCTGGTAACAGTAACTCTAATCTCAGGCTAATTAGCTCAGCCTCAGCCTCGGGCTTAGCGTAAGTCGCGCGTTTGGCGCGTTTAATAATATCCGCGTTGCGGCCATAGCAACCATTCAGCATTCTTAAGAACATAAATTTTAACACCACATGTATAATATTTGTGATACATGAGCCTTACATACCCTTTGAGTATAATTTCTAAGGTAAGTTAATTTTAGTAATTTTTACCAGTTCTCTTGCCAGGCGCGCGGGTATTCCCAAATACGTTGGCGGTGAAGGAAGAAATAATTATAACTTACGCCAACTTTCGAAGAATCATGTGGCTTGCGTGCGCTTAGTCCTCCGAGGTCCCATATTGGTGCATACAAGGCTCTAGGATTTAGTGAGTGAACGGATCCTCACCTGTCAACACCCCATTTAGTTCGCTCACTTAATGCCAGAGCCCTGTACATAAGCATAAAGACTCAACTACGTTATTTAAGTACTCTAGCAAGACCTACATTTAGGTATTTGCTACTAGAATAGAAGCAAGTACATCAGTATACATGTACAAAGTCTAGTATATGTACATGGAAGTACTAAGCACCACGCTACAGATACCACCGTACCTACATCTTGTCTTTAGTCTAATTACATGTATAATCCGATAGGGCTAGCTAGGACAACGTCACTCCATGCAGTTAATCATATGTAGCTTAAGTGCTTGCATTTCTCTTTCCCCCAGAGTGCTACTACATGTAGTACATTGAGCTTGAATGAGCAGTATTCGAAACACCTTGCACAAGTTTCAAGTTGCCCTCGGACCATGCATATGATTTTCCCACATTCAAAATAATCAAGAGGAGGAACTTGAAACTTTGATTAATGGATAGGTATCGTTTATCGTTTCAAATCATGAAAACGTGCGACCATGCGATGACCAGTATATAAACACGCACTTCTAGTACTAGTAATCGGTATGTAACTCAGAGCAACGCAAATCAGTCAATTGGTTATTTACATATCTACTAGATTCACCTCATCTTTACCTAACCAATTGTTATTTTTTATACCTCCGGCGACTACGCAAAATATTCAACATGCCACCAAGAAATATTCGTTACGCCGATCGGGCTGTCTTGGAACACCTTGCTTGGTATTATTTGGTCTTCAACCCTATCATGATTGGTCTATACGGCCCTTTCCGCACCATTATGGACCTCAACTTACGAGGAGGTCTAGGTCAAATTTTTGAGCTTTTACTCGGTTACTACAACTTCTTCCGCAACTGCATTTTACTCTTCCTCGCCGCTATAGCCAAGCTTTTTACTGCCTTGCGGGGTCTGTCCTATAGCATTCTAGACTTCATTCGCCACCCGATGAGGCGGTCTCAAAGATTCCGCTCCCGCAGCCTTCTTTGGCTCACGAAGATTACTATCATTCTCGGTATCCTTCATTTCGTCTGCTTTAACGTCTACATTAGCTATCTAACAGTAGCCCCCACTCTCTGTTGGCTGGATAAAGACTGCCGCAGCTTTCCTACAGAGGTGAATTATGGCGATTTCTTGATAAGTGTGCCAGTAGTACCCGCAGTCAAAGCCTATAACATTCTAACTACACCAAGTACATACAAATATTTCAAATTACCTAAGTACCCAGCGATCAAAAAGAGAGATCGTGCAGTTTTCTTCCTACAGGTATCGGCCCAGACTTTCACAGATATCGTTCGGGCTGTTACTGAAAGTATGCCATTTTCAAGCGCGACCTTTTTTTCAGAAAAGGAAGCTGTCCCAGAAGCCGGAGCCTCAGAAACAGCGGAAGAGAAAAAAACGAGAGAGGGAAATACTGGGCAAGAAAAGACTTCGAATAAGGCCACTATGATTAGTTCGAAATATATACCATTATCAGGGTCAGCTGCGAATGATAATCAAGGTACAAATGGTTTGGGCGGGAGTAAGTCCACGGAACTTTCGACCGAGAGAGTTGAGTTACTAACTCAACCTTCCTTTTATCAAAAGCTGCTGAAAACCTTTATTAGGATCATCACCAACTTCCCCACAAAGGTTTATCTCTCTGTTCGTTCACTATATTACACAACGGGGCTGAGATATGTGGTTTTGGGTCTTTTAAATGGAGATATGTCTCTCTGGCAAGGATTATATGCAGCCACGCACCATTTTTGGTTTGTTTTTATTAGGGGTTTATACATTGCGAAAACAGTAAACTCTTATGTGGTGGAGCTAGTATGGGCTCAAGTACTTGCTGCTGAAAATGAGCCACCGGCGTAGCATCTATTAATGTTTTAAATTGATAGTTTCATGTACCTCTATAGACATTTATATACCAAGCAATTAAATCACCGAGCGATAATTTACAATCTGATATCTCCTTAGGTACATGATGTAGCTATATATATCGTAATTTATATCATAATATCATTGCAGATAACTTTATGCAGCTCTATCGATTAATCATAAATATATATAACACAGACCTATGAGTCTTTCTTTCCGAGCACCGTTGAAGAGAACACAGAGAAATCTCAAACATTTACCAATCTCAATATTTATTAACATATTGCGATCCTTCAGTTCTATCTGCTAAGCTACAGTTTTGTAAACACCTACACACACTAGATATCCTTTATTAGGCATGCCATTTACTAGTCGCTATAAACAGCTCGAGCTATCCTTAATTGTAGAACCGCTCCAGTAGATTAATGTACTATAAGCTGTGCGCGATAAAGCCAGTACTTGCAAGTCAATGATTAGATCTAGATACATATATACATAACGAATACTAGCTTCTGTGCAGAATTTATAGGTACATGGAACCCCTGTTTATGTTTAATTTAATCAGATATTGTCATAACCTCTGGGTTGCATACAATTAATGGAGTAACAAACAAATTTTTATATTTTTGTTCATGGTATATCACTCGGTAGATATACTCGCCCTTCAACCAGGACGTTTGGACCCCGAATACTTATACTAAAATTTCTAAACCTATACATGTACCTACACATATAACATAGCCTCTATACAAAGACCTAAGATATACTGCTTAGAACTATTTATTACTTAATTAAGATTGCGACCAACTATAACATAGCATGCTCCAAGTGCGCAAACTTATACAGTTCCTAGATTCATCTTAGCCAGCTTCAACACGTCAAAAACAACACCAACCTCCACGTATATCTCAAACCTTTCACTGCGTAGTTTCTTCCCCGCGTTTTTGGCATAGTGTAATCCACAGAAAGTCCTTGGTAGGCTGTGTTGTTGGTTGTTCCAGCAATGACTGGAGCCTTTGGAATAGGATGATCCATGGATGTGTAGAACTAGAACTCAGGTTATTCAGGGTGTTAGGTATAGTTAACTCGGTAGGGAGGTCCACAGGGATCTGGATTCGACGATGGCGGTGGCGGGACCGAGTGCAAAATTCGCTTACTCTCAGCCTTTTAAATACTATGTTAGATAAGTAAGAGAGATACTAGGTCTATGAATACTTTGAATGATGATGATTTACATGCTTTGATTATGGTGTGTGAGTAGTCTGTTTCAATACTCATAGTCGTTGTGAAATTAAAGGATTCGTCAGCTATAAACATATCGCACTAGCACTTCATCACATTTCCAAGGGAGACGGCCTAATAATATCAAAGCATATGTACCATGTTGCTTAAGGCCAAATATCACTAAACATCCAAACGGAATATCAGCAGAACGCAAGAATTCCTTCGCCTGTTAGTCAAAACTGAAGAGCTTAGTTCCGAGTGATTGATTGATCATTTCATTAATTGCATGCCTACATGTACTTCTGAGTGAGGTCTTATCATACAATGCCAGAAACAACAGGTACTTGATATACTAGGATGTAATTCTCCCGAATGAGGCCTAAATATCGAAGAAACTCCGTAGGCTTTGATCCCCTCTAATTATCCTCGTCTCGACTTTAGAATATCTACTCTAGATAGGCTAGCTAGCTAGCTACAGCAGGGAGAGCATACTTTTTTCCAGCAAAAAATATAGCGGTTAACGGTTGCTGTCCAGCTTAACAGATAGCACCGTAATACTATCATTTATACCTACATGTGGCCGTTAATGCTACTTCTGTCTTTTATTTTCGATCATTAAATAGGGCAATACCCTCAGAGAGCGTGTTATCAATCGGTATGCCCACATCTACTCCTCCGCCAGATACAGAAACAGCAATATCAGTACTTTACTCTAAACACAAACCATTAACTGCCGGATGCCCCTGGTCTGATCTTGATCTACTACCCCGCAAAATAAAAATGAAAAAGTGGATCCATTCATACCTACCCCAGACGTTGCGACGATATTAAGCGCCAAGACTTCACTGATAGAGCGATAAGAATACTGACTGACACATGCATACCCTGAGTATTAATATTCCCGGGCTTTTTTGATTATCTACGGGGCTATATGTACCTGGGCTTATCATGCCTTCGTACTCATCCTTTTTCGAAACGAATAGTTGATACGCATATATGGGCCGTAGACTTCCGTTATATGCATGCATCACAGGATCCTGAATGAATAAATTTAATCATTGTATCTCGTAATGAGCAGTAGCTCAGCGCGGTGGATACCTCCCGATCTACAGATACTTTGTATCACGCGTACTGGCCCCGAGATCTCTTGCTTAAGTTGTGGTTGGTACGCGTGGTGGTTGGACTGTGATATCGATCAACTATCCAATGAGGACAATGAGGTCCTCCGTGATGTGATATGACAAAAGTTTGTTGTATAAATATGCGAATCGTATCGATATTGTATGCAATATAGAGAAATATAATTGAGACCACACGCATATTCCCGGAAATATCATCCTATTAAGAGTAACGAGTGACGCAAAATGGATTTGATGGCCGATGAAGCAAGGGGAAATCGAAGGTAATCGGATATATATATCCTGAAAGAGAAGAAGTTTCGGAAGAAAAATGAAACATTTTAAAGCTAAGCCTGATACATGTTTTTACCACATGTTTAGTCTAAAATTAAGGGCATCACATAAAGCACAACCAATAAAATCGAGCAGGAATCGAATACTTCCAGAAGAAGATGATCATATATATGAAGAGCGCTGATTGCTGTACTTTCGCTGTTACTGTTGGGATATAGGGGTTTTCTTGGGCGATTAATGCGAGCGAAACATGTCACAATGTCACGGTGACATGGCACAATTGACGACGTTAGTTGGGAATAAAAACTTCGCAATCAATAAGTACGTACCCATTTTAGGAATCTCTTAGAGAACACATGTAATGAAGACACGGTAAACTGTGCCACGAAGTATATGACATCTGTCAGATAAGAAAGACTGCCGAGCTATATAGACACCCCTTTCTTTTTCTCAACCATGATCGTAACATCCTAGATTTCAAATCCATTCTGAGAACGCAGGGAAAGGTCGAACGAATAACACATCTACTATCGGATACCTCCCGCTTTTCCCACTAGAGGTACTGTGATAGGGTCCTCAGCCCATGAGCCGAAAGATTGAACCATGTCACCTAAGACATTTCTGGACCCGCTGCTCTGACTCCAAAGAGCTCTTTTTTCCTCTGAGAGACAGATGGACGGGAAAGCAGAGCTCGCCGGATATTTCCGTTCCAAGTCACAGATGATAAGCAAGGCTACTGATCCTCACCAAGAGTTTGTGTTGAGAGTGTAGTGATCAGGTTTACATATCACTCTTCCAGGATGACTGAATTTTCATCTGGAGAGGCTTCAGCTTTCTCTCAAATCCTTACACCCACGATGCAACCATCTATTGAACGGAACCACCCGAAGGGCCAAGTAAGAGAACATATTTCACTGTGCTGTTATCTGCATGCTGGAGTCTCTAAAAACCTCTAGCTTGAGTCCCAAATCATATGCATGGATATATATCTCGTTATCCCGTCTACGGCGGCTACACCTCATTGGCCCTGCATAGTATTCGACATCATAACTAAACGTGGAGCCTCGGATTATTCCGGAGAGCCAAGAACTTGACCGTGTTATGTTGGAGTTGGAGTCTTTACCAAGAGGCATGGCAAATGCTCTTTGGTGTCATATAATTTTGCATTGTTTATCCCCAAACCGGCTACAATCTCACAATCAGTTCAGACCAGGTAAGACTACCTGGTTTGAATAGAGTTGGAGTTTGGATGGAAACATTTTCTCCAAACACCTCAGTTGGGTTCTTGCGTGTTCTATGGGTGACACCCCAAATCTGTTAAGCGCCCATTATATGTCGAGTGATATTCTATGATTCTTTCCTGTCAATAGGGCTTTCGGGTAAGCACATGTAGGTACCTACATGTAGTCTGCTTATACATTTCGGACTAACTGGTATCATTGTTATCCTCATTGGTATTAGCCAGATAAACGCGCTAAACCTTTCTTATTTCGTCTAGTTTTCTTTCCGAAATGACCGCTATCGTGTAAGTGGCTTCATTGTACCTGATCATCTCTATCCAGTCCTAATTCAATCGACCTGCTGGTGTATCTATCCCCAAGCACAATTACAAATAACTCCCCGACCCCGCATCACATCTTCACAAAGTAGATCAAACGGACTACCTTCCCACCTCGACCTCAAATCCGCCCGCCCCCGCTTTACCTCCGCCCGAAGTTTCGGGTGGTGGACGTGAAAATTTATAGAAGGGTTAGCTCATCATGAGAAGAAGAAGGGCTTGGGTGTTACCGAGAAGTGATCCCCGGTTGTGGCGTTATGTAATTACGGTTAATTGTAGGTGAGGCAATTGTGGGAACAGCTGCTAGAGGATAATCAGGGACCATGGTCAGAGACAGGCGAAAGAAAAATGATATGATAGGTATATTTCTCCCTCTCGAGCTCTCCAGCGAACTACGGCTGAAAGACTCTATTGGCTGATTACTTCTTTATGTAGTTTGTGAAATGTCGAGGGTCTAGGACGGAACTCGAGCTCCTAGGTCCTACGCTCAGGTGTTGAGGAATATATTCTTCCATCTCATTGTTCTAGAGCGTCCCATTGTTCCGTCTCTCAAATTACAGGCCCTCGTCCTTCGCTTTTAAGCGCGCTCGGGCGTTCCTATGATGCTGCTCCCTTGCCTGTTCGTCTCGCTTCATTGCTAGAGCAAGGATGCACGGAAATTAAACCCACCGTTGTCTAGATAACTAGCTAGCTTAGTATAATGTGAGCAATCAAACAAAATCTCAGCTCGATTCAACTCATGGGGTACAATACCGTTAACCACAATTGAATCAAAACAGTGAATGTGTTCTGTGATCTTTTGGGGTCTTTATACCACCGGAGACCTGCCCTGGGAGGCTAAGCTAGAAGTGACCTGGACTCGGGGGAGACCTGCTTTGAGCTCCAAATGCGGGGGGTGAGAAAGGAGTACCTGTCTCTGAGTACTGTACCTACTTATTTGACCGTTTACTCTGCTTCTAAACATGTGGGAACGAGGCATGCAGCGGGAGGAGGCAGAGTCAACAACCGGTGAGGTGTCATTGTATCAAGGAATAAGAATATGCTACACGTATGTACCCCATTGACACGGTGTTGATCAACAGCATGTAGTGTATATTGAAAATCAGGCGCAAAGCCTTGAACATCTATGTTGTAATCCTGCGGGGAAGTGAGGAATTAAAGAAGGTTTGCGGTAAGGCTAGCAGCATACCTCCAGAGTAGCGCGCGTGCCCCCACTAAATTACAAATATGCTTTATTACGATGAAAATACGTAGTTCTAAATAGTTCTAAACGTGTATACCTGGACACACCCTATTAGATCAGCCCTCACACCTAGGAAGGAGCAATAGCGTAATAGAATAAATAAGAAAAACACGTGCTTCGCGCGCACACGAGCAACGCAGAGACATCCGACTGGATCAATTCAACCACCACCACCCCAGATCGGATCCTGAAGGAGGCTATTTCCCCGCGCTGTAAGGGATTCCACTCTACTTTTCATACTTTTTTCCGCCTGCGAATACACAATTGGAATAGGTACACGATAGTACTACTCTAACGAACTTCGTAGGTAATAGTTACACTTACGGTGACCTAGGGAACAAGTCCCGCCTCCTGGGTCTCGGGTGGAAGAGTATCGTCGCTAGGCACTGGCCAAGGCTCGTACTCATGTAGGATGGGAGGACTCGGGGGAAAGAAGCAGCTAACTATTCTATACCAACTGTAGATACCCTACAGACAGATCACAACCCATCCACCCCATTGGAGCCTTAGAGGTACCCCATACACGTCGCCGAGCCTCGAAAGAAAGAAAATTTTCTGCTTAGAGAATCTGAGTCTGGGGGGGAGAGTAAGACACACACCGATCCGACATGGACATGGTTATAATAACTGTTTCTCGGTAGAACTACCTAGGAGAATACCTGTACGGTACCGAACTACTCTACAGCGTTGGGTAGGAGAACAACACTACAAATCGTCCCACTAGGTCCCATCTTCGCTCACTCCGGGTTGATTCAGATCTCAGCTATTAATTAACTAGGCCTATATCACTTTTGGTTATCCGCTCACATTGAGCGCTAAAGGGTTCTTTTGGAACCTTCAACTGCCTTCGATCGTTTGCTACTCTAGGGCCAACCCCGTGGACGGATAGGAAGGGTAGGTCAGCCCGGCCCGCTGTCCGGCGATCATCTTGTGGACCACGCAGGACTATTTTTTCCTCTTTCCACTCACCTTGTCGTTCCCCACAACTACCAGAACCAAGTGCTAAGAAGTAGTGCGTTACTCGGAATATCTAATTCTGTCACGATACCTTTAAGAGGCGTTGTCTCGGTTCTTGCAGAGGGGGCGGGGGAGAGAAACTAAAACCATTTCGTAAGTGAGTTATATTACGATTGTGATGACGGAAGAATCATCCTTGGTGATGATTGCTACTAGTAGTAGTTGAGTGTTTGTTGGGTGTGTGTATGTACTCTATGTCTTGGTTTGTGCTCTATGGACGCCCGGTAGAGTACCTACAAATTGAATTCCGCAGAGCTCTACTACTCTAGAGTAAGTATGTAGAGTAGCTTCACTAGCTTCTTCTTCTCTGTCTGTGTATTATTTTTCCTTTCTTTTCTTTTTTTCCCACTTGCTTTTCTGGAGAATCCCTGGTAAGGGATGTTCGCGTGGGCTTTTTTGAGCTGTCGTACAGATTGGTACTTGCAACTTTGTACCTTTTGAGCCAAGTCGCCGTCCTCACTGCGGCGGTCTCCACGCCTAGTTTCCTAGCTCTAGCCCACCACCACCATGACCTACATGAATACCTACAGTACCGTACATATGTAGTACCACCACTACCAACATATCGGCTTTCTTTTATCTACTCCAATTACCCAACCCTACCTCAACTCTACTCACCTCACCTCACCTCACCTTACCTTACCTTACCTTACCTCCTTTTTCCCTTTCTTTTCTTCTTCTCATTTTCATATTAAACCAGTTACCTGTCTCTCTTCCTTATTTTAATTTTTTTTCTCTCCCTTCCTTTGAGTTTTAATCAAATACCTGGGCACCACTCCCCCCCATCGCTTACATATTTCTGTGTGTGGTTACTCGAATTCCGTTATCAGTTCGTTATTTCAGCCTCAGCCTTGTTACGTTATAATATATCATCCAAAGATAAGAGAAAAAGCCCTGCAGCAGCAAGCAAGCAGTTTTGTGTGTGCAACGAGTGAGAGAAAGTCCGAGTAGTCTGACTGATCAAGCTCTTTCCCACTTCGTAACCAACTTTTCCACAACCATCATACAAGCAACCAAACATGGCACAACGTTCCGCCCGCGCTCGAGTCAAGCTCGACAAAATCTCCGCCTCGGGATCTCCGTCCTTGCCTTCGACAACCTCTCACTCGCGGACAGGGTCGAAGGGTGTTGCGAAGATTGGCTCTGGGGGTTTGCTGACGCCGTCTGTGTCGTCTGTGTCGGGATCTTCGCGCGGGAGCATTCAGTTGTCGCATTCGGGCCCAAAGATTGGGAAGAGCGCCTTGAGGAGCTTCTTTGATAGCCATAGTGAGAAGATTAGAGGGAGGTTGAGTAGTGGTTCGGGTCTTGGGAAGAAAGATGTGCACCAAAGTGGATATGGGTTGGGGTTAGGATTGGGGTTGGGTGGTGGCATGTTGTCACTAGGTGAGAAGATTGAGGTAAAACGATGGGAAGGTGGCGGACGACGAGAAGAATTATGGGAAGGTGGAGGGCAAGGACGAAAGGTATATACTATGTTCCTTCCCTTAATATCAGAATCTTTATTAATAATTTGTCGATAGGACCTGGAGTTATGGTTCCCGGATGGTGATACACTAGTTTATCTTACCGAACGGCCAATAATACCTCGAAATCCTCAAGGTCTTTACAAACCACCACCGCCGAAAGCATCATTTCGACTACACTCATCCATTCTAAGAAAGACTGAATCACCATTTTTGATAGCCGCGCTCGAAGGATCCTTTAGAGAGCGACCGTTAACGCCCCCTCGGTATACAGGTGCAAACGGATCCGATGATGGGATCTCACCTACAAGCATGGAGTTTGAATACCAGCTTGGCTCACAGAAAAAGTCGAGTAAGAGCGATGCAAATAGCGAGGAAGGCGTTCAGTACAGACTATATTTCCCTGCGCAAATGGGTGGTGATAAGCTCGCAACCCACAAGCATCATCTTACCACACGCAATTTCTTTGCAGTCCTTTTCAACAAAGCGCTAGTAGGTATGACACTGGGTCAGACTCTGCTTGACCTCGTCGACCGAATGGACTTATATCTTAGCCCTCCGAACCCCCTGAATTACGATCTTCTGGATCATGGAGTATCAGAAATCGAATCTCCTTACGGAAGTCTTATGAGCCCCAAGGGGCAAATGAGCACCCAAAAGATCATAATTGATTACCTCAAAGATCGTGATTTTGATGATGTTCGTAACTGGGCTGAAGGTGCTGCAGGTCTTGTGGTCTGGGCGGAAAGGGCTAGTGCATCTGGAGCCTTGAGTTGCGGGTTAGGTGGTGGTGAGATGGTAGGAGGCGTTGAAAGCCTATGGCGGGAAGGATTCGTTCATTGTACAGGAATGCTGGCGCGGCTAGAAGGGGGCGGAGAGTGGAGAGACATATCACCCATCACAAAGGCCCTGATCGACCGAGCCTCATTAGAGATTCAAGTCCGTGTTGCTGGTGCGGACCAGAGACTGAGCAATTTCAACTTCACTGACATGTGGCCTACCACATCTTCAGCAGCACCACATGCAAGGGCAGCATTTGATAAGTTCCAAAAGTTTTTGGTTAAGCACTATTCCTCAAGGTTTGGGTCATGGCCGCCTCACACACCCGATGGCCGCCTGAGCAGAATGGTATATGTTCAGCTCCAGAGAGATTTCTCGGCGCTTTATGACTATCTAGTCGACAGGGATGTGTCGTGGAGTAACAGTAATGCCCAAACCCACCACCCCCGCCAGAACAATACTCAGGGAGTTGTGGTAAATAAACCAAACAACACCGTTGCCGGAAACAAACTTGTCAATCATAAATCACCACACTGGCGGGCAGACGACGAGGAACTTCACATCACTGATATTCTAATCACATTTGATGAGAAGCAAAATTATCCGCATATGCCATATCCGTTCCCATTAGTGCCACCACCCATGGTTATGGGGCGAGGTTTCAAGAATCGTTTCTTTCAAGGTGCCAGAAGAGGTTCAATCACAAATACGCCGACATCAGCGTTTACTACCCCTGCCACCGCCGATAAAGCTGCTGCATTGTCGTTATCAGAGTCGACCAATATCATGTCTCTCATGAGTTCATCAGTATCAAATGATCTGGTGGATGCATTTGCAAAGCATGAGAAGTCTATTTCCGCATCAGAAATTGACCCACATGATGCCCGAAAGGGAAGATGGATCCTTATCTATGGAATTTTACAAACCCTTGCTACAGTCGCTGTCGACGCACCAGGAATCAGATACACTGAGGGTGTTGATTACTTCCTCTGTCCCAAACTTCGGGGTACCCCACCATGGAAATATGGTGGTGAGCGTGGCATGGATTCATCAGGTTTGTCGGGATCTAGCATGGCCGATGAACGGAGCCATTTTCGCTCCCACTGCTGGACTGTTCCAAGGACCTGGAGGCTTGCCGAGCCCTTGCCTTCGACTGCAGCGGTACCAAACTACAGCCGCGACGATAATGAGCGCGAAACATCAGAGGTATCAGGGGGGAGAATGAATGATATTGAGAGCGGGGATGATGGAGATGATGAGATGGGAGATGTTGAGAGTAGCCCAGTCATGGGTGGGGGATTAGGAAGGAAAAAGAGCAAGAGATATGATAGCATTTCTAGTGGCAGCGGATTAGGCTCTCCCGTTCTGATGGAAAATAAGGTTAGGTGGCAAGATGCATGGGGCATGGGGCCACAGGGGACCCCAGGAAGAATGGGAGGCGGTCCTTATTATCATTAATGGTTAGGGTTGGGAATTTAGGTTTTGGTTAGGGCTTGGTTGGGGATTGGAGTTGGAGTATTTTTTTTTTATCTTTTTTATCTCATGTCACAATCAGCTTTCGATCTCATTTCTCTTTTTTCGTTTATTTTTGGGTTTCTTATTGATTATTGTATGCTATTCCACTGGGCTCTTTTTTCGATTTCTTTTGTTCAAATACCCTTTTCATGTGTTTATATCTTGAAGGCGTGAGTGATACCCAATCATCGGACCAAAAATCTCCCTCTCTGTGAATCATAGAAGCGTGACGTGGCTTATAAATAATTTCAACCCCCCTTGATTAGTAACATTACATGTACTATTCAATACGTGACAAATGATATTTTGGGTGTCACATTAATTGAATATTTGGCTACATAGAATCACCTCGAAATCTGTGCCGATATTTATTAGTAATACGGCATTATTTGCGAATATTAAGTATGGGCACACCGAACTCCTCGTTGACTCTATGGAAGTATCTCGTGCATCTGTACCGAGAACCATTTCGGTGTGTATCTGACGTGTGTGAATCATCAAACCCGCCCCATGGCTCGAAGAAGCTTCACTGGACCGAAGAGCGGAGAGATACGTGATTAGCTGGCTTGTAGTCAGCTACGTTGCAACTACTAGTCCCACATATCTTCTAGGTTTGGAATTGTAATTTTACCTCTATTTGCAGCACCACACCTTATATATCTGCAAGATCCAGCCTTCCATACCTCTTCTCTTCTCATCTCCAGTTCTATATCCAACTAACAAAAGAAAATACAACACGGCAATGGTGTAGCAGCTCATTGGAGGATCTTGAATACGCCGGGCGAATGAGATACGAGTGATCTCACATGATTCAAGTGCAACATCGGAATCGAGAACAAGCGCAGGCTCTTTCGAGAAAAGCAAGCCTAGATACAGGTGCCTCTAAAAGTTTTTATTATACCGCCGTACTCTATGTATGGTTATTGAAAACACTACCCTTTATGACCTAAGTCTAGCTGACATTTGTGGGTTAGGGTTCATTCATCTCGCCAGTTATATAATACTGGTGAATCTGTCATCTTCGCAAACCACATCAGATCGAACTTTCACGATCATACACGTCGCCCAACTCTCACACCTTCAAAATCATAATAAAAGCCTCACCACCCGATAGGACCATCATGATGAATGGCACGTTGTCTAGGGGCCTGGCCGAGACTAGCTTGGGAGACGTCATAAATATGACAATTTATACTTGACCCCATTGGCGTCGAGTGCGCACCTATGATTCCCGAAAGCTTACCGATCACCACCTTCATGGTTTCGTGTACCAACCACTACCTTACATGCCCCTCCAGCATAATATAATTCAGTATCTTTTCGGCAGTTCATTAAATGCCAGCAAATGTTGATGCAACGAGCGATATTCATGTGAAAAAAAATATATAAATTACACAGGTCAGGTCGGGGCCAAAGCTGAAGAATTGAGATCGATACGCGCTGAGAATTTCTGTTTGGTCCGACTAGGATGTAGGGCTGGACTTTCCAAAGTAACGTTTTACTAGCAGCTCTATAACGAAATTATAATTATTACAGTCGTCGATGCCACGTCCGACCCAAGTCGGTATGCGGTCACATTCATGTATGTACTCTATCTTGGTCAGAGATTGATCACTGATAGAGGATATATAGGATTCAAGAAAGTATCTAGCTCCTTGAATTACCCTAGCCCTGCTTTGGCGGACAGGGCTGCAGCTTAGGATAAAATACATGTATCAAATTGCAAATGCATATCCTTTTTGTGTTGATTCTATATTTATATTTACCGTTTGTACCTGGGTACGTACGTGGGAAACGCTTGATCTGCATACTCAAAAACATCCCATTTCCAAGTTGGCGTGAGTGACTGAGGGGTGTTGGTGGCTTCCATGATCCACCTAATCCACCCAGGGATTTGGAGCCGCATGCGGGAGACCTGCAGGCGCTGGGAAGCTTGCCACCCCATGCATCTTGAGATCAATAGGCCATCCATTGGATAACCTCTCCATCGCTCTTCGCATCGCCAGTACAATCTAGCCACGTCAGTCCTCCGCCACGACGTGAAGTGCTCTGAGCCACTGACTGGGAACACTTTTGCGCACTCGGATTGGATGAAACATGAAGCTGATTAAGGCTAAAATATTTCGTTGCCAGCATTTTGCTGTTTGGTGCGGGGTTGACAGAAGTGTTGTTGTTTTGCTTGACGATCAAGGTTTAAGCTCCCGACATACATATTAAATCCAGTGGCCCCATCTTTAACTTTTATGCTTGACTGCGAAATAATTAAAGAAACCCCACCGACAACTGCTTCAAGATCAACAGCCCTCTGAGGGACAATCATCAGCTATCACAATGTCGTCTTCGATGGAGGTGACGTTGGGGTATGATTACAGTACCGGAGACTTTCTTGCATTTGTAACACTCGTCCACAAGCTCTACTGGCTATTTTACAAAGTAGCAAAAGATGCACCAGAGGACTTCAAGAAGCTCGTCCGCGATATAGGAGCACTATTCGAGTGCATCTCAACTCTCGATGAGGAAGCTACAAAACCTGGCTCGCCTCTAGGCCGTGCAAAACAAGAAAGAGTACGCGCTGTGAAGAACTTGATAAGTCGAGGGGAGGTGACACTAGAAAGGCTGCAAACTTGGGCGGAGAAGCACGAGACCCTGCGAGAGATATCGAGGCCGAAGATGAAGCAGTGGTACGACAAAGCACGATGGGCCTACAACATACCCGAGTTGGATGCAATGCGGAAGCAGGTGGGTTACACTCCGAGTCAATCAGACTGCGGTGAGGGCATCGCTAATCCTGGCCCGGTAGGTACTTGGTCATGTTGGGTTCATGAGATTATTCTTGAACTCACTGGGCAAGTAATGATCCCTAGGCAGCAAAATCCTTCTTTCGTGCAAATGTTGATCAAAGAATGGTTTTCCACAATAGGCAATATCGCGAAAACTCGAGTTTCGATGAAGTGTTCGCAAAATCAGTCATGGGCGCGGCTTTCAAGAATAACGAGAAGGTTCTGCAGCGGCATTGGGCAGCAATTGCAGCGGACAAGTGGAACGAGGCTGGTAAACTATGGCTGAAGTCGAATGTGATTATAAGACTCCAAGCAACTGTATAAAGACGGCTTACTAACAAAAGACCAGACGAGTGCCTCTAAGCCGCTCCCAATGTCAACACCTAAGCAATTGGAGATGAATGGTGGGCATCACCTCCCCTCACCACCCCCACCGCCCGTGGTTCTACACCCTACACGATTGAATCCACCACCACCGCCGCCACCGCCAGTTCCGGTATCCCCCTCGAGGCAAGGAATGGTTCGATGCTCGTGCAAAGACCCCAATTGCAAATTGTGGATGAAAGCGCCAAGTGCAAGACCATGAAAGCAAGATGAGAGATTATATTACTGCAGCGAAATGGAACGGAACGAATAGTTTGTAATAAGGTTTTGTCACCCTGATATTTTGATGTATAAATTTCTTTTAGAAGGTAGGGGCGAGGGGGTTTAGGGGTTTGAGGGGAATGCCCGAGGAAATGGAGGGAGGGGGAGCGGCAGCAGCTGGGGTTGGCCAAGAGGGGGATAATAAGGGAATATGGTATCCACCACCAATTTACCACCTAGCTATCTAGGTATATACACACAACGCGTACGTTGTACCTTATGTGTGTTATTATGGACAGGCATGGCAGGGATGATCTTTTATTCATTAGATATCGATTCTACGCATTTGAAGTCGATCTTTAATTTATGAGTTGTATTATTTTTACCAATGAAATTTAAGTCTTAAGTTTCAATGGCACGTAATAGGTAGGATCAGTACTTAATTCTGTATAAATCCCATAGCGCCAGGGTAACAAGAAACAGTAGAAAAATGTACCGGGTGTTGAGGGTAAGTGATCAGAATCTGATAAGTGAATGCTGCAGTGAATATGTGTATTTGTCTTATCACTTTTCGCTACACCCTAGTACAGCAGGGCTCCACCGCAGATTTATTAGATATTTCTTGGCGGTGTATCCTCTCTCTCAATCTTCAATCGGTCCCGATTCGTACCAATAGCTTTTCAAGTAGGGTATCCAATAGCCTATAATACTATATGCAGCAAGTAAGAAGCGGGGGGGTCTTTCAGCAAAGATGCTACTCAACGGGATAGAAACGTAACGTTCGCGACAGAGATCAGTAACTCCGTGAAAGACTCTGCATATATTCAGTAACTATACTTACATTTGTTCGATTTCCTGATATTACTAAAATACTGGGCGAGTAAGGATACCCTGTGTCGTTTTCCCAGGTCTAGGCCTCTTGCAGTCTTTATGTTTAGGTTAGTTGAGTAGGTACAACCCCGGTGTATTGATAAGGTATTATCTGTGGGTGAACTACCGAGTGATAAAGCATGATGCGTAAACGTAATCAGAGGCAAGACAAGATAATTAGTAGCCGCATTTCACGCCTCGCCCATAAGCGAACGGATTTTTTTATCCAATCCACCGCCTATAATATACTGGCGATTGATAGGCACATGCGAAGTTATTACCATCGCTGCTGTCTGCTGGTTTCGGCCGAGGCTTGATAATCAACTGTAGAAGTTAATAATAGACGGTCGATTCCCTGTCTACCCAACGGTTTATTATGATAGCAGAATCCTATATGAGAGGGGCCATCATAGGTATAACCGCCGTATAAATGTCCCAAATGTAAACAAACTCCAAACATCGCTTGCTGAATCTGTAGCAAAGTCCGTGGTGGTTGATTAGTTGCATTGGTTAGGCGTTGTATTGTCTGTATTTAGATTAACAAGTAAGCCACTGCTATCATGTAAATCAGCACGTGTACCCCAGCGTACTCGACCAAGGTTCACGATATTTAAACGGAAGTCGCCGCCTTCCTATAAAAATATGATTTCAACTCTCAGCTCAAGGAAGCGAAACTGAATACCGCAGAGAGTTGAAGTAACTTAGTACGTCTCCCGCGTGCCTAGCACTATCATAGCCAAAGGTCAATACCATAAATACCCGGTGCCAAGTTCCAAGAAGTTTCAGACGTTTCCTAAGGGGATTATGTAAGTTGAAGGACTGCACTAAACTGGAAGGTACAAAAGGAGGTTTTGGAGATCCCCGACTATCATGGGTTCGTTGGCTCAGAGTTTCGATAAGGTTTTTTATCTCGATAATAGGAGGTTGCGGGGTGAGATCAGACTAAATGGAAGGCGCCCTAGGTCAGCCAAATCTACCGTTGTTACTATCGACCTGATTGGTGTATCCCCACACCCAATACTAATATTATTAAATAACTTCCAGTTCAAAAGTCCAGGGGCGACAACTCTGTTTGGACGTCATACCTTCCCCTTTTGCAGAAGGTGGAAATAACCTTACTTGTCGGAGCCAAACGGACCCGAGATCCCTAAGGTTACTGATAGTAATAATTATGCAGGCCCCCTTAGCGGATCGAGGCGAGAACCGTGGTGGGTTTAGTGAGTTGAATCCTAGAGTACTGCATTTTAAAGTGCCCCAGTATCTGATAACGAGAGCCTGTAAAATACACCACGAGCGCAAGAACGTAATGATTCCCCTAACTTGAGTAAGGGACTTCCTTGATGTTTCACGGAAAAGGAAGGAGCTGCAATAGTGAATAGAGATAGCCAATTGGGGTTGAGAGATCGATCATGATCTGTAGCAGAATGACAGCTCTGAGATGCTAGAGCTGAGGATATTATTCTCGTGAGCATGAATTCGGTTCTATAAAGACTCGTGAATCCCTCAGCATTGCCCGATTCCCCAAGTTGACATTCCCACTAGCAACTCACTCAATTCGCATTCACCACTTACATACTCAATCATGAAACTCGCCGCAGTAGCCCTCTTCTTCACGGCCGCCCTCGCAGCCCCTACACTCGAGAAGCGAACTCCTCCAAACATTCCCACTGCCGCTTCCGCAAAGACCATGCTTGCCGCTCTCACCACAAGGACCACAGATGCCACTGGTTACTCCCGTGATCTTTTCCCGCATTGGATTACCCAGAGCGGATCTTGCAAGTAAGGCGCCTGGTAATTATTTATAAACTCGATTACTGATAATGGAACAGCACTCGTGAGGTAGTGCTCGCCCGTGACGGATCCAACGTAGTCCAGGCCAGCGACTGTTCAGCCTCAAGCGGAACCTGGTTCTCGCCCTACGACGGTGCGACATGGACCGCCGCTTCTGATCTTGTAAGTTTTCATTACCACATCCAGCTTGATATCTACATAGCATAGGAATTAATACATCTACCGCAGGACATCGACCATGTTGTACCCCTCTCCGATGCCTGGAAGTCGGGAGCCGGCACCTGGACGACAGCTAAACGTCAATCCTTTGCCAATGATCTCACGAACCCACAACTGATTGCTGTAAGTCCTCAATCTTTTCTCGAAGAAATATAAACTGACGGTGTGGCACAGGTCACCGATAATGTGAACCAGGCGAAGGGTGATAAGTCGCCTGATGCATGGAAGCCACCTCTTAGTAAGTGGTCCCATCTCCTTTGAGCTGAGGAAGAAGAAGTGAACCTAATATTTGTTTCAGCATCTTATTACTGCACCTATGCGAAGATGTGGGTTAAGGTGAAGAGTGTGTGGGCATTGTCTGTGACTTCAGCTGAGAGGACAGCATTGACGAGTATGTTGAATACGTGCTGATGCGTTTTGCTTTTTGTGAGATGAGATGCATACATGTATGCATGTATGAATGTAGCGGATAACAAATATGGGGATCAATAAATAAAACATACCTTTCTCAATTGTTTTGATTATGTGACCTAATCTATCCGTATCTGCAACGCATGGTTGCCTGGGCCTAATAAGCACCATCTATTCTATAGATGTCGTTGAGGGGAAGTTAAGGAAGGTGTTTTAAAAGAAAGTGATGGGTGGGTTGAAACAAGGCACTTATATAATTATAGGTTCATGACATTCGCTAGGCCTGCGTACATCGAAGTCTCTCTATGAGAATTTTATCACTACCTCACCGCATACGGTCCAGAGTAAGGAGAGTACTAATCAACTAAAAGCAATTATTCGGCAAATAGATCACTAATACCGATTTCATCACCTAATCTGGGGATGTGTCATGTAGGTGAAGCGCTTATCTTCACCTTCCCAAACCTTTCACCTCTAATTCGTTTAAGCTAGGTGGTACATACAAAGGAAACATGAGGCGCATACATCACACAAAATCACTCATAGAAGTGACATCTACATAGCTGTCCGACACTATAAGAAGCTGTACTTGTTTTTATGTTGATACGAGGTGTAACGTTATAATAGATGTAGGTGGGGCCTAGATTGTTGATTCTCTGTACATGTAGATCTGAAAACGGGACTAGGGGAATATGTATATGCACGATGCTCTATCTTTCAACTGTGGAATTTTGGTAAATAGAAATCGAATTTGGATGTGCATGCATACTAAGTACATACGCCAAACTACATGTAACCAGAGGAGGATGTTTCTAGCTGTACGCCTGCAAGAGGCTGATTTCCAGCTGGAAGTGACCTAGCCAGAGATAAATTTAGGCGACGAGATCTAACGTTGTCTACATGTTCAGAACAGCTCATATATGTAGTCCCAATATTGAGATCTTAAAATGAGGGCCGGGAACACTGATTGTACAAATGTAAAACGCAATCGAGTGATTTACTATGATTTCTATACAGGGTTGCGCGTGTATATACGCTTTATAAACGTCAACGACACTCCCATTCGGGAATAAGTTTACGAAAGCCTTCCTAGTAATTGCAACCTAAGGCATCTTGGCATAGGTTTAGGGTTAATGTGAAAAGCTAGTATTGAATCAGCGCAACCCAGTGGAGAACAAGATTCCTTTCGTCACAAATCAACAATCTAAAGCATAATGAATTTTTTGTGAAAATTACAATCTATACCTAATTTATGCGAACTAGCATAAATTATATCTAATTTTCGTGGCCCGTTCCACTAGTTTGACGACCCTTTACTAAATACATACCTACGTAGTATACAGACGATGGTTGATATAGAATCTTAGGACAAAGTAGGTCCCGAGAATGCCACTAATTGGCTATAGCTATGTAACACTATATGTATATAGATATAGTCCCTTTCGGGACATGGATGATCACTCGCATTTTTAGGGTCTCGACACTTGATTGTCCGAATTGCAAAAACCAGCGTTCGTATTAGCGATAGCTCTAGCAGAATAGTGCTTTCCAGAGCTAGAGGAGTAGCTCATAGGTAAAATCTGCGCGAAGGATGATAAGAACCAACTAAACCAATGGTTCCAGTTTGCTACCGACTGCATATAACATAGAAGTAAAATCTCTGGACGCGGCTTGTCAATCGTATAGTCGCAAAATGTTATTCGAGGTAGTTTATAGATGGCACATATACCTATTCGCAAACGCTGAACAGTAATAGAACCAGGTTGGATCACAAGATGTCACCCGGTCGATCTTTGGGGCAAGTGAGGTACCGAGTTCTAGCATCCAGAATAAGGAGGATAGCACATATGTGGTGAATTATACAGTAAAAGTTAGTTATAGGTGTGTTGTTAACAAGGTAAATCTGTTGGCTTTTTTGCCTTCTTTGGTCTGTCACCGCGTTAGTATCGGAGCGCAAAGACGCTCATGTTAATATGATATGTGTTCTTTCTAATTTGTCATAAAACGAGGCCGCATCCAATTCTTTTATTTAATTGAACTACAATACTCCTCCTGGCCCTGGAGAAGAGTTGCACTATTTGCATCATAGAATATCACTCATTTCTTGGGAGTTTTACGTTCTGACCTCTTTATCTATTTTTTTCATGCCATTTTTGCGAAGCCTTACGAACCAGGAGGTCCTGTTAAAGTATATGTGTGAAAGCATATCTTATGCCACTTATATATTTCCGTGCATATATGGAGTGATGGGTTATAGTTGCGCATTTCATCAGTATGCTGTAGGAACCTTTTCCTCCTGCTATACTCACCTCACACTCCGGACCCACTATAATGCATTCTGGCATGAGGGATATAGAAGACAAACTGTCTATAAGGCGCTGACATGTATATCGCTCGGTGAAATAGACTTATAACACCCCTGCCGTCCAAAATTCCTATCGGTGTAGGCCTACCTCTTTCGGGACTCGACGCGCGTTGTGCGCCACATCTAGTACCCGCGCGCACCATATGGTATGGAACCTGTGACTTCTTTAAGAAATATGACCGGTTAGATTGAGCCTGAGAAAGTCGCCTCGCAAGGGGGATAGGTGAGGGAGATCTATCTGCCAAAATTGAGTATTTGGGGGCGCCGTCCACGTTCGACTTATATAGGCATTCTTAGTAGGAAGCATCATACACAGATATATACGTCTAGGGGAATATATAAAGGGATTGTCGTTTCTTACCTTAGTCAATGTTTGTTGCTCTTGAAGATTTGCTCACTCTGCCAGTGAGCTCGGCGTTCTCGTGTGGGGAGAACGAAACAGGTTTCAAGGGGAGGGATAGCCTTACTACTTAAGTTTCGGTAAATGCGGCCGGGAGCTTCCGCTAAGCCTATGACAAGGTGCGTGCGTAACACACTGCGTCGCAGATTTGCATACGTACTTTAAGGTAGAATACGTGCAAAGTCACTTATTTCGTGGGGAGAAAAACAGCTGAGACCTCAATGACAGTACAGAGGGGCCAAATCAAGTGAATTTTTAACGATCACTGTGTGAGATGATACACTTCCCACTCTTCACTCAAACCATACAATCATCAAAGCTTCCGTTGGTGGCTAATCCTCAAAACAATAGATATAAAAGGATCCGCAATACTTCGGGAGAGTTTCAGGAGTCCCTCCGGTATTTGACATTCCTCCACAATTGACGAGCGTGGCACTTTATGGGGGCTAAGACAATATATATCATAGCTTAATCTGACCCTAAACGAATCATGCGTCTAGTTTTCTTAAGATACTGGCTGGGGTCATGGTCATCCTGGAAGGCTTGTTGCCTTCATCATATCACGAATGATTGATTGCCCGCATATGCCATATGCCGAAAACATGGAATATCCTGTACCGGGTATGGGGCTGGTGAGGTCTTGGATTCGTGGCCTACAGGGCCGACAATACCATAATTCTCTCGGTGAGAGAGTTTTTGTCTGAGCATGTAAAGCGGACGGCAGTAAGGAAGAATGTATGTAGGCTATCATTCAATATTCCCAGATGTTCTTACCTGTAGCTGTGAATGTAAGCGATTCTCCTCTTAGAATATAGGAGGATAATGCTAATAACTGGTATCCCCAGTATATTCGGCTTCTCCGCGAATCGCCTGCTTCATACCACCGTACTCACTATGATAAATCTATCGGCCATAATTCACAACTGGTCAAGGCAAATCTTTAAAGCAGTAAACATGGTGTTTCCAAGGAATGAAGGTGCTTTAGTGTTATTATTGGCACTCATAATGAAGCAACACAATTGCAACGAATCCAGGAAAACATATAACCCGTACCTTGCCACCCATCGAATTTTCCCCCGCCTCGCTCTGCCTTAATATTTCCCCGCTTAAGACGAAGCTACTACCGCAAGATTTGGAGCGTAAAGCCCGGGCGTTAGAGAAGATCCTGGTATGTAAAAAGCACCAATTATTGCTCGAACTGTGGCGAATCCTTCAGTTTTTGGTGAGAGAAACTTACCAGGATCTTATTTAACACCCGGGTGCAACGCTCCAACTTTTACGGTAATATAAAAGGTGGGGATAGAGATAATCATTACCTGGGAGAAACATGAAGTCGAATAGAACTTCGGAACAAAGCAGCTGAGAACCCGTTAACTAAATATGTGCACAGTGCCTGAGCCCCCCACGGTATCAGCCAAGTCCATTCTTCGGTAGAGAGTATACCGGGATGGGGATCATCAGCTGTTTCGAGTGGATTACATACCCAGGCCTAACGTCGATCTTAATACTTTAATCCCGTTTCGGTGCTCACTGAATATTGGCCTCGAAACTGTGGTAGGATTCCATAACTGGGTTTCATTTTTTCGATAAACTCTACTCTACACCGTGCCTAGAGATTCTTATTAATAGATGTGCAGATTCACAGGGACCGGGGTTAAGGAGGTCAAGTCGGTGGCAGGTAATATTGTGCCTACCATAAAGTCAATATTATTGTTTTTTCTTCCATTCTTCCAATCTAGTTCCGTCTGAACATGCTGGAAGCGTATATGTGTACGAGTACCGCTGCGCAGGAAATGGAAATGGACCCGACCCTGGATGGTGGAAATTTTTCATCCTTTTGTATGGGTTGGAACTGAAACGCTGGTGCTAAGAGGCACAGCACCGCACGAAACAGGCCACACCACACCTCATTAATTCTGGAAAGAGTCGAATCTGTCATGGTACTCTACTAGAGTTCCCATGGTAGTAAGGAAAACCAGCGCAAGTACCAAATGCAGGGGTTAGAATCGCGATGACGAGTCTCGGCGTGTCGCCGGTTTATCCGGGTGAAACAGCAGCCGGGGTGAGAGAAGCAATTTTTCTTTTGGTTTTTGGGGGTAAGTTAAAGAGGCTCTTATCAAAACTGCAACTTGTAGGGGTTCTGAATTGAGATTCGACGTCAGAAGTAGAGTAACTAACCCATATAAGTTGGGAAACGTCTCGGAGCCAATGCCCGCTTGTTAAAGACAGGAACGCGCGTCCCGACTGACAGACGGACTGACAGACTGACAGAATTATTCGGGAAGTTAGATTTATACTACATACAAATGTAGTTTTTGCGGTTGAAAAGCAAGATCGACTGGACATGAGAGAGATGCATAATATTATACATGATCCCCATAGGTGAAATGCCTATCTCGGCCAACAGGTATAATTGTTACTTTGTGGGAGAAAATAAAAAAGGCATAAAATCTCACTCTTGAGAATTAAGAGAAAGAACCCGTTGGACCGATGCAATTGATACCAGGATGACCCCGACCGACTGCCAGAGGCTCTCTGTCGGCCGGACTGCAGCAAAAGGGTGGAGTAGCCTTCTACCTCGGACTCCGGCCGAGAGTTGTCCGTTTTGTGCTGGCCAGGCGAAATCAAACTTGGGACATGTTCGGGCAGCTAGTTGATATTCGGTGTTCGGGAATCGGTCCAAAAGTGAACCAAGTCCTGATGAACCCAGGAATGGGCGAATGAGCTTGCATCGCCGCCCAGCACTCATGAAATCCTGTCAACCTCCCTCCCCAGACCTTTTAATGCGCGCGCGTCATGTTATAGAGGTGTGTGTAAGTGTGTGTGCGTGTGTGTGTGTGTGTGTGTGTGTGTGTGCTTATGTGTTTGTATGTAGAGATAAATACATACGCCTAAAAGAAGTAACCAGATAAATCTCCGGCATGTGCTATCCGTGGAGCATGTACTCGTCAGCTTGGTCAGGACCAGGGTTAATCCGTCCGCACACAAGTTACTCCTGGATATCGGCCATCCTGTTACAGGAGTCGACGTAAAGTAGGTACATCGAGTGGAGCAGGTGTGGTGTGTCTCGGGAGGGAAAGCTTGTTCACATCCAAGAGTCCATATATATCACTTGTGAATCCCCCCACCACCCACTTTCTGCATTGTCCAGTCATTTTTCAACATAATACAAAACCGTTACATTTCTACTCTTCATTCACCAACTATTATTTATTTTACGATATAACTGGATTTATTTTTTCTCCTATTTCTTGTCGCTGCGGGACAGTTAGTACGTTTGTCAGTAATATCTTGTATTGGGATCGATTCTATTATTTGAACGAATCTCGCTGCATCGTTCCAACGCTCGTCTTACTGTATAACCGCCCAGCAGGTCTTGGACCTTTCGTCCCAACTCTCGTTCAACATTCACGGGGCAACCCTCAACATTCACGGGGCAACCCTCAACATGACGGGCGCCCAGCGAGCCAAATTATGGCGCCAGCCCGAAGCAGCAGCAGGTGCTCTCTACACTCGCCTCGCATCGAAGCGGAACTTCGCACGAGTATTCATCACACTGGCATTTTGCGCCATCTTCTACAACTTCTACTCATCGTCCGAGTTACGGAAGAGCCTCAACGACAGGCTGCAGCAGACAATGTCTGCGAGCCCAAGTATTCAGGTTGTGGAGCAGACAGAGCCGAATATGCAGATGTGCTCGAACGAGCCGACTCTTGAGAGCAATAACGGGACGGAGAAGGCGACGTTGGTGATGTTGGTGCGTAACAGGGAGATAAGGGAGGCGCTGAGCAGTATGAGGAGTGTGGAGGATCGGTTCAATCGGAAGTTCCACTATCCGTGGACCTTCTTGAACGATAAGCCGTTTACGAAGGATGTGAGTGCTCATTCTGTTCCGCTGGTTGTCTTGCCAAGACCGTTTACTGATGGTGAACGCAACAACAGTTTATCGAGTATACGACTGGAATGGCGAGTGGCCCAGTTGAATACCAGGTTATCCCGAAGGAGGCCTGGTCGATCCCGAAGTCAATCAATACAACTATTGTCAAGCAGGAGATGGCCGAAATGACTAGACAAAATATTATTTATGGTGGTTCTCTGTCTTATCGCCACATGTGCCGCTTCAACTCAGGTATACTTCCCCCGAATAATGTCAAGGAGATCTAGAAATAGGGACCTAACGCAGGTGAACAGGGTTTTTCTACAACATGGAGGTTATGAAGAAATATGACTGGTACTGGCGCGTAGAGCCGGGTATTGAGCTATACTGCGACATTGAATAGTAAGTGAACCAGTTTAGTAATAGTAGTATTTCAAAGCATTGCAATTTACTGACGTCATGTTGTGGCACAGCGACCCCTTCACCTTTATGCGCACCAACAATAAGATCTACGGCTTCGTCATCACCATGTACGAATTCGAAGCCACAATCAAGACACTCTGGTCTCGCACCAAGGAGTTTGTCCGTCGCTACCCCCAGTACTTGCATGAGAACAACTCGCTCGACTTCCTCGTTGATGGAGCAAAGGCATCGAAGAAAGATGACAAGGAAATCGATGGCAACTACAATCTTTGCCATTTCTGGAGCAATTTCGAGATTGCTTCTCTCAACTTTTATAGGTCTGAGGCGTACACTAAATATTTCGAGTTCCTTGATAGCGCCGGTGGGTTCTTCTACGAGAGATGGGGCGATGCGCCAGTTCATTCGTTAGGCGTGGGATTGTTCGCGCCCAAGGACAAGATCCACCATTTCGCGGACTTTGGATACTCGCATCCGCCGTGCTCAAGGTGTCCACAGGACGACGAAAGCCACAAGTCCGGACGTTGCTACTGCAACAGGGCGGTCAACTTTGATACCAACTCATACAGTTGTATGCCAAGATGGTGGGATGGTATGTTGAACTCCATTGACAACTTATATGGGATTTGTACTAACTGAGTTTTTTTTTTTTTTTTTTTTTAGTTGCTGGTATTAACAAAGGTGCTAAGCGCCTTGGTACCTAACCACGCCCACGCAGGGCTGGCATCCACATTAGCTGTTTCGTTTCTCTTGTCTTAATTTCCTTGTTTCCGCATCTGCCCATCTCGGTACATAGTTAATTTTCATTTGTATGTTTTATGGTGTCTGGGAGGCGTTGTTGTTTTTATTTATTTGCTTTGTACAAAACTACTTTTTCCTATTGGGTCATCTATCCATAGCACAACCAGGATATATGAGGCGGAGTGGAGAGGAAAATTGGACTAGTTGATGGAATAGAAGGAGTTGGAATCTTTATCATGTCGGACAATGGAATGTGGGGGAAGATGCTCAGAGGTGGAATTCTGTATAAAATCCTACCGAGATGAGATGAATTGAGCTATTGAATACTAGCACATTTTGGACAAAAGATTTGGTTGTGAGAATGTGCATGGTTTGCGGAGATGGCAATAGTAGGTACAGCGCGATGCCAGTCGTGATGGTCAGGCTCGGTGTCGCAACCGATTTTCTTCACAACCCAGGACAACGTTCTGTCTCCTGAACTTTTCAGCAGAGCTATAGGAGAAGGGTATTAGGCCAATCTTCATACATCATAATGCTAGGGCACACACTGCCAGTTTTACTACTCAATGGTTGGAGGAGCATGGGGTTGATGCTCTTGAGGACTGGCCCGCCTATTCACCTGATTTAAACCTCATTGAGCATGTTTGGGTACACCTCAAGAAACTCTACCGTCAACACTACCCCCATTTAGTATATGATACTAGATCACCTGAAGTAATTAAGCCCCTCATGGAGGAGGCTCTTATTCATTGCTGGGAACTGTTACCTGATGGTTTATTTGGTAGCCTGGTTGAGAGCATGCCTAGGAGAATCGAGCTATTATAAGAACAAAGGGTTAGTATACAAGATATTAAATGTCCAATTATCTTTATTTAGCTACTATTGAATAACTATACAAAAAACTAGCTCTCCAAAGGGTCAATTGTGGTTGCTGGGTGGTAGCGGGAGGTGTCGAAACCCGTTGCTACGCCCGCCTGACCGTCACGGCTGTCCTAGAACTATACCTTTGGATGAGTAATGCGCTGATACAGGTGCTATCTATAGTAAAACGTCCGAGTAGGTGACGTGACGTCCGCGTGAGATTCCATGAGCCATGAACGTCAAAGGAAGATACTTGACCTAATAACAAACTCAACCACAAACCATGCTAACAAGCCCTTAGTTGGCTCCCGCTCACCAAACAAGTCCTTGTAATAGGCACCCGGCTACCGCAGCCTGAAAAGCCGTTCGTTTTAATGCTTTTCTTTTGTACGATATGTCCTCTACGCGTCCAAGTCCTCCCGCTACGCTCTCACCTCGTTCTTTTCTTTGTGATTACTTTTCCTATTTTCGTTCTTTCCTTATCTCTGGGGTTGTCGTGTCACTTTTAGGAAGGGGATAGGTGCTTTTATGCCATAGTCGAAGACTGCATGCAGAAGTTTTGTACCTAGAATCAATAAACCACGTGATATAAAAAAAAAAAAAAAAAAAAAAAAACATGCTAATAAAAGTACGCATCTTGGGCTATATATACCACAGAATCTGCGAGCCTTCTATCTAGAACCCGCCAATCAAAAAATCTTCATTGAGTGATCGATCCTACAAGATGCTCACTGTACAACGGCAGGTAATGGAACGCCCTGAGACACAGTGATACCCATTTTGGGTAAACCGCCACCAACATACGGTGTTTGCAGGCATAACTGTATCTCAGCGCGTTCCATCATTTAATACCTACCGCTGTACTAGAAAAGTAGAGTTCTTTCGAATTCGAAAAGAATCCGATACGACCTACCACTAGAAAGGAACATGATGGTCAAATTTATGTATCTCAATGGATACAGCTTCTGTTGGTTGAATGGCTGCGATGATATAAGTCAAGGCCCTTGGCCAGTAGGTAACCACTCATTGCATTCCTATCCAGCACATATAAGTATCTATAAGCTGTGTACATCTTCTCGATGGATAAGGTAAGATCGGCAGTCATTAATTAATTCCATGGCTTCAGCAAAGATTTTTGATGGTTTTTGTATTACGATGGTTGGATCACTGCCTTCGTCTGGGTTTGCACGCAAACATACTAGCCAGATTAGAGTAAGTCAAAGCAAATCGCTACAAAATGAATTTATATTAACACATGATACAAGCGAGTTTGATGGATATAATCACCAGCAGCGGTGGGAATTTCAGCAGCCCGTACATACGAAACAAAATTGTGGGGAACCCTACGCATCTGATTTGTAGCGAGGACATATACAATAAAGCAACAATCAAAAGAGGTATATAATCGAGGAGAACTATTGATGATTTGAATTTCTTGGTACTTACCGCGAAACAAAAATCTAGTTGCATCTACAAAGAAATCGGGCACCATCAAGATTGTTCATATCCGTTGGCTACTGGACTCGATAAGTAGGGCAAAGGCACTGAATGAGAAAAATTATCAGTCCGGTAAAATAAAAGGAATTCAAAATGTGCTTATACGAGGGTTAATTTGTGAAGATCGTGGATGGACAAGGTTTAGTAAGTTTTAGGAATGATTCTCTTGGTAAGTATTTGCCTATAATCACATGTACTGATCTGATACCAAGTTCCGACATCTATTTACAGTGATCCAAAAAGCGGTCTGCAGAACGATAAGCTACCTTCTAAGCTTGAGGAGACCTCAGAAGATAGCAGTAATACTACTACTCCTCAATTAGTTACTAGAGTCAATCTCTTCCAATCCTGTCGGGAACGTTTGAGGATACCACTAACTCGGGGACGTCAATAAGATACGGATATTGTAATTGAACACAGGTGATTCAAGTAATCAATTCTATGCACTCTTAAGTAGTGATAAGGACATTGCTGGTGCTAGTGTGACGCGATATGAGTACGTACGCCGTCGCTGGCAAGAGCGCTGAAGCGACCTTATGCACTCTTATTGATGTCTACAACTCAGAAATAAAAAATGTAAAAAAGGAAGGGCACTAAACCATGAGACCTGAACGTGTCGAAGAATTAGAGCATATCCCTGCAACAATTGTATCCAGAAATGCTTTCTATAGCCTATTACATCATATTTCATGTTTTGCAACAGTGTTTGTTTCCTTATATTTTATTTCCAGCTTTTCCCCATAATATTTGAAAGATGCCTTGAATTTAAAGCTGATATTTTTGGAAAGTCCTGAAAGAAATCTAGGCGCTGAATCATTGGTCACACTGTATGCGGGAAGTGAGAAATCATAACTCAATCTTACTATTGATGGTCATGATGACACCCTGAGAAGAAATTTCAAATTATTGGGATTAAAAAGATATCACATACGGTATGATATTTTCTCGGCATGTGCACCGGAGTGGTTTGAAGTAAAATTTTCTGATAGGTAAGTATGTAGTTCACAAAGACGCGTAGGAGTATAAAATTGATTAATGAGTACTTGAGGGGTGGATTAATCCCAAACCCTGGCTGGAACGTGCGGATTTTTCGAATCTTGAGGGAAAACGGAGAAGAACACTGGAATGCAAAAGGGTGGGGTAAATTAACTGGCATCAATGATAACCGGCGTTTACTATGGCATGGAATACCAATAAGAAATATACGGTCCATCCTGAAGAATGGGCTCCAGGACCCGAGGGGTTTGGGAGGGGGTTTACTTCGCGATCGCGAACAGATCTGGAATTAGGTGGGTTTATTACAAGAATTCGTTTCTTAAGGTATTTGGAAAATTGGATTGATCGATACTGATTTAACCAAGTTACCGCTATTGCAAAGCTCAAGGGGCCGTGAGTTTTCCATGTTCTTAAGCTTCCTGTTACCTGCGACTATGTATCAATACTAATCTGATGCGTACGCCGACTTGTGTCGTTAATTCTAGCGTCTCCCCCCCTTTTTTATCTTTCTCTGTGGGCTATATAGGGAGCAGAAATCCATTCCGTGGAAATCTCGGGCGTTATAATATATCCGTGCCGGACAAAAGAACTAACCTGGAGTGGAGTAATGCTAAATCGATTCACGAAGAGCTTGATGGTGTACTTGTGGTTTGTCCATAGTCTAACTAATCAATGATTACGGTATCCATGGTTAACCTACATTATTTATATATATCTTAGCCGCAGTTCATTCGATCACCTATCACTGCCCACCGGCACAGCGAGTGGATTCCTCGTAGCCCATCCCAAGTCAGGCATCGTTACCTGGTGATGTGCGAATCCCTAGATGTGTCCTGAAACATTCTATAGTACTATGGCCGTCTATATAACCATTATACATACATATATGCATGTAGTATGTAGTATATGTCGATCGGCGGTATGTGATGTGTGTTGTTCGCGTAACCTTACCCGAAATTTAGGAAATACACAAGACGATGTTTATACAAATTAATATAACCTATTTCCTGAACACAGCCCCTCTCTGACAAAGAGTTCTTTTATGATGTCATGAATACCCTGCCTGAAGTTACAGTAAGTAGAGCCCACTATGACATTATTGACTCTTGTTACTAAAGTAATCTCAATGTCAACCATTTTGTGTGGCTTGTGAGACAACTCAATTGCGTAATAAACCAATCTAGAGATCACAGGACGGTATGTGTGCACTAGTACTCTACATGCCAATGACTGTCATATCTAAATACCAATTATATTATCCCTCTAGAAATAGACCCCCTCAACAATCAACGACACCTATCCATTATGGTAGCCAGATGGATTACCAAGGCATAATCATAATCAACTCCGCGATGGGCGATTGGGGCGGGGGAGTGATTGCAAGATGTCTCAGAATACATGTAGGTGAAGTTGCAAGGCGGTGTCGCGTTAAGGTAGGTACCCCCGTGAGGCTCTTGACGGAGGGGTGTGCCAGGGTCTACATAGCGCCGTACCTACATATCCATAGAGGGGAAGCAGCTATGATAGACTCACATGCATCCGCCCTGATAGGTCGGGGCGGGCAAATAAGCTTGTCGCGATCATGCAGTGACGCACAAAGTGCTGCTCACTGCACTTGCGCGCGGTGCATATGCGGCGAGGTGGAAAAAACTTAACCAGGGCCCCCGTACGGTACGGATCAAATCCACGAGATAGAGTAAAGAAGCAGATTGATTAATCAGTGGTAGAGTAGATGGGGAGAGCCTCAGAGAGGCACGTATATAGTCCCGTTCCTCCCCCCCGCATCTTGTCTCGTTTCTTTTCCCTTGAACTCCTCCTCCCTCCTAGCTCTTAGCTATACTACAAACTTACTCCTCCGGAAATCGAAGACTCGATCTTTCAGTCATCTGCATATATCCCCACACATTCACACCCCATATCTCTACAATCTACAATCCACAATAATGTCCGCACCCCAAGCATCCTTCATCCCCCTCCTCATCGTCGCCATGGTAACATGGAAGATCTCCTACTCCAAAAAGACCTCAAAGTTCACCGGCGCATCCCAAAGCATGCGCTCCGCCGGCTCCCGTAGCTTCAACAATAACAAGAACATCAAGAACGAGCCCACCTCGTCCGCAATCTCGGAGCGGCTGTATGCGCGCAGTAAGTGTCCTCTTCTTCAATTGCGCAAGTTAGTTGGCATGGTCTGGATGCTAACGATTGTGTTGTGTGAGCAGATGTGAAGCAGTCCAGACCTGTAGGAAAGAGCAGCAGGAGCTCTCTGTCGAATGCGAAGCGCATCCTGACAAAGTCAGAGAGTGGGCATGGCGCGGCGGTTGCGAGGGCTGAGGAGCGCGAGAAGCGGGACCGCAGGACTTAGTTTGGCTAGCTTGGTGCTGGTGCTAGTCGGAACGGGCCGGGCGGGGTTGTTGTTTCGTTTGGTTTGGCTGTTGGTTCGCCACACTTTATTTTTACTGGTGGGCGGCGGGGGTTGCGGTTGAGATCCTGAAAGCTGAAATGCACTTTGCGATTAAAGTGAAGTTTCTGTTAGATGCAGGCTTTATTTCTTTTTTTATGCCTTATTTTTTTCTTCTTGTGGGATATGGGTTTTTTTGTTTGCTGTTCCGGAGTTTTGGGTGTTTTTTCTTTCTTTCTTTTCACGTTTAGTTTTATCAAGCATGAGATATAAGATGTATGGTATATGATTAAGTACGAGTGTCAAATGTTGACACCGCGTGTGGGATACATGTATGTAGCTTTATTCGCATTCAATGAGTAACATGTTCTTTGAGGGTCTGAACCAGAATATGTATTATGGTCTTTATCCTATGGGTCCGGATGATATCGCGGTTGGTTGCACAGCATGAAATATGCTTCACACCCTACTTTAGATCTGTGGCACTCTAGCCTACATGGATCTGGCACATGGCCGCCTTCACACACACATCTATTTTTGACCTACAGCAGACAGGAAGACACTCTCCAAAACCTTAAATTTCCAGCATATCAACCTCCGAAGAGCTACTCTCCCGCCTCCCAGACGACACTCTCTCCAGCTTCGTGCACACCCAGGTTGAAGCATACATATTGACCCTGTTAATTAGATTATTAGAAAAACTCATGTGCGCTACCAGTGAATTGAAAGAAAAAAACTAATATATACCTGTCGATATAGGCTCCCGGATGTCTAGCCATGACCTGCTTGGTCTTGAATCCCTCCTCCTCAAACACCCTGATATACCACGGTCGCAAACCAGCACTGCGGAGAAGAACACGGCCTCCCAGCTTCATCGAGTTGTTCAAAGCTTTGATTTGCTATGGTTTGGCAGGTCAGCTAAGAGTCGGTTGAAGAGGCGAGGTGAGAAATGCATACCCTTCGTGCTTCGATGCCGTCGGTATCAAACCAGTCCATGGAATCCATTATTACTGCGATGGTCAAGGTTTCTGATTGTAGTCTACCTAATACCTCTCTGATCTCATCGGTGTGGATTCTTACTCCATCAAATGCATGCGGTTTTGATAGCTTGGTGTAACCTTTCTCAGTCAGGTATGAAGGGTGGCATCTACCAATAACTGGTTAGTTCGATCATTTCTTTGATACTGTTTGTCATCCTTCTTACCTCTTTGTATAGAATCCCTTCAAGCACAGCAGATAGAAGTAATTATCCTCCCCTAACAAACTCTGATCTACTACCGGATCTAACGTATTTACCACATAGTCCCACATTGCCTGTGCGTGATCACCACCTTCATGATCCTCCCTGATCATATCTCTCTGATTTGGCGGTACGCCCAGCGCCCGCCACAAAAACTGTTCGTTCCCGATGATGAACTTACTGACCCATCTAGACAACATCACTGGCCTCACCTCGCCCTGCCAAATCTCTCGCTGCTCATTCATGGTTCTAGCCTCACACATTCTCTTTACACTTCCTGCTACGCCGCAGCACCGAAACAGCCATCTCGCCGCTTTTATCGCAAGCCGTGACTGGCCAGTCTCATACAGTCCAATACTTTTTGAAAACACTGCCCGGTTATCCCACCAATACTGAAACGCTCGTGACGACAGATGTGGGCTTAGCTCCTCCACCAATATTGTTGAGAATTTCTCATGGTGGCCCTCGCCAAACATCTTCCAGAGATCTTTGTAGTCGAGTGAAGAACTGAAGGCCGCCAGCTTGAGCTCGAGTAAGTGGTTCTGTGTGGGGTTGAGATCAACAGCATGGACGCGCTTTGGCGCACCGTCGATGATATAAGAGAGGATATTATCACCTGCCGAGGTGATAGCGAGGATCACATCGTCACGGTTGATCTTGAGGATGCGGTGATCAACCCGTGGGTCTTCCCACGTGAAAGCATAGATGTAAGAGTTATTGAATTGGGTGTGTTTCTCCAACAGTTCGTCATAGTAGAGTCGCCAGTGATGGTTCTGGTAGAAGAAGCTGGGTAATGGCAGGTTTGCAGCGAGATTAAGGACAGCGGCTTCAAAGCCTTTTGAGCGAAGTTGGAGAGCGGTTTCAGCAGAGGTTTTTGGGGAGTGAGTGCGCGAGAGGGAATTAATAGCGGCAAGGTATGGCGATTCTGTGGCAGCGGCATCAACACGATCAAGGACATCGGCGGCGGAGTGGAGCTTTTGACACCCGATCCAGACGTAGTATGGAATTCCCCCAAGGAGGCGGTTTCTATGCGCGCGTTAAATATTATCTTTGAAATGGAGGTGGTTTATCTCATACCGGCCATTAACGTTGAGAAGAGTCCCAAATTTATACTCCATATAATCTCGTCTTCCCTCATCAAGGTTGACTCTATCAAACTCAAACCATATCCTCCAAAACTGTCTCGAAAACCAATTGACATGACGATCCCAGGCACCTCCTGTAAAGGTTCTTTCGGAGAAAGTTGTTGAAGACTGCACATAGAAGTCTGCAACACTAATGAGTCCCGTAGGTGATAGTAGTGTTGAAAGAGAATCCACGACGGAGTAAAAGCTTTCAATTAGGATTTATTAGTTTTTGTGCTAGCAGATTGTAGATTTGTTTATGGGCAGCTTACTCTGGAATCATGGAAAGCGAGTAGCTCATGCTAATCCAATCGACTTTTCGGTCTTCAACGCTAAAACCGCGAGCATCCATACATAAGACCTCTACATTTTTCCACCCCAGCCTTCTAAACCGTTGGTGAGCTTGTTCACACAAGCTTGGAGAAAGATCAACAAGATAGACCTTCTCAAAGAACTGTTGGACTGGGATGAATTTATTCAGAAGTTCAATGTTATATCTAGTCATTACGCTACTATTCAGTACGAAGGGAAGCTTTGCCGGGGAAAAGACGTCACTAACCCGGTACCACCTCCAATATCAACCCAAACCCTCCCTTCCGTGGATTCGGACTCTTTTTCCTTCTGGGCCCTCAGCTTCAACTGCGCAGCAGCTAGTGCCAACATCTCCTCTCGGCCCCTAAGAAGCTGCCCTCTTGTCGCATCATAGATTGCTGCTTGCCCTTTATAAAATCTTTCGAGAGAATCCTGTTGTTTAACGGAGGTTACCTTTCCAGAAAAGGGTTTCAGGAAGCAGTTGTAGAAGAAAATTGCGTAGGGTTTGCCGAGATTCAGGATAAAGTAAAGGAGAATTGAAGAAGCTATCACAAAGCTGACGAGCATAAAGAGCTCGATGTCTAGCGGTGTAAACATCTTTGCTGGTAATTATGATACTGTATTAGGTGCTGCTGATCACAAAACCACAGATACGAATTCGAATGTCAGCACGCTGGCAGATATATACCAACGTGAGTGGATATCAAATTACCTACCCCGCTCCTTTACTCATTGATCCTATTATTTTGCTCATCATACCGGTACTTCTAAGTCTGTAGCTAACAGATCTCAATTGCCTGTACATCGCCAGTCGCATTGATATCTCGGTAGCCGCCCTGCGTCGTTGTAACACAACCGAGCCAATCACGAGCTGGCGTGCTGGAGCGTGGCAGACCCAAAACGGGTTTTCAGTACCTAGCTAGCAACCACAGGGCATGCCATGTATTTCAGAGTTGATTGGCTTAACCCATCAACGTCGTCAAATAGGCTCCAAAGGTTTGAAATCCACTTGCACGGGCCACATGCTTTCCTGACTGGACGCGAGAAGGTACTCTCCCCATGCAACTCTAAATTTTCTCGCAGATCAAAGGGAGGAACCGGCTTGAAGGCTTGGGATCGATTTGCTTCGGGAGGTAACGGTAACACATTTAAGTGATAGAGAGATTCCCTAGCTAGAATAGAAAGCAGTATTACTACCTAGCTTTAGTCTCCATATCTCCGTGTAACAAAACTCATTGACAAACCCGCCGTGCTGATCGTAAATCCATCATTCGCATTTGTGAGTGCAAAACTGTCTCTTGATGAGCGATGAGCTCATTTTAAGTTGAGGAGCTAATTATGCCTTTACTAATGTATTTGGTGGAGTTACCGTTAGCTATCGTTGAGAAATAGATCAGCAGTCAGCTTTTTTTTTAGACAAACTATTAATTTACTGAAGTTTAGTCAGTTGGTTGGCAGCTGTCATGGAGCAAAATTCTGTCATTCTCGTAAAGACACGTATCATTAGCCATTGTATATTAGTAACTCTCATCATCTTCGATGATGAGAGACATACTGAATCATAATACTACATGAATTAAACACCGTTCATCGGGTCAGATGGCGAGACTTAGTGTTGTTTGGGACCAGATCATATTTTCGTCTATCACAGCAGCAGTCGTCTTTAGCCCGGATGGCAACTAACACAGTGATGTTCCGCCTCGAAATCGAGCCTTTGTCGATGTTCAACAGATTTTTGGGCAAGTAATAGACGAGAGCTCTGCCGATGAACTTTGGGAAGCCGCTGAAGATATGGTATTAAAAAGTTGAGAGGCGTTAATATTGCGGGGTGTCAAAAATAATGGGACGCAATGGGGCAACGAACACCGCAACGACCACCCAACCCCGCCCCCAACGAACGTCGATATGGAACAAAAATGCATTTTCAGTCTCTTGTATTTCTTATTATCATTTGTCGTGTTTGTTGTCTCTTTCCGGTGCACGCGGTGGGCCATGGTTGAGAGATTATATTGCAATGAATCCTGTTGCGTCCCATTATATTTGACACCCCGCAATACTAATGAGAGATACATGTATATATGTGGTTTTTGTTTGGACAGCTTGCATTTATGGTGATATAAATTAACAAACCGATAAGATGTATAGATGATATATGTACGATACACATTTGTTTCCCCTTAAGCTGGCCAGAAAGCATGGTGGTAAACTAGCGCATTTGGTAATCGCTCCTTGTATCTAACCTGCCAAGCAAATTGTTCTTTTCAAGTCACCAATTATCACTCGACGTGAACTTAATTGCTCTCCGGATCCCATAGCCCTGGAGCTTAACCTCCCGTCATAATGCCAGAAAATAGCATAAACAAGACCCGGACCGTATCTTTCATTCTATAGTACGTAGTAGAGAATCAAGTCGTGACCTAGCTATGTAGGGTTTTCTCTGTAGCTGTTGGAATTTCAAGCTAGCTTCTTTCACGACGTCCGCTCTAGTAGCAAACAATAAATGACTCGGTCATTTAGTGCAGTCATTTAGTGGTAAATGACCAAGTGCTTTTGCTAAAGGACGAACGGCTAAAGGACTAGTCCTTTAAAATCGTCCTTTATGTGACCACCGTTAATAAAGGACGAAGTCATTTAGTGGTAAATGACCTTTATATAATTATGTATTTATTAATAATTCTTATTTTAATTATAATATTTACTCTAGCTACGATATATCTCTTGTGGAAGGCCCATATCCTAGCCAGAGCACGACATACTATGAGTAAGAGGAGAAAGGCCCAGTGTGCCCGCGAGAAGCGGAAGAAGAGTGGGGCTGAGAATTCTCCTCAAGAACTGGGAGCGCCATAAAGTGAGTATTGACTTGCTTCGTAAGGAGACGAGTGAGGCGCGAGATGTTCGGGGAGAAGCTGGAAATTATTTCGGATGCTTTGATGAATTTCGGGAATAAATCAGACACCACCGTTGCGTTGCGTGCCCAAGGGGGTGAGAAAGCCAATAACATGACGGAGCCGGAATATAGCGAGATTGAACGATGATCTTGAGATACTCGAGAAGCTGAGTAATGAAGTTGGGGGGGTTCAAGAAGTTCAAGAGTGACCAGGAAATGCTTAACGGGTCGGAGAGTAACATGAAGAAGCTTGTGCAGGAACATATACTGAAAGGGAACTACAGCAATTAGCTCTCCTCAAAATCACTCCATGGTGAGCATATATCCCTTGACAAAGCTTCCACCAATATTATAAAGTCGCGGATTATTGGCTTATATACACATCAAATAGGTTTAGGCAATAGTTGAAAAAAATTGACACCAAACTAATAACATCGCAACTCAAGCTATTTCCTTAACTTCCGATCATTGCTTTTCTCTTAGAATAGAAACACAATTAATGAATTATCAATCAATCAGCCTCTAAAATTGAAAAAAGAAAATCACAAAAAGCTGTAACTCCATGAATGTGAATTCCATATGTAGAGCTCAACAACTTACCAACACCATCGCCTTATAAAGCAGTTTCATCCAATGCCATGGCCAAGTAAACCACTTCACTACTTAAGCCGCCCATGAACAATTCTTATCACCGTCCAGATAGAATTCAGGCATTCCATATCGAATCAAAGAGAAAGTGTATCAAGTAAGCCACGAGAATATAGGTGTCATAATTTCACCTCTGGTGCACTCTTTCGGGATTTTCGTATCAACACTCCCGGCAATGTTTCTGCAGTGCTTGATAAAATTATAAGAATCCCATGTCGTATTTCGATTAAGGCCCCCTACTTTGGATTACATACCCAAAATAACCTTCTTTTTAGGCCTTCCTACAAAAAAAAAAAAAAAATCTAACGAATGTCAGAATCGAATGCTAGCACTGGCCGTTGCACTGGCCGTTGCACTGGCCGTAGCAACTAATCCCGGCTTGCAACCGCCAAGCAATTCAGGCAACCCACCATGGGTGATAACTCATGATTCAGCGCCTATTGAAAGAAATATGTGTATACATAGCCATCCAATTTTTAATTGCGATGTACGAGAGCGAAAAAATCAAAACCATATCGTTTGGTTTGTGCTATCGAAACCGTTGAACTGCACCACCTACTTTTCACAAGCACCAGAAACGGGCCAATTGGCCCGATCCAGCCAAGTGCAGAGACAGACAGCAGTTGTTCACCGCTTTCGAACGCTCTCCCCATGGTTTCAGTTTCGGTCTCCAGGGGCAGCACGCGTCAACTCCCAACCCTCACTCACCTCACCCCACACCGTCACCACCGGCCGTAACCTGGCTGCCTAGATCTATCCCACTACCAACCCCTCCTCATAAAGAGAAGAAAAGGCTCAAGATAACGTCTTCTTCTCTACAACACTCATCCATCGCCACCAACCTCAATCTCTGTAAGACCACCGGCAGGAAGAAGGCCCACAATCGCAAAGATGTCACACTCCGCGGGTCGAGAACTATTACGTAGGCTCACATTCAACAATTCGCCCATCATCACAGCTTTCTGCGTGGTAAGCCATCTCCAGCCAGTTTTCTCCTTTGCGGGTATTTACTCATGTTGCTCGATAGCTCTCAACCGCCCTCGTCGCTCTCGCAGCGTACTTTTGGTACGTTTGCCCTCTCTGTATATCTAGTCCGACTCGGGACTGACCCCAACCCAACCAATTGCAGGTCGGTAGTCGAAAGGCTCCATGTGCCAATCACCCCTGGGCTTGCCGAAACCGCAACATTTCTCCCCGTCGCCAACTTTGCCGCAATGCGTTACATAACCAACAAGCCGCGCAGCGCCCAGAGCAAGCGGCCCGAATGGGACATCAAGACCGGCATCGTAAGAGCTCCTCTCCTCGGGCGCTAGCCCCCCACCGGTACCGCCTGCTGGGTTCGAGACTGACAGTATGCAAAACTTAGATCTCGATCCTGCTGATCATCATCGACACCGTCGTCGTGACCCAGTCGCTCAACAACATGCCCAAGTTCGCCATCGCCTGCCCGCTCGAGCGGACATGGCGGGCCTGGTTCCGCGCAAAGGACGCGGTCCACATCAAGGCGGTCCAGGAGGCGCTCAATTGCTGCGGGTTCAACACGTACAAGGACCAGGCGTGGCCGTTCCCGGATAACGGTACCAAGGCGGAGCAGTGCTCACTGCAGAATAAGACGCGTATGTCGTGCTATCAGCCGTGGAGCCAGCAGCACCAGTTGTCGGCCAGCGTGTTTATGGCGGTTGCGGCGGTGACGCTTGTGAGCAAGGTATGTGGCTGCTGTTTTGTGCCGTGTTGGTGGGGGGGGATGGTGTTTTGGAGCTGACGGTGTGGGTTAAGGGGATTATCTTTCTTGCCTACCGTATGAACAGCAGAAAGCAGGGCCAGGCGCCGGGTACGCAGAGGTTGTTGGCGGATGGGCACGTTAATGACGACCAGCACAATGGGGCGAGCCGTGCTATTGCGGGACTGAGGATTAGGCCTGACGAGAGGGCGAGGGCGCTGGAGAATAATGATGACGACGATATAGAGAACGTTGTTGATGAAAACTCAAGGCTGTTGAACAATGGTGAGACTACCTATGAGACGCAGGGGCAGCTGGAGAGTGGTGAGAGACCGATTTTGGCCAACATTGATAATGGCGTGTGGGATAACGAGTATAGTCGCGCGAACCCTAGGTAGACGGGGGTAAGCTGTGTTTGGTCTTGATGTTGGCGAGGTGTAGGTGATTGGGGATATATTATTACCATCGGGCTTGGATGTCTGCCTTTGTGTTCTGGAAGATTACAGTTAGGGAGAAGGAGGTGGCAGAAATGTGGGGATATCTATGCTTGGTGTTGACATTTTCCACAGTGATTAGTAATGAGAATATCATTAGAAAATATACACTTTATATATATGCTGGTGCAAGTAGAAACCACTCATCTCTCACTATTAGTTTCCTCAGCCGTCTCCTACACTGTCTTGAGATAAAAGCCAGTATTTGTCGTTGATAAATGCAAGGTGGTATCAAATTGAGGATGAAGAGAAGGGTGCACCGTATATCATCGTTGAGGCCGGCTTTTAATAGTACCAGAAGCCAGAAGCCAGAAGCCAACAACGAGTAGCCAACAAGCAGCACTAGATGTGGCTGTAGTCTCTAGAACAGAGCTACTAGTTTGCCCAATCTTCAGGATCCTCCCGGTCCGTGTTTATATACAAAGGACCTATAGCCACTTGTAGCTACGTGCCCAGTACAGTATAATACTCACAAAGTGCACTTGCAGCTACACTTTCATTTCACTCGCCGCCCCGATCATCAAAACCAATTAATTAGTCCATCAAGAGCTCACCCCAAGCTATCATAGCTACCTGTAGCTCTTGGCTAATTTGTACTACACTACACTTGCAAGTTCCAAGAAGCCTAGCCAGCCCTGCGCCGCGGTGGCACAGAATACGAAAGTGGGGCTGTATTTACCCCGGACTGTCGACAAGTGACAGTGTATAGTGTAGCTGCAAGGGGGCGGCGCGGGGCCGCTGGATTCAATGCTGTGTGTGAAAGCGGGTAGATGCTCGATACTCAAGAGTGGAGGAGAATACGTATGTACCTACATACGTGTGCAGCATGGGGCACCTGGTAAAGAAGTGCCCGCCGCTGCGCCGGAGGTGCATATCGGGTTGGGGTTGAGAGGTACATGGATGGAATGTTGCATGGGAACAACAAACGTCTACATGAAGAAGTATGGCCTGTTTTTTTCTTCTTTTCTTGCAGTTGTTGTCGAGTCGGGTGTAATTTTGTTGTGTAGACAGACGTTCTGCAAATTAGAAAGGTTTGTGGCTAATTGGGTGCTTTTAAGATTGATTAATATCATGGCACTGGGTTTGGGGTGTTTCGCGGGGGTGTTTGTTTTAACCTTAACTACATGTACCTACATGTACATACCTATAAGGTTAATCCAAGATACTTGCATAAAGTAGCTACTCTACTGTATGCATGCCATGGGGATGATGTTTATGCGTTATTATACAGCTACAAGTACCGCGAACTTTGCTAGCGGATCTGACCAAAAACTAGCGTGTAGAGGAAATATCTGAAGCTGATCTCTGCCTTTCAGCGAATCATCAATGAAGAAATCCCTGCACGGAGATAATCAAGTTGGCGGATTTCTGCGGTACATACATGCTTATAAGGTACTAGCTAGTGGCGTACGGTATACACGCCGTGACCGTCGAACTGTAGCTCGACAGCCTGTCCTCAATCATGTCTTGTAAAGCTAGAAGTTCTACTCTACTACCAGCGGTCCTGTTAATGACCCCACGACGTCCCACTTCTGATATTGACAAATCCTATCATCAGCTGGTAGTAGTAGTAGTAGTAGTAGTAGTCGTAACCCCGGCCCCGAACGAACCCTGCGTGAAGCACCATGCAGTTGCAGCGTCCGTCCTGAGGTTCCCAGAGTATATACGTAGCGAGACTTCTCCTTTGTCCCAGTAGGCTTGCTCTACCCTCCCCTAGGATCCACAATATTCTCCAGCAGTGAGGTTTATAATTTGCCAAAGGGTAAACAGGAACCCGTAGATGGTCATGCCGCACCAGATGCCAATAGGATAAAGACCCGTCATGTCGAGTAGAGACTGAGGAGTATGTAGAGTAGAGTAGGTACATGTAGGTACTGTAACCAGCGTCCCCCCCCCCCCGGTTGCTTTAAGCCTCACACGTCACCATGGATTCCTGAATCCCGGGACATGATTCCCTCTGCATGCATCATCGGCCATATCACGGCCGGGAAGGCGAGCATCCAGAAGCCGGAGGGGGAAGAGTAAAATAATACAAAGATGGACCCACACATGCGTCCCAGCGAGGACAAGAGGGGGGCAGATTAAGAGCAAGCACACATCCTCTCTCCTCAGGAAGAAAGTCATCCCATCCCTCCATCTCCATCTCTTTGTTCGCTGCCTGGAGACTGCCGTTCGACTGCCTGTTTGCTTTTTGACAACCGCACTTCTAGATCCAGCCATCCAGCAAGCCATCAAGCCACAAACGATGCAGCAGCAGCTGCTACTGTGCCTGTGCATGTGCCTGTGCCTGTGCACTCGCCTTGCACTCGCCGAAAACCTAAACTTTCGCTCCCCCTCCACAAACCACCCCAGTCTCGAGATCCCCCGCCCCGCCGCACACCTCACCAAGCGCTCCACCCCCACCATCACACCCCTCCAGTTTACGCATGGCGTCGCCAGCGGCGACCCCTACGACACCTCCGTCATCCTATGGACGCGCGCCGTGCCCGTGGGCGTCGACTCCACCAAGCACCTCTACCGCGGGGCCTCCGCCTCCGCCCGTGTCTGCGTGGCCTGGGAGATCTCGGCCACGGAGGACTTTATGAGCGTTGTAGACGGCGGGGAGACAGAGACCTCTGGCGAGGTCGACTACACGGTAAAGGTGGAGGCAAAGGGGCTGCGGCCGTTTACCACGTACTGGTATCGATTCCGGGCGTGCGGGGCGCCGGCGGGCGGGGAGGTGAGTGAGGTGGGGCGCACAAAGACTATCCCCGCGGAGGACGATGAGGTGCCGGGAGGCCTGCGGTTTGCCGTGTATTCGTGCGCGAATTATGCAGAGGGGTATTTCAACGCCTATGGCAATGTCGCGAGGAAGGACTCTGTGGACTATGTGCTGCATCTTGGGTATGTGTATACATCTCTATCATTGGCCCTTTCTGTTTTTCCACAAACATTTTTTTCCCCCACAATACTAATAACCACTCCAAACAGTGACTACATCTACGAGCTCCCCCTGCCCATAATCCTCAAAGAGCGCATCCCAAAGCCCTACAAAGAAGCCATCCAACTGCGCGACTACCGCCTCCGCATCGCCACCTACCGCACCGACGACGACCTCCTCCTCAACCACAAACTCTTCCCCTGGATCCCCGTCTGGGACGATCACGAAGTCGCAAACAACGGCTACACGGGCGGCAGCACCGCCTCCCAGATCTGGATGTACCTCGAATGGACGTCGTGGGAGCAGCGCATGCACAACGGCATCCGCGCCTACTTTGAGTGGATGCCCATCCGCCAAGTGCAAGCCGACGACTCACTGCGCATCTGGCGCACCTTCAAGTTTGGCAAGCTCGCATCCCTCATCATGCTCGACACGCGCTACTACTCGCGCGACGCCGGCACCGAGAACGCCGCCACCATCGCCTCGGAGCACCGCTCCATCCTCGGCGCCCCGCAGGAGCAATGGCTCTACGGCCAGCTCTCCGAGTCGCGGTCGCGCAACGCTACATGGAACATCCTCGGCCAGCAGATCCAGTTCTCGAACCTCAACGAGACGGCCGTGCCGTGGTCCAAGGACGCGCCGCTCTACTACGACGGCTGGGCGGGCTATCGCGCGAATCGCAGGAGGGTCCTGGAGAAGGTTGTCGAGTACGGCGTGGAGAACCTGGTCGTGCTCACGGGCGACTATCATACGCTCTGGACGGCGGACCTGACGTGGGGTGGCGATGAGGGCGGGAGGGGCGGCGGGTATGAGCCTGTGGGCGGGAATGGGTCCTTGGGCATTGAGCTGGCGGTTACGTCGGTTACGAGCTCTTGTGGTGCGTATAATAACAACACCCCCACCCCATCCATCTAACCAGTGACCCGTCGTGTCGTATCTGACAGTGGAGTACTACAAACAGGCTACGGCGCCCTCTCATACGACGACGCACACACCGTCGCCGCCAACCTAGTGGCCGACAACGCGGAGCTCAAATGGGCCGAGGGCTACTACCGCGGTTACTTTGAGCTCACGCTCACGCCCGACAACCTCTCGGCGCAGTACTTTTCCATCCCCGACATTCTGACAAGGAACTCGGATGAGCTCAAGGTTGCGCGCTGGGAGTCCGAGGCGGGGAGTAACAGGCTCAAGAGGCCGTTTCCGAACCCCACGGTGGGGGCGCTGCAGGGTGAGATTAATGACTGGGCGATGCCGGGGGGTAGGGGTCTGAGGAAGAAGCGTTGAGGAGGAGGAGGGGGGGGGGGGGTCTGAGGAAGAAGCGTTGAGGAGGAGGAGGGGAGGGGGTTAGTTATGGACTGGACAGCTTGACTGTGGACATTATCGTCTAGCAGCGGTAGTAGTGGTAGCTCTGCTGGTTTTTCATTCTTTTATTATGGAGTTTTTCTTTTGTAATTAATTATTGGGCGTTTCGGGCATCTGGGGGCGGATGGGGTACATAGAAGGTAATCGGCAACTTGCAATTAATGGGCTTTGGGACGACTCAATTCATGACATGGCATGACATGACTGTATTTTAGGTGGCTATGAAATACGTGGTTAATGTATGGTATATACAACCCTACTCTACTCTAGATTTACTAGCATCCACTGTGGAATGTGTGATTGAATGATACTTGAGGCAATGGAGGGTACATGTCAAAGAAAGTGCTGTTGGTAGAACAAACTGGTTAGTACCGATCTCTCTTTGCCCCAGTTACAAAGGACAGACCCCCGAGAATAGCTAATTATCAAGTAGTCACCGCCAGGGGTCAATGATCATCCACTTGAGCTTTATAATTTATCTCCTCCACAGAATCTCACTCACCGCCAAGAGAAGACCCTCTTACTTTACGTAAACACCAGATTAGCGACACCGCGCCATCTAACCGAGCTTCACCAACTAGGCCTAGGCTGTCACGCCCCCCTCGGCTCATCCCACATCCGTGAATCGTCGACTCTGCTGCGCAGATCAGATCGATCTGATCCTGGTCACTTCTTCCCCGCCTCGCCCAGCAGCGGCAGGCAGACAGGTTCCCCAGAGAGACACAGACATGTGGGATAGTTGGGAGACGCAATATTTGTTGGGCCGAGGCAGGAAGGAGCTTGCTTTCCTTGGAAGTTGGAGCGCTCTACAAAGGCGAAAGGCGGATATTTACAGCTTGACAACTCAACGTATGGGCCCGGCCTTGGAGACGAACAGGACGAGTGGCAGCTGGCAGCTCCTGTATGCACAATAATGGATTGGAAATAGAGATAAAGCCCCACCTCGGCCTCCTGTCGGTTTTTGCCAAAAGGGAAGCAGATAGAGATAATGCATGAGAGAGGAGGCAGGCCGTGGCAATGGCAAAAAAGGTTATGGGCTAATACTCAAGAAGCATAGGGTTTCCGGGTACTTAGCTGGAAGGTCTCACGGCAGGCTGTCCTCCCTAGCTCTCTATCTCTCCCTCTCCCTCTTCTTCTTCTTCTTCTTCTTCTTCTTCTTTTTCTTCTTTTTCTTCTTCCCCTCGCTCTTTCCGCCTATCAGCACCAGTGCCAGTAACTTCCCGTACACTCCAGCTGTCAGTACACACTCCCAAACACAGCATGTCCACCGAGCCCCACCGCCCCAGCAAGCCCTCCCGACTCTCTCTCCTCCGCCTCGTCGCCCCCGCCGTCCCAAACATGCTCTACAAGTCCGCCGGGCATCTCCTCTCCCTGACACCGCAGTCAACCTACTGGGACCTGCGCACCACGCTGACCGTCGAGTTCCTGCGCTCATACCTTGGCCGCGACAACCAGGGGGCCACCATCGAGGAGATCCAGGCCATGACGCTGAAGCCGCTGGCTATCGCAGAAAATACCTGGAAGGTGGATGTGGGCGTTCCTGTCGGCAGTCCCGAGGAGCAAAGTGCGCTCGAGGATATGGTGAGGAAGGCCATTGTCGACCTGGCAAGTGGTGAGGATGTTGAGCGGTTCATACCGAGGGTTGGGGTGAGTGCTGCCACAGGAGAGTGGATCGGGAGCAGGACCGTGGTGAAGGGGGAGGTTGAGGGAGAGAGGGAGAAATGGAGTGAGGAGAAGAAGTATGAGAGCATGATGAAGGAGGTGGAGGGCGGTGAGGAGAGCGGTGTTGTCCTATGGTTGCATGGAGGTATATATGTTTTCCCTGATTTGTTTGAAGCTTGTGGTTGATGTCAATGATTCTAACGCTGGTTTTTAGGCGCTTATTGGTAATTTTATAGAGCTCTCTTGGTTTGGCGCATGTTACTGACTTAATAGGCTCTGTGACCCCTCCACTCATCGGCCAATAGCACGTAAGGTTGCAAAGTCTTTCAAAGGTAGTTTATCCCAATGGCTCGCACGTGTAGTCCCGTTCCTGGACTATCTTCTGTTGATTAATGCATATTTTAAAATCTGCACCTACGAGCCTGGGGACGGGGCCCGGAACCCATCTTATATAATCACCTAGTTAGCTTCGATAGACTAGAGACTTACCACATATTCCAATCTGTAGGTCGAGTATTCATGGCCCGCTACCGCCTTGCACCCCAAAACCCATTCCCCGCCGCCCTTCTCGACGCCCTCGCCGCCTACCTTTATCTCCTCCACCCACCTCCCGGCGCGCTCCACAAGCCTATCCCCGCCTCAAAAATCACCATTGCCGGTGACTCCGCTGGTGGAAATCTCTCTTTCGCCCTCATCCAGCTACTTCTTCACCTCCACCGCGCGGGTGACAACGAGGACGGCTACGAAGTGATACCATCATCCGGTCCCATGCATGCGCCCAAAGTAACATGGCAAGGCGCTCCCCGTGAGGTCCCACTGCCAGGTGGAATTGTGGGTGCAAGCCCGTGGGTAGACGTGAGCCGCTGCTTCGGCGAGAGTTTCACGCATAAAGACGGGACGGTGGGGAGCGAGGAGTCTTGTAAGGGCTTTGACTATCTACCCACTCCGCGCGAAGAGCGTGCAAGGAAGTACAAATACTCACCTGCGTGGCCGGAGGATGTTGGGAGGTCGCATGTCAGTATCCCCCTAGAACTCATATAATTTGTGGATAGTTCCTGACTAGAGCTAGTTCTACACACACGACGCCCTTGTCACGCACCCGCTTGTGTCGCCCATCATGGCGGAGAGCTGGTCTGGCTCTCCTCCAATGTGGATTAGCGTGGGTGATGAGTGTCTTCGTGATGCGAATCTTTACTTTGCGCACCGGCTGGTGGAGTCGGGAGCGTCGCTTCGGTTTCTCCACTTCACATCTATGCCGCATGTATTCCAGGGGACTATACCTCATCTGGCGGTATCGAGGAGGAGCTTTGAGGATATGGCAGAGTTCTTGGACATTGTATTTGGGCGGAAGGATGGGGAGGTGAAGGCTGGTGAATATAGGGTGCATCCAGTGACATTAGAGGAAGCAGCCGTAGATAGAGTGGAGTTGACACTTGGTGGGTTGACGGTTGAGGACGTGAAGGCGTTGATGATGAGGGAGGTGAAGGAGTGGGTCAAGAAGAGTGAGGGAATCGAAGCGAAACTATAATTCCCTTTCCTATTTTTGATTGCTTGACGAAGATGTGTTATGAGGAAATGCGGATATATATATTGTGTTATGCCGGGTTAGATAGTAGGTTTTATTGACTGACGAACTTGGAATCCTGGCGCTGAATATAATTTTATTAGCTGTGGTGTTAACTCGTAGAGGGTCGCATCATGCTTTCTCACTCGTCATAAGCCACAATATGCATAGTATCTCACCAGGTATAAGTCCAATATTGCCAGGCCTAAGCACTCCTTCACAATATATCACTCGATCGTGATATAGGCTCTGGTCCACCCAATTTGAATGCCGTCTGTCTAGGAATATGTATATACCTCCTTCTTGGAAGGGCCAAAACAGCCCCCTCGTCTTTCTTTATTTAGAGTTGTAATGAGGCTAGAGGTGCTTACTTGGCATAGGAGGCTTTGGAATATGGCAACTGTGTTGTATTGAGGATGACGGAAAGAAAAGAGGTTAAGCCCATAGCATGGCCTATTTATAATCATTTCAAGAGTTACGTATGTCATAACTTTACAGTTTCATAGGAGTACGTACTTAGAGACAACGTGACCCTCGGCCGGGACAACATCTAACATATGGCTCATCTTATAGCTGGAGGCGATCGAATTACGAATTACATACATGTATGTAGGTACATGTACCTGTAGTGATAACAGACATTGCATACAGTAGTTTGAAGATTAACATATAATACGTATACACTCGACAATTGCCCAAATAAAAAGGATGCGAATTTCTATCGACTGCTGGCTGTTTCTAAGCCTAGTAGCTGTACCTCTGGCATATTCTAGTATTGATAATATCGTAAATCTTTTCCGCTGCGTCTTTGCAATAGACATTAGAACCGTCTTTATTTACACCCGATAACAAATGAGAGTTTATCAAAGATGGGCAGGTAGCCAACTATATGTATCCACTGCCACGCACGATAGATCCAGGGCGTCAGTTAAGTCCTTTTATATAGCCAAGCTGTCGGGCCTGTGATTTCGTGTTGTATGTTGGGCGCTATGCGTCCGAGGCTGTATGAAGAGATGCAATGACCTGGAAATCGAGGATGCTAGGCCTACGATAATACTCCGCCATCCCCGGGAACGCCCATCCCTCGGCTGCCTTGATCTGTAGAATTAGTCCAGTTGCACGTGATGCATGTGAGCCTAGTGCCTAGAATAGAGTAGAAGCGCTCAAGGTATAATGTAGGCGAGCGAGAATTTGGTAGGTAAGAGATTAGAGTAAACCTGTATGGATCCATTGAAGCTTGATCGTTGCCATACTCGACTAATAATTAAGGTAGTATACATACATGTATCTAGCCACCAGAAAATTTCGCCCATATGTACTATGTATATCGCGGGCCGGGTGTCGAAGGCATATGGATGACCAACATAACAAGCCATCGCTTTAATTTTGATCACAATACAGGATTGGAAGATGGGAGATTCAAGCGTACTATTCTCTGAAGAAATCTAGCACTCTTGACGCATGGTCGCCCACTCGACCCGGGTACAAGACTATCTGTAGTACTTGCAGCGCCGTAGCTAGGTTCCGACGTAGTTTTGCAAAGAGATTCATTAATCATTAAGTACATTTTCTGTATGCAGTGGTATATATATATGAAATAAACGATACTATAATTCATCATGAGTCGTCAATCATTCTTATCCACGCCCCGGCCAAAAGGATTCCAAGAGCTTTTGCCTCGTTTCCCCGTAACCTGGCCTATTTTTTCTAGACTTCCTATCGCAGATTCTTCATCAATCTGGGCAGACTTCAATTTCGATTGAAATACAATACCAATCTCCCTCTTCATCTGTGCCCTAAACGCCTAGCACATTACCACCAGGATGATCATCGCTGATGATGGCCCGGCAGTTTCCCAAAAGTAACGTTGGTCCCATTCCATATCTCGAATGTCGACCGTGTTCATCCCAAAATACTACATTAAGAAATCATTGATTAGAGTATATTCCTTTTTAATGAGGGGTGGGCCGGGTGGTTGGTGTACCGAAGTAAAGAACGACAACGGAAGGAAGATGGTAGTTATAATAGTAAAGACCAAGAATGACTTATTTTGTTCAGTGAATTGTTTTGCTAATTCAACTTGAATTGCCGACTGTTCAGTAGTGTTGGGCACGAGCCGAGCTGGCTCGAGTTTTGGACTCGAGCTTTGGGCTCGAACACCTCAAGCTCTCCTTCTTACGAGCGCAAGCCAGCTCGAACAAGTATTAGAAAGACTCGAGCCAATGCTCGAGCTTTTTGGACTATCAGTAATGGCAAAATTGGAAAAGATAACGAAGATAAACCCCTTGAGTTCGTCCTTAAAAGTGAAACGTATATCGAGATGACCATTTTTAGCTCTTTAATTAGAGCTCGGGCCTAAGCTCGAGCCATACCCACGAGCTCGAACATCCCGAGCCTTCGTTTGCACAATTCGAGCCAGCTCGAGCTCTAAGTCAGGCTCGTCTCGAACAGGCTCGTGCCCAACACTACTGTTCAGCGGATCTTTTTGCTAATTCAAGTTGAACTGCCGTTTCTTCAGCTGTTTGTCTTGCAATGATTTCTTGCTGTATCGCCATTGCCACCTGCTTTTTTGATGCCTCGATATTGAGGAGCTGGAAGAGCTATAGGGAGAGGTTATTATCAGTAAGTGGATCTATAGAGGTATCTTTCGCTGCTATTCATCAATCATGCGGAATAGGGTCGTAAGCCACTACCAAATCTTGAGCTTGCTTTGCTTCCGCCCCAATGTCTTCGAAAGTCGGTACCACAATTTCAAACCGGCCCATCATATACTTGTAGAATTTATTTGTAGCTGAGAGCTCCTCTGGCCGGAGGGTGTTGCCCATCGTAGCTTCTATTATCATCCCCAAAATTTCCATCTGCTTTTTTGTAATTTCCAAAATTATTGCAATTTCGGAGATAACGGCATTGCAATCGGCAACTAGCTCTTCATCGGCGATAGGTTTGTGCGCTACTCGGAAGTTCTGAACAAAGTTAAGCATTTGTTTTGGAGGAGTAGTATAAATTATCAATGAGGATGGGTACCAGTGCAGCAGTTCCTTCTTTAAAGGCCTCTAGAATATGATAGTGTTGTAACAAAACAAGATCAGCGGAGTATATAAGGAAACCATGAACTGGCCCTTGAGGCGTCACATCCGTGCCTTTCTACAAAAAAAAATATAGATATTAGACCTCTTTGAATTAAAAAATCACATGTCGGGTTAAGTAGTTAGACTTACGCTCGGTTCAAACATGTAACTATTGAATCCACCAACTTGGCCTGGAATAACAGCTGGTTTCATTGACTGAAAGGTAATGAGGGTTTCTATTGGTATTGATAAGACTATGATTAAAATTTTATTTAAAAGACTTTCTACTAAACTAAACATACCTTTTGGTGGAATAATTACCGCCCAAAGCTGTTCAACCACAAGGAACTCGTCATCGTCATAGTGACCCCTATTTCCTCTTCGCATAGTCTGCCTAAGATCAAGGATGAGTGCATCTATTTTAGGATGATGGTATTCGAAAAGCGTGCGTCCAGTAAAAACTGTGGGAGGGGTGCCAGAAGTACTCCCGTCGTAGTCACTAGCTGCAGAGAAACCGACACCAGTTTGGTCAAGTGCGCTTCCATATATCCAGGCACCAGGCTTAGGCTGTTCTTTGCCGTCATGATCAATATAGGTCTCTGCGTACTCATACCCTGGTGCTCTAAGAAACGATGGATGATGCCTTAGAACTCTCTCAGCCGTTTTCTTCGGAATAAGCTTTGAGCCCAAGGTTACATGTAATATGGGCATTGATATCGTAATTTTGTACGCCTTGCCAACTGGCGGCTGGCATTCGACAACTGGTTTTGCAAAAGTATTGAAGTAGCCTCTGCACATAGAGGCACGAAAAGGATCGGAATTGAGGACAGGCCCGTGCGGCGGGGGCAGGTGGATATCCTTGAAAAGATCGTCGAGCTTCTATTGATAATGATCGATCGTTTAGACACTAGTAATGTGTAACTGTAGAATTATGGTTCTGTATCACGAAAGGCACTTACTCTAATCCACAGGTATTTAGTGAGAGGAAACATTCTTTAAACGAACATATAAATAGTATAACCATATAATTATCAAGTAGTCAATATCATTGATTAAGTACTTGTGTCGATATGAATTCCCTCTTTTAGGCCAATGTTTGTAATCGACGTCCGTACCACCTCCCTTCTCACCCACGAAGTAAATAATTTTGTGTAATGACAGGTTTTCGATGAAGCCCATGTTATCTAATGGCCTGTCCCTGAATGCAACCCAATAATTCCCTTCGAGTGGAAAATTCTTCTTAATTGCATCCTACAGGATTTGAGCAATCGGGGTATATATTTCGCTCATAGGTTGTTCATCTGTCCACATTAATGTAGGTATTGAGCGACGTAGTTCCTGTTCTGTGCCATGCCTTCCGCATTGTAAGGCCTGATCCCAAGTCGGCCAGTCTTTGTTTGCATTCAAATCAGTTCCTGGCTGGAATAGATTATATCTTCTATTTTGTGAAATCCATCACGTTGTAAACTTACAGTACCAAGCCGGATCTTCCAATGCTTTCATCGTCTCATCAATGCTATCAAGTCTTGCTCTTTCGTCGTCCGAAAGCTTTGCTCTCCGAGATTCAACCCAAAATTCTAAATCCCCCACAACGGCCGGGTTATTCCATAAATATGCAGTATTGGCAGCAGTACCTGGCGTGATCCATTGATAAGGAATGCCAGTGGATACCTTCTGGACTGCTGGGACCGTAGGCGCAACATAAGTTATTGTTACGGTAGGTGTGGTTGGAATTGGTCCCCCATTAATATGAGGAGGGTTCTGGTTTCCTCCTGTCTGCCCCGGAGGGGACTGTTGACTTGGGGTTTGATTTCCTGTGGCCATTTAAGTGTTAGAAGAAACCCACTAGCAATGAGTTGCATAAAGGTGGAAATCTCTTTTTCTAGATCTCCCATCGCGGGTATAATATATACGACAAAATACGGGGATGCCCTTTATCGTGAGTGTCGCGCCGGCGCTTAGAGGGCGGGTAGCAGGTTAAGCTCCTGGACAACTTCAGATGTCTGTAGCGACTAGCATGCACTCTATTACCGCCCGCATGTCTTTATTTACTGTCAAAACCAAAACTGGAAATTTTGCAGTCTAGGGTACAGTCGCAACTCGCTATGCCGGAACTCAATATGTCGGATCCCTTGCTATCCCGGATGGATTTGGCTGATACCCTCATTCCTCACCAAAATTAATTTGCTATCCCGGATTTTGGCCTTCTCGTACCGTATGGGAAACTGGCCAACTCTCTGACCCCTGTCTCCATACAAATAATATTTGCTATCCCGGATCCACTAGTCCATACACAGCTAGATTTTCCCATTCACTGAAGGTCGAATTCTGAGGTTTTGAACACTTTTCCCCCTTCAAAATTGAACACTTTTCCCCTTCAAAATTGAAGCGGAGAAAACTCTATCAGACATCAAGTACTGCTAGCACTCGATACTATTAGAAGCTGAGCTCTTGAAGCAAAAAAAATGGTTCAGAGGTGATAATGGAGTAAATCTAGGGTTAGGTTTATTTGTTGAGGATTTATTTGCTGTCCCGGATGATTTGCTATCCCGTACGAAATGGGCTGAATCTTGGCCATCCGGCATAGCGAGTTGCGACTGTATCTACATACATGTACGGTACTGTAGGTACATACTAGTACTCTAAGCTCGGTAATCTGCACTCTATCTCAAAAATATAGTTAACCATAGATAGGCCGGACATGCATCGTTTTCGGGTGTAAAAATTCGAACGCACCTGCATCTGGCCGGAGCGCTTAGGTGTTTGTAGATATCCTATCATGTCAACTGGTCAACCCCTGTCTATCAGTTGCCACTGTCAGTCTGTCACTCGCCACAGTTTAGAGGGGTTTGCACAGCCCTGTTGTCATCCCCCTCTGCATATGCTGACGTCGTCGACCCGGTCGAGCAGCTTGTGAAAGAAGGTAATGGGCAGCTGAACGGCGAACCAAGAAATAAAATCTCTGAACGTAGCTCACTTAGCTTTTGAGATATGAACATTTGGGAGGATCTTGGGACAAGCTTCACACACGCACATACGCGTCCTCCCATCTGTCATGTTGTCTTCCCTGTTCCTGTGGGTATTCGCCCCTTCCCAAGTACTTGGCTTGGTATCTTGGTATTCCATCCCCTTTTAAATAGTTTGACCGATCTCCTCGAGCTTGGAGAGCTTGATCCATCCTACGAAGAAAAAAAACCTAAAATATTAAATTTCCAGCTATATATATCGGCACCGTATCAACAATAATACAAGATGACCAGTCTTCACGACAACTCTCCCTCTGGGCACCAAGATGAGCTTCTCTTTACTTTCCCGCGTGTACACTTTTATTCCGGTGGGCAAGAAGCTGGTCCCCCAGCCGGTTCTCCCTTCGAAGTTCGCAAAATCCACATGTTTAACAGAGAGACAAACCAAACGGAACCCTGTCTTCGATTTTGCGGCCCGAGTGCTGATATCGATGCATCATTATCGCCCCGAACCCTGGTTAGCCGGGAATCCACAGGCAGCTTTCTCTTCCATGAATGGGTACTAAGGATTCAATTTCCACAAGAATTTGTTGGAAGTTGGAATGATCCTGTGCCACAGGAACTACAGCCGTTCTCTGACTCTTCTATTACCTGGCAGCAGTTAGAAGATCATTTTAGGGCTATCTTAGATAGATATACAGCTTCACCGGCAGGCGAGACCGACACCAAAAATATCGATTTTAAATCGACCGAAAAGGCCCCACAGTATGCCGGTGGATCGACGCAAAGTCTGGGATCTTCGCTAGAAAAATTTGGTCCTAGTTCCTCTTATAACGAGTCGAAGGGAGATGCTCCTGCATATGCTAGTAGTAGCAAGGCCATGGCTGCATACCATCCAAGCGATCACCAGGACAATAAAGAGGGAAGATTAGTCCTAGTTAATGAGGAGAATGGAAACGAGGTGGGCGAGGTCAACTCGTACCACGTCCATGCTATTGGCGTAACTCCGGGAAGTAAAGGTATGTCCTGTCATGAATATATGATATTTGCTATCAGCCATGGGTATGATATTGACATTAAGGCAGACCCAGTGGAAATCCAGTTGCCAGAAGATCAACAGGGAACTGTAACCGTAAGTTTAGCTAAATTGGAACGTCTGTCCGTATACAGTGACTGAATCATTTGGTTAGGTTCGGCCTGCGCAGCCGGAATATCTCAGGGATTCATTGCACCCAGCATACGCCAAATCAACTCTTGTTAGCACAGCTGCCACGGCTTCGCGCTTGATCGTAACCACGAGTACCTATGTCGCCAACGCGATTCAGTCTGGAGCAGATGCCTATGTGAGACGCACGAAGCCGAACGAAGTACCGATGGTGTTCGATCCGAGCACTCACGACAGAGTCCGTCAAATCCACAATGTGTCTAGCAGCGCTGCTAAAATTTCTGCCCAAACTATTGGGCAGGTAACGAAGCACGCTCAAAATATCGGGGCGCGCATCGCCGGTAAAAACCAAGAGCGACCCTCGAGGGGGCAGATTCCAAACCCTGGGCTGCTTAACAAAGGGCTGATTGCATTCTCTACCATTGCCGATGGAATCGACCACGCATCTAAAAACTTGCTAAACTCGGGAGCTAATGCCGCCACAACCGTTGTTGGCCATAGGTATGGCGAAGAAGCAAGATCAGTCGCTCATGGCCTGACTGGCTCTGTCACCAATGTGGGCCTCGTCTACGTCGACGCTTCTGGAGTCTCTCGGAGAGCGATTATCAAGGGTGTAGCAAAGGGCATGGTTATTGGAAAAGTGCGCGGAGGCGGTGATGTCATTGTCCCTGGGCCGCAAGATTCTATTCCGGGCCAACAACTGCAGGTTAGCCAAGGATTCAGCACCACATCTCTTCCAGCAAGTGGAGCAACTACCCCAGGCGGGTATGGAAGCGAGGTTGGATTTGGGAATGCCGCGCCACCTTCTTATGGTAATATTCAGGGCACGCAAGGCCTCAACGGTTTGCCCAGTGGTAGCGGATACAACCAAAATTCATATTTTCCACCACCCCCACTACAAAGGAGCGTAACGGCTCCACAATCTACAGGGTATGCAAGCATGAGATCTATTAGTCCAAGACCATACGAAGGAGTCACTTACCAACAGTCTAAGTAGGAACTATCCCCCCGAGAAAGTGACCGCAAATGGGCAGTATAGATACCTCTAAAAGTATTTGGTTTTTTTTTATATATCTTTCTTTGATAAATAGTTGGTTATTTCTGGATTTGTTTTTTTTTGCGGGCTTGTAGTTCTTAGCTTCTTTTCTCTCTCTCGATCTCATGTTTTTTGTTAGGAGTTCGTTTCCGGTTTCTCGGCTCCATGCGATTCATATGATATACTTAAACTTTTATACTTTGTACTACATGTAGTACTATTACTATTCTCACTTATTAAATATCAGCGATAAGAATCTTTTACTATTGTTGTATTATTGATAGTTACAATTTTCCAGTAAAATATGGGATTCCTAGCTTTTGTCTCGCCTTTTTTTTTTTTTTTTTTTTTTTTCCTTTGAATTGTTTCTAGGTACAATCATCGCATGCAGTTATAAACTATGGCGTAAAGACCTATCCCCAATGCCAGCTCCCCCAGTTATAGTAACTATGGTATGCTACCAACCGCACTCCTACAAGGTTGATGACTAAGGAAACCCCCGCCTAAGAAAAAAGGAAAAGAAGAAAATAACGACAAGTGCAAGAACAGAACATGAACAAAAGAAACCGCATCATGCGAGAACCGTCCCGCTGTAAGCGCAGGGAGGTGAGTGTGGTGATGATGAGTGTGGTGGCGATGGCCTCAAACAGAGGTTAGAGCCATTAGGGGAGCGCAGAAAGGTCAGGGGCCCTGTATGAAAGGACCCCCAGTGCTTTTGTCTCGCCTACTTATCTAATAAGTATATAATTATAACCTGCATATGCAATGTACTTTTATAGTCTTCTGATTAGCTCATTGAGAGAGGTTTTTGTTTCACTTGAAACATGTGTTGGATATTAACATGGGTATTGTGCTGAGTGGTGTTAGATTATTAACAGATTTTCTACTGGTTCTGGGAATCGATTAGTAGTTCGATTTTGGCGGCTTGGTGGCTGTTAAAGGGATATATATACTTGCAGCTTGAAAATTGTCTGACACATATCGACCGGAGCAGATATAGGGATGGACTTTGCCTGCCAGGAGGGGTCGAGGGCCGCGCAGCGGCCTGAGAGCCCCGACTGACAGGCAAATAGAGAAATTAAGCCGCAAAGCGGCTTGCCTGTATATTGGACTGATTGATATACATATAGTACCGGCCGAAGGCCGGAAACAACTTGTATACATGTATGTTCTCTTGTGTGCGGTGAATGTAAGCTCTAGGTTCATTCGTTCTGTCAGAGTCAATTTGGAACCAAGTTTCAACTGCAGCTGACCATTGACTTGATAAGGACAATCACAAGCTATCACACGGCCATTAGCGCTTCTTTTGTAACGGATATCAAGCCACACTAACTACATATGTACTTAAGCACATCATATTGTATCTACATGTACCTCTCTGTTAGGATCCGGAAGTGACATATGCATAACTAAACTTTCTCGAATATTTCAAAAACCCACGCGGATGCACCCGGCCATTGTCGCCTTCGCATCCTCTGAACAATCCACGTAGGGATAATTTATACGGCATTATAGACCTCATCACTCATCAACACGCTTTCATGCTTCGATTCCGACGCTTCACAAACTAGTAGCGGTCAAATAACATATAGTAGTTAATTTACAATACACCTAAGGATCACAGACTTCTCCTCCTTATCAAAGCTATGGAAATGTCACGTGTATAAACATATTCCGATGAAAGGATCACAATGTCTTTGCCAACTCCTGGGCAACGATCTTGTGTACAGGGGCTGTTGGGTGCAGATTGTTGAGCCAGAAGTACTTGTTGACTGGTATAACGCACTCGTCGTACAGCGTGTCTTGAGCGGGAGTACCACTATTTCGGGAAATAAGATGGTTAGTAAGAGACTCTAGGATGGAGGATAAATCTATGGGGGCTCATACTTTGTATAACTCTCACAGTACCCGGTGGTGTTCGTCAATCCATATTTACTCGGGTTGTCTATAATCTTATTGAACAGCTTGTTTGAGTCGAATACTTGAGCCCACACATCATTATGGGCCTTCTTCAACGCTTTAACCCTCGTCCCAACCATCCCGTTGTAGCTCTCGATCGCCTCCGCCTCCAAAGCCACAGACTCCGCACCCTGGCCGACGGTGAGTGGGGAGCGGTCAACCGGCGGAACATTAATGAAGACGAAGTTCCTCGCGCCAGTGGTGTACAGCTCTTCGACCAAAGAAAAGTACTCATCCATCAACTTTGTGTGGAAGTTTTCAAAGTCTCCATTCCAGTAGCTGTTTCCGAGATCGTTGATGCCGATCCAGATCAAGAAGAGACTGTCGGACGACTTCCATGGTGCGTAGGAAGGCTTGGGTCCAAGGATGGGGAGAAAGAGTCCTTCAACTTGGTCCTTGAGGGATAGTACCGTGGGTGTGTAGGGAGTGACGAGGTCGGCATCGATTGTTGCACCACCTGGAATCACTAGTTATTGGCAGAACGGATTATTTGATTAAGAAGGGGCTTACCATAGGCAAGGTTGTACGTCAACAGCTCAGTCTTGTTGAACTCGACAGTCAGGTAGTCAACCCAATTTGGACCGCTAGATTTTGTTTAGCAACGGAAAGAACTAACTCTCGTTTAATACACAAACACTTACTTTGCTGAGGTCCATCCAGGGTATACTGGGTTCCCCAGCGGGTTTCCTGATGTTGGGAGAGGTGACCCGTTCGTCAAGTTAAAACCAGTTTGGGTGTAAGAATCACCTCTGTACAAATTTTGTTAATCATTGCATGCCCTAGCATCTACGATCAGAAAGACTTACAAAGTGAAGAGGTATTTCAAGTTCTTGAAACCTGGGTAGACCTGTTTCGAAGCCCTTGGCAACACACTTGCAGACCCAAATGCAGAGCACAAGCTCAAAGCGACCACTGCGGTAGATGATAATGAGGGGAACATGATGCTAGGACTGAGCTATTGAGTCTAAAGAAGGCGAAGAATTCTTGGATGAATGGGGATGGATGTAGAAACTTGAATGAACACCACCTATTTGTACCTCCCATATTGGTAGGTCTTCAGGGGAAATCTTTTTGATTAACAACCACAAACTGGGGAACTTTCATTAAAAACCTCAATTACACCGACATCAGGAAGATTCAACCGGACATCATAGGTGGGGAAGCCGATACCGAACTCGTGGGTATTACGGAGGAAAGGAAATGAGATCTCATCACTGAAAATTGATTGAGCTCTTTTTCCATTTGTAACAATCATATAGCGAGCCTTTAGAGTATGGGGCAATGTCTAGGTATTTATTATACCCGGCTTATTGACTTTATACTTCTTTAAGCCAAGTTAATCAGGGGATTCCGGAGGATCGGCCCGTGGGGGCCTTCGTATATTCTCAAAGAGGTTCAAGTACCCAACCAATCAAGCCGGTAAATATGATAAATGGACGTCACGGATTGGGAGAAGAACTCCCCGTGGCAGGAACAAACGGTATGTATATATACAGGCAAATATATTGGTGTGGAGAGTGCTTAGTGTACACTTAATCTGAAGCGAAGAATCTGGAGAACCCCGGTTTTCTAGCTAAATACCCCGGATATTCAGGGGTCATGGATACAGCGGATCAATGCTTGGTCTCTTAACTCGGGTGCTACTCCCCCACTCCTTAGTCTCTAACTAGAGAATTGATTGAAAAAGAGATAATATGCTGCATAGCTGTAGGAACGAGATATGTACTCCCTGGAATTTTCCGCGTCATTTTTTACAACTAGAATTAATTTGCAAATGACTCTAGCTCCCAGACTACTGGCCCCTACATGTACCAGTGTAGTTGATAGATGAAAAAAAAGAAAAGAAGAAAAGAAAGAAGTTGACACTATTCACATAAGTATGAGCATGAGTGCACAAGCACTCACCCCATACCACTCCTTCTAGCCAGCCAGTTATACTCTACCTTAGAAACGCAGCAATTCGAGCCCTATATCTAGGGATTAGTTATGAGATTTGCGTCGACTCGAAATCCGGCGGTCATTCAAGCACCCAAGAAGACCTTATATTGGGCCCTGCATGCATAAAGAACTCCATATCAGACGAAAGCTCCCTGTACGATCGCTTTTAGAACGAGATTCTCATCTAGAATCTTTCGTTAGACGCAGGATGCGTTGTCCAGGACAAAACTGTCTATACAGAAACCTATAAAAACATCCGTTTTAGCTGGAGGTTTTATCAAATAACACCAGGCCTATCAATTCTATCAGATCGATATTTGCAGCGCATAGACGAGCTCCACATATATATATCAGTTACTCGACTCTAGCTAGTACCTAATATATCACACACACTATCCACTACCTCGATCACAGTATCCGGGATATAGAATAAAATACATATGTAAATATCATGTTCGAAATAACCAAAATCTGCCACTAATCCGTCGCACCCGTGTGGCTTATCAGCTTCTAGACGCGCTTTTTATTATTTATCTCTTCCTGCAAATCTTAGACAACACTTAGTTAATCCACTTATGCTATCGGTTCTTCATAATAGCCTTTGTTTCTTCTTTCTCGCTTTACCAGATCTCTGTCTTATGTAAAAACCCACAAAGTCATTAGACCACCAGGCGGCGAATCAGGGCCCACAAACCAGATCTAACTATCCGTTGCCAAGCTATGTTCATCTGCAACCCTGCCGATCTCCGTTACACAAAGTTCAGGCACCCCACAATACCACATACCAATGGTTGAAATACCCACAATTTTCTGCACGCTAAGTTGGAAGGCCTGAGATGCCAGCAAAAACTTCTTTATCACCCTGTGATAAGGACGCCTATTTAGATAATGGGCCGTTAGTTGTTCTTTCTTTCCTCCTCTCAATTCCAGTCTACTACGGTAGCTAGGTGAGGGTCCCCATTACAGCATTGAAGCCAATATAGATATTATACACTGGCAGGGCAAGAAAGAGCTGCGACTCAAAGCATCTCTCGCGTCGAAGAGCAATAATTGCAAGCCAAGTTAGCCATGGACGAACTATCCTTCGCACTCGCAATCGAATTGCAGCTACGCGATGTCGAAGAAGCACTCTCCACCCGCAAAGGAAAAGGCCGTCTTGGTGATGCCGTCACCTCCAGCGACGAGGTCGCGTTCAATGATTACCGCGAGCACCTCCTCTCCGCCGCTCGTATGCTCGCCGACGAGCGGCTCGCAGAGAGCCTTGATCGGGCTGTCAGGAGTGACGGAGAACTTCTCGAGGAGCTAACGAAGCTTGAGCTGGGTGACGAGGGGAGTCGGGAGCTGGCGATGCAATTGTCGGAGGAGCCGGTGGTGGTGGTACCGCAAGAGAAGAGTAGGAATGATATGTGGAGGAGTATGGCTGTAGGGACGGGTGTGGAGATGACGGATGAGGCGATTGAGGCGTTGGAGAAGAGATGCCAGGAGTGGGATTTGGTGGATGAACTTCAGAAGAAGGTAGATATTTCGTCAAGTCGTTATCTGGTTCTGTTTTGGGGGATAGTTTGGGAGAATTTGTGCATGATGTTGTGTGGTTTCAATCTCTTTTCCTCTAAAGGCTCGAAACTCATGGATTCCAATGCAATGTGGTTGCAATTCGCTACATATATCTTTTTAAAACCTTTTGAGGCCACACACTTACAGGGCAAACCACAGCAGTCGACCGCAGGCCCCTCCTACTCTGGTGCTAGCACCTCCAAATCTGGCACCAAAACCTCTCACTTTGGAACCGCCCATTCCGGAACCGCCTACAAACTCAGTCACCAGAAGTCCGGGGCCCGCGCAGACTGCGCCATCTGTCTCGAGTCCTTCTTTATCGAACATACCATTATGGCTCCCTGTAAGCACAACTACTGCTTCACCGACCTCAAAGACATCTTCATCCGCGCTTGCAAAGACGAACAACTCTTCCCCCCGCGGTGCTGCAAGCAAGAGCTATCCATCGAGCTCGCGCTCCCCCTCATGTCCGACGACGAGGCAGTCGAATTCCTTGAAAAAAGCCAGGAGTACACCTGCAAGGACCGCACGTACTGCTTCCAGCCATCATGCTCCCGCTTCATTCCGGCCGAGAACATTTCGCGCGATGTAGCGACCTGCAACGACTGCTATTCACGGACATGCAAGCTGTGCAAGAAGGAGGAGCACGGCAGCGAAGACTGTCCCGACGATCCGAGTATGAAGCTTACGCTTGAGACTGCGGCGGCAAACGGATGGCAGAGATGCCAGCAGTGCCATTCGCTTGTGGAGAGATCGCATGGGTGCCAGCATATGACGTGCAGGTGAGTACTCCGAACGATGTATCAGACACCCACCTGGTGATATTAGCTAAAACAAATGCCGCATCACAGATGTAAAGCCGAATGGTGCTACCGCTGCGGTATCACATGGAAAACGTGTGAGTGCAACGACTGGGACGAGGACCTTCTCCACCGGCGAGCGGAGGATCTGGCCGTCCGCGAGATGGGCGCCAATGCTGGAGTGCGGGCGTTGGCGGTACACGCGAGGACGATTGTGGAGGACCTCAGGGTTAACCACGAGTGTGATCATACGGAAGGGTGGACGTACACGCGCACAGCGGCGATGTGCGAGATGTGCTCGGATTTTCTGCCTAACTATATTTTTGAGTGTGATGGATGCAGGCTAAGGGCTTGCAATAGATGTCATATTAACAGGATATAGGCCTTGTGTAGATATATGGGTTCTGAATACAAAGTGGCAGTATATATTGCTTATAGAGTGTGGGGGTTTGCGCGGCAGCTCAGAGGTTGTGCTACTAGTGCTCGAAATGATAATATTTCTGATCAAACAGCATAGGCTCTAATGAAGAGCTTGAGTATGGAGGTCGACACTTCTCTGCAATGGCTGTCCGCAATATAATTCTGCTCGATAATCATTGGTTAGAATCCAGGCTTGGCATTTAGCATCACTGACTATCACTCGCACAAATATCCAGCAGACATACCCTATAACGGACAAAGAGAATGGGATAGAGCAGTGCAAACAGAGCCCACTGTATCTCACTAACCACTATCAGCATATAGAGCCCTTTTCTCGGCACAACCCTGAGTTTGTAGCTACGGTTGCCCAGCCAGGCCTCACAAAGCCCCCTCGACCAAAAACCCGCTTCCCTCGTAAATAAAATAAAATAAAACGCCCGTGACCACGTACCGTCTCTCTTCGCCTCTACAACAAAACTCTCAGGTCTCTTTGGAACCCACCACATTGCCTACCATGTCTGTGGCCGCTCCAAAGAAGAATATGATGTGTTATGTTCTCATTAACACTCCTCCCGCAGGTAATTGGAGGGAGGAGTACAGTATTCCAGTAAAAGAGGAGGAAAAAGAATATGATACTCCCATGTTGATGCCAGTGTCGTCTTTGGCTAAAGCCAAAAAGGTCAAAAAAGAACCAGCGTCACCACCTAAAGTCGACAAGAAAGCCATGTCTGCACCCAAAGCTGACAAGGAAGCGACACCAACACCCAAAGTCAACCAGAAGCAAATGGCAGCACCTAAGGTCAACAAGAGGGCACTGCCAGAACCTGAAGTTGACGAGGAAGCAATGTCAGCGCCTGAAGTCGACAAGGAAGAGTCCTACCACCCCTCTTTCGATGAGGTCGAAATAGATAGTAAGTCGAATAATTCATTCCTATAGTATAAAGTCACTTCTAACACAGCAACTAGGCGAGGGCAACATGAAGCTCGTGCGTATTCGCAAGAAGCGCAAGCTCAAGGCCCCAGGTCCTACCCCCGAGGAGCTCGCTGCCCGCGATGCCAGTATTGAAACTCTTCTTTTATGTCCGTCACTCCCCCTCCCTCTCTTCCCCAACCCCATACTAACACACACTTCAGCCAAACGCCTCAACTTCACCGCTCACACGAGCTGCGCTGAGATCCACAATTGGCTTGAGCACATAAACAACAAGTACCTCGAATGGCACATCCACACCCGCCTCGTCACGTACACGGACCGCCGACGCAAACAGAACGAGCTTTCCCGCATCACCCGAGGCCCCCTCCCAGAGGCCTTCAAAAAGGCCGAAAAGCAGGACTGGGCCCTCCCCTCGTGCCTCAGCAGTGGGATTTACAGCGTCCGCACCACCGGCACCATCTTGATGTTCTGCGCGCCCATCTGGAACCCAGTCCAGCTGCAGGAGCGTATGGTCGCCTTCCACAATTATGTGATCATCTACAAGAACCGCACTCTCATCCTCGCCGACCCGGGCTACAAGTTGGAGGCGAAGCAGATCGTTGGCGGCGTGGCCAGGAAGTGGCGCGAGTGCGAGCTCACGTATGGGCTGGGGCTTGCGGCGAAGTTCATAGCGATGGTGAGGAAGAAATTTAAGGTGGAGAAGTGCTGGTATGGGAAGGGGTCGAAATTGCCCTATAATGATACCAATGGGAATATCTTGTCGCAGGACTTCATTCTGCAGTACTTGGATGAGAAGGCGAGGGAGGATATTGATTGGGAGAAGGAGGGGTTTGCCGAGCTTATACCTTAAGTGGGTGTAGGCTGGCCACGTGGGTGCCGTGGTAGGGTGATAAAAAATAAGTCACATAGTTGGGTGGAACGGTCAATTGGGAAAGGTTAGAAAAGGCTAAGAAAGGCCTAGATAAGTCAAAGAAAATATACTAGATCTGTTTTAGCTCTTGAAATCTTCTTACTTGCAGTCCTTTAAAGCCCCGAACTCTATTAACTATATGAACCTCGTGATAGATTCTAAACGTTGTGCTGTATGATTGGGCGTAGAGTTACTTAGTGATTTAGTCCATGAACGGAAACGGTCCCGTCTAATACTGTATACAAGCAAGGGAATATTCCAGAGAATAAAAGGAAGAAAAAGAAGAAAACGAGAAACAGAAAGAACCAAATAAAGACAAAGACCACCAGCCCACATCCCCCATCACCTATCTACGCCAAACAGAAGCACTCCTCGCTAGAAACAAATAAATAGAACAAAACCCCAAAACCACACCTTCCCAAAAACAAAACAAAACCAAAGAACTGTCCCAAACCTATTGCCATCCAACCAATTTTCCAACCATGAATGATCAATCAACCCTTGCTTACCAACAGGGCTTTCAAGCTGGCTACCTAGCTGCCTTCCACGCGTCTCTTCAGATATTGCCCGAGCCCATGCGGGCCGCCTTGCAAGCCGCTGCAGCACCTCCCGCCCAAGCTCTCCAGATACAGGTCGCGGAGAGCGCCGATGTCTCCACAGATTTAGAGGTTGATATCTTTAACTTGCCTGAAGAGGGGAAAGAGGAGGAAGAGGGGGAGGGGGAAGATCCGGAGGGGAATGAAGAGATGAAAGAAGAATACGAAGAAGACGAAGAGGATGACGAGGAGACTGAATCAGACACGCCTCCCCCCGCGTCCAAACGCCGTTGTTCCCCGAGGCCCGGCCACTATTAATGCGGTTGCCGCCCCGTTAGTCCCTATCGCCCCTATTGTCGATGCCGCCTCTCTTATCCTCGAGGTCGTCTCAAACTTGCATACTACCAAAGACGAGTCTCACGCTAGTCCTTAAATCAAGCCTTTTGTTACGAATCTCATTACGATGTTTCTTTTAAAAAATAAAAATTTAAAAAAAAAATGCTGGGCATACATGCCTAGTCAGCTTCTTATATCATGCACACACAGTATCAAGATCTCTGCCTAATAGATCATTGGCCCATGTAGTAGATTATCACTATCATCACCATGAAATCACCTGTAGGCTAAACTGGATTTGCTACTATGAGTGAAGCATACATTAGGTAAAGTACGCTACTTCGAAGCTTATTGTTGGCTGTGTTTTTCGCTGTTTTTTATCATACGTAACGTGCATAGTTTTGTCTATTACCCTATTTATTGGTTAATGAAGTACCCGTAAATACAGCCCTCGCTCGGCGACCTACTATAAGGATTTTTGTTGATAATGATAGGAGGATTTTTTGGTAACTGGTTTAAAGAGCCAAAGTGACTGTATGCACTATTATGTAGTGTAGCTTCACAATATATCACTCGATAACACCAGCGCACCAATTGGCGCAAGAGAATTCAAAAATCAGTAAAGTATTGGAGTTCATAATTATACATATAAATTAACGACATAAAAGAATAATAAATAAAAGCCCATCCCAAAGAAGGTCTAATAAAAAGTTGGAGAATCGAGAATAAAAAATAAGAAAAAGAAGTAACCCAGACAACCAGCCGGCTAACCGATAATCACCTAACCCATCTACATCTATCTATTAACCACTTTTCTAACCACTCCTCCCACCATCACCACACCAATACCATCTACTTGGCCACCACCACCTTCTTCTTGCTATTCTTCGGCACTCTCGCCAGCCAGTAAATAAAGATGGCCATTGAGAGATTGAACACAGCGTAACACAACATCAACCCAAAGTTTCTCCAGCGGTCGCCGTAATCGATCGACAGTGCCGACAAGAACGTGTCGGTATCCGCGATTGAGCAATATCTACAGTCCACAGTCGCTGTTGGATTAATGATAGTTCCGCCAGCAATTGACATGAACGGCTCCAAATAGTCCGCACATGTCTGGTTTGAGGGAGGGTTGAAGATTGTGAACTCGATATTGGAGCAGTGGACTTCGGCGCCGGCTATAGCCGTTGAGAGCATAGCACTAATGAGATATGTGAAAGGCGAAACGCGGTACATGAAGATCCAGAAGCCGGGAAGACTGTCTACAGTAGCGAGGACACTGTTATAGGGTTAGCAACCGAATTCTTAGAAAAGTCTACAAGAGAGGAAGGAAGGCTCACCCGCAAAACATAAATATTAACATGAACAACAAGTTTGCCAAATTACTTCCCGCCTCTGCGGTCTCGATCCCGGCAATCATCATGTGTGTGAACGTGGACGTAAACATGTAGAATGACCATAGCAACAAGAACATCAAACCACCACGCTCAGTGGTAGAGCCGGTAGCTTCAGCGTTCCTGAACATCCCAATGGGGTAATACCAGAGAAAGAAACTGATGACACACATCATCGTCTGCCATGGGAGCTCAACAATGATGGATGAAAGGATGAATGCTTTCCACGAATAAGCCTTTGAAGGACGTTCTCGAGCCTCGTAGAGACTGCGCTGGATCACAAAGTGAGGCATGATCTGTTGAACGATGGTACCGAAGATTGTCATGAACAAAAAGACGGAGAACATCTGGTTCTGGAGGCCTTGGAGGGAATTCTTGGAGTTAAGGAAGGAGAGACCAATCAGGAGGGATGTCGCTGTGCAAAGGAAGATCTTCGAATAGATATAGGACGGTGTGCGCCAAGTTTGCTGGAATACACGCATGAGGCACGTCTTAAACTGGTACGAGAACGGCATCGCAAACTCCTCATGGCCATGTCCATCAGTTGAGTCTCCGCGCCCTCCAAGCTCTACCTGCATATCATCCAATTCCTTCCTAACCGCAACCCGCTCAGGACTATCCAACCAAACCTGTGGCCAGTCCCTGGTAGAAACCGCTCCCGGTGCAGCACCAATGACCTCAAGCATCCACTCAGCTGGGTTTGCGTCAGGAGGGCAAGGGTGCGCTCCATTCTTCTCAAAGTATCCAGTCAAGACGTTTGAGTTCTCGCCAATCTCTCCAAAATACACTGTCTTACCACCCTTGGCAAGGAACAATAGGCGGTCAAAATTCTGGACCAAAAGGGCCGACGGTTGATGAATAGTGCACAAAATTGCCTGCCCGCTGTTTGCCAATTTCCTCATCAAGTCACAAATGGACCAGGCTGTCTGACTGTCAAGACCGGAAGTAGGTTCGTCGAGGAAGAGTAGGAGTGCAGGTTTTGCGGCAAGCTCAACACCAATTGTCAAGCGTTTCCGCTGCTCCACGTTCAGTCCTTCTCCGGGTACACCGACGATTGCTTCTGCGTATTCCTCCATTTCCAGGAGCTTGATGACCTCTTCAACGTAGTCCAGTTTCTCCTTCTCAGGCGTAGTTTTTGGTTGGCGCAATAAAGCACTGAAGATCAAAGCTTCTCGCACAGTGGTGGTCTGAAGATGTAAATCCTGCTGTTGAACGTACCCGGTTTTCCGCTGGAAAGACTCATCCCGCTGCTGGCCATTGACGAGCATATCACCGGTAACAACACCCATAGTAACTCGACTAGCAAGAACATCCAAGAGCGTAGTCTTTCCAGCTCCAGAGACACCCATCAGCGCAGTCAAAGTTCCAGGCTTAACCCATCCATCCACATGATCCAAGAGACGTCTGTGTTCCTTCTTGATCTGAATATCATAGCACACATCCCTCCACATGAAGATATCTGTCTGTTGTTGAATCGCCGCCAATTTCTCGCTGGTCGCATTTTGTGCCACCACCGGCCGTCCCGTAGCAATGGCTTCTGCGTCAACACCCTGTTTCCTCATTTTCTGGAGATGCTTCTTGCGGAACAGCAGAACTTCACCCTTGGACCTCGCCGCAGCAATGTACTCTGTGCCAGCAAGATACGTAAACAGGAAGAAGATCATGAACGCGAGGATAATGCCGAGGTTGCGCCAGAGATGCCCGTACTCATACTCATAGGTGGTGGAAATATAGTTACCACCGTCGACTGTGCGCCTTCCCGTGACGGAGCCCTTGACACTGCATGATTGTTGATCAGGGGTGACGTTCTCATATCCAGGTCCCGATGGGATATAGACAGCGCACGCAAATTCGCGTCCGTGGAATTCGTTAACCATCAGACTCTCAAAAGCGTATGCGATTGGATTAAGGTAATTAACCCAGCGCAGAAAGACCGCCATGTCGCGGACGGGAATGGCGAAACCAGTATAGACCACCAACAGGAGAATCAGTACAGCGGAGGGCGCCATGGCTTGCGAGATGGTACGCGAGAAGGCAGCAATGGTGCGGAACATCATGGACATGCAGAGCGTGACTGTGAACGAGAAAAGCAGGAAGATGAAGAAGTGGTCGGCCTCACGACGAAGGTTGGCCATGAAATATACCGTTGTATTGAAGCTGAACGTCACGATAATTTTCGACGGAAGATCACATATCATGGATGAAACGGCTTCGGCAAACGGATGATAAAGAGCATATTGCGTGTGTTTTTCGACGATGGGACGTTGAGCATAGAGAGTGAGAATCTATGGTCAAAGTTAGAATTTCCATAACCACCATGTAGATGTCCACGGGAGTACATACTTCCAAGATACTAGAAAAAGCATTCATCAAAACCGCGAAAAACAGCAAAGCCCCCCTCAAGAAGAAACTAGAGGTGTTATCTTGAAGGTTGTAAAAAACACTACCAACGATCAATCCAATAATCATGTTTCCGAATACCGTATTGCAAAAGTTCGTCAAATCACCCCTCAACCGCTGGAAGCCACGTCTTATACACAGCTTGATTTGCATTGGTACTGAAATAGTGTAGGGAGACTCAATCCGCATTCTTTTCGCCTGTTGGGCCGCTCTTGACTGCTTGAACTTCTCCAACTGCTCGCCGGCGACCGGGTACTGTTGCTTGTAAGAGTCAATATCCTGCAGAAGCCTCTTGCACTCTGCGCTCTTCTTCCAGACATCTGCAAACTCATCGGGAGTACGGGGAACCCTGTTTTCGAAGCCTGGCTTGACCTCACGTTCGCTCGGGCTGGTCAGAGATGTAAGGAAGTCCGCGGTTGTTTGTCGTTGCGGGCAGTGGAAACCCATATTAGTGAAGAAGGCCTTTGCGCTCTCGGTAGGGCCAAAATAGATCTGCCTGCCTTCGTATAGCACGATGACTTTATCGAACAACTAAAAAAAAAAAAAAAAAAAATTAGCTTCAAAAATATTTCAAAGCAATTCTTCTGGGAACTATTTTACGTCATAGGAGCTCTGGGAAGCCTGGTACATGGATACAAGCATCGTTGACCCCGCCAGCTCACTCTGCAGTCTCAAGGTCTTGACAAACTCGAGCGCAGTAGCGCTGTCCAGACCTCTTGTGCTGTTATCCCAGCATTGCAGCGGACTCCCACCAAGAGAGGCCTCCGCGATACTAACTCTCTTTCTCTCACCACCACTCACACCTCTGACAAAGTCATCTCCGACCTTAGTGTTAAAGGTGTGGGAGAGACCAAAGACGGCCATGACAACGTCCCGCATGTGGTCGCTGTACTGTTCACGAGTTATACCGGGGAAACGATTGCGAGGGGCGCGGGTTTGTGCAGCAAAAGAGAGTGTCTCGCCGACTGTCAGGTGGGGGAAATGGACATCTGTTTCGGCGTTGTAAATTGCTTCACCGCGGAAGTTGTTGTGCATCATTTCATGTGGGATTCCTATCATTGGCCCATGTTAATATCTGTATCCTACACCTTTGTTGAGGACCGTTCATTCACTAACCTTGATATTCGATCTCCGATTCTGAACCAACATAGAGACCATGAGTACGCCCAGCAATAGTCTTCAAGAAAGTTGAACAACCACTATAAACCAACCTCAATTAGGACATGCCTCCAAGCTCCAGAATCAGTAAATCAGCGACTTACCTTCCAGGCCTTCCCAACACAACCAACATCTCTCCATTCTTCACCACCCCATCGAAATCCCTCAAGATCTGAATCTTTGTCTCGCCCTTATGTCTATCCCCAGAAAATATCTTTGCCATCCCGCTCACCGCATCTCTCCATCCATTGGACACATCCTTCTGATAATCCAGCGCACTTCCAAACCCATGAACAGACAGGTTTTTAAACGTGACACCCGCCGTTCTATTCGGATATCTCTCTGGGTCTCTATCTTGCAGATGCATCATTGTCTTCACCCACGCCCTTGGGTTAAACTTGCCCGAACCCGGCTGCAGCACCGGGTTGTCCGAGTTGAACGGGTTCTCGACCTCGCCATCTTTCGGCACCGTATATGTGGAGAGTCTGGAGAAGCGTCGGGCGAGCTCAATGATTTCTTCTCTGGTTGAGGGGTCTATTGTAGAGTGCCGGCGCGGGTGTGCGTGAATGTCTTCGTAGCCATGGCCGGAGGGGGATGGCGTAACGGTTCCGCTGTTATAGGAAATCCCATCGGCTTCGTCTTTTTCGACACGTAGGGCATCCATTGTGGACCCTGAGGGAGGACGGGGCTTTTCCGACTCGCTGGCCATTGTGAGAGGCGGTAGCTTGGAAACCACCTAGCAGTATTGGATACTTGGTGATATGAGGAGAAAAAAAGATCGAATTCAAAGAATGCGATATTTATTCAGCACACAATTGATCTGAAGAGAGAATCAGCCCGAGAAAAGCAGGTCGTATTATTATGGTCTGATAGCGACCTTTTTCCTTAGCTGATGCTTAATTGCAGAATACATATAAAAATTTAAAACCGGGGGACATTGGACCTTTTGTAGCTACATAGCACACTATCAAGAAGCACGTGTGCATACGTCTTCCTAGGCCTTCCGCAAAATTCTTACCGGGTCGTAGGTCTTCCGGCGGGCTTCTCAGGCTCAAACCTCTCACTACTTGGCTTCGTACCTTTGTCTTCCTCATTTGGCCGAGAACTTTTCTTTCATTCCTGAGCTGCTGCTACTGCTATAGTACGCCCCCAACTAATTAATTGGCGAGGGGCAATTAGCGCAGGGATCATAGGCATCATGATATAGCGCTATGTATGTAAATAAGCCATCATCATTAGACTATCGGCCAGTAGGACGGGACCCTTCGCGCAGCTATGCAAGATCAAATGTCTCCATCCTATACCAGTAGAGTGAAATGTGCAGATACTAGAGCTACATGTATATAGAGCTTTTTCCTTTATTTTTTTTTCTTTCTCTAATAAGCAGGCATGCACACCGTATTCGCATTCGTTGTAGTGCAAATTAAGAGGACATCAACCATATCAGGAGCTAGAAGACGTTGTTATCAATTGTAACACTAGCCTTCGTCCCTGTAGGTACTCTACTACCAACCTGACGGGCTGCTTACCACCCCCCACCCCCACATCAGGAACGTCGAGGAAAAGAACTTTAATTGATTAGGCTGCCCAGCCTGCACACGGATTCTGTGCGTCCCGAGAACAGTATTGCCTGATGCTCGGCTAAATTTCTCTCCGGTCGGGAGCAAGCGTAGTTATACATCCTTTCACTGTTACTCGCAGCCCAATTACACCAGATGCGATTGGGGGTTATAACCAGGAGAGACGCGGATGCCTGTCTGTGCTCAAACTGTCCCTCAGTTTCTGTCTCCTATTTCTTCGCGACCTGTAATCTGAACTCTTAGGCAGGGTGTGTGGAACAGGCAGGGTAGGTAGGGCTGAGGTGAGTTGAAACGTTAGTAAGTTATCTAGCACCGTATCTAATCTTCCCTACTCCCTCAACCCCACCGTCGGCCAGCTGCCGCGCCCTGCTTTGTGCTTGCTTGATAGACGGCTAGTTGGAGATAAAGTTATCGGATCCACAAAAGCTAAACGACTGCTCCAGATAGCAAACAAGCGTTTCCCCCCAGTTGGGATTTTAAAAATCTCGCTTGGTGATATATGTTGCCAATGGACAAGTCATTTGTTTCGCACCTTTCCTCTCCTCTCTCTGCGCATGCAAGCAGGTTCAATGTATGTACATAATCATCATGAGCATGAGCGACTTTAACCTTCCACCAACAACAGCCAGGCCAGAAGTTTCTCTCCTCCCTATGATGCTCGCTCACATGCGAAAAATACGAAAATGCAAAAAAAAAAAACAGCTTGCCATCTATTGCCCAGTACCGCCACAGAGGTTTAGGTAGGTAGAGCGTCGGATTCTGGCTTTCCGCCATCGTCTCTGTGTTGGGTTGCTCGGGAACTCAAAGTTCCGTGTGAAAACTCTCGGAACAGCGACTTTCCGGTACCAATTGAACCAAGAGTTTTCTCACTGACCACCTTGTTTTGTCCAGCCACCACAAGAAAGGACAGGAGTTAGTTATTGGGCCGTACCAGGTCAAGCGTCTTGGGACAGCTTGCGCTTAACCCGCCACAGATCAACCAAGATTCCTTGGTTCTGGTTGGCCCAGACAACGATTGTAGGTATGACCAACACCAGTTATTATAATAACAAGCGCAAAAAGTTGTTCTCACAGTACGCAAATGGAGAAACCAGGAAACCAAATTTGCAAGTCAAATATTTCTCGAGTCCCTTTCTAGGTAAATCAAAACATAATTTTTGATATCAATGTCTACCGAATCTTGTTGGTAAGGGTTCGCGCAGCGACATTATGCACAACTTCCTGTACTTATCCGATGACACAAGGTCCGTACATCAGCCCGCGCCGGGAAGGAGAGACTGCAATCCGATCCAATGTAGGATATCAGGCTCACATAACTATATGATAATAGTGGTCACATATGATCTCGCACGCGTGATCCAGGCAAGGTGTAAAGTACACATATTTAGCACATGTTTTCTTGGTTGAAGGACCATCTCCAGACTCCGTCCTGAGCTAGAGGTACTCCCGGGGCGTAACCAAGCAACAGTAAAGCCGTGTCAAATTACCAGTCGAAAAGACGGACCGTAATGGAGCTGCGCCCCAGCTTCATACGCATATCAATATCAACAAGTCCCTTAACCATCGAGTTCCTAAATTAGATAGTGAGAGGGTTTCGTATTCACTACACTTTTTTAACCTTGATTGTCTAGAACGTACTCACCTCTACGTAAGGTTCTGCTAGCTGACTCCGGGACTCAGTGTTTCCGGCCCGCCAAGTAATAGATATTGAGATGTCAGGCTAGGTACGAGATGCGTACATATCGAGGAGTCTCCAATTTATGCAGGAGTTCTTCTGGTCCTCGGCCTCCGGGCCTCCAGATCAGCTTTCTAGTCATAGATTAAGGGCCGGGAAGATAACTAGGTCTCATAAATTTGTCCCAGTTAGATGGGGGTACATGGCAGCTCAATGTCAGATAACTGGGTGAGTGGGAGGGGACGCTCAGGTAGTCCATTCATAGGTGGTTACGGGAGCAGAATAATGCTAAGTACTTCAAGGTATATCGAAAGACAGCCGGGGGAAAGTAACTTCTCCTAGCTGCAAGGGACTATTGGCCACTGTGGACAACATACTAAATATCCGTACGTGTGTCCTGATCTGAGTGGGTAGGCATACTCTAAGCAACAATACCAAAAAGCATAGGTACCGCATTGCTGCAACACGTGGACAACATTGAAATTTAATCCCCATACATACATTTACGCCGTTATACGAAGACACTCATAGACGTGTAGATGTATATTTCCCTACGCGCCTTCTTCGCCCACCCCACGGGTAGCTCACTGCTCTCCGACACTTACGCTTCTCACATCAAACATACGTGATCCCAAGAGACTCACATAGATTGGGCGATACACCAAGCCATTTGCGCCCTGTAAAAGTCTTTTATAGAAAGCTAAGAAAAAGCTCCCCATACTCGCCTCTAGTAAGCTATATACTTGAACATAATCATGTCTTAAGCCAATATAAGGATCGGCCTTTCAGGAACCAAAACTCCCAAGTGGTTTCAAGTCTATATTACAGAGAAATAGCTCATACCCGAAACTTAGACGCTAATAAAGATCCTCTCCGCTATGCACGTCCCACAAGCTAAGGGCCAGCCAGTCTACGATACTTACCGTGCGCTCACCAACTATCACTCGATCACGTGTCAATCACAGAACATCACTCGTTGGCACCAACATCTGTGCCTTTCAGCCCCCAACTTGGCCAGCCAACCACCCATCTCACATCATCACAACAGCATTCCTCAGCTGCATTCGGCCAGCAAGCCACAAAGATAAGCATGACTCTCGGACCACTGTTTACCGGGGAATATAGCCATGGCTGAACCAGTAGGGTAGGAATTGAGGGGTTAGACACACGCACGAGCTTCGCGATTGTTGTTCCTTAATATGCGAGATCCTTGGCATCGAGACAGAAGGGCCTTATTGGAGCATATGGCCGGGGCCCCCGCGATGGCCAGGATCTGACTCTATGGTCGTTGATCTTTGGTATTAACATATAAGGCAATGTGAAATACGATGATTGAGATGCGCTCCCCAGAGAGCTGGGTGGGCGGGCGGGTGGTGGTGCTTAGAGACTAGAAATACGGCTTAGGTCATTGGCCATAAGAATACGGAGTTGTGCGTAACATCATCTGCTTAGTGAGATTTTCCCTTTCAATGAGTCTTCACGAAATATCCTACAACTGCGAAATATCTTGAGAAGTGTGCAAATTACATTTGGCAAGGGATACAAAAGTGCCTGCATCGGATACACCGCTAGTAAAAAAATGTATTATAGGGGCAGGATATCGTTCTCGGGTATGAGTAATCGAGGTTGTAATATGCAATACGGTTTTATTCTCTGACGAATAGAACCATCAGGGAAATGATGCATCCCTTCACAATACTGAAAAATCCGGTCGGTTGGACAAGCAATATAAACGATCCATTTATGAACCCGAGCAGAGGGTAAAGGCAGTCTGCAGATTAGCAATACAGTTCTGTGCCGTAATGGTACAGTACGCAAATGCGGGGGTGCGGGACCCCTGAGGCATACACCTAGTTGTCATCTGGAAGTTTATCGATTGGCTGATTCGTAAAAGAAAGGGATTGGAGAGATGATAATAAACATCAGGATGGTATATATAAATAGATTAGTAGGAACTGCACTACCATCGGAACGGGCAAAACCCTATCTAAATCGTATTATATTTCATCATAAACATCCTCTTTTAAGCAGTTTTTTTTTGTAAATTCCAAATCATCACTTTGTGGTTAGTGAAAAAGACTCGAATGGCCCCTAATATCTAAGGTATCTAAAGTTCGGTTTGTGAACATCATGGTCCCTGTTACATAGGTTGTGGACCCACATTTAGAGCTAAATAGACTCCAAAACAGCCCAAACCCCCCCCCCCCCAAACCCATACACATCCAATCACTAGTCCAAAAAAAAGGGAGTAAAGAGAGTTCGGTATCCAGGATTCCCGCATGGTCACCCACTGCAGTACTAACTGGACGATATGTTGTTTGGGTATGGCAGAGCGGACGGGATGCCCGATTTTCAACATTCTATGACCGAACACGTGATATCGATAATATCTTTCATTTTTGTATTTGAGTTATGTACTTGCGGTGAAATTAAGGCTCTGTTCGGGGTGGTATTCAATACTGTGGTAAATTCGGTTGCATGATATCATGCCCTCAAGTAAAACCAAGTATTCGCCAAAGGGGGGGGAAGCGTTCGGACGGAGTTGAGATATTGTTGGGTAGAGGAGGCATGACAACGGGAAATAGGTACCGCCGGGAGTATTTGTTAAAACCATGGTATCAAAACTAATAATTTGGGGCCATCCGGACACATTGACTTGCATACCTTCCTACTCGGGGTGAATACCATGGTATTGAGCATACAAATGATTATAACTTTGATACACTTGGCCCTTTTTTTTTTTTTAGCTATTGGTTGTGGTTTTTGTAGCATCTCCAGTTTGGTGGGGGGTTGGATGGTTGCCAGGCGTAATTGGCCGGCCGGACAATACTTGATTTCACTGCAAGTACCTACATACTGTGAGATCAAGAATCGAGACCGGCCTCCTCCTCCTCCTCCTCCGATAGAGAGAACAACGGCTTTCTGTGGATGTCTAGTGCGTCGGATGAAAACAAAAAGTGTTTTCCAGAGCCTTCTTTTTCTGCTCCGCGGCCTCCTGTGGTCAGTAGTAGCCTCTGGGCTGCAAATCAATCATTAATTACTCCAACTAGTGTTGAGTTACTTCTGGAACACATAGGATCACTCGCGTCCCCCCTCTTTTTTTTTTTTGAAAGGCCTTGATACATACTTGATCCCTCGTTTACCCTGTCTCAAAGGAGGACCACATGCACAAAGTCTCAAGACTTTTATATGTACTTGATCCTTTAAACACCAAGAGAAAAAACTGCCGTCTATGTTAAACCGTTGCGAGAGAGGTAAACCCGCGCTATATAGAGCGTCATCAGTTCTCGCGTAGCTCATGTCCGGACCATACAGAATCCAGAACGGGCATCAAGGATCATTTCTCCACTTTTTCTCTTTTTCCAGACCCCGACTTTGCAGCCGGCCGGCTCGAGTGATGCCATGTGAGATAGAACGTCGCAATTGACGAATAAACACAACGTAAAAGAAGAAAAAGAAGAAAAAGAAGAAAAAGACTTTCAAACTATAAACATGTACAGTAAAAGAAAAACTATTTTTATTTTATTCTAGTCAATTGTCAGGTATCATCATGACCACCACACTACGTACAACACAGCCAGCACCAGCACCAGTACCTACATACCTACCTTACCTACCTTGCCTTGCCTTCCCTACCTCAATCCCCGCGCAATGGATACACATAGTTTAATACACAAAAAGCCAACACGCAACCAAAAACGACAAACAAAAGACCCCACAAAAAAAAGCAACACCCCCAAAACACAACGCCCGCACCCCCTCCAAGCACCATCTACAACTTTGCCCTCCCCCTCCTCCTCCCCCTCCTCCCCCACCACCTCCACCCTCCCTCCTCCTCCTTCACGCTCCTCCACCCTCCCGCCCACAAACAGCTCCCTCCCACACCTCGCTGCCAGCCCCAACACGCGCGTCGACACACTCGCATTATCCCTGCGATTCTTCCCCTCCCTCCTCGACACCGCAATCCTCTCCACAAATGCCCACAGCCGCCCACCCTCCACAATCCTCCCCTCACCGCCCCACCTCGGCATCCACTCCGGCGCGATATGGCACCGCGCGGCCGCCTTGGAGCCCCGCACGAGGAGGATCCCTTCTTCTTGGAACCGCTGGAAGGCGTTCTTGAGTGTCTCTTTGTTGACGGCTTCGAAGTAGCTGAGGTCGCCTTGGTGGTAGAGGGTTTTGCCCATCTGTTTGTGCGCCGGGGGTGGTTAGTCTCTGTGTCAAGGGGAGAAGGGGAGAAAGGGAGAAGGGGAGAAAGGGAGAAGAGGGGTAGAAGTACGAGCTGCGCCATATCCTGCGCCTGCGTGACGCCAACCCACACATCATCCATTCCCTCTGGCGGCGTGAGGCCAATGATGGCCACGCCCGCCAGCCAGCTGCTCTCAATAAACGGCCAGATGAGGAAGCAGTAAAAGTCAAAGTTCTCGCGGCCGCACCTGCGCTCCTGCTCGCTGAGCTCCACATATCCGATCCCGCTACCACTGCCATCAACGCCATCACCGCCGTCACTTGCCGCGGTGGCAGTGGCAGCGGCGGGGCCAACATTGATGACGCCGTCGTCCTGCAGCCCGCGCACCGTCTTCTCAAGGTTCGTCTTGATCCCCTCCGTCGGAAACACAAACTCGCCCCGAAACAGCTGCGACAGGAACGCCACCTGCTCCAGCAGGTTCCTATACTCCACCCTCTGATTCGACGGCCCGCCGCCCTGCTTCACCCGCGTATACATAGCCGCCGCCACAATCGTCTCCGAGATGAACAAGTGTATGACCATGTTGCGATAAAACGACAACTGGAAGCGATCCACGGCATAGAACGTCTCCTCGGCCAGCCCATCCACCCGCCCCACCAGCCCGCCCAGCACCTCAAGCCCCCGCTCAACCACCATCTCCGTATCGAGCGCGCCAAAGTCCGCCACCCGCCCGCCCTTGGCGCGGATCCGGCCCCGAAGCCACTCGATCCGCCGCACGAGCTCCGACATGCCCACGCCGCGGCCGCGCAGCGTCAGCAGGATCGTGCCAATGAGCGATGTCGGCATCACCACCGAGACGCGGTTGATATCGCCGAGCACGCGGTAGCCCAGCGACCTCAGCACCTTTAGTCTCACCTCTGGCGCATCCCTATCCACCAGTGTCCCCGGCTCTGCCGCCGCCGCCTTTACAATCTGCGACTCGACAAAGTCGCGCAGCGACCACGGCTCGTGGAATCTCACGTCCACGCGGCCCATGTTGAGGTTGAGGAATTTGGAGCTGCTCAGAAAGTCCCACAGGTTCTCCTTGACCTTTGGGATGCCGAGGAGCTCGCTGACGTAGGCCTCTGTCTCGATGACTTTGTCGTACTGCGTGCTGACGGGGATGACATATGCGTCCTTGACGCGCCCGCTGAGGATCGAGTCGAGGATGAAGCTCAGGATGCCAAACTTGGGCGGGAGGAGCTTTCCCGTGCGCGAGCGGCCGCCCTCGATGAAGCACTCAAAGTTGTAGCCCTGCGTCAGCAGCGTGTCGATGTATGCCTGCACGGTGGCCGTGTACACCTCGTCGCCGGCGAACGTGCGGCGGATGTACATTGCGCCCGCGTGCTGGAGGAACGGGCCGACGAGGGGAAAGTTGAGGTTGTCGCCGGCGACGACGACGGGGAGCGTCAGGCCGAGGCGGTAGCAGATTACTTGCAGCGAGACGTAGTCGATGTGGGAGCGATGGCAGGGGAGGAAGATGAGGGATTGGTGCCGCGGGGCGGCGAGGCTAGCAATGTGGCGGAGGTGGTGAATCTCGTGGGTGGAGACGTGGATGCCTTGGTGGTAGGCGCGGGCGAGGAGTTGGACGACGAGGAAGTAGGCGCCCTGACAATGATTAGTATGAGTGACTGGGCGGGCAAGTGCGGTGGGGAGGGCGTGGGGAGGGCGTGGACGGTGATGGGTGGACGGTGGTGGGTGGACGGTGGTGGGTGTGGTGAGAGCTTGTGACGGGGAGCGGGCAGATCAATCATTGACAGGAGGTAGAGCTACATGCAGCTATCCCGCGGAAGCCAATGATCAACCCCGCTCCTCCTCCATCCCCCACACCACACCTCCGGAACCATAGAGAGAGAGAAGAAACCTACCCTAATAAACCCCTTACTCTCAAACTTGCAAATCATGCCATCCACAATCCTCTCCGTCACCTCCCCCAACTGCCTCTCCACCTCACTGCGTCTCGCCGCGCACCTCCCAGTGCCAATCTCGCCCTCAAACAGCCCCATCCCCTCCTCGACGGCGACGCGGCGCTCGGCCAGCTCACGCAGCTTGCGCACGAGCATGGGGCTGCGCAGGACGCGCGATTTCATCTCCTCGCTGAAGCCCTTGTAGAAGACCTTTTGGCCGATGGGGGCGTCGTACGCGCGCCAGCCCGTGCCGCTGTAGTGCAGCGAGATTTCGCGCAGGAACGAGAACGGGTCGTCGCGAAAGTGCGTGAAGCTGGCGGTGATGAGGTTGCGCGATTCTTCGGCGGTGAGCGGGGGGTGCTGGGAGGGGACCAGGGGCGGGTGGATGAGGGCTGTGGGGGGGAGGATGTCGATGTCGGGGGCGGAGGGGGCGGGGGTGCTGGCCATTGGGGCGGAAGGGGGTGGTGGGGTGGGTTTGGCCATTTTGGAGGGGGGTTGTGTATAGCTAGCTAGCAATTGTTTGTAGACACAGCTGTGTAGCTGGTACAGTGAGATGTCAAGAGTCAATTCCCCAGCTGCACTGGCTGCACTGTGAATCCCACAATTGTCGGGGGAGTCGGAGGAGGAGAAGAAGGAGGAGGAAGGAGGAGAAGGGGAAGAAGGAGGAGGAGAAGAAGAAGAAGAAGAAAAAGAAGAAAAAGAAGAAGAAGCGCCCTCGCCCCCTCAAGAGAGAGCGAGAGAAAGAAAGTGGTGTCACTCGGCTATGCGTGACAGACCGAGGGACACGCCAAGCCCCGCCCTCTCCACAAATCCACCTCTTCAAACATCCGCACACTCGACACACAAACACACAAACACCACAAACACCACAAAATGGCAGACAACCCCCAAAAGTCTCTCGAAACGACCCGCCAGCGCTTCAACCAGCTCGCCTCTGCGCTGCGCACCTTCAACGACGTGCTGCACCACGGCCCCGCGGACGCTCTCCCGCCCTGGTAGCTGCCCTCTCTCCCTCTCTCCCTCTCTCCCCTCTCTCCCTCTCTCCCTCCCCGCACCCCGCTAACCCCCCCACAGGACCACCCTCCAATCCCACTTCAACGTCCTCTCCTCCACGCTCGACTCCCTCTCGCACATCCTCGCCACACACTTCCCCCGCGACCACCACCCCACCGCCCTCGTCTCCTACCCCCTCCCCGCCTTTCCCGCCCCCACACAGTCCATCCTGCTCTCCATGCTCTGCAACAAGAAGCCCAACGCCACCGTGTCCGACTGGCACCACCGCGCGCTGCACGACGCCGCCGTCAGCGCGCTCACGCCCGCCGACAAGCGCGCGCAGGACGACTTCTGGGCCGCCGTGTTTGACGTTGTGCAGGAGCAGCAGGTGGAGCGGAGCTGGTATGACGATCTGTATACGGCCGAGGAGCGCGAGGGGGGCGTGGAGAGCGTGGTGACGGGGCTGGAGATGGTGGGGGGCGTGCCGGTGAGGAGGGGGGAGGGGGAGGGGGGGAAGGGCGGCATGGTGCCGGGCGCGTTGAGGTTGGAGAGTATGTTGAGGTTTATGGAGACGGGGGTGGCGCCGAGGGATCAGGCGCCGTTGCCGAGTGGGGTTGTGGGGTTGAAGCGGTAGGGGGGGGGAGGTTTCTTTGGGGGGAGGTTTTGGGGGAGGTTTCTTTGGGGGAGGTTTGGGGTTGTGCGGGAGGTTAAGAAAAGTATCAATATCAATTGTAGATTGTCTTTAATTGTTTGGCTCCTGTGAAACCGGAACAAAAATCTACAGAAGCTTGTTTACGGCTCTGATAGCTTTTGATAGCTTCAATAGCTCTTTCCAGCTTTTAACTCCACGATCCAGCTCTCCCCAACCAACTAACCCACCCCTTCAAATCCCACAATCTCACCCTCATAATACCAACCCCACCCTCTCATCCCCCCGCGGAGCCGGTACCGGCCAATATCAATTACAGCACCAGCCTCCTCCACATTAGACTCAAAAAAGAAAAGAAAAATCTAAAATTCCCAAAACTAGACGCCATGTTGAGCAATCCGAGGTACCTACATCCACACGTCCTACTCTTGCTTGCCTGGTTGGTTAGCTGTGGCACACAGCTCGAGCCCGGGTGTCTGGCCGTTTCTTGATTGATCTCTTGCCCTAGTCTACACCCCCGCTCACCTCCCGTCTTTTCACACCGAGAACCCACATCACCCGCCATCACTCGCGACGGCCAAACCAGCGTTGGATGTTTGGCGTGCCGAACGGGTTGCGGGTGAGCTGCCATGTCGAGAGCTGTCCTTGCCATGTCGAGACCTGCCCCTGTCTGGCCTGTCAAAGACAGCTGTTTAATGGCAGCTGTCCGATCCGTGACTATATAGCTACATAGTCAGTTTCCACCCGACTGTCCCGTCCCCGCCCTCTTTCTCTCAACACAGCACGCACACCCACATACACATCGCCAATCCCGCCCCACCCGTACTTGCAGCGCAAACAATCATTAGCTTTCCCTCCGCCCACCCCTGCACCCCATCTAACGCCATCGCCAATCCCAACCGCCCAACACGGACGTCTAGTTGTGCAGGTATATTGTATTGTATGAAACCTTCCAATCTCCGTATACCCATCTTGCGCGGCCATCTCGGTCATCCCTTAGCAACCTACATATCCGAGTACCGGCTGTCCGGCACCCTTTTCCAGCTAGATGGGCAAATCTTTTCTGCTCTTTTCCGACTGGCTCGTAATGGCCAGCTAGGTATATGGCCAATCAGATGCGGCAGTGTGAATTACCTAAACAGACATGGACAGTGCTAATGCTAGCTCAACCACAGACCCGTGCACATCACCTACTATCTTGTAAGCTTAAGGGATGACGCTTGGTACCTACATATATGTACCTAGCGCGATGGATGGATGGAGGAAGAAGCTGTTTGACAGGCTCCTAATGTTATATGAGACCTACATAGCTACATGTAGGTTAGGACAAGTTGGTGTTAATGGTTGGGCTCCCACTACTTGCCGACGACAATATTGGGGTTTTGACTAGCTATTCGCTCTTAGTAGCCCCCCTTATGTACGGCCAATGGTGGTCTTCTCTGTCGTCACAAGCAGTGATTCGTCTTTTCCAGTCATAGGATAGCACTCGTATCCCGGGGCTCCGATTAAAATTGCATAAAAATGTATAATTTTTTTTCCTTTCGAGATACCTTCGACGCTTTTACAGCTAGATGGATAGATAGACAACTACATTTCTGCCTTCTACCCTACATAAAACAAAATCAAAATCAAAAAAAAACAATCCAGGCAAGCCCAATTGAACCGGCTCAAGCCTGCAAAAACTAAAATCGCAAATAACTACATCTATACGCAGCTTCCCAACCAATCCAGCCCAACAAAGCGGATTGATTTCACAGCTACATAGTAATAAGAAGAGAGGGAGAGAGAGGCTTAACCCTTCCTCTTTGGTGCGCCCTTGCCCTTCGTAGGGCTCCGGCCACCGGCAGGGCCGGTGTATCTCTTCTTTGCCGGCGTCCCAGCACCGAGCTTCTTCCCCGAGTTCCAGTACCAGACCATCTGTGCCGCCAGCACAAAGTTCAGGAACGCGCCGCCAAGGAACCCATACAAGATGAGCGGGTCCTCCACCTCCGCCAGGGTCGTAAAGACACGAGCCAGCGAGCCAAAGAGATAATTAAACACCTATCACAAATCACCAATACATCAGCCACCAAGTACCAATCCCCCCCAATCCACAATTTTTAAAATACATACCGCAAACGCCGAGAGATTTCCCGTCGACTTATTTCTCGCCACACTGATAATCTGCGGCACCTTACTCGCCAGCGTCAAGGGGATAGTCGCCGCCTGCAGGTACCCCATAAGCCTCGCATCCACCACGCCCTCGCTAAAGAGCGCATACAGCGATGCTGCCACGACAGGCACAAACGCCGCCGCCCACATATCCTTCCCCGAGTAGTGCAAGATCAGAACGGCAATGACCACATTCTGGACGGCAATGAGGCCAATCTCGCCATACGTGCTGATTGGGTTTCCCGAGCGAAAGTTGTACGCGAGGGTGCACAGGTAGCTCGCCGTCTCGAGCGCGTATGCCGAGAAGGAGACGCCGCGGGCCGAGCCAGAGTTGAGGAGCTTGATGAGCTGCGGGACCTTGATGATTGTGGAGAGGGTGATGATGCCGACGCCGATTGCCTTTGAGAGCGCGAGCTGGGTGCAGGCGGGGGAGGAGGCTGGGTCGAGCTTCAGGATGAGGGTGTTGTAGCAGACCGGCGTGATGAGGTCTGAGATGGGCTTTGCGATGCTGGCGGGGAGCTGTGCGGTGATGGGGGTAAGGTGTGGGCGGAGAGCGGCGAGGAGAGGCTCGAGCTGTTGGAGAACGATATCCATGATGGGCACTAGTATAGTTCTATATGGGGTACTTGATAGGTGGTGTATTTGTGTATATAAGATGGTTGCGGTATCAAATCAGTACGATGTATGACAGAGGGCGGAGAAAGAGAAAAGGAAAAGGGATTTGTGTGTGTGTGTTGAGGCTACATATGTAAATTGCCCATTCCCTGGGACCCGTTTTCCTTGGCAGTCTAGCTACCCCGATTACCAGCAAATCGATCACTGGCCCCGCCAACGCTACAAGTACCGACGACATGTCCCTGGCTACGTGCTAAGCAGCTGGCATCCCCCTTCAACCCCACAACAAAAACTTCAAACAGTGCTATCTGAACCTGAATCTGAAACAGGGCACATAAAAAAAAAAGAAGGAAAAAACCGACTACCTAGAGCCAAAGTAACCAATTCTACAAGAACGTAACTAAGCTAGCGAGCTAGTGGTAGAAATATTTAAGGCATCCTACTCGCCCATAGTCAACCAGCTATACAAGTCCTGTTTTCGGACCCCTGGTTCTACCTCTCACGGTAGTTAACCAGCGAAGCACTCAGGCAACGTCTCGTTTCAAGCTCATAATTCTATTTCTATTGACCTTTTTTCTAGATAGTTTCCCCCTTTCAATGCCAAGACACAAGTAAATGATTGAGCCCGCGCTGAGGGCAGTGTAGTAAGTATTTTTTTATATACGTAGTACAGTCTCCTCCCTCTCTCTCTCTCTCGACACCACAAAAGTCCGAACCCCAAGCCCAATCACACTCGCTATCTTGATATAATCCCTATTTTCCTGGCCGTTGAAAAAATATACAGGTTAATCCATAAGAAAATAAAAACCGCTGAGCAAAATTTAAAGAAAAAATAGAAATAAGAAATACACGCAAAAAAAGAGAGAACAAAATGGATAAATAAACTTACTCCGCCCTATCCTCATAGGGGACAAAAAAACGAGAGAGAGGAAATGGTTTTTTCAAGGAAAGAGCAATAGGAAAAGGAAAAAAAAAAAAAGAAAGAAAGAGTGTCCTATTTGTTTTCCCAATAAAAGGAAAAATCGATTCGAATAAATATTACAAAAAAGAAAGAATAGTCTAGGAAAGGCTACAAAATTGTGGCCATTTAATACGCTAATATTCCCACTGTTGTCGCAGCAGCCGCAGCGATAATCATTCCCATATCCCATACCTCCGACATCCTGTTCCCAGCGCTCTTTATCGTGAGCCGTCCGGCCGGATCATATGGGGGCGCCTCAGTGGTCGCCCTTGTTCCGTTCCAGCAATATTGCTGGAAACACTCCTGGCACTGTGCAGTCTGTGTGGCACCTGTCCGCTCCTGCTGTCTGTGAATGATGGCGCATCCAACACATGCTTGCCATCTCGCGTCAACTGTTCCGTTGCCCTGGGTGGCAATGTTGTATCCATTCTCAATCATATAGTCACGCTCGCGTTGTGTGTAATCCATTTTCTGGGTGGAAGTATTGGAGTTGAACGAGTAGGGCGAGTTGGGGATGTATACGATCAATGGCGGGGGGGTTCTGTCTGGGTCGGTTGTGATGTTGCTGGCATCGCAGCCAAAGAAAGTGGGGCGGTTATTAAGGCCCAGGGAAATGAAGGTGTTCACGTCTGGGATGGCGGGAAATAATGTTCCGTTGGCCATTTCGGCATTCAAATGCCTCTCGTATGTTGCAATAATCGCAGTGCCATTGGGCCAATTGGTCAAGTCACCATTGGGCTCAACAGTGTCGGCCGAGTTGTCCATAGCAAAGATAACGTCAACTCTGCGTGCTGGTTGGATTAAAGGGTGTATGGGAACATTCTGCCCGTCAAGCCCACCATCAACGAGAGTCAAATCACGGGTTCTTGCTGAAGGGTTTATTTCGGGGTTGACATCGTAAAACGGGTTCGGGCTGTAGTCTGCAATATCGTTTTCCGCCTCTGACACAAGTGTGAGTGCTGCCCCTATGAGATCCTTGAAAACACCGGTGATGCCGAAGCTATCAAGCTGCGCGATCATGATGTTAAACAGAGATGATGAAGTTCCCATGACGAACCTATTAGATTGTTAGCCATCGAACTCGATTCCAGTCAATAAACTACGTAATCCAACCTACCCAACATTGTCGAAACCCCTAATGCACACATTGTCCTCAACGGGGGTACCATTGGTCACGTTGCTTCCCAGATATCTCATTTGTGTAAATGCATATAAAGTTGGATCAAATGATCCAAATTCAAATACATTATACTCATAAACTGTCGCGTTGCTTGAAATGATTAACTCTCCTGGATTCCTTCCATCGGCCACAATAATCGGAAACGGCATCGTCGCCGCTACAAAGTCGTCACTCTCCGCAATTGAAGAATAAGTCACGCCTGGACCTCCATCGGTCCAGTTCACAAATTGTCTCGACAGCGCCCGCGCCCAGTAATCCGTCAACGAAACATCGAAGCCCGCATCCTGCTTGGCCGTGACCTCACTATGCAAATCCGCATAGTACTTTGTTGTATCAACAATATGAAGCGCTCCCTCGGGGGCCAAGATGCTCTGTTCGAAATCCCATACATTTCCGTCTTCTTGTAGTCTCTCGATCGTGGTAAAGTTGTTGATAACGATACTTCCCAACAACCAGCTCCCGCCCGACAAACCCGCCACATAAGTTGAGCTCTGGAGCAATCCTCCTAAATGTCCTGCCGCTGTTGACCCTGGTGTCCTGCTGTCGAACGCTGCGAACTCACCTCCGCCAGATAGCAGCGCCCTGTAGCCACCGCCCGAAAATGCGATGCCAATGGTTGGCGAGTACGATGACATGAAGTTGCCCACATCAAAATCAACCATCGACGCCCGGTTCAAGAAATCGGTCAAGGCCTGATCTGTGACCGTATGACGCTTATCTACCCATTCGCGCTCGCCATCGGAGATATTCCTTGCGCTGCGAATCAGCGGGGTGTCTGGGCAATCGACTGGGCCTGGAGCGTAGCCTCCACTGGGCGAGTCGGATAAAGCGCGCTGGGCGATCTCATTTACCGCTGCGTGTTCAGGAAGTGCGTTTGGTAAAGCACTGGATTGTACAGCTATTGTCGCATTTCCCGAAACGTTAGCTGATGCTTCTCTCCCGATGTGTATGAACAAGTTGTCCCCCGGCGTCGTAGGCAACAACAATGTGGTGTGAGCTGATCGATGTCTTACCAGAAATTATCAGGGCAGCTGTCAACAGCACCGAAGGGCCCGAGATCACAACCATAGTAACAAGGGGTTTCTCGTGGCAAACAAGTGATCAAAAAAGAGATGTAGTAGGAGAAAGAGATAGCGGGGGAGGGGGTTTTTGGGCGACTCCTCAGAGATCTGCTACCTCACAATAATATGCAATCAGAAGGCTGGGAGAAAAGGCTGGGATATTATGTCTCAACCAATTATTGCAAACAACTACCTGGTTACGAGAAAAACAAATAAAGAACAACAGAAGAAGGAAACTGGGTAAAAGAGCGACTGTTATAGGAAAGGACAGGTTAAGGGATTAGTAGCTATAGCCCAGCCGATGTCAACGTATTCAAAAGAATAATTAACAGGTGAGTTGACCGAATCGTGGCTGTACTCTCGAATCGAGGATGCTGTGTATGTGTAAAGTGTAAAAAAAAAACAGGAGGTGGTGATATGATGATGATGGGAGCAAGTACTACTACCTAGGAGAGGTAGGTAGCTGGTAGACAGACCCTGTATCAATTACTATGGGCCTATGGATCCCCCCCTCCTCTATCCCACCCCCCAATATCACCATATTTACCCTTAACGCAGCGCTTCATTTGAGTCTTGGATCGACCGTGCCGTGACCTCTCTCTTCGGCGCAGCTGCAGGCCAAATCCAGTACTAGCCCCCGTACACGGATATGCCGTTTTAGTAGCGGGAGCGTAAGACCTACAAGGTCTAAGAGGTCAATAGCTAAGGAACTAAGTTGCAGCAGCGCGTTTCACGGATTATTTGATCCTCACCCACCCGCCATGTGCTCGGCGCTTACCGCCAACTAGAATCCAAGGGCAAGAAAGATGAAAAAAAGAAAACTTTTTTTTTCCAGAAAACACACTGAGGCAACCATAAAGGAAAGCTCATAGACAGGTTCATCCCTAGATCTATCTAACACTACTCTAAGTCTCTAAACCAATATTCCTAGAGTACACTACTGTTGACCCCCGTCGACGTGACATATCTGACTATCCCTACGCACCATTGTATGCACAAACTGCTCCACAAAGAAAATAGAAAAGTCTCTAACGTCAACCGTTCCTCCTAGCCGGTTTGCGGGTACAGTCAACATTCCAATGACATAGCTTGATGGACTCTCTTTCACCCCTGCCTTATCGGCAGCCTGTCCGGGGGGTGACCCAAGGATTAGGAACGATCCGTCTCCCGGGGTGGGCTGTGCACTGTAATTTAAGGGTCCAGTCTATATCACGTCGTTGCAATGCAGGTATGTATTTGTGTAGATAGAGTAGATACCATATGCTTATGGATACGCTTACTTGAGATAACCTCTCAGCAGCACATCCAGGTAGGCACTCTATATAGAGTTAAATTCACTACAACCCATCATAGGGGACACCTGTATGTAGGTAGTAGGTACAGGTCGGCGTTTTAAGTTTATACCTCCCTAAAACCAAACTAATGTCGTGGCAATACATACAGCGAGTGTGTGGTAGAATTTTACTCCAGAATATGAGAAATACGAAATGGTCCAGCCAGCAATGCAAACTCTGCTGTTTTATTGGTCACCTCTCGCTAAACTGAGCGGCGCCAAGTATGTATTTGATTGTCCAGTCATCTAACGCAGTGATGCGATGGTTTCCATTTTGCCATCTACATACATGAGCATATGCCTTATAACCCTAGTAATCTAGATGAGATTGTTTCCAATACAGTGAACCAAGCTAGAGATGGAAAATTGGTAATAATTTAGTTCGAGTTAGAGGATGCTACTCTAAAAGGAAGCTACCAGGCTCAAACGGATCGTACTCTTACTCGTATCGCCAATGATCACGTAACACAGCTATAGATAAATAAATCACTTATAGTTATAATTACTGCATTTCAGTAGAGTAATCGGTTAATCCCCAGTTCTTGGGTCATGTGAGAGAAAATTAAAGTATTGTTGTAATCAGATGTACAAGTGCTCAGAACAGAGTATTCCGAACCACCGCCTGCTGATCTACATACCGCCATAACTCGAAAAATTGGCTAGATCAAAATTACTTGTATGGGAAATTTCTAAAGCAGATCGATGCCATTCAACCAATCACCCAAGCGGTAATCCCTGGACGGAGATAGCCAATTTTTCGAGTTTTGGCGGTATTGTACTTCTACATAGCCCTATGGCCTGATCCATAATGCGCCACACCTTAAATCCCAATCGGATCAATTATGTATGTATGTACGGAAGGGCTGTGCCTCCCATTATGTCGCTTGACTTAAAATGACCCAATGGTACTGTCAGCCGTCTTCCTGTTCTGATTCAGACTCTAAGCGATATATTTATTGCTATTCGAAAGTACTTGACCACTGGCGTAGGTTCCAAAAGTCTGCTGATGTATGTATATACCTACCCTATGTACCATGAGTATACCTGTACTATTCCGTCGAAAGAAGGAAGCTGGATAAATAAGGCCTCGATTTTATAACTTGTGCGCCGAATTGCAGGACTGCGTGTAGGTATTTGGTAAAATATCATGGCTACTGGTTAAGGTTATTGTTTCATAGCTGCGGGGTAGGCTGGCAGCAATACCTGGGTTTCGATGCAGCTGCGCATGATCGAATTTTGAGCTGAAATAAAAAGTAAAAAGCCTAAGACTCGTCAGCTTCAGAAGAAGAAATTGTGAATCTAAACTAATGATAATACACATATGCACATTAACTAGATGTAGGCCCATAGAGTACCCTACGAGTCTACATACATGTAGGGTACTTTCCAATCAACTACATGTGGGGACTCTACGTATCTACATGTAAGTCAACGCAGTGTAACTGCGAGTGATCACTCATGACCCTCGGGCAGCCCACCGGTCTAGATCCGAAATGACGTGCAGTAGCTTATCGTTAAGCATAGACGAGGTGGATACTCACACGCACGTGCGCCTCACGATTTTGGCTTAACCCCCAAGCCATCTCACTATTTTCACACCGGTTCGGGCTTCTATGTTAGTAAGCGACCGTGACGCGTCTCTCTCTCAAAAGCCTGAGCGTGAGAGGGAAACATCTTAGCTAGTGCTTTGACAAGACCCGTCCTAAATTTGTTTGCTCGGCCCATCAGTATTTGTGCTCGGGCTTCACATACTTCTCGGGAGTGGTTTGTCTTGCCTCGGGAGGGAGGGATTGAGTAATGCCGGAATTGGGGCAAACGTTGCTGAAGGGGCGTCTTGGCGGTAATTGGTTCATAAAAAGGTTACGTATATCTAGCTATCCACCCACAACTCTAGATACCCTCAAATTTCGATCAGTAAAATGATATGGCGCCCATTGCAGGAGGTTTCCCACGATTGACTTTAGTCTATGAGGCACCCACCGATATCGATGTGTGTAGCTCTACTAGTGGAGAAAGCCATACCCTCCGATTCTAGCTGGTAATGACAACGATTGAATTTTGATATCTGAGGTGGAAGTGGGCTTACTTCAAGGCGCTCAATTAGGAAACAAATTGCAATACTTATGTTACTGCGACTATCCTCAATGAATTAAACAAAACAAAACAAAACAAAAACCGCGACTATCCTCAGATTCTTATGCGCTAGTTGTGACCAATAGGGCGTAAGGACGGAAAGCATTTTCATTGGGACTCGTGCCGAATTCTTATTGACCAAGGCTATTGATATGTAATCCGATCGATCGCGGGGCTGAGAACTTCGGAGTATATAATGGTTAGAATCTCGGGTGTCTTTGGCCCCTAATCTTTGCTATGAGTGATACCAAAACTGGGTCATATTCCATCACTCGATGCCATAAAATGAGACAAGGTGGATGTTAAATTCAACGACATAAACATTCTGAAACTGGCACCAATAAATTCATATGTGCACTGCTTATCAAACACATGTCGAGTATGCGATATGATAGTTCTCATACCACAGAGTCGGAGTCAGAACCGGAACCAGAGCCAGAGTCGGAATTGGAGTCTGCAGCGGTAATAGGATACCGAATTGGGTTCTATCATCGGTTAACATGTATGTACATAGAGTACAGTTACATGTAGTGCCTTACCTACGGGGCTTCCTCCGGTTTATTGATTTGCCCGGATTAATTCCGACAAAGAGATGCAAGGAGGGGTAAGGGAAAAGCTGGGGATTCTATGATTGGGTTGATAGAGTACTCTCGGCACGTAGATGTATGTAGGTACGTCCATGTAGGATACTCTCCCGCATTTTTATTTATCAAGACGTGTCACCCCCGAGAAATGCACTTATGCATTCACCCCCTGCCTCGAAAAAGTTTAAGACGAGCATATTCGAGGTTTAGATACATGTAATCATAGTATTAAGTACCTATTGGCATGTACCTACATCTATTTAGTGGGATTGATATGTATTTCCGATATCGATGATTCTAGCTCTAGTGCATGCGCAGATAATTACTATATCATTTCAACAGCAAACTACAACTTTTATAGGTCTAAATACATTAACTATCTGCTTCGAGTAACTCGAGCGCCTAGAGGTAAAACCTCTGTTTGCATGAGAAAGCAATGGTATGAGGCACCTCAAGTAGCCTGTGGACCACATTAGCACGGCTTGGCCCGGCCTGGCCCGGCCCTTATACTCTATACTGGTATACGCTTGTAACAGGCCTGAAGTACCCGAAAATGTAGCTGCAAGGTCTTGGTGTATTTTGACTTCTACTCCAATGGCAATTGCAGATTAGGGTTTGCATTTTCGGGTACTTGTTACCTGCTGCTGGTACTAGTTTCGAAGATACGATGACAGGTCATATTGATAAGCTCTTCTCACAAGTAAATTCTGTTCCAAGCTAGCATCAATAACCTACTATTCAGCAGATAAAAGCAATAGATGGTTAAACCCATTTTTACGTATAGATATATGAATTCAAGTCGATTTAACAAAAATGTTCACTAATATGTATTCTACACGCGAATTTATAAATAGAGTATTGCCATTTTTTGATTTAGGCAAGTGGATTTCTACTTTCACAAAAAAGGGTATCGGTAGGTTCACTCAACATGTGCTAAAGCCATCTCTCTTTAGCTTAAAAGACGGATTTAGCGTACAGTTCCCCGAGAGGCATCATCGTAGCATACAATAGGTCGACTATATTAATGTAAAAGAGAAAAAAAAAAGAATAAAGTAAGAAAAACGCTCTTGATTTTAGGTTCTACCCATTTAAGCAGCAGTGGTCTTCTCCTTGGGAAGAGGAGTGAAGCGGAGGTATGGCTTGACAATGCGGAAGTCAGGGAAGAGCTCCTTGGCGAGCTCGTTGCTGACGCCGGGGTGAACAATAACATCATCACCAGGGACCCAGTTGATGGGGGTGGTGATACTATGCCCATGTGAGTAAGTGATATTTCATGGCTCAACAGGTGAGTAGTGGGTTCTTACCGGTGCTTGTCACCAGTCTGGAGAGAGTCAACAATCCTCAAGACCTCAGCGGCGTTACGGCCGGTAGATGCAGGGTAGGAGAGAATGGTACGGATAGTCTTCTTGGGGTCAATGATGAAGACAGAGCGGATGGTGAAGGCAATGCCCTTAGAGTCGACGTTGGTGGTGTCCTGGTGGTCGATCCTGTTTGGAAAGATAGTTAGAAACACAAATGTTAAAATTTGGTACAAATAGGGTGAAAGCTTACATATCATAGGCCCATGAGATCTTGCGGTCCTTGTCACCAATGATAGGGAACTTGAGGCTAGAGCCGGAGATCTCATCAATATCCTTGATCCAATCGCCGTGGGACTGGATGGTGTTTGCTGAGAGACCAATGAGCTTGACGCCGCGCTTGGTGAACTCGGGCTCGAGCTTTGCAAAAGCACCCAACTCAGTGGTGCAGACGGGAGTGAAGTCTTCAAAGATATTAGTAAATAATATGAGGTATGAAGTATGATTAGAATAGACATACCCTCAGGGTGAGAGAAGAAAACGACCCAGTTATCGCCAATGAACTCGTGGAACTTGATGTTACCCTATTGCAAAAGAAGTTTAGTTAAAGCTGAAGATGTTAACTAAGGGAAAACAGAAAACTAACGTTGGTGGTCTCAGCCTCGAAATCAGGAGCAGTGCTTCCAAGACGGAGACTGTATTGATAATAGATAGTTAGCGGGTTTTATTTAGACAGATCTTTTAGAGAAAGAGAGCTTGAACATACGGAGCAGCACGTTCTTCAGCCATTTTAGTGATGATTTTGTTTGAGTAAGTTGATTGGAGATGAGTGGATGATGTTTGTAAAGAAATGGTGCGAGAAGTGCAAGTGATAAAGGAATGGGTGGATTATAAAGAGGGGCAGAGAGAAAAAAAACTTCCCCCACTATATTAACTTTCTGCCCCGCCATTGTGCACGCAATACGCTGTTTGGATGGTTCGAACATGCTTGGAACCAGTGTGCCGGGAAATCGCATCATCAGGGACTCTGTTTATTGGCTGGTTTAGACGTTCTTGCATCCCCTTAAAGAGCCGCACGTTACTTGTTTGGGTCAAACGGCGACATATCACCAAGAACAGACTGTTTTACTACAGTTTTAGACCTTCCGGCTGCAAAAGGCAAATTTGCCACATTATAAATAAATGTAGCTTGGCTACGCAGATCTCAATGTTTTTCAGTCCTCACACCTCACGACAAATTGAGTTCAGCATTCAAGTTCTTTCATTCAGGGGCGTATTTGAGTTCCTTATCATCAGCAACTCTATTTCACTAATCGCAAAGCTCGAGGGCCCAATAGATGCTCTTACATATTCTTATCATAAGCTCTTGCGCTCCATGTCTACTCAACTACCGCCCTCCGCCTGTACCACAGCGTCATTCATTGGACAGTTTTTCTTCAGAAGTTTCTATCGGAGTTATGTGTCCTACCCGCACATGTACATAACATAGCGTTTTTAGCGTCCTATTCGTGCCCCACTCCTGAAATCCGAACTCCAATTGCCGATGATAGTCAAGGGATAGCCGAGTAGCTCAAAAAATGCTTCTGGAAGGTGTCTGCGAAAAAATAAAAAATAAAAAAAGACAAGGGCTCTACAATCCTTCATAACTCGTGCCCTCTTTCCTTCTACAGTTGTGCTAAGAGCTTCTTCAGTATTTCTTTGGTTTCTTTGAAGAAAACCGTAGCCACTCGTCTTTCAACAATGACGCAGGATACACTTCCTCGAAGGTCTTCAGAAATTGCCCAACACACCCAACACACAAACTACCCAGCAGGTGAAAAGAACTTCGAGCCCGAGTTTTCAAAATCTGGACAACAGTCATCACAGACGTCAACAAACACCGTACAAAAGACATATAGGTATCTTGAATGGAGCACACTACCCAGCGATATTTACCCATTTCCCGAGAGGCTTCCAGCCTCAGTGATGAAGCAGACCGACCCTTTTACATGGAAGAAAGAGCAGAAGAGCATGATATTGGCATTGGCTTGTTTTTCAACAGGGATGACGGCGTACGCTGCAGGGGCTTATACAAGTGGAATTAGCCAGATGTCAGAGGAATGGGGAGTTGGCAGGACTGCATTGTTGGTTGGAGTGACTACATATACAACAGGCTTTGCAATTGCACCGCTATTTCTAGCACCTTTGTCAGAGGTACGGCTTTTTCTTACGAGACAAACATTTTACACTATATGTAGCAGGCAGGGGGTGTTTTCAGTGACCATGAGAATTAAAACTCGTATTGAAGCTTGAAACCGATATGAACGGCTGTTTTTGGATCTTACCTGGAATGATGTACTAATAATATACCTTAGGTATACGGAAGGAGACAGGTTTTTCTATGGACATTCGGATTATTCAACAGTCAGTTGCCCCTTCCCTGAGAACTGAATTTCGGGTTTCTGATATGGAAGTTACAGTATGCCACCTTTCATCTGCACTTTGTCATAGCTATCCAGGTATGCTGGTAGCGCGTTTCTTTCTCGGTGTTGGCGGATCTACATTCAGCACGATGGTAGGTGGAATTATCTCAGATATTTATCACGCACCAGATCGTGGTCTTCCCATGAGTTTGTTTTCGGCTTGTGGGTTGGCCTTTACTGGTGTAGGACCTCTTGTTAGCGGTTTTGTGAATGACAACCTTTCATGGCGATGGATTCACTGGATACAATTGATACTTAATGGTATCGCTATGCCAATCGCCTATTTTGTCCTCAAAGAGACCAGAGGGAGTGTACTACTCAGCCGTAGAGCAAGAGCGTTGAATCGTTGGCTAGATGAGAACGAGGAGTCGGAGGAAGGACAAAAGGAGTTGGAAAAAGCCGGGGGAATGAGAGTTAGATGGAAAGTACTCGCAGACGAAGAAAGAGAGAGCATGGCAATAGTAATATCAGTTTCATTAACTCGGCCCTTCCGCTTGCTTTTTACCGAGTCAGTGGTTTTCTGGTTTAGTATGTGGGTGTCATTTGCTTGGGCACTTTTGTTCCTGTAAGTTTCTTTTGTTCAACCTTGCTTATATCATGAAGCATTGAGAATTGATAGCTAATGTTACACGGCCAAAGATTCCTCCAGGGTGTTCCTCTAGTCTTTAAAGAGAACCACAGATTCGATACTTCACAGACTGGAATGGTTTTCATTGGTAAGTCAAAATACATTTCGCAGCAAGCTTATCATATGTTTGATTGGATCCATCTAACATTTGTTTACTAGCAATGGTTGTTGGTACTCTTATCGCACTTGGCCTTAATACATTGATAGAACACTTCACAAAGAAATATTTTCTGGCAGGAAACGCCCAACCAGATCCCGAATGGAGATTGTATTCTAGCTGTATTATTGGATGTTGTCTCCCGATTGGAATGTTTTGGTTTGGCTGGACATCATTTTCATCGCAACATTGGATCCTCCCAAGCATCGGAGTTGGATGTGCCACGATTGGGATATATGCGATCTATCTCGCTGTATTCAATTACCTTGCAGACGTATACCACCGCTACTCTAGTAGTGCAATTGCTGCTCAAAGTTTTTGTATTCACCCATGCAAAAAATCTATTTGAAAGGAGAATTAGAACTAACAATAGATCTCAGGTCGTAATATGCTTGCCGGATGTTTCCCGTTGGTTACGACCGCAATGTTTCATCGTATGACCTTTGCAGGGGCCTCAAGTTTTCTTGGGGGAGTTGCAGCATTGTTAACAATTGTGCCATGGGTCTTGGTATTCTTCGGAACTAGAATTAGAGCACGGAGTGCATTTGCTAAGGTGTGTATAACCGTCCAGTTATCTTGGAACAGTTGGCTGATATAATCAATAGGAAATCATGGCAACTTGAAGAGCCCTAGCACGATCGATATATCATCATGGCTTGTAAGCAATTTATATATCGTTCGAATGGCTTTTATAAGTCATGTAAGACTTTGAAGTTACCATTTTTGGGGGAGAATACGGGGTAGGGACGATGTTGGTTTCCACGCCTTGATGTCTAGGCTATGCCTAAGCTAGGTTATTACGGTGGCTATCGGATAGTTAATTTGGAATGAATTGGTCATTCAAGGAGGGATAATTATAAACTTATGGATACTAAGTAATGCGGACAGGATATGGTATATGCGTATAATTTTTATAATGATTAAATGCAGATTTCTTCAAAGCTGGCGTTAAGCCGAGAAGTTTTTATGGAAGCGTGTGCACATAAAGGCATCTCCCTGTTTTTCGAGGAATTCTAATTGCGGGGAAATCACATGAAACTTGAGGTGTGCATAGATCTCATCAGCACCTGCAACTACCCCATTTCCAAACCCCGAACCTGTGGCAAAAAGCATCTTGGCTTCTAAAACCACACTTATTCTAGGTGCGTACAGATATGTACCGGTGTTGCTCGAGCTTCGCAAATAGGAAATAGGAACAGAGCGCTTAATGTCTATTCTTTCTTTTGTATGCGCCAAGGAAGCCACCGCAACACAAAGCTCTCTAGCCATTTTAAACTCTATTAGGAAGATGTAAAGACATATATTTACTTATGTACTAGAGCGGCTGGATGGAAGCTATCCATATGCGCAAAAAAAGGCATTTCAAAAATAGCGCTCAAATACGTCAAGCTGTCAGTTACTAGGTCACTTGCCACATTTTCTTGGACGGCTTCAGACCAACCGCGCGAGTACGTATATAAATCAACCTAAAGATCCATATCTAGAGCTTCTCAACAGCCAACTACATTCAGTTCAACGCTTGGTCTAAACTCTACATATACATACCCATCGGATTGCCGCAGGTGTTTTAATCACAAAATATCACTCGCATAACAACCGCGCGACTATTAACCGCAAGCCACAACATGATATCTCAATTTACAAATCCAACTGCATATGCTTAAGATATCAAGCTAAGTATATGTTGTAAGGGTTGCAAGATTTTCATTGGAGTTTTCGAAAATCCGAGTGATACTCCATGCTCCAAAATCAGCTACAAATGTATGTGCATATGTTAGCGTAAATATTACTTTAAAAAAGGTTATTTAATTTCATCGTCTCTAAGCCCACTAAAGCAATTATCTGAAAATACTATAAGCGTAGAGGCTTTGCGTGTCACAGTCTAAGGCCATGGCAGCTTCATCCTGGACATATAGGCCGCCCTCTCATTCTGCGGTAACATATATATACCTTACCGTCGAAACGCATACAATTTTGAGCCTTATTCAGTCGGCTTATCCAGAACGTAGGCTCACAATAGCCTTATGAATCCAATAAGGTTCAAATAAGTATTATTTAAGCGTGTTTTAAGGATGAAATAAGGCTTAAAAAAGGATTTTTGTACTGATAAAGCCATTGTAAGCCTACGTTCTGGATAAGCCGACTGAATAAGGCTCAAAATTGTATGCGTTTCGACGGTAAGGTAGTCATTACGTCCGAATTAAATACCCAAAATCAATTCAAATACTCAGCACAACGTATCTTGGATGTATTAAAAAGTAACGGGACCATTCCGTTCTCCCCCATGTGTTGGCAAGTTATCGATTTAAACATTTGTGAGACTATTTCGTAGAGTTATGTTAAATCACGATATCGACGTACTTGTGGAACCGGAAATAGGTAGTGATGAAAATCAAGATGGAACCCTCACACCTGTGATGACATTGGCATTAGCTCATCGAATGAGGGTATAACGTATACGAGGAGAGCGATAACGTAACACGTGTATATGCCTAGATGGTAAAATATTATTTGGACCTGTTCTCTATTAAAACAAATCCATCGATATCTTGGGGGGCGGGGGGTCTTTAAACAGATAATTACAAAGTCTGAGATACTCTCATATTAGCTAGAAGTCTGGCGTTGATTTGAGCCTATTGGATGATTAGATGAAGCGGGAGACCATTCGATCTATATGCGGATGAATGGGTCTACTACAGAGAGGACAGATATATGGAAGAGAAGTATAAGCCGGCCCTTGATCAGCCCTTGATCATGAGCACTGATTCGTACAATGGGTTAGGGTTGCTGTGTTTTCTTTTCCCATAGGATAAGGGTTGGGGTTACAAATATGATAGGTAATTTACGCCATCTCATCTCCAACAATTAAGCTCCACATGCAGGATAGATTGTAATCTTAGAATCTTGTAGCTTCTCCTTCCCTTATCTAGTGAGGCTAAAGAATGCTGATGATATCTGGACAATTCTATTCTTTGATCTTCAGGGCACGAAATCGACCAAGCTCACTCTATTTGAGACAGCTCTTGACTCTGCGCTGCCCCTAACTTTGGAGGCTATCCGTTACCGAATGTCTGAACCACATCGCGGATTCGGCCTGATATCAACCGGAGATGTATATTAGCTTGGCGAGGAATCACCAGATTTACTCAGTGTTCAATAATCATTATTCTACTGCATTGAGCTCAGCTTGCAGTTCAGCAAGAGGCCAATTCAGTGAAGCCGGCGCTTGACAAGGTTCGGGGCTCACATCCCCGCGACGTTTACGTTCCTTATCTGGGGTGTGAAGTAGATTTCAACCCACGATACCCCACCGGATTACTCGAAATGGAATCCCGACCGAGTTCCTGGTGTTTTGTGGGGTTTGTGCGGGGTGCTATCATGTGCATGCGCAACGCACGGCACCCATGTGACGTAGATGCGCTAAGAGACAAGCGAGTGCAACGAGTGCAAGCCAATATCTAAAACCAAGTCGAAACTTCTATTCGAAAGCTTTTTTCGAATTATTTTTTGAAACTGGAGCATTCCATGATTTTATACCTGGGTTTCGAAAACCGTAGTTGAATATATAATGCCTATGATTTGTTAGACAAACGTGTGGATGCCAATTGTAGAAGGAGACTTTAATTGCGGAAAACGATGGTAAAGCTGTAGCACAAGGTTCTGCAGAAGATTTATGGTCTTTGAACTTTCACCGGACATACCACGTTTTTGGGCGCCAATAGCTCCCACGTACATTTGAGAGAAGACCCAAGGACACGATTCCTCCACATTAGAGAGTATTTATTAAGTGTCAAATTCGAGAATTGACACTTTGAAAATGACGGTTGCGGGAAGCAAAATTGACAGTTCCCCTCACTCACACAAGGAAGGTATGATCGGAGAAACTCTGTAGATAAATAATTCTTCACGCTTACTGGGAAATACGCTCGCAGGATGTGAACTATACGCAGTATAGAAAACATCTCCAGGCGTATCCTATATCCTCACCTCGAGAAATAGGTCAAAATTGACGGTTTCGGCAACCACCTTTCAATGTGGCGAAGTGTAAATTGCCGGTTTTGACACTTGGTAAATACTCTCTATTATCTATTATTTTGATCCCCTCCTTGTCTGAACTGCCGTGCGTTCCACGGCAACTAATTTTCTAGAAACCTAGTGCAATCAATTTCTCCTCTTTTACATAAATACCCATCAAATGGCCTCCCTCGATTCAAGCCGAATTCATATACAGCCATCCTACAGCTATTATATCATAACTTCAGGTTTGAACGCCTTTACTGAACTACACCCTATACACTCTCGCAAATCCATTCAAGAGACACAATGAGCTATAGCACTCGTATCGCCCCACACTTTATGCGAGCTCTGAGGCAGAATGGAACGATAGCCTCACGGAGACCACTCCTCTTCAATGCTACCACAACTGTCAGACCATTCTCGGTCTCTTCCAACTTGATGAGGGGTCCACCAAAGGCTCCTGCTCAAGAAGCCGACAACCTACGGACCGGGAATGAGGCACCCACTTTCCTTGGTACACAAAAACGTCTTCCTGAATTCAATCTGGTTGATAGAGTTGTGCTTGTTTCTGGTGGAGCTCGTGGGCTGGGATTGGCACAGTCGGAAGCTCTTCTTGAAGCTGGGGCAAAAGGTTAAACCTAGATCACTATCTAAGCTTCTTTTTGAATTACTAATTCTGATTTATATCATAACCACAGTCTATGCACTTGACAGACTCGAAAAACCGAGCCCTGAGTTCTACAACGTTCAAGCCAAAGCTCAGAATGAACTTGGAACATCATTACACTACCGTCAAATCGATGTGCGTGATGAAGCCGGTCTCAACAAAATAATTGAGAAAATTGGTAAGGAGAATGGTCGGTTAGATGGGCTGATCGCGGCAGCTGGTATCCAGCAAGAGACTACTGCTTTCGACTATAATGCGGCAGATTTCAACAGGATGTTGGAGGTCAATGTCACTGGTGTATTCCTTACAGCTCAAGCAGCTGCCAAACAAATGGTCAAGTTTGGAAACGGAGGTAGCATTGTCATGATAGCTTCAATGTCTGGCACAATTGCCAATAAAGTAGGAACCCAGCCTTTTGTTTTCCGGAACTATAGTTACTAAGAAATCAATATTTAGGGGCTTGCTTGTCCTGCCTACAACACCTCTAAATCGGGTGTTCTTCAATTGGCCCGCAACCTGGCCGCCGAATGGGGCACCCATGGAATCAGGGTAAACACAATCTCTCCAGGATATATTTTGACAGCCATGGTGGAGGACCTCTTCGTAAAGTTTCCGGAGAGGAGAGCGGAATGGTCAACACAGAACATGCTAGGAAGACTCAGTCAACCTAAGGAATATCGGTAAGAAATGTCTCCCACACGCCTTCCAATAATTACTACTAACAATTTTATTTCACTTCTCAGAGGTGCGGCAGTCTTTTTACTTAGTGATGCGAGCACGTTCATGACTGGTGCGGATCTTATCATGGATGGAGGACACCACTCTTGGTAATAACGCAATGGGAATCAGAACGATTGTTACTTTCATTGGGCTTGGCGCGCATAACGTGGAATTTTCGGTGTTTGAAGTCGGTTAAATTAGCATTTTGGAATATTTCAATTGATTTATTTACTCTTTCTGGATCTACTCGACAGCTCCCTAGGATCTCTCCTGCGGGGAAACTGGTGGTTCGCGATGCAAGGTTCTCCACTTCTGACCCGATGCTTAAGCTTAACTATTGATTGTGACTCGAGTGCAGCATGCATGGAAAAAGCATTTCATACGGTCCCTGCCTGGAAATTGCTTTTTTTGAAGTCCGAGGATACGAGGTAGTGTATTATATAATTATCGCTGTATAAGCGGAATTCTACCTTCATGGCTTCAGAAGTATTTCGATAGAACGCATATATCTAGACTCATCGGAGTGGAGTACTACTGATACACATACGTGACTCAATTGATGATCTGGCTACATATGTGTATACAGGCTTACACTGACTTATTCTGCCTCACAATTCCTTCTAGTAGAGAGACTTGAATCGCGGTTTACCCATTTTATTCTAGTAACAATCCTATGACTTTTTTATTTTTTACTTTTTTATAGTATTCAAGACTACAAAAGTAACGTTCTAAGTAAGATTTCATGACTGGCTATGGTGATTCTCGGATTTCCGTATCTAGAAACCGAGCCCTACGAAGTCCGTACTAGTCTATATGCGCTGTCTCATCCCTTCTGCAATCAGATATGTATCTGCTCTATCTACCTACGACGTGGTTCGTCATACAATCAAATCAATTAAATACGTGGTTCATCAATATAAATCATTCTCTATACTACGGTTACATAGAGTAACCTGCATCTCATTGCAATTGTTGTGTGGCACAGATACGCGCCTATCTTGACCTATGATGCCCCTACATTTCTTTGCATGCGTTGACATCTCAGCTTGAGATATCAATTCCACTTATAAGCCTAGCCTTCTCCACACACGTGAGCGAAGATCCAAGCAAAAAGGTTATTTAACCTGTTTTATCCATGAATCCCGTAAAGCCTTTTATGGCATACGGAAGACAACCTCTTCCCCTCAACCAGTGAAGCATCTACTCAAGCATGGGTCAGATCGTGGTGTACTTTTCGGACTCTTTTCAAATGCTAGTAGTCAATTGAGTTAGCTAGTTATCCAGACTGTTATTAAATACAAATTCCCGAATGCTCAGCACGTATTGTAGAGTAGTACTAGTCAATACTCGAGACGCCACGTGTGGTACAGTATGTAAGCCAGACTTCACTTGTTTCCGGTCTAATGGTAAGCCACCCCATTGGTGGATGCCGATAAAGAATAGATCTAACGTACTCGGGGCAGGCAAGAAGAACCTGAAAATGACTTTTTATGGTAAAGACTTCTGATTTGCGGCTGACAAAAAGCTACACCAAATTGAGCCCCTGCTTGCAGCTTGCATTTTCAGGTTCTTCTTGCCTGCCCCGAGTATTGCGAGGACGACGTGTGTATGTACCTACTTGAGGCTTTTCTCCGGAGCCCCTCTTATTCCAGCCTGAGTTGTTTATCTAGAGTATGTGGACCCAATATACGCTCACAATATTATAGCGTATCACAAAAGGTGTATGTTACCTTGCATTTCCCATGCATCATGATAATTCTAACGGCGCCTAACTCGTGCGGAACGGAATATACTTACCTATAACGCACGGGCTTTTGTTGATTGATGAGCTTGCCTTGGTCCACTAGGCGTGACCAATCAGTCAGACTCAAAGAAGCACATAAATGATACGATTCTTTGGCCGACCGTCCTTTGGAGGGACATTTATTTACAGCTATTCTTTTATCAAATTATAATACTAGGAGCCTTTTTTTTCAGCTGAAATTCGATGTTGGTCCACAATGTAAAGAAGGTAGGCTATTCGCCCCTCACCAGCCAATATGAAGCATTGTAGGGCATATCGCACAATGATCCGTTTTGGCGCAACTGTGGGGAATTAAGGCACCCGTGGAATTCAGCTTAGATAAGGAGTTCTAGGTTCATGATGGTGTGCCCGCCTATAGCATACTCATGAGTAATAATGATTAGTTGAGTATGGCTGTTTTCTACCTACGAAAATGTCTGCTTGAAGAGAACGCAGCCCTTTCGGTCTCACTTGGGTGTTTTTATCGCCCGAGTAAGTGATTGCCGCGATTTGCTAGAAAAATCAGATCAAGCAGCACTATGATCAATTGGTTGTAGTGATTTACTACTATTCAGCTGAGAGTAGTGTTTAACTGAAGGTGAAATTGCCTGGTTGTCTGTGCATACCCTATTAATGAGACTCACTGAAAGCGTATCAAACCAATTGTTCAAACTTGCTGGGGCTTACAATATTGCACTACCACAATTAGCTACCCAGGGGAATTTTTGTGAAGGCACATACCAAATTCCATCATATTGTTAATATAACCAGTATGAGTATTCGTTTATTAATTGATTTCCCAAAGGTTTCGGGAATAGTATGTACTATGGCCTCCTAGAGGAATTACTCAAATCATTACCCAACTAGCTACGGCTTCGCAACTTTTGTTCCCAACCTTTTCAGGAATCCTGGCGCCAGCTTAAACTCCTTCTCAATCTTTTCGGGACTCCATCCTTTCTCATCCCTCAACGACAGTATCTGTAATATCGTACTTGTATCTGCCATTGTGCGATTTCCACCAGCATTTGTCATCTCTGTCTCGCTCGCCTGCCGGCTATCGAACATCGATCGGCGCGACAGTGTCCGAAGATCATTCGAGCTCTAGATTACCACCACCATGCCAGTAAGAATTATCTCCAAATTCCAAGATAACCACAAGAACAATGCCATACCTCCGAGTTCAAAGCCACGTTTCTCGCTAGATCTGGGATCGTCTGCTGCTGCTGCACTGACCCTACAGCCCGTAGCATGTTTGCAAAATCGGGGTCCTGAGCATCCTGTCGAATCGCTACATATGCCACATAATCAATTAACTCCATATAGTAGCTTTATCTTCTTTTAAAACCCTACCATCGTCTTTAGTGGAACTAGCATATGTCTCTGGGTGTACTGCGGGTCCTTTGCCGACTGAGATTGAAGACGGGCCCTTCGAAGAAGTGGTCTGTGACGAAGGGAGGTCGGGGATACGAGTAGGGTATTTTCGAGCGCCGGCTGGTGTTGCTGCTTTCGTTATTTTTGAGGCTTTGGAGCCCATTGTGGATGTCGAATTGATTGATCTTGAGTTATATTGGTATCGATATTGGTCTCTAGCAGCCAGACCAGGGTGCATGAAGACGTCATGGATGAAGTAGGGTAACAAGAAGGAGATATTACCCGCTCTGATGGAGCACTGTTAACCAGTGAGAGAGCTTTAACACTTGGCATTTATATTTAAGGTTTAGGTTCGTTTTGAGGTGCTGGTGGTCTTTCAATTTGAGTATCAGTGCCAAAGATTTTTCAATATAAACTTTGTTTTGTAACGTGCAAACATGATTCAGTGGTGTAGTGGTATCACGGGCGCTTGCCATCAAACGATAATTTGCGCCCGACCCGGGTTCGATTCCCGGCTGATTCATCTTTTAATTTTCCTTTAATTTTCCTTTTTATTTCTTTCTTTAAAGCGTTCTAAACGCGTTCTTGCACTTCACACACAGTTCACGATTTTGAACTCTGACGATAATCAAGATGCAGCTGTGTCGTTCGTCGAGTGATATCCTGTGATTATCTACGAGCGCAACTATTGATTCTTCCATCATATGCAGCCCGTAGGCTATGACGATATCCTCTCTAAGTTTATTGGTGCAGGGTTTCATTCAATGGATTCTACGAGCGGAATTGGATAGCAGGGGCCAGGCGACTCACGTCAAACTCTAATAAGTTGACTTTTTTAAGTATTTTTATTCCTTGTAATATCTCCCTTTTCTTTATTATCGATATAACCTTTCATAAATAGATAGATGTGATCCTCCGGTACGCTGAAGCAACCCACCGGGCTCCAGGATCTGGTATAAACCTGCTTTCTTCTTCTTCTTTTCTTCTTCAATACAAGTGCAAGGGCACTGCCTCAGTTTCTTCAAATAATAAACCAGGGATTCTCTAGATCTGTGTGCAGTAGGTATGTTAGCCATGTACTACAGCATCTTTTGTGGTACGATTCCGGAACCTCTAAACCCGGTACACTAGAGCATAGAGATGGAGATGAAACTCGCCGAGTTGGTGGCTTTTTCTCTGACCAGGTTTAAATTTTCCGGGGCCGTTATCGCTAGGGAATGCAGGGATGGATTGTTGATGCCTGCCTGCTCCTCTTGGCAGTAGCCTCATTATGTGAAAATTCGACTTTCACCGCAGTTGGCCGGTTGGCGCAATGGTAGCGCGTGGTCCTCCTATGAGGTTCAGACCGAGGTTGAGGGTTCGAGTCCCTTGCTGGTCGTTCTTTTTTGCAGATTATTTTTGGAAGTAGGTAGTGCGAATCTAATCGGGTATCTGTTCAGAAAGACAATTCTAGTGAAAGCAGATAGATTTAGATCTTGGGTGCAACCACTTTTGATCCTCAAGTCTCGGCACACAACTCGCTTCCCATAACGATTGAATTCATGGTCTCTCACTCGGGTGGGTACTAGCTGGTGTCGCTAGACCAACCGGACAACTGCTGGTAGCTAAGCCCCACTTACTATGTATACCGCCGTCTGTCCCCTTTTTCTCCCATCTCTCCACCTATCAGCGGTCCGATGCCCGCCCGGCGGCTAGCTAGAAGCTTTGTCAGTTGGAGTAAGGAAGGTGCTCCATCTAACACAGGGTTTATATCGCAGATCTTTGCATGAGTCAATATTACTTTCACCCATTATAGTACTAGCTGGCTGGCTGACTGACGGACTGCCACAGTGCCGCACCCCTTTGTTCCCCAGAAAAGTTTAGGCTAAGCTTATATTTAAGGATATTTAACATAAACGAACTGTCAAGGCTGATTTCGTTCTGCGCCCTATGGATCGGGCAGTTGTGTAGCACAGTCGCTATTTACGGCAGATATGTGCTCGTATTTATTTGGCTTGGGAGGTAAGGACTGGCCCTTCGTTTCTGCACTTTGAATAGAGTTTTTTTTTCTCTTCCCTTGCATGGATATGGATAGCTGCTTGATCACGGCCAGTCGGGGATAAGGTGTCCGCACGCCCGTACCCGTACCCGTACCGGCCAGGGTAGTTTTTAGATTTGGTATTCCTTACCTCGCTTGCTGGAGGTAGCAATGGTGGGGGCCGCATCCGGTGGAGTTAGTGAGTGAAGAGGAAGAAGAGTTTTTTTATAAGCAGCTCTTCCTGCCACCCAGCCAGCTGTTTGATACTGGCCTGAGTGCAGCGAGGATCATTTGGCTGCCCATATATATATACCGATCGCAACCAATTGAAGATGACGGAGCTGTCGGTCAAGCAGGACGTTGATATTGTAAACTCATACTTCGCCGCCTACCAGAGCGGGTACGTCTGCTCTTTCTCTCCCTCCTCCTCCATAATCTACTATCCGTACTAACATACCTCCCTAGACAATATGACCGAATAACACCCTTCCTCCACCCCACCTTCACCTTTTCCGACCCATCCTTCCCCACGCCCACTCCCCAGCGCTCCCGCGCCCTCTTTGCTCTCTTCTGCACAACTATGGCCAAGTCCGAGCTCCACCTCGAGCTCACGCCGGCAGAGCCCGCCCCCGACGGCAACGGGTTCGTGGTGCGGTACGCGTGCGACTATGTCTTCGGTGCCGAGAAGCGCAAGGTGCACAACGACGTTGTGGCGAGAGTGACGCTGTGCGAAGGGATGGTGGGGAGACATGTGGATGTGTTTGATGTGGGGGTGTGGGGGAAGCAGGCGCTGGGGTGGTGGGGGGTTGGGTTGGGTGCGTGTGGGGTGCTGGAGGGGGTGGTGAGATGGTGGGCAGGTGGGTGGTTGGAGAGGTGGTGTGAAGGGGAGGAGAGGATGAGGAGGGAGGGGGTTGAGCAGGATGGAGTAGAGGAAGAGGGAGAGAGGGGGGAAAGGGATGTGGTGGAGGGGGGGCAGTGGGTATATGTTAAATAGCTCTATTTGTTTTTTTATATCAGGGTTTGGAAACGGCGTTAACTGGGAAGTACCATCGGGGAGTACTAGCTTACAATTCTTCTAATGAAATACTCAAATATTAGCAGGCTATCTGGCTAACCAACTAAATCTCCAGAATTGGGAAGTACTAGCTTACAATTTCTACTCAAACATTACTAGCAAGCTACCAAAAACACCCAGGATCGTTACTAGTACTAGCCAGCCAACTATTAATTGTAACTACCAATTAACTAATTAAACACAGGGACCTTACAGCCCGCAAGGTGATGGCTAAATCGTAGTTGAGGCTACGCTTCTATCATCGAACAGAAATGTTTCACAAGAGAGAAGGTTTCTCACACCGTAGCTGACTGGTCCCGACGCCAAGACGTCCCTAAAACTGCTATAGGGCTTTAATGAATTATCAATCAATTAATCAGCTGGTTTGGTTGGATGCGGTATTTCAATTCTAGCAATTGGATTCAATACTATTCTATTGGAGAGGCGGCTACATATACTAGCAGGAAAGATACGTTAGATGAGTGTAGAGTAGCTACTCATGCCTCCAATTCGTGCGTATTATTTGGGGACTACTAATGAGGTTGGGATAGTACATAAGTACACATGTCTCTAGTAAATAGTTCCGTATGGGTACATTAGCACAAACGAAATATCAAGAAACACAAATAAAATATACCCTTTCCTAATTCCATACATATACACACAATATATACTCAAATAAAAAAAACTCCCTACTACTACTAGCTCTTCAAACAACCAAACAACCCATACAACTCTACTCCACAAAAGCCCCACTCCTTCCTCCCTCTTTCCTCGTAACCCTCACTTCCCCAATCACCATCCGCTTATCTACCGCCTTGCACATGTCCACCACTGTCAGCCCCGCACCTACCACCGCCGTCAGTGCCTCCATCTCCACGCCCGTCTGCCCCACACACTCGACCGTCGCCTCAATGTGCACATACCCGTTCTCGCCCTCGCCGCCGCACGCCTCGACGCTGACATTGACGCCGCTAACGAGGATGGGGTGGCAGAGCGGGATGAGGTCGGGGCACTTCTTAACGGCCATGATGCCGGCGATGCGTGCGGTGGCGAGGACATCGCCCTTTTTGTGTGCGTTAGTGCGGATGAGGGTTAGGGGGGTGGGGTTAGAAAAGTGGACGCGCCCGACGGCGCTGGCGGTGCGAGAGGTGACGGCTTTTTGGGTGATGTTGACCATGTGCGCTTCGCCGGTGGGGGTGAGGTGGGTGAGTTTGGGTTGTTCGGAAGATGTAGGGGGAGTGGTAGTCTTGGTAGAGTATGCTCGTGCTTGGAGGAAGGATGGGGGTGGGAATAGGGGTGGTATTAGTGTACTTGAAAATGAAGAACTCCGCATAAAACCTGAGAAAGAATGATATCCCCAGAGAGCCGGCCTGTATCCCACTGCTACCGCCGCCGCCGCCGCCAGTCTTACTCCCCTATGATCCTCATCTATATACATCGTCAATTTTAAGAAATTGTAGGGACTGGCAGGTTTATAAAGACCTACCCACCGATCAAGATCATAGGGCGATTCTTCATATTCTCCAGCTCACCCATGCCCGCATGTTTCTCCTTCTTTCTCCCCACTGCCACACCCACGACATCCAGCAACTCCCTCTCCATTACTGCTCTATCACCCGCACCAACCTCGGCCTCTCGGTCTCGGTATTTTCTCATCATGTCCCGTAGACTAACTTCTGCATCTCCAAATAGACATACCTTGAGGTTGCCGTCTCCCGTGATGCGGAGCCTATTGCAGCTTCCGCAAAAGTTATGCGTCATGCTCGTAATAAAGCCAACTCGGCCCTGGTAACCAGGGACATGCCAGCTCTTGCTTGTGTCATTGGGCCGCTGGGATGCCATCTTCTGTAGGCTGGGATGTGTAGTGTGAATGAGGTCCACCATGTCCTTGTATGAGACCATCTTCTTTTTGTTCCATTTGTTGCCATCGAATGGCATGTATTCGATGAAACGTACTTCAATGGGCTTGTCGCGCGTCAACTCGACAAAGTCGCCAATCTCGTTATCATTGACACCTTTCATGACGACCGAGTTAATCTTGAGGATTTTGTCAGAGCCTGGGGCGCCGAAGCCAAGAGCGAGTGCATTATCGATTGTTTTGAGAACCTGTTCGAGTCCTACACCTCATTCATTAGTCTCCACACCCTAACCCCCCCCAAAAAGCAGCAACATACCTTTCCTCCTAGTCATAAACTGAAACTTCCATGGATCCAGTGTATCCAGACTCAGGTTCAGTCCCGTCAACCCCGCGTCCACCATGCGCTCCAGTTTGCGATTCAACGCAATCCCATTACTCGTCATCGCCACCTCTTTTAACCCCATACTCCTCAGCTTCCCTAGCTCCTCCACTAGCTCTACTATATCTTTCCGCACGGTGGGCTCCCCGCCCGTTAGTCTGATCTTTGTGACGCCCTGTGAGACAAACAGACGTGCGATTTCGAGAATCTCGGGAGTAGAGAGGAGGTGCGCGGGAGGCGAGAGCGGGACGCCCTCTTCGGGCATGCAGTAGACACCTATATCAAAACTGTCAACATCCACGGGTACTACCAACTGGGGGGTGAACGGGTCACGTACATCGTAGGTTACAGCGCTCAGTAACAGATATTCGGAGATATGTGTGTTGGCGCCCAAATGTGTCAGTTAGAAACTCTGAGAACGGCTTTGCGGACTTCCTGAGTTGGTCTAATCGGGGTGTCGTCGCCGCCGTTGCCGCCGGAGCTGAGAATGGGGGCTGTAAACTGGCATCTTCTTCCTCCTCGACAGCAGCAGTGAGGCCTGTTGCGATTGTTCGCCTCTGTGTTGCTGGTACTGGTATTGACGGGAGCCTGCGTAAGGATCTTATTGTGGGGATGCGGGAGCACCGCGATAATAGTGTCGAGGTCGCCATCGCTCGCTGTTTAATATTAACTGGAGTAAAGAAGGGAATCCAAATCACTCTATCAGTCCCTGGGTCCCGTAGGTAAAGAAAGTATTAACAAGCAACCCTGAGAAAAGAAATATATAGATATCCTGCAGGAGAACAATAAATCCAATCAAGAATTTAAGGAAGCGTCGACCCCACTCAATTAAAGTAGGTAGCTAATTGCTGCTTATCGATAAATGCCTAACCGCCAAGCCCTATTATGCCAGGGTTCTGGTGTGCCCGCCGCATCCCGGGAAAGGGTCCCGGAGAAACACTCCCGTGAAGAAATTTCGTGATAATAGGTACTCGTAAAAGAAACGAGGAGAAACGAAAGAGAGAAAAATTTGTCGGAGTTCCGGGGTTTAGAGATAAAGTAATCGGGAAGCCCCTGGACTGTTTGCCTGCCTAATTGATGCCCGGTAATCTCTGTGTCCGCAATTACTGAAGGCGGCTTGGCGACAGTTGCAGGCGATCTCTAATATTAATGGAAGATCTTGATATTCACCTGTTGAAGTGCAGATTCGAGGTCTGAAGCTCGAAATATTTCCCTATGCATCCCAATCATAACCTGAAGGTAGGGCACTGAAAAGACAGCATAGATAAAATACTAATGGCAAAGGTTAAGTTAACTGGAATGTGCTCGCACAGCCCCAAGTACTACAGCTTCTGTTTCGAATGATAGAAGGTAAAGTTTAGAAATTTTAGGGGTCTGATACTCATAGGGTATCTAGTCAGCGCTGAAACGTCTAGTTCTCTTAAGACTTAAATTACTGTCATTGGGGTGCTTGATATTCTGATAAACCAATGCATGGTGACAGCAAAACCACAGAGTATATTTGTAGGCTTTAGATGACATCAAATTACTGAGTGCGTTAGGTATACAGATTATTATTTTGGGCTAGCGAGTATATATATCTATCACCGTGTCTAGTAAATAGTTAAGTAACTCCCATCTGTGGCTTTTGTTCCAACAGTATTTTTCAACATAGATCGAGTGATTGTTTATGATTCAAATCATCCTTGTGAACTCGAACTATTCAAACACCCTGTGCATTAAAGGTACAATTTAGAAAGATTTACGTTCCACAAGGCTTACTTCTACTGTAATTAAAGTAATTGAGGCGGTTTGAAAGGAACCTCATGAATAAATTAATCAGAAGTTGATAGCTCTGCAAGCCTTGAAGAATTCCACGCCCTCAAAAGGTGTTCAGTTTCAGGTGCCCACCATTCTGGAGGTGGGAACAATACATGCCATGATCAAAATTGACAAGTTACATAGGCTAGAACTGAACAAGATCAGAACCCCGCTGCAAAAGTAACTTAACCGCCACGTGATCCAGTAACGGGGTTTGCCATTTCCTGAAAGTTTATGTGCTTGAACTTGGGCCCCTGCTTTGCATATCTGTTTCACAAGCTGATGGTGCTTTTGAAATTCTGGCCAGGAAAACCGAGAGAAAAGGGCCACTGGAAGCTCAATACATAGCTGAAGCAATCTCCCAGGTACTCCTGATCATCATTCAAAATATATCCATATACTAAGGGTTAGGTTAAGAATTTCATAAATCAAGTTCTTACCTCATCTATCCCTCATCACCTTAATTTTACCGTTGTGCTTTTAGCGGGATCATTGGTCCAACGCATCTAGGCGCCGCTGTTGCACATACAGCGAGATCCGAGCGAATGGTAGACCCGAGAACGATGCCATGCAGGTGGAGTGTTGAATACCTTCTCTAGGTGCTCTACGAGCCTAGGTAGAGTAGGACAGGCAGGATAAGCAGGTGAACAGTCCTATCGATGTCCGCCTATGACACGTAGAATAGAACAGGCACCCATGCCCTAGCTACTTTACATGTGGTGGCTGTATGACGCCTGATTACTTTTAAAAAAAAGTTACTTTACATACAACCCACCTGCCTACGAGTCTATCTTCCGCTACTTTACTACAACTACATACTTCTACTGCTAACCTAGTCACCCACGCAGAACAGAGCTCTCGGAAAACAGACAACCCAGAAAAAAGAGGCAGATCGTTGTTTGTTTGCCTAGCATGCAGTCGCCATCCTCGGAGGCCAGCCTTCGCAACGTAACCGATAAGATTCGGGATGTTTCTCTGTCCGGCGAAACAAATAGGCTTGTTGTCGGGGTTGACTTTGGAACAACATATAGCGGGTGAGAGGGCACTTCCTTCCCTCCCTCCATTCCCCACTTCCCCTTCCCCGCTACACTACACGGCCCACTAGTTCTCGTGCCTACCCCTGAGGAAACCAAAAAGCTTATCATCTCCTCTGCAGAGTTGCCTGGGGCTACACTGGTTCTCCCAGCGAGATTCACGTAATCCAGGTCCGTCCCACAACTCCACAACTGCACACCCCCCCCTCCTCCCCGCCAAGCCCCGCATCCCCACTGACAGACACCCCTCCAGAGCTGGCCTGGCGGCGTAAACCTCACCTCTCCTAAGGTCCCCTCCAAGATCGCCTACGAAAAGGACGGCATAAAATGGGGCTTCCAAATCAAGCCTTTCCAGAACTGCATCGAGTGCTTCAAGCTCTGCCTGGACCCCAACTTGCGACCACCAGACTTTGTTTCGCTCCCTAATATCTATGCCCAACTACAGCAGCACGAGAAGACCGTTCAAGATGTCGTCAGGGACTATCTGCAGATGCTCTACGACCACACTATCACCATGCTGACACGGTCCCTCGGACAAACGTTTGTGGAGAATACTAAAATTGAGTTTATCCTCACGTGTCCGGCCGTGTGGAGCGATCGCTCGAAGAACGCGACGCTACAGGCGGCGGAGGGCACGGGTATGGCAAAGTCTTGTAAGATTAGGCTAATCTCTGAGCCCGAGGCTGCGGCGCTATATACCTTGAAAACAATACGGCCAAAGAATCTGTCGGCGAACGATGATTCGTGCTTTGTTGTTTGTGATGCGGGCGGTGGTACGGTGGATCTAATCTCGTATGAGATTTTACAGACGGAGCCGTTGCAAGTGAAGGAGAGTGTTACAGGCACAGGTATGGTCTCTTATTTTAAGCCCCCATCTGCGGCCGGAGGTTAATGCTGTAAAGGTGAGCTATGCGGGTCTGCATTCCTGAACCGCCGGTTCGAGAGCTTCGTGAAGGAGCGATTAGGCTCCACCGCTTATTTCGCCATGAAGGAGAAGACCAAAATTGCGGCTCTCAAATCCTGGGAGGAGTATGTGAAGCGGGTTTTTGTAGACGGCGAGGATCAGGACGTATTTCCGATACAATTCCCCGGGCTTCCCGACGACGAAGCGCGAGGAATTGACTGCGGCTTCATGACCGTTACAAGGGAAGAGGTACAGGGTATATTTGAGCCCGTCATTGAAGAGGTTGTACGACTTGTAGACGGACAGATCACAGCGGTGCAGTCAAAGGGGAAGCGAGTAAAGGTAACTTTTATGGCCCTCTTTAATCTTCCCCGCTCGTCGGTAGCGGGCACATAGCAGCTCTAAAGGTCGAGATATCTGGTGTCAACTGCCCGAGATATCTGCGGAGTTGATACCGGATATTTGGACCCTTGGATTAGACTACCTGCCATTTGCCCGCTGCCGACAAGCGGCTAACTATCTTGGAGGATTGGCCAAGTGCTAATTACGGCCTCCAAAGAGTATTCTCCTCGTTGGCGGCTTTGGTTCCTCGGAATACCTCTTTATGCGTCTCCAGAATAAATACACTGATGTTCTTTCCACTCCCGACAATCCAGACGTTGTGCTCCAACCTGTAGATTCATGGACTGCCGTCGTTCGGGGTGCTGTAATTCGTGGAATGGAGACCATCGTGCAGACACGCAAGTCGCGATACCATTACGGCGTCAAGTACTGGGAGTACTATGACGAGAATATTCACTCTGAAGAGCACAAGTACTGGGACACGACAAGGGAGAAGTGGCTCGCCGAGAACCAAATCAAGTGGTATATCGCAAAGGTTCAAGATATAACCCTAGCCCTTGTTTATGTTTGTGAGTACTGACGGGCAGTTGAAGGGAACGGAAATGTCCGAGGATGAGAGCATTGCGTTCCCATTCTACATTACCTTTGAGGACCACCATAGTAGGGTTTTAGTGGACGAGCTGGTCTGCTGCCAAGAAACGTTCCCACCAAAATGCATCGATAGCAGTATGCAGTCCCCTTCCTCTCCACTTGAAATTATGTAACTTTAACTAACCCCTCATAGCGGTTAAAACTGTGTGCAAGCTGCGCTCCGATCTAACAAACGTGCCCAAGAGCATGTACACCAAGGGCAGGAACTCCAAGGACGTGGAATACGAAGGCTTGCATTTCACGATGGAAATGACGGTGTTGAGCGCGTCACTGCTGTTTGAGCTGAGTGTCGATGGTGTCCGGTATGAAGATGATTCCCTCGAGCTCAGCTGGCATTGAGTTGTAGTGGGCCTTTTATTTTCTTTTTTGAGACGTTTGCTGATTGCTCTTCCCTTCTCTTGCGGGTTTCATTGTAGGTATGGCGAGGTTACAGCGGACTTTGCTACTTGATCTACATACCGAGTCTATTGAAAGTCGGGGGAGGGAGAAGAGGGAGGGAGGGAGGGAGGGGGAGGGGGTTGAGGGCGCAGTTATTTTTTATCATTTTTATCATCATTTTTCTTCATTTTTTCATCATCCCGCGAGAATCTTTGATGCGATGGGGGTAATTGGATTTGCATAGCAAAACACAGGCAGCTATAGATTAGGATATGATGGGCCCGGTAATCTTTTTTTGAGTCTTTTTCTTTCTTTTCTTGCTCTTTCTTTCTTTCTCTTACGATTAGGAGCTAGCTAGAGCCTGGGCGGGGGGCGTTGAGGGATAATCCGCTATTTCATATATATTTTTGCAGCGGTGTCTCGTGGTTACTTGTAACCATTGACAGTAGCCACTGGCGCCGTACAGTGCATTATAGGTATCCCCCGTGGAATTGAGCCTCGAGTATTATTAGGTCGGGACTAGGGCTCTAGCCAAGTTTCTAGATATCTTGTATCTGATAGTAGATGCAGATACATGTAGTCTAGATCTAGATATGTACTGCTTCCTTTAGAACCGGATCCCTCCTCCACCAGACCTTACATAATAAGCCTAGCTGCGAACCAGTCTAAATTTAAGGTTTGGCGCGGTGTGTGTGTGTGCCCTTGCTCGTTACCTCCCGCTGCCTGTCTTCTGGCTGGCTGGCTGGGCCCTGTTACGGAAAAAGGCTTGGCTGACGTGCCGTGACGTCGACGAGAGCAACAAACAGAACAACCCATCACTCCAAACACGAGCAGTCTTCCCTACGTATACCGATGTTTTTTGCAAGATGCCAGGTTTCGGTGCACGAGTGACGGACGGGGCTTTTGCTCTACTCTACCTCATCCCCTGCAGCTAGCTACGTTCTGCATATGGCGGGAGCAGCTAGGGGGCGTTTCTTGATTTGTAGTTGTGGCCAGTTGGGTATAAATCTGGCTTGCCCACACAGCACAGATATATAGGATTACTCTAGAGTAGGTTGTTGATCACCATCATCAGTCTGTAAACAAGCATATCTACCTCGGTCCCAAACCCTTACAGAAGAAGAAGAAGAAGAAGAAGAAGAAAAGATGTCGAACCTCCTTGGCCGCCTCCGGCCCAGCCACGACTCGACTGCTACGGATAACCCGACAACTTTCTCTGGCGCCACGCCCCGCGCGAGCACGAACGACCCCAGCGGCCTCGACCAGACGGCCAGTAACACGACAGTGGTGCGTGAGAAGCCGTTGAGAAGGGACTTGGAGGCTGCGGAGGAGGAGGAGGATTATGAGGGGTGGGTGGACCCGTATGGGCCGGCGCCGACGGTGCTGCAGTGGTTTAAGTGGTATTGGCATGATTTGCTTGCGTGAGTAGATGTCTCCAGTTGCTTTCTCTCTGTGTGTGTGTGCGTGTGGAATAATTACTGATTTGGGGATGTGCAGATTTATAATCTTGGGCGCGATTGCGTTGTGGTTGCTGATGTGGAGTCCGGTCCCGTACCGGAAGCTATTCGCAGTATCGTATAACCCCAAGTCTGGGCTCACGCCGTGAGTGTTTCCCTCGCCCCCAGATACCCCATATTCAATATACTGACAGTCCCCGCAGAAGCTCCACTGTGATCTACCCCTCCTTCGCACACCCCAAGCAGTCCCAAATCATGCCCATCGTCCCCGACGCCATGATCGCCATCTTTGTCCCCTTCATCTCCATCTGGCTCATCAACTTCTTCGGCATCGGCACTCACGGCCCCACCGGCCGCCGCCTCAAGACCCGCGGCCATGGCACCTTCCTCCTCGGCCGCGGCTCCTTCTGGAACGTCAACAACGGCTGCTGGGGCGTCATCTACTCTGTCATGACGGGCGCCACCCTCCAGATCATCATCAAGCTCGTCATTGGCGGCCTGCGCCCCCACTTCCTCACCGTGTGCGACCCGCAGATTGAGGGCGTGGAGGGCCAGGGCTACGGCGGCCTGTACTTTGACGTCACCGTGTGCCGCGACTTTGAGAACCGAAAAGACCTGATCGCAAACGCAATGCAGAGCTTCCCCAGCGGCCACAGCATCGCCGCCTGGGCGGGCCTCTTCTATGTCAGCCTCTACTACAACGCGCACCTCAAGATCTTTGCAAACTACCACCCCTCGTTCCTGAAGCTGCTGCTGTTTGTCGCGCCCATGCTCGCCGCAACACTCATCGTCGGCAGCCTGACGCTCGACATGAGCCACAACTGGTACGACATTGTCGCCGGCTCGGCCATTGGCGTGGTCATGGCCATCTTGGGGTACCGCATGTGTTTTGCGTCCGTGTGGGACTGGCGCTGTAATCATATCCCGCTGCCGCGCAATCGCGAGATTGGCGGGTTCGGGTATGGGCTGCGCGAGATGGAGATGTGGAGCGGCGGTGCGGCGACGAGGAATGGTGGGTGGGGCGTGGCCGAGAGGTATTCGCGTAGGAGCTGGGGTGCGCCGGGGGATATTGTGGGTGCGGGTGCGGGTGCGGGTTTGGGTGGTGGTTGGAATGATGGTAATGGGAGACATCATGGGCATCATGGGCGTAGGCACGAACACGGGCACTCGGGGAGAGGCCATCGCGGCGGGGAGACGTATATGCATGCGCCTTCGGCGGGCGCGGGCGCGGGTGATGGGAGTGCCGCGCTGTATAATCGGTAGTCGGGTTGTGGATGGGATGAAGATGGTACTTTTTGTTTCTTTGTAACTACTTGTATTCTTTGATGATGATGATGATGATGATGATGTATGATTCCCAGGGGACTTGCTTTCCTTTTTCTGTCTGTCTGTTAATAGGCTTTGTGGGTCCGTGGGGACTCGCATGGTGGTAATAATAATGAAGCTGTAATAATGAACTCATGATCGCTGTTCCTGGTTGTGAAGGTAAAGAGAAGCCCAGAAGACGTGAACCCAGACCCCAAATACCCCTGCCCCCTGCCCCTGCCCCTGCGCTTCACCCCACCATGCTGCCGCCCCTCCATCCATCCATCCATCCGTCCAAGCCCACTAACTACCAACCCAAGCTAAAAAAGATAGCCCAACGCACACAAGCTAGACCAAGACATCGTGGCCGAGTGGTTAAGGCGACAGACTCGAATCCCTCCCTCCCTCTCTCTCTCTCTAGACTGAGAGAGTGCCTAGTTCGTGTTTATCTGTTGGGTTCGCCCGCATAGGTTCAAATCCTGTCGATGTCGTTGTCGTTACTTTTGACTTTTTTGGTGTGGTTTCGGGTTCTTTCCTTGGGTAGGTTGTGAAGAGGTGGAGTTTTTTTTTGTTTTTGTTTTGCATGGGGTGTCACTCGTGTAGTGGGAGTTGGATCCGGCGATGTATAGAGATGGGAGGGCCTCGTAGGAGGGGGCGATTAATCAGAAATAGAACGGAAAAGAATAGAGCTAGGTACGTACGTGCTTGGGAAATGCTTCTTCTTTGAGGGTTCGTATTACTAAGTAGGTATATAGATAAAAACAATTAATTGGGGGGAACTTTAAAAGATCGAAGAACCAGTACGGTGTGTTTGCACAAATTAAAAATCATAAAGGCCGTAACTACACAAGTAACGTAAGAACACAATAAACCTCCCTCCCTCCTGCAGCCCATAAAAAACAACCAGAACTCCTGAAAAGAAAGAAAGAAAAGAAAAAAACGAAGAAAAAGCAAAGGCTAAAGAAAGAAAGAAAAGAAAGAATCGCCTTGACACTAGGAGTCGTATTTCGCAAAGGTAGTATAGGTAGGTATAGGTATAATGTGATGAGCAGGAATTTGAGCAATGGCAATAAAAAGAAGAGAAGAGAAAAAAGTAACAGCGTTCTTTCTAGCTAGCAACAAAAGAGTTTCAAGTCTCGAGTGAATGGAATGTAGCTTTAAAGGCGGGCGCCGCGAGAAATAAAAGAAGCCAACGAAGAAATAGATATAAACCAAGCAAAAACCAAGCAAAAACCAGCAAAACAAGATCCAGTATTAAAAAAAAAAAAAGCCCACAAAACACCCACCCACTCCTACTCCTACCCCCCACCCCCCACCCCCCACCCCCAGTCCCTTCAATCATCCAACGGCGAATAATCCCTCCCATCCTGCACCCCATCACCCACACTATCCACCTTCAGCAACAAATCCACACTCTCATCCCGATCCCGCTCATCATCGCCATCATTCTCATGCGGCGACTGTCCATCGTCACTCCTGCGATCCAGCAGACTCAGCGTCCTCGTCGCCGGCGCCGGGCTCAAGCTCTTCCTCAACGACCCAAGCTTCCGCACGCCGCCGCCCCCGCCCCCGCCCGGCGCAAAGCTGCCCAGGCCACCCCGGAGGGAGCTGCGCGATTGCGTCATGCTGCTGCTACGCTCGTCGTGCTGGCTGCCGCCGTCGGAGGAGGGGGAGGGGGCTTTTGACGCCTCTGTGCTGGAGAGCGTGCTCTTTGAACCTGGGATGGTGGTGCCGCGGTCGGCCTCCATGCTCTTCTTCATGACCTCTCTCCCCTCAAGAAACACCTGCAGCTCCGCTCCCACGCAGCAGCACAGCAGCTTCCAGTTCTTGCCCTCCGCGAGCGCAAGGATCTCTTCCAGCTTTGCAATCGTCTCCTCAATGTCCTGCAGAATGCGCGCCTTGACGTCTGCCGTGTTGACCCGCTTCCCCGTGCCGCCGGCGGCGGTGGCCATGTGGGAGCGCAGCAGCTCCTCGAAGCCGCCGACAAGCTGCAGCGTGTCCTCCCAGAGCACGATTCCGTCGCGCAGCGCGCCGCCCTCCGCGCCTGCCTGCGAACGCTTCTCGGACAGCGCCTCGCACTCACGGGTCCACGACTCGACGGCCGTCGCCGGCGTCGCATATCGGTGCGACGCCAGGAGGGCCGAGGTCTTGTTCTTGAGTGCGGCCAGCGCCGCCTTGTACGATGATGTCTTTGCGCCGACGACCGACTCGCCCTCGGACAGCTGGATGGACACCGCGGCCAGCTTGTCTTCCATCTTTGCGAGGTGGACGCGGATGCGCTGGATCTCGGCCTCGAGCTCACCCTTCTCTGTCCGGAGCGCCTCCATGCGCCGGCCCTCGTCGCCGTCCTCGATGCTGTGGATCTCGGCTTCGAGGAGCTTCGTTTTCGTGCCCCAGGTGTTGACCGTCTTGATGAGGCTCTGGCGGTCCGAGACTTGCGAGGCATAGATGTCCGATTCGACGTCCTTGATGTCTGCGAGCTCCTTCATGCTGCGTGTTATGCCGTGGCGGGCCTCGCCGAGCGACATTGGCGGCGGTCCTTGCCCCTGCCCCTGCCCCTGCCCCTGCCCCTGCCCCTTTCGCCCGCCACGCTGCCGCGGGGGCTTTGGCGGCGCGGGGGCAAAAGTGCCGCCGGACATGAGGGCGGTGGACTGGGCGTCGAGGAGGTCCTGGAGCTGCTCGGTGAGGTGCTTGGATTGTTGCCGGAGGGAGTGGAGTGGTGAGCGCTGGTTGGAGTAGGCCGAGTAGCTGCGGGCGTAGGCGTAGGTTGTCACGGCTGGGGGCGGAAGCATTAGGCTTGCTGGGGGGGAGGAGACCTCGGTGCTGGCGGAGAACGGGTCGCGGCGTGGTTTATACGTGGGGAGTTGCGGGGCGGAGGTGGACGTGGTGGTGGTGGTGGTGGTGGTGGTGAAGCGGGATTTGCGGCGGGGAGGAGGCGAGGAGGAGGAGGTGAAGGGGTCGGAGAGATTCCTGGACGGGGAGCTGCGGAGGTAGCTGGGGGGGTTGAGGTCGTCGGGGGAGGTCATTTTGATAGCTGTTTCTCGGGTGAGAGTACTGAGATGTATGTAAAACAAGCAAGCGTTGACAGGAACGAACTGGGTATCTGGGAGTCCGCAAGCTATCCAGAGACTGTCTGATGTCTCGAGATGATGATGATGATGATGATGATGATGGCTGCTCGAGGGATGAGGTTTGTTTGGTGCTCCTTCGTGGTTGAGAGAGCTGTCAGAGCCACGGGTTCAACAAGTTCGGTCACAAGCACGCCAAGACCGCTGTGGCTCTGATGAGACAGCCCTAACCCTCGCTTGGGCTCTGTCAATGATTGTTTCCATGTTTGATGTTATGGCACTGCTTGGGGACGATATCTATTGCTCGTTGGGTAGATACAGTAGATATTGCAGGTATGTATGATGTATCTTTGATTTTTAATCTTATCAGGAACACCGTAGTGGGGCAGCCTATCGTAACAATAAGCATCCCGGTAGATGTCCTTATCACAATGCTGTTCGTTCTGTAAGGATCAATTTCAAACGTGTCACCTTTGTAATATCTATGAGGTATAAGTACATACCAAGACAGCCTTCTGTCCTCCCTCGTAATGGAACCATCCATCCCATTTCCTATCGAGTCCTCCTACACAACATGCACGTGAAACAAGCCTTCCCCAGAGAAAGCTTGAGCCTCGGGACCTCCAAGCTCCCGCTGCCCGTGGGAGAAGAGGTGCTGTAAAGCACTTAGATCTTCGATTCGACTTCGGCGTAGGCCGAATTGCCCTTTCCAGAATCCCTCGTTTCTAAAAATGCCATATATAAACAACAATCTGGCTTCTACCCTGGCTGGCTGGCCAACGAGCACTTTAGAATAAGGCAAGGGATTATCTCATACCAACACCATACTCGCTCAGTGTCTTGAGGAATCCACTTGCGGGCCTCCAATCACGGTCCATGGTTCCTTGCAAATATCCAAATACGGCACCGGCATCTACTATATCCATTTCCTAAACCGGTACGCAGTGGATGTCATGGCTCGACACCTTGGCAGAAAATACCTCTCTCTACGTAGCTAGGGCAGAGGGGGGGAGGGGGGGGAGGTACGTTATTTAACCTCCTTCCCGGAGCGACTATCGATCGGCCAAACAATTAACTACCGCCAGTAATTAATTGTTTAGCCCATCGTCACCAATCATCACTCACACCAAAGTGTCTGCAGGAATTGCCCACTCTGTTTTGTTCGTGGGCTGCCAGTGACGTCACATGCCTGTTCCTGCTTGCAATATCTCAAAAGAGCCGTCCAACCAGACTGTCGTTACCGATGCCGATGTGATGTCTGTGGGGCTTGTTTGCCCATTGCTTCACAGTAGCGTCATAAGGCTGATGCATTATTGGTGATGTGGGACCGAGGGTATGGGAAAGTTGGAGGAGATGGAGGGCAAGGACAGGTTCTTGCTCTCCTCTGGGGAAAAGAAGAGAGGCCCGTCTACTACATACCTACCAGAATATGGAATAGAGTAGGGTAGATCAGACCATGAAGAGCCCTCTTCCATCTAAGCTATAACTACCCGCACAATTGCCACCGTCCTGTCAATTCCACGTACGCTATCCATCGCATCCTCCTGACTATCACGTTAATTAGCCAGCTAGCTAGATAGTCGTCTCTAGACCTCCCCCAACCATTAATTCCCGACCCACAATCATTGACCCTCTCCACTCCAACAGCTAGCAAGCACACCCCCCCCCCCCTTTTTCCTCCACAATGGCCAAAAGCACCGGCACCTCCACAGCCCTCACCATCGTGCGCGTCTTCCAAATCCTCACGCTCATCGCCTGCTGGGGTATCCTCGCCGCGCTCGTCAACATCTACAGCAGTAACGGCGCCGCCGTCCCCGCCGGCATCCTCTGCCTCTTCATCGTCGCCCTCCTCGCCTCCATCTGGGCCTTCTGCGTCGTGCTCACCCAAGCGCGCGCGCGCAACACGGCCTACTGGATGACGGCCGGCGACATTATCCTACTCGCGGCCCTCATCGCCGGCGTCGTCCTCATCTCAAAGATCACCTCGCGCTGCAACGCACCCACGCAGCAGGTCGTCTACGCCACGAGCGCGGACGGTACAAAGGTCTACCCCACCACGGTGGCGGGCGGCGGTAGCACCGACCCCGTGTGGCACGGGCAGAACTGCGATCTGGCAAAGGCGGCGATGGGCCTGGGGATTGCGAATATCATATTGTTCTTCATCTCTGCGATCCTGGCGGCGCTGGTGGTGGTGCAGAACCGGCAGGAGGATGAGGAGCTGGTGAGGGAGAAGATCTATACGGGGGCGACCAGGAGGGGGAGCGGGAGTGTGGGCTATGTGGAGAGTGAGAGGAGTAGCAGGAGTCGTAGCCGTAGTAGGAGGCATAGGCATCGCCATCACAGCCCGAGGTCGGGGGAGTATATCATTGAGGAGAGGATTGTGTAGAGTGTGTCTATAGGGCGTAGTATTCTGGGTGGGTTGATGGAGGTAGAGTGGGTTTGTGGTGTTTTTACGGATTTTATGAGGACTTACGAATTGTCATGTCTCCCTCAGCTCCCATAAAGGGTCGCACGCATACTCATTATACGGCTTTTAACGAACTACATGATTTCCGAATATATGTATAATTAATTTTTCTCTATTTCTTTTTCTTCTCTTCTTGTCTAATAATTTATGGCCGCATATTCTGAAATAATAATTATCATTAAAATCCAAAGTGAAATGCCTAGAAACTTGAATTTTCGCTTAGCATCAGGATGTCACTGTTGAGTTGATGTTTCTCTTGGCACAAGGCTGAGCTGTAGAAACTTACTCATAATTGTAAAAAACATTTGTTGCAGCAAGCTGGCCGGTTGGCGCAATGGTAGCGCGTGGTCCTCCTATGAGGTTCAGACCGAGGTTGAGGGTTCGAGTCCCTTGCTGGTCGTTATTTTTTTTTATCTTCGATATTTCCTTTTAATCAATCCTGTCTTTAAACAAAGAAATGATCGCATGACCAAGAAAGAAACCCCCCCCCCCCCCCAAAACCCGCCTAAGCCGCCTCGACCAACGACTTTCCGGGTGAGTTCGGAGGGCTTCAGCATCTCTGTTAGCCTAGCTAGAGCCACCGAGTGATTATTGATGAATTTGTTTAATTGATTGCATGCAGCATTATATTACGGCTATGGCAATATCACATATTTTCTCCCTAGTACGCCCCCCTCCTTCCGCCCACCGCCATCTCAAAAAGAAAAGCATGCAATTTTGACTCTGTCACTCCTTCCATCTTTCCTTCTAGGACCAAAAACAAACCCTTCATATGCATACGTACCCTGAGTATTCGTCTAGATCCCTCTACGATGCTTTTGGGATCGATCTCGATATATAGTGCCTGTCCTGTCTCTAATTGCCATTTGATCCAGTCCTTGTAATATTAATTTGTTCGGATGTGGTGCGGCCGTACGCAGTCTTATTTCCGTGCACGTGAGTATTGATCATTGATGATGGTGCTTCTTTATATCGCAGGGAATTATAATGAACTTTCAATTCTTTCCTTTTACGTACGTGCGCTCAATACATCTGGTTTACGGGGCCCAAACAAAATGTGATGTGTGGAGTACATCTCTTTCAATGACGTGACGCCCTGGTTAATTCCTGGCCCTTCAGACATATTGTACAGCTCCAGATACATACTTGTATCGTAGAAGGACATTATCTGAAGGCTAGGTCATTGTAGGGACATGTGGCTGCATTGAATCCAGACCAGCCAGCTAGAAAACACTGCAGGAACTCCACGCGAAGCTATGGAGTACAAGAGATAGGTGTCGACAAGTTCGTTTTCCCGGCCCGTAGCATACATGATGTAACTGTTCTGCCCAGCCGGCGAAGTGGGCGCCCCAGTCAGGTAGCTTCGTCAGCGGGTTGACCCCTTCGTGAAGAGGACGAACTTCGTGGGAGGGACACTGTTCGCGAAGTTGGCGGACTTTATGTCTTATAAATCACTGTACTACTATATCAAAAATCAATATACGAACTTGGTACCCTAGCAGATAGTATGGAAGGATCAGAACTTTTATACAACTGAAGTGATATTTAACTACAGTCCCAAAAAGGTACTGATATTTCCCTGCTAAATTATATATATATGAGAATGACCTTACGCTATCTCTTTCGTATTCTACTGAAGTTGTAGCATCTGCCAATTGGGCCATGCTTCTTGAACAGGACAAGTACTTCGTGGGCAGGTTGACCGATTAGAGTATTGTATGGGCTCCTTGAGTAGGACAATCCGCTGGCGAGGTAACCTGACAGGGGCGTCCACTTCGCGAAATTGAAAACTTCCCCGGCCGGGCAGAACATAACCATCAGAAGCAACGCCTTGGACCTGAACTTTTTTCCACAGCTGGAAAGTTGTGGAATTAATTCAAAGGGTGGTGATTGGTTCTCTTTATTCGAGTTTTTGTTTTGTTTTGTTTGGGTACATAGCGGAGTTGGGCAATTGTCCCTTTGTCCTTTGATTCGCAGTCCCATGGTCGGCCGGCCACCGTGGTTGAAGTTGTTCGCAGCTGTTATCTCTAGCGCCACTTTTGGGTTTTACGGAGATCTGTTCCCGAGTGCCAAAAAGTATATTAGTTTTGTTGGGCCGATCTAGACTTAAAAAAAATATGGTTATACTTGTGGTTTCCGGACATGAACTCTCACTCACCCTCTACTCTTTTTTTTAAATTATTAATTGCATGCAACCCTCTATTCTTGCTAGCACTGACGTAATTAGTAAATCGCTGCGCATACCTGCGGCTAGATAGAGTGTATAGCACTTGGCACTTTTTCTCGAAGCCTCTGTATAGAAACTATCGTAGTCATCTGAGCGCGAAATCACACTACAATGAGTGAGCTCGAATTCCTTTAGATCAGCAACGTACGCAGCCATCACTCAAAGAACAAAAAAACATCATCCTAAATTGTTTTAGTTGCTCTTAATGACGGGGGGAATTCCGGCTAACACGGTGTTCTGGGACGAATAACTATAATATAGCACTCTAAATTTAGGGGCACTTGTAGTCTATGAACATCACGGGAGTACTCCATTCCGACAAGTCAAACTTCAAGCTCTTTCATGGAAAATTGGCCATCATATTAATTATATTAAGCATTGCGTCGTGTTCATATCACATCATTAATTACACGTACACACCCTTTTGCCCGCTCGCTACAAACAACCTTCTGAGACAGATACTACGCATAGCGGAAAATCAATAAGAAAATAATATAAAAAGGGTAAAATAAATGCAATTACAGAATATAAGAAAAATTAAGCAATTAAGAAACTATATCAAATCGTCCCTCCAAGATACTCGATCGTCTCCCTAACCTTTGCATTGACATTTGAGCCCGCACTGCCAGTGTACATCCACTCTACAGCATCTTCCCAGACCTCTGGGAATAGTAGTGGAATCTCTACAGTGGCACCCCTCGTTACATGCTCACTTAGCAGTATCGCCGCCAGAAGTGGTGCACGGTGCAGTGCATATTCGATATCTGGTATATGTTTTGAAAGTCAGTACAAAATAAAGACTAATTGGAGGAGAAGCTTGAGGGGTAAGACTAACGTATCGGTACAGCCGGTCTCCTCTGAGTTTTCACCTTAACTACGTTCTGCAATATTTCAACCTTGGTCCCCTGATAATGCTCTCCCTGATGTCTGTTGTGATGCCGTGGCGAGGCAACGTGTTTTCTGATTCTACACGAACTCGATTTTCTTATTGGGAAGTATTTCTGCATGTAAAAAGGCCTGTTCGACCTTGACTGTGGGATAACCCTCACTTTGACAAGCTGCTTTGATGTGCTCGGTTCGTCTGCCTCCTGCTTCTCCTCGTCCTCTTGCTTGATGCTCTTTGGAGATATTGAAAAGTCCGATAGAGCTCGATGAAGATCATTTGGAGAGACATGAGCGTGACGGGCTCTGGACGACTGAGCGGGTGGGATGGTAATAGCCCGGACAAACGCATCTGCGGTTGACGAATTGAAGAGATATACATCACCCCATTCGCGGAGTTTGTTTGCCGTATATGAGAAGGGAATATTGCCTAGTAATCTGGGATCTAGCGGATTGTGTATTTGCTGTTCTGGTACAGCTGCATCTTGGACGGTATTTTGCGTGCATGTCGCCTGCTGAACTTTTGAGCCGGACGATACCCCAGAGCCATCAAAATTCTTGTCCTTTGCCTTCTGTTTCCACCACTCTCGATCCATATCATTCTTTACGTCTTGGTACTGAACATTTTCATTGAAATTTCGTGGGGGAGATTCACTTCCCCGCCGGGGTAACTTAATATCATCAGCTTTGATATCCACCATTCTAGGCCTTGGATATGGCTCTAGCGCGGCAGAATGTCTGCGGGGAATGGTCGACGCCTGCACGATATTTCTTAATGCTGGATGAATTCTCATCTGCAGTGCGTCTGTCTCCGTACCAGAAGAATATGGGGGTGTATCTAGCTGGTAGTTGAGATTCAAATAGTAGTCTCTTGCAGCTACAACAGTTGGAGATACAATATCCACAGGCGGTGTTAGAGTTTGTATGTAGTTCTTATGATCGTATTGAAGGCTTTCTGGTTTGATTATATCTGTCGGAGGTGTGCCTAGGCGCCTAGCTGCAATTGTGGGCGCGGATGTCGTCAATGTGAATGCGACATTCATGGGGGAAGAAGTGTAGTTACACTCCTTTGGCTCTTCAGGAGTATATTGTGGCATTATGGAAGCAGGAAAGGGAACAAAATCTTGGCTATACTGCAGGAGTGTTGGTATATGTGTCGGAGAATGTTTGGACTGGAAAGCACAAGGTTCTAGTCTCATTCCGAAGGCTACACTGGGGGCTTCTCGATATCCTTTGATTGTTCTGTATGGAGAAAATCTTCGACTATGTGTTGGTTTATGTAACAGACAGCCTTTTATGAAAGTACTAAATTCATATGCAACTAATATTTGTTGCCAAGTGGTGTGCTTGCCTGATTTGATACGGATATTAGCAACTACGGCATAAGTTATAAGGCGTTAACAAACTGCTGAAACTACTCACAGAAAGCAATAAGACGCTGATAGGCATAAGTGGAAACTACCTCGGCCGTGACCCTCAATTGAGGTCAGAAATAACACCCGTTGATATATATAGATCAATGAAAAGTATGGCAATAAAATTCTTTTATCTCTTATATATTAAAACCAGGGCCTGGGGATTCCGGCGCGTCGGAGAAACACCGCCCAACAAAGGCATCTTGACTCGACGTTAGCACCCAGCTGTCAGAAATGAAAGTCCGAAACTCGACTACAAAGTTCTTTGGATTCCCTCGGATGACGGAATGAGATACAACGCATTCGTAGGGTGGGGCCGCTTGAGAAGAAACAATCAAGGGCCAGCAAGGTTAATCACACTCTTAATTCTATGTACACATGGTATAAATAGCTATCAATGCCGTTGGTCATCGCTCACATGAGCTGCCGAAGGTTAGCAGCAGGACGAAACTCACAAGCACAAAGAGAACGAGATAGAGGGAGATAAACGATTTCTCTACATATCATGCACTACCAGGTGGATCCCGGAGAAGACGGAGGGCTGGCGAGCATTTCTCTATAATTCTGGCCCCCATCGCACTGGCTTGGCTTTATAGCTACGTACGTAGATGATTTGTAACTTTAGACTAGATCTCTGACCATCTGGCTAGAATAGATGTACTGATCAGGGAAGTCACTAGAGATTACGCATAGTTGTTTTTAAAGCAGAATGGGGACAAAGAAAGATCAGCAATATTCCATTCCAGTACGTTTCCTTTAATTTTTTTCTCTTCTAGTCACGAACAAAGAGCTGCATAAGGGCCCACCGCGCCGAGTAGAGAAGTGACCCTTTAAACCTTATTCATATGAATGTGTGATCACGTGAGCTGAAGGCTTTACGCATAGGCAGTTGGTACTCCATTCTGCTCGCTCTACCCACTCTACCACTCTAATCTCCCTTCACACAGGGAAAAAAAAAGGTCCAACTCGAGTCCCTTGTACACCAGTATCCATCCATGGTATGCTGTGGAGCAACTCGGTCTCATGTTTGTCTTTAATTCAAACACATGCATTTATCTCCCTATACTCTATTCTCAGATCTGGCCTTCGAACCCGATACTAGCATTCCCCATTAACGGGTTTAAGTTCAGCCACATGTCGGACACCAGGAGCATACTCTATTTTGCCAATATTTGAATAGCTTCGGACAACGACTCCGAAAAAGCCCTGAGAAAATGTGAGGTTAGAGGTGGAATGACTTGGGCGGATAGATAAGTTAATATCAATATCTGATAAGAGAGTATGTCTTAGAACACGTGATTTTGTTTTATTCTTGATCACTTTCTTCCAAACCTCAGCACAAAGGCATAACTGTATCCGTTACAGTAATCCAAGCACGTGGCAGAACAATATTATGCTAAGTGTTTGTTATAGGAAACAAAACTTGATCACGGCACACACTGGTCATTACTCCGAGAGCGTCCCTTGCATAGCACACTTGCTAGCCGTCATATATCAGGTTTCTCTACCTCACCCTGTCATGAACTGGTTTGAGAAGGCTTCTACGGCTCTTTACTGCAGTGTTTTTGTTAGTAATTCTTTGGAAAGTTTTAGTTGTTAGAACAAAGGGATGAAAATTATTTAGCTCGATCGAATGGCATCACCCCCATCATTCATGCGCAAGTAAGGGGGATACGGAGAAAATCATCAAATACAAGAAGAAGTTTCAGCAGAGCAACTAAAGTAGGTACATTTCAAAAAGAACTCAGGAGGGATGCGGTATTCTCCACATGCATGCACATGTCATGTCGTCGACGTTAATCTTCACGCCATGCATTACATGTGCAGCCAAGGAGCTCTAACGATTTCAACGGTATGCATACTTTAAGGGATGAGGTCGCCCATGGAAAAATCTCCCTCGGGGATATTTTATTGACCTTTAAAATCAGGACTCAATCTCAGTTATCATCTCGGCCTTCTGCTCTCCCAGTTGTAACTTAGCCTCAGCTAGCAGCAGACTAAAAATGGGTTCCCGGTCTCTAAGTCCATGATAATTCTCGACTGTCGTAATTTTTATTAGGGTTTGATATTATCTTCCTAAGCAGCCTAGACACGGGCCGTTGGCCGATAGTACCATTTTCCCCGTCCGTTGCAATGCATTATATAATTATTCGGGATAGCAACAGGTTTCAAGGATCATTCTAAGAAGCAGTTTTAGGCGCTCTCAAAAGCAAACCCATCAGCAATGCACACCTCAAGTTGTACAGAAGCATATGCGTATGCTCGTGAAAGTACTTGATCACTTCACGTTCCTCACCTGAGTTTAGAAGTTCATGACGGCGCGATATCCTGTGGAAACGATGGTGTGCATATATTCTAGGTACATAAGCATGTTACGAACTAGATTTTCGGATCGAGTATGTTCCCCCTAAGTTTGCATATGAGGTTTGACGTGAAGGCAGAAAGATTACGTACAAATCCGATCAGGGAACTCTAAACATAGTAAAACCAGAACAGGTATCTACCACCAGGCAAAGCTTATTTAAATCATCATACTTTAGGATATATGATAAGTGGAACTTCAGTGCAGCCTGTTGTATCTGCTTGGGGACTCGATAACACTGAAAAATTGTTATGCCCCAATCCCGCGCGGGCTGCACATGTCCACGCCAACCATCGTATTCGGTACTATTGTGCGTGATGGAAGGAAAGCGCGAAAGAAAAGAAATTCTCACTGCGCCCCACGGGATAAAACCTAAGGTTTTTGGAGAATTTTCGCCTTTTGAAAGTCTCATTGGATTACATATGTCCGCACTTGCGCACACTGCATGTATGATTCCAGGCTACAACCCAACGATTAGGCGAACCACATCTATCATCATGTAGCTAGCTATTCGCCCGTGAGGAAAGGTGCAGCCTTTCTCAATGCCCCCGCTTCCCCCTAAGGTTTGATAAAGGCAGTAAGATGCCCACCAGTTTCTCTATGCGCGGCTGTCTTGTTCCATCTTTTAGAAATTCGAAACCTTCCAACCTGTCGTGTCGGCCCTTTTAATTGTCCTACAATATACCTTCTTTTCGCCGACCGATACTTTGCAATGATTCTTGGCTCCTTCTATCCTAGTAATTTCTTCGTCGTATTCCTTGTTACTATCATTTTTCAGTCTTTGCTGGTTCATTCACAGCAGTTGGATCCTATCAAGAATGTATGTAGTCGGTGGGATCATCAATGTAAGCAGTCTTGCCGACCTATTTCTTTTTAGCTTTGACATTAATTCCAAATTAAAGCCGCAATCCTCAATGGAAAAATCTACATTGACGGCGGCGTGGAAGTCTTCGTCGACCTAGGTTCCGCCGGAGAAAAACAACCCGGTACCCAACAAGTAGGAATAAGTTAGTTCTTTGTCCATCCTGTGGATTCATGCCACTCTTTTAAGAAATTTACTGAAATCTCCAGACAAGCATTTAATATCGTTAGACATGACCCAACAATGGTCCTGGCGGGGTGATATGCCTCTTAAGGTCCTGGATTACCAAGAGCAACAGCAAAGCGCTCGTCCGCCTTCATTGACGAGTGGTGCACTATGGCCATGGAAAAATTCCCTATATCTATATGGCGGTACCACAAGTAGACTCAATGATTCCTTTGTTGGCTACGCTGCCCCCACTACAGACGACGTTGTGATGTGGAAATACGATGTAGAAAAAATAACATGGGCCCCAATCAGCTTTCGAAATAATTCGGCAATGATGCCACGCTTGTCCAACGGCGCAAGCACTGTTGTCTCAAGCCAAGGGCTTGCGTTTCATCTTGGCGGCGCGATCGATAATGGAACGCTGCCTGTATCAGAATCAAATATCACCTCTGGGGTTTCATTCGTTAATTCCTTCTACGCATTCAATTTCACGGACGAAAGTGCCTCAAAACTCGGAACAGACGGCTTGGGTGATACATCTTACAGGACAAATGCGCAGATGGTCAATATCCCTGATCTTGGTAGTAAAGGGATCTTGGTTCTCCTAGGAGGCGGTTACCGAAACTCATCCGCCAATGGTATGGACTGGAAAGGTTAGTTTAGTTACCTCCGACCCTTGGTCAATGATAGTTCTAACGTGTATTTATATGACATCAGGTGACCTGGTTTGTATTAGTCTTTCCGCGAATAATGATCACAGCTTCCTTAGTAACAACAGCAGATTTCAATGAGTAATATAGGCATTTTCGACATTAACTCCACTGCTGTCGGCGGAACTTGGTATAACCAAACTGCCACTGGCGACATTCCAAGCCCACGCATAGATTTCTGCATGGTCATTGTCTCTGCACCCGATAAATCTAGTCATAACATGTACGTTTCCCGATTTAATTTATCATATAATCACGGACACACCAAACTAATACACAAAGCTACATATATGGCGGTTGGGACGGCGTTAATAACTTTGACCAAGTTTACGTTCTCTCAATACCCTCCTTCCGGTGGATTAAGATCTTTGAAGGGAAAGAGGAACGCCGCTCCCATACCTGTCATGTTGTCGGTAACAGGCAACTCATGACAGTTGGCGGCCGCCGGGGAAGGACGCTACCGGGTGAGTGTGATTGGCAACCGAACACAATTTCGCTATTTGATATGGTTACTTTGGATTGGGTTCCGGAATATAAGCCGAATGGGACAAAGTGGGAAGTGCCGAAACCTATCTCGGACAGGATTGGTGGAGGGTAAGTAACGAACAGTCTAGACCCTTAATTGAATAGAAATATCTGATCGGAATCGTATAGGTTCAATGGAGACGCCACTTTAAACGCACCAGAAACATGGGCCCCAGGGCTCGAGGAAGTATTCATTTCTAGTGAGATCTCCCCCGGCCCAGAAACCGTGCCCTTAGAACCCACCCGGAAAACTCTATCCAAATCCGCCGTGATCGGTCTCTCTGTTAGCCTTTCTGTTGCGGTGCTTCTCGCAATGTTCATAATATACTATCTCTACCATCAATTCTGCTCCAAGGATTCCGGTTCTTATTCCCAACCCGCGGAGGCGGAGCTACCAGCAAAAACCCCTCCTCCAAATGGAATCTTTCAGGAGCTTTTCAGTAGCCTTGGAATGCAGAGGGCGGGTGCGGGAGCGGAAGCTCCTCGTCACCAATCTTACGTATACGGCTGGCCGAGAATGAGGGGAGGCGATAGGAACCCGTTTGAAGTATCGTGTGAGGGGGTTAATGGGAGGAACAGCATGGCTGCTGGATCTCCTGTTGTCGAGAAGCCAGAGGGGAACTGGATTTGATGATATGATTATGAGTTTCTGTGTTATGTTGTGTTATTATGTTTAATTTCTAATTTTGATACTGGTTATTGATTGTATGCATAATATGCATGTATTGTTATGTAGGTTATGCGGGGCATTCTTTTTTCTTTTCTTTTCTTTCATGGCATTTGAAATGCATTACCTTTATATTTATCCTACGAATTAAACGAATTAGGACTGATCGATCTTCTATCCCTTTCGCCGGTAATCATCTGATCATTGCATTGCAACTAGATTCTTTCTAGCTGCTTGATGTAGTTCACCGTCCACAAAATTTCGGCGTAGAAAAGTCATTGAATCGCCCATAGCTAAGTAGAACCGACTAACACGTGTACATAGGTACGTATTCAGGAATCATCCCTAATACATTGCTACATAGTACTATAGACATGAATGAAATGTTCGGGGTGGCACCACGAGAGAGGACAAAGAAAGGAAGAGGGAGAAGAGGAGACTAGAGACAGGAACAGAGGATGGGGAAGATTGCGAGAGAGCCCTTGAGCAGGAACATGACGGGAGACAAAATACGCTATCTGTTTTTATGATTTTTCCTTTGTATTTTACTTTTGGAGATGGCGGCGGATGTAGGGTAGTAGAGGGGCAGTGTGATATTGCCATAGAATACGGTCTACATGCAATTAATGAATTAAACCAAAAAAAAAAAAAATGAATGAATGAAATGTTCATATATGCTAGGCTCACGCGACAATACGTATACTTGTACGAATGGGGCGATTCCCGTCTACGATGGGATAACACAACAGCACGGCAAACGTATTTATTCAGAAGTCAAGTGAGTCTCACGATCGAATTACTAACAATAATTTAACGTCTCAATGGTAAGAATCCACGCCTCGTAAAACCTTTACCAATTAAACCCTTAACAAAATTATCGGCACCATAATAAGGCCTCAGTAAGTGTTATTTAAACATGTCTTGAATATAAAATAAGGCTTAAAAGAACATTTATGTAGAGAGAAAGCTATTTTAGACTTATTTTCTGGGTAAGCTTATATGTACTTTTACCCGTTTTGACGTTAGGGTGTTGGGTTTGGCTGAGTGATCGTAGAAGATTCTCTGTGATACAATAAACAATGAAAAATACTTTAAGGTCTCCGGAAAATATGATTCAGTGGTGTAGGGGTATCACGGGCGCTTGCCATTCATATGAATTGCGCCCGACCCGGGTTCGATTCCCGGCTGATTCACTCAAGCAACATGGCGCAGCGGAAGCGCGCCGGGCTCATAACCCGGAGGTCCCCCGATCGAAACGGGGTGTTGCTAAAACAAATTTTTTTTCTTCTTTCTTTTGATCCCATGCATATGATGCGGGCGAAGGTATCTGCCAGTTAACTTCATAATCCATCACTCGACCGGAAACCCGTGACTGCCAAGACATTCACTGCCCCATTCTATTATGCTCCTATGTATGTACACCAGGCTGTGTCGGCACCTGTTTGGTTGAGAATGGTGGAGATTACCAGGTATTCCCTTATTTAAGCTATAATTAATGTAAGGCATTCCTTCTCGGTACCATACCCACCCCACCGGAGTCTCACTTATATACGAAGAAAAGGATTTGCGTAACTTAGAATACCGTGATGAGTGACTCCAGTACACATGCTGTATAATTCGATTCTAGTCCTTAAGTTGTTGTAGTTAGGCACAATATACGTAGTACCAACAAACTAGACTTAGACGGTCACAGACATTGCAGCTAATCGAAACATATTTAAGTGATAGCTATTGTGTATGCGTGAACCCGCATTCTTCATTGACGTGACTGTGGCCAACACGCTTTCTAATTCATACGGAGGGCCCCAGAATGGCTCATGGCTAGTTTATATGCGAGATGTAATGGTAAGCCTCCACACATCATACGCGGGTTGTAGAATTAGAAGGCTTCATCTTGTGTGCTTGTTATACTGGGCTGTTGGTGTAGTCAGGAGAAAGGAAAAAGGAAATAGAAGACAACAACACAACGCGGGAGTCGCCTGTGATTCCGCAACCATTCGCATAGGTTGCCTGGCTGAGCTGAGTGGGCGCCACAGCAGTACTAGTATGTAGTATGATCTGGCTCTCGTTTTTGCAATTGAGAATTTAAATTCCTGTTGGAAATATAGCTATGTATTTACTTATTGTCAGCCTTACCTGTCGCCCGTAGTATACTTAGTAGATACCCTCTATTCACGACTAGCGCATGCTTGCATACCAGAGAATCATGGAATATAGAAGCCTGCGTGTATCTGGCACCATAGGCGCACTTCCAATAGCTGAACACCCGCATCCTAGAAATACCGACATCAGCCACGCACTACTTATATCTTGATATTGGGGTCAATTGATAGGACTTGAGATCTACAATCCATACCCATATTAATAATCATGAGGTCTCAAGTGGTACCCCGCCATTCCTCGCCTCCCCCTCCCAATAGCCACCCCCGGGACGGACCCATGGCCATGCAATGCACATAACTCAACTGTGCTTGTATATACATACATACATGTGTTTCTAGAGGACTACATGTAGTAATCTTTGCACAATATAGGACCATTTATGTAATCCAGTTATTAACATACAACCCTTCAACACATACTGAAACAAGCTTTGTGGCTTTCAGGCGCTTGGTTCAGGTTATCTTGGCCTGATCGCTACTAAATAAAGATGACAGGTTTCGGGGGTGGAAAGACAAAACGCTTCTACTCTTTGGGGTTAGCGTGGTTTTGGTTATACATGTAGTTAGTCGAGTGGAATATTGTTTTTCCGTTGCTTAGTTGCCCACCGCTCATGCGAGATCACTCGGAGCATCTAGGCTAAGTGGTCAAAGTTGGGTATGATGGCTTTTCAAAACGACTGCAAGACCAGACACGTCATGTATGTCTTATCTGACACCTTTTCCTGTCGATTTTATCCCCCAAATCTACAAGCCAATCAATTGTGCTTCCACCAGCTCTTCATCCTGTCCAGTCTTCGACTAATGATTAATCTAGCTCATTATATCCAACCTAACCAATAAATCCCAACAGATTTCCCATTATATTACATTCCGACCAAAACCAAGACATAAAGAAAATAACGCCGCCGTACCGTGCAATCAGATATTAATGCCCAACCCAAGCTCCGGTCCCAAGAAAGAAAAATGCAAAACATAACTCCAAACAATCCACAAAGAAGAGAAGCTAGCCAACTCCAATATGCAGGCCGGCCTATGAAGGCTTTACGCCAAATCCGCCGACATCCTCTCCTCCGTCGCAACTAGTGTCCACCCCCTCCCTCTACTGTTATTCCTATCCAGTGTTGTAGGCTGTCTTTCCAACCCCGCCGGTACAGTCCTCACTTCGGGCGGACCCCTTATCGACCATCTTCTTGGAAGCCAACTCCTCCTATCACCTCGTATTCCGCTTTCGCCGCTACCTCCAGTTAATGGTGTAATAGGGCTCTCCTCTAGCGGGGACACAACGTCATAATCAAACCACTCCCCACCGCCACCCGTGACAGGTGTAGTCCGTACTGTCGCACGGCTTTCGATGCACCGTTCGCTGGCGGCATTGCTTGGGCGGCGTTCCTTTTTCTTACGCACTAGAACGCGGAAAGCGGGGATGCAGAAGCAGATATGCGCGCAGAGAACCTCGATAGTTGACCAGAAGATCACCGCATGCAGGGTCTTGAGGTTGGGGGGCGGGGAAGTGGTAGCGTCGTGCGTAAGGACGGAGAAGCGCAAGATGGAGGCGAAGATAGAAAGAGAGCAGAGGCCGTAAATGGCGATGAATCCGTAGCGTTCGCGAGTGCTAAGCTTTAACGTCGAGATGATGCAGAGTGGTATTGCGGAAACTGCCCGGGTTAGTTGGGTGATTTATGGCATGGTTTTTAGTTACTAGCAATGGCATTCAGAAAATCAATTCAATCGCATATGGATACATGCTTATATACGCATTACACATATCAGATCGTATTTTATATTTCGGCCATTGCGAGTAATTAATTATGGTATAGGATCAAGCTTACTTAGTAAGTCGGTCGCAATATTAGTCCATGAGGAAGCCACAATCCAAGTCCTGGACGTGATGTGCGTGCAGAAGTCCGATTTCATAGACCTACATTTATTTTTTACTTTTCGTCAGCCTTTTCCTGCAAGGCAATTAATGACCAGGATTGGTGGCGGTAGTGGTGGTGGGAGGAGTAATATAGATACATACCAATTCCGGTTAATAGGCCTACAAAACAGCACCTGGCCAGTCAAAACTCCCGGGAAGGACAACACTGTCAATCCCGTGGTAACGTAGAGGAGCCATCGAGACTTCCAGTTGAGCGTTGGTACTAGGTCGTAGTAAAGGGAGAGGAAGGCGCCCTTGAGAACCCAGAGATGTACGGTGTATGTTATGGAAGCCCAGAATGCTCGCTATTGTAGAAAGGTTCTATTAACAAGCTATTCATAAAACGATATACGTATACAGCTGTCTCTCTTATCTACATGGCACTTTTCGTTTCTATAAAGAAAATAATCGAAAGACCCTCGGAACAAGAGAGAGAGGTGGAGACGATCCGGAAGAGAGAAAACCCGCCCCGATTTCTAATTAATAGTTGTTAAGCTCACCTGAAGATACCGCACGCCAATCGCATCCACACCACCATTCAGCTCCTCCCACGAGTTCCAGAACCACAGAACCGTCTCAACGGTGTTCAACACTGCAACCGCAACCAGAAACACCTCTCCAAAATAGGCCGCCGAAAATTTCCCAATGCGCGTCTTGCGGATAATGATGAACAAACGGAGGGCCGTGAGAAAAGGAACCAGAATCCCGGTCGCAAGGAGAACCGCGAGGAGGCTGCGGGCGTTGGCGGCTGGACCTCTCATCGTGGTGGTACGTAGCTAGTTGGTTAACTGACTTGGCCACTGCATTCAAGGTGATGGTATTGCAAAACGAAGATGAAAAGAAGTACTAATAGTAGCTCTGTACTGATTTATAAAACGGATAAAGGGCACAGAAGCTATATTTAATGAACGAAAGAAGAGAGTGGGTGGGTGGGGGGATGATCTATATGAACACCACCGCCTAGTCCTCTCCTCCTCCTTCCTCACTTGAGGAGTTTCCACTGACTGCCACCCCTGATCGTATTGTCTGATCGCTATGCACATTTTTACCATCCCAGCAATTATGTTCTCTGCACTTTGAGGAGGGGCCGGTGAGATACGATGATCCCTCACTGAGGCTGGGTCTGGGTTGGTGGGTTGGGTTTAAGGGGAGGGGGAAACATTACGATACGCCAGTAGTGTACGATACGCCAGTAGTGTTGTAAGGTTGTAAGGATGAATACCACCAGCTACAGTACCTCTGTGGGTTATGGATAGATGGAGGGATGGATGCCACTCAGGAGATGCAGGTGCCGGCAGCTAACTAGATATTACGCGCCCCTACAGCAGGTGTCAGCCACACCCACCGCGCGCCAGGGCCAGGGGTTGCCTGGTGCGGGGATCGACCTAAGATATCCGTCCATCCCACTTTGAGGAACAGGCGCTTTAAACGCGAAGGGAATGACCGTGTTGCCCAACCGTTAAGGGCTTCATCTAAATTGCCGTCACGGTAATTGCAACCCAATTCCACTCCACTAATATGCTAGACGGATGCGAAGCGGTCCCGCACTCACGATGCCTCGAGTATCTACCGGATTCCAGAGTAGGTATTCGTAGAATCAGGATTCCTTCAGCTCATGTATGTAATACAGATTTCGTTTGTCAAGTCCAATGACACAGCCAACGGCGAACCCTCCGATGAGACTGACAGAGAGGTGGACGGGTGAGGTTCCTCTGAACCCTGGTCGCCATCCTCGGGCGCTTGAACCATACTACATAATTAATCCACTTTGGCGTCCTACACATGCATGTGAGTTCCTCTTATAAAGTATTTGGATCAATGGCTTGCTTACCAGACGCCCTGTGAAAGGGGGGGCGGGGCGTGTTAAGAATTGACTTTGAAAACTGATACCCTAGGTGACTGTGATTGCGCAAGATCGAGGTAAAGGCGCATTAATGAGATTGATGGTGATATGATAACCAAGGCACACACGCGGCGCGGTGTGGAAAAGGGTGATTATCTCTGAGTAAAAATCGAGTAGAGCACCTACAGGAGTTGGGTCCAAAACTCCGTAGTAGGACTACAAAAACCCTCCGAGCAACATAATTTCAAATGTGGGACAGGTGATAGTACTCTGTAGCCGCATATACGCAGCTGCGCAGTCCGGAAGAGATCCGAGACCTAAAGCTAAGGGTCTAAACCTCTTAGATATGCGGATTGTTGATTCCCACTTACACCGTGGGAATATTATTTGAACTTTCTTACGATAGTTGTGCCTTTGAGCTTAAGGTCGTATGTCAATTCCTCTTAAGTGCTCTTAGCCCTCTGGTTGTTGGAAGAGGAGCCAGGGGTGGGGATACTACGTATCTTTCCTAACCTTATAATTATCGGATCGAGATTCATACCAGATTAATCTTCAGCACATCCATAGATCCATGAAGTTAGTAGGCAACGTAAGCTACATTCTGCCTATTGCCTATTCTCACTCAAGAGAAGAAAGAGAAGGTGGATATCGCCACCAACATCAGCAGCCCCCATCCCACGACAGGACCGCATCTTCTCTTCCCTGTCCAGAAAGAAAAATGACAGCCTCAATCCGTCGAACCTGGTAGTGACCCGTCATCGTAGGAAGAATTTTAAACTTTATGCCGCAACCTAGGTAGGATACCTATATGTACCTCTAGAGTTGGCATCTAAAGTATATGGAACCTCTAAACGGTGAATGGGTCCATACGGTGGTGGTTGTAGCTGGGTAGGTACATGCATGTATGTTCCTACTCTAGAGTACGCTTCTGTCTTGCGAGAACATCTCCAGTAGGTTCCTCGCACATGCCTTGCATGGCATTTTAAGGTTTATGCACTCGAGAGACATTGACCGAATGAACTGTTAGAACAAGCTGGATTCATAGGGCATGTCGACAGCCAACCGCAGCGCAACTACGCATGTAACCAAAGACCAAATCGGCCTCCCGTAACCTATTATAGATACCGAATCTATATCATGTCTAGCAGTTGAACGGGTGGTTTCGAGATCTAAACAAAGGTGAACCGAGGCTTACTTGCCTTGAATTTTGCGTTACACCCTACTGTGTACGGCTCTTGTCTAGATCAAGCAGTGCCCCGGTTTGGGTTCTTGCCTGTTACTGTGCTCCTGCGATATGAACATGGGATGTGGCGGTGGTGGTGTTACACTATTTCTGGCGGGTTGGTTTGGTTTTTCCGCCGATTTAGAGCGGTTAAGAGATAGGCGTTATCCAGTTGGTAATGAAACATAACGAGACGTCTGACAATTGATGGCCTTTTTGATTGATAACAATAATAAAGGAACCGACAACGACAGAGAACAGATCAGTGAGGACAACGTGTTTGCATAAAGTGTTTAGCTTCGCTGTCATTCTGAAAACCTCATGTCACAAAACTACGTATCAAATAGCTATCGAATGAATGCCAATTGAAACTGACTATGTACTGGTAACAATCCCCCGTCCCTCCAAGCACCGATAGCCCCAGATTAAATTCTAACCTAAGTTAGTAAAGGAAGAATATGTTGTTTATAAAAAGCTCTTTTATGCAAACACTCTAAAAGATTATACAAAGCCCCTCTCCCTGCGTCCCCTACGCCTCATTTTTTTGAATTCACAAACCCATCATATTGTATCACATGACGCATATCCCACCCCACAAAAAGAAAAAACACCCGGATCCCCTTTACAAAGATTACGCCCTTTTCTATCTAGATTACATACATCTAGTGGTGCTGCTCAGCACCCCTGTATCCAATCAACTTCCTCCTTCCAATGATCTCTCCAACCGTGAAGAAACCAATGATCTCGGCGGCCAACACGCCCCCGGCGACAACCTGGGCACGGGAAATACCCTGGAGACGCTCGAGGAGGTAGCGCGGGGACATGTTCAAGGAGGCGGTTTGCGACGACATGTTAGAGATGGTCGCAGAGGGGGCGGTGCGGAGGCCTTTAAGTGTGTTGATTACAGGGGAAAAGGTGGTGCGGAAAGTCTCGAGCTTGCTGAGTGGTGGGTTAGCGGGCATATAGGGTTACTAATTGGGTGCGATAATAGGGGGAATATAAGGGGTAAGGGTCAATGATAGTTCGGGGGAGGCGTGAAACTTGGTGATGAACAATGTTGATATACAGCGATTGATGATATTGAGTGATATATGGTGAACTTGGAGTGGGGGTATTTACGGAGGTGCCATCTTCTGTCCGTGGAAGACCAATTTCGACAATTCAAGTCCAACACGGCCGTAGTACTGAGCCGGGGGGATCATAGCTATCAAAACCATGCCAAGTTAGTATATGTCATAGAATTGAGGTTATCCATCTCATCTATATCACGGGGGAAACGTGATATATCCGGATAAACCTCATCAACGACTCCGCATCACACGACAAACACTCACCACTAATAGTGTGGATCAGCTTCCCCGTTCTGCCTCCAACCTTCATGAGCGAGTTCCCGACTCCACTCGCGGCAGCACCAAGCTTGCCAGCAGCAACCTTGACAGCGTCCTGAGCCTTCTTTGACGCTTCCTGGGCCTTCGCAGAGGCCTCGGAAGTGGCCTTGGCGGCGGTCTCGGAGCCAGTGGATGCGAAACGGCGGGCAGTCAATTGCCTGACCGCGGGGCTTCGGACGAGTGAGGAACGCATTTCTTTGTGTGTTGTGGAGGTGGGGGAGCACGACTGTGGAGATGGTGGTTAAGGCGGGGGGTGAGATAAATGGGATGGTTGTTTCTTGCAAATGCGATGATAGATCGGAGATTCGGGGAACTACGGTTAATTTTTTTTCTCTTTCGTTTCGAAGGTCCGGGTGAGGGCTGTGGCGCTATTTGTGGCGGTGCATGCGGAAGGGTTAAACGGCTCTCCGGGACTAGAGTAGACAAGCGATAACTCTTAAACCCGGCTCTTTCTCAATGAGGTAATCGTCTTGGCATAAGGGCTAGGGAGTACTTTACAGCGGATTTAGTTTCCAGTATCGTAGGTACAGTCGGTCTCTGGAATCATAGGTGGAATTTACAAAGTGAAGTTTTGTAGTTGCGTGCGGTCTAAGGTTGTGGACAGTTGAATTCTAATTGTTACTGTTTTTAGTTAACCGTTAGTTAACTTCCCCCACTGAGGTACTTGACTGTTGACATCACGCCAAGTCCGGTCGTCATCAAGCATGGATGGCTCTTTGAACGACGAGAGGTGAACCCTCAAAATGAAAATGCTATCATACACGGTCTCGTAATAATCTTTTGACTGACAGTATCCTGGTTTTGTTCCTACTTTCATATTCCTGTAGAAGAAATTCTTGACCTATTTGTCTCTTGTTTCATTGTATACAGGACAATTATTAAAGTGTATATAATCATTCGGAACAACGTCCTGGTGTCACACAAAAGTCCTAGGCAGAGTAATTTAAAGATGTACCTACATGCATATAAGTATCTTTTATTAGAAGCACCTTCGGGGGGGAGTAAATCGTGGAGTCGATTAATCTATCCATGGGCCTGGGGGAGTTGTGACTAAGCAATTACAGTATTGGGGGGGACAATGGCGAATGACCAAACCAGCAAGATCATGCATTTTATCCAGGTAGAATAACTCATCTGTAGTGCCAAATCAGAATCTATAAAGTACCGAATCAGAGCGTTGGATTACTAGCGATGCCGACAATTCTACTTCAGGGCAACGGCGGACGTCCTTCATCACATGCCTCGGCGGCAGTTGAGGCTCACGCGCGTTCCCTCAACACCGAACTGCCCATGTGAACTTGTCTTCTTCCCCAGATTCCTCTACCCCACAATTTCTCTAAGACCCTACTCTCTCTAGTATCTACTTCAAATCCATCATCGTCGTCTCCTCACTTCATCGCCATCTCGGTAATATATAGCTAAACTGTAGTATCCTTCATTACCCCTCCAGCTAGCTTCCAGCAGCAGCCGTAGAACCAAAACTCCTTCACCTTATGCCGGGCTCGTGATTGTCTCTGGCCAACGAGACTCTGTAACTATGGCCAACCAGTCAACCCTCCGACCAGCTCTATCCTCGCTGCTGCAGCAATACCTAAAGCTTCTGCGCTCATCTCCGAAGTCTCTCCGCATCTTAGCTGCGACAATACTATGCGCAACACTCGGTGGGCTCTGGGAGCGCCGCCGCCGTTACAAAAAGGCAGACGAGGGTCGGGGACGGGTATTAGTCCGACGGAATTCCGCCATTCAGCTGACAGATGGTAAGTACGACTTATGGTGGTTGTATTCAGCTCCGCAAGCGCTTACATCATCGTCATCATAACTCCAGGTTCGCGATTGATCTACGTCCCCTACAAAAAGACCACTGCAAAAGTGGTCATAAATCCGACAAAGTCTACCACCTTCGATGCGCATAGACGTCTATTCCTCGAGCCCCCAGGGGGTCGAGGTTTTAAATCTCAAAGTAGCCTGGGGGGCGGGGAGGGCCCGCCAGTCAATACTAAGCCTGGGCTGAACCTGGCGTTTTTGCACCAGTTTCTGAGTCTTCTCAGTATCATGATACCGAGGTTAACAAGTAAAGAGAGTTTCTTGTTGTTGCTACACACGTTCTTTTTGATCAGCAGGACGTGAGTGGAGACCTTTTTTTAGCATGTGATCCATGGCGTATAGGGCTGAGCCTAAGCTGAAATACTGGACAGGTACCTAAGCTTGGTGGTTGCACGACTTGACGGTGAGATCGTTCGAGATCTTGTCGCGGGGAACGGGAAAGCATTTGCTTGGGGAATTGGTAAATGGCTAAGCGTCGGCGTACCAGCTGTCTATTGCAATGCAATGGTAATCCTAACTTCAGCCCCAGGAGCTATTTCAAATTCTCGAAGTTTTTTTTATATACTGACCAATCGTGATGCAGATTAAATTCCTACAGTCAAAGATCTCTATAGCATTCCGCACGCGACTAACGCGGTACATCCACGATCTATACCTAAACGATAAACAAGCTTATTATAAGCTACAGAACCTAGATGGTGGACTTGTGGGTGGCGGCGCTGACCAGTTTATAACGTCTGATCTGCCGTTATTTTGTGATTCAGCCGCCGCACTGTACTCATCTCTTGGAAAGCCATTTTTGGATTTGGTTGTTTTTAATTATCAGCTTGCAAGATCATTGGGACCACTTGCACTAGCAGGAATTTTGTTCAATTATGGCGCAACTGCATGGATGCTGAAGAAATTTTCTCCCCCATTTGGAAGGCTTGCCGCTGCTCAGGGGAGAAAAGAGGGAGATTTCAGAGGACTACATAGTAAGTTTGGTTACCGGGGGCATAACTGGGGTTTTGTTTTACTGACCACACTCTTTTCTAGCACGCTTAATTGGCAATGCCGAGGAGGTTGCATTTTATGGTGGCGCGGAAATGGAGAAGGGATTCTTAGAGAAAGGTTTCAAGGACCTGAAACAGCTGATGGAAGGCATCTACAGTGTATGGGCATTAACTCTTGTTACCATGATTTTTACTCATATCCGAATTTTAGATGAAAATCCGCTACAATATGCTTGAGGACTTTGTCTTGAAGTACGGCTGGTGTAAGTCCTATATTCCTAAATCGATTTGATATAACTCATCTAAAAGCTTTACAGCGGCACTAGGATATCTCTTTACATCTCTCCCCGTGTTTCTGCCCGCTTGGGGTGGTCTCGGCGGCCTTGTTGAGCTCGCTGGCGCAACCGCAGGCACCAGTCGTGAAACGGACAGGATGAAGGGGTTTATTACCAACAAGCGTCTCATGCTCTCACTCGCTGATGCTGGTGGTCGTATGATGTACTCCTTCAAGGATCTTTCCGAGTTGGCAGGCTACACTTCCAGAGTGTACACACTAGTATCGACCCTTCATAGAGTCCACTCTCATTCTTACTCGACCCCAAGACCAGATCTGTACAGCGCAGCAGATATTCAAGGTACACTGCATAAAGGTTTCGATGGTGTGCGACTCGAAGGGGTTCCAATAGTTGCCCCAGGCCTTTGGCCACGGGGTGGTGAGGAGCTTGTCGACTCCCTTGATGTCACCGTCCGGGAAGGCGAGCACCTTCTCGTCCTTGGTCCTAATGGAGTCGGCAAATCGTCCATTTCCCGCGTAGTAGCTGGTTTGTGGCCCATTTACCGCGGTCTTGTTTCCCGTCCCCGACAAGGCGGCATGGGAGGAATCATGTTTCTACCTCAACGTGTCTACCTTGCACAAGGAACGTTAAGAGACCAGGTCATTTATCCCCACACCGAGATGGAGATGCGAGCCGATAGCCGCAGTGACCACGAGTTAAGGTTGATCCTGGACGCGGTCAGACTGGGTTACCTACCTGACCGGGAAGGCGGTTGGGACTGTAGAAAGGAATGGAAGGATGTTCTCTCCGGTGGTGAAAAACAGCGTATATCTATTGCACGTCTGCTTTACCACGTAAGTCCCCAGCGAAACTTTACTGTAGCTCGTTCAAAGCTTACCTACTCGTCCAGGAACCGAAATACGCATTCATAGATGAAGGCACTTCCGCTGTCTCCCAAGATGTTGAAGGTCTTCTTTACGAAACCGCCAAGGAACGCGGTATCACGCTGATTACAATATCCACTCGCGCCCAGCTGAAGAAATATCACACATTCCAGCTCCAACTTGACGGCCCTAACGGAGGATGGGAATTCGACCGGATTGGCACGGAGCGTGAGAGAAGTAGCGTTGAGAACGAGCTGAGGGAACTGAAAGAGAAGGTCCACAATGTCAAAGCACTCCGAGAACGGTTAAAGACGGTCGAAGAGGATTTAGCGAGGGTATTTGTTACCGGTGATAAAGAACTCCCGGGGTTCGAAGAAAAGAGCGGGGAGAGCTCTAGAGGGATCAAGGAGGGCAGTATTGTCGTGAAAAGCGGCAGCGGGACAGAGGAACACACTGCGGAGGAGGTAACGAGCGAAGAGACGAAATCTGGTGACGATGAGAAGACTCCAGGCGAGGGGGGTGAGAACAAGGGGAAGCAAGTGGATTTGGAGAAGGAAAGTTTTGCTGATGCAGTGAAGAAGGGTGTTGATGAAAACTAGACGTCGGAAAGTAATTTGTTGTATATGAAATGTATTTGAAGCTGCATGGGAGATGAATGTCTGCATAGCATATATACATGTATTCATTGTTATTTTACAATGTACTTTACAATCTATTTTCTTTATACGCGAACAAGATATAAAGTGAATCATACCACATCACTCGTTTCTAGTCATCGTAAAAATGGCCCTTTCCAAACATCCAACGCTTAGAAAGCAAATCATAAAGAATCACCCATATTTACCAGCACTCCAATAAACTCATACCCCGTATTCAAAAAAAACAAGGAAAGCACCACGCGACTCATCTTTCCCTGGTGGGTGAGTATGATAACCTGTTGGCTATGCGTCGTTTAAGGCAATATAGTAAGGTTACGATGTCGACCAGGTATCGTGAAGGACCCGCCGTCAAGAGGAATGGCGACCTACCCAGACTCCTACAAGATAGCCTGTATTATTTTTCGACATCGACATTGGTTGAATAAAACTTTACGACACATCCTGCCTTGAACATAACCTATTGAAATTTGAAAAAGTAGGACGAGATATAATTATATATAAAGTAAAGTGACTTGATTCTAATCTCAACAAAGAATCTAAGTAGCTAATGTCACGGATCGGACAGCTATCAATATAAGTACAGGTATCGTTGATATGACAGACGTGACAATACAGGTCTCGACATGACAGGTTCGAAAAGCCAACCCGGCCCATGTTATGCGAGTGATAGTTTATGATTAACAGGATTGCGGCGTTAGATCTTTAGCCCACTTACCCTCCTTCGAGCGAAAGAAGCTATTATAAGGAACTACTTGCTTTGAATCCTTTTTGGTTCTAGGCGTCTTTTTCAGACATGACGTCGTTATTAAGGATACACATATGCATATCTCCTTTCGACCTCCTAGTAATCGATGGACACAAGATTAAAAGAACTATACATCGCGAGAATAATACAAGACCAAATAAGACAAAACAAAAGGATTAGTCCCGAAACTTTTCGAAACATGCGAGTGAGCGTCCGTGATGTAAATATCAACATCAGAATCAAGTCATTCTAAATCTGCTATTCCTTATTTCTCCGGCAATATGACCCTAATCCCAATATATCTACTGCATAAACAGAAATACCTCCTAGAATCTATTATTAGGGGGTCGGCATAGCGGCAGGGGCAGGATAATCTTGGGAGCAACAATTTCCAACCTTTGCTTCACCTACTTTGATAAGTTCCCCCAAGTCTCGAGACTTCGTACGATATATGGCACAATTATTAGCAACTCTGAGACTTCTCTCTGTAATAGGGAAAAAAGACGAAAATCTTCAAGTATCGTCTTGTTTTACATTGTGCCCAATATCACCATTTAAGAATGGACTTGCAGAATCATGACTACCCTGAATGTTACACTGGTCTTTGCGAAAGGCAAACTTTCCGCAATCTCTAGGATTCATATAGGACTAGCTACTTAAGCACAGATCTAGAAAGACTTTGACGTCTAAGTTTAAAATTTCGGCTTGATAGTACGGACATCAAATGACGTCAATGGAGGCTTTTAACGAAACACTCAGGCTATAGGCTACTGTGTGGTTAGCGACACCCTGTCTTTCTACCCTCATGTGTTCCACTACCATCATGTCTCCTCAGATAAACTCCCAGACCCAGGCCCAATGCCATTCGATATACACACACCCAACTGGGGTTTCATCCACCTCCTTAGCTTGGTAATTTGCCGCGCTTCGCTGGTGTCCAGCCAATTAATATCACATACACGAAATAAGTATTTTAACACCCCTCCCTCCGTTTCTGATGGAGGCCATCCCCTCCTACTCATCTCTTGCACATAGTTTTATTTCTAATTTTGTTCTTGATGGATAACCTGTTCAAACACCTTCAAACCTAGCATGTCCACGTGGCCGGCAACCCAGCGAATCACGAATAGGTACGTACTCCCTCATTTGTTTGAACTCCTGACCTTCTTTTCATCTCCTGTCATCACTCCGCTGGTTATCACCCCTTCATGATCCTCTCATCGCTTGCCAGCACTCTCGTGCTAAGAACCTCTAGGACTCATTCGGGATTACCTGCCTTAGGGAGATCCGATTCCAACGAAACTTCTGCTGGCCAGAACTATCGCCTTTGAGCTCTCTCCACGAGGAAGATACTGACGATAAACTCAGGAAGATAAGGAATTACTCTACCCAAATTGATTCAATCATATCAGCAGTATTCCAGACCGAATAAAACTTTTCTTAAAAAGTATTCAATCCAGAGCTAAAGGCTATGGTGCAGGTTATACCACATGGAAGGCATAAACTACATACAATATTCGAAAAGGCCCAATTTCATCTTTATATAAATCTAAGCTAATATTTACTATAGTTTCCAAGCTATTAATCAATTAACCAAAAAAAAAAACCGAAATGGTCTCCAGGGTGCCAGGAGGATTTGGATTCATATCCTATCACTCGTGTACCCAGTACCAAGAAAAGGTATTACATAAAGTCTTAGCTAGAGATATCAACCCCGCATGTCGGTATTTACTATCAATAAGTACCCCAGAAAACGATACCAGAAACCTAGATCGCACTTTCGAAAAAAAGTACATCCCTCTGTCTTTGGCCTTCTGCATACCTTTGAGTCCTGACCCGACTTGACCAATTCTTTGTAATTGAGCTTAAGCCCATGTGGCATCTTCCCCTTCTATGCATCGCTCTGAAGTGCGGGGGAGATCCCTGGCCGGGATGAACGAACTCGGAACACATACGTTTCATATCTTTACAGTTTAAAAGCAGCTAGCGTACGGAGATTTTTTTAATTTATCCATCCTTCTGACATCAAATCCCGGGAATGATAGGAGCGCCATGTTCTACGGCAATTAAGTACAAATCAAGTACCGGTACTGACTATACTAGAAGAAAACGATCACAAGACTCAATCATGGAATATTCCCGAGTGATTTTCTCTGGCAAAATGTTTTCTGGGGGATTATCGATTCGCCACAGAATTCAATTGATTTTTCTAGCTGTAAAGATTTGCAGCCTTCGTATCTGTCATATGAGGATCACGCAATCAGCCAAGTTGTCAAACAACATGATGACAGTTTTGGTCGTGCATTGCACTAAGCTAAGCTTTTGATGATGAGGTGGGGTTAAGGTTTCCTGTTTCGGAGAACTCCAGTTTATTTAATTTTTGAGATTCTATTTACATCATCTAGTTGTGAAATCAGTTGTGTTTTTGATGGAAGATTGCCATCAAAATTACAGTCATGTAATGGTGATTTCAAATAAGCTTTTTTTTCGATTCCTCGATTATGATACGTAATGAGTGAAATCATGAGATAGCACTCACTCACTCAAAGACACGGGCTGGAAAGTTTGGGCCAACGAAATTAGGATGGGAATTGGAAATTGCACTGTGAAGTGATTCTTAAAGGTGGGTGCAAAATATTTTTTCACTAGGCATGTTTGTAGGTAGGTACATCATGTAGGTATCTCTATGATCGAACACGCCACTAGTACCAGGGTATGGAAGGGGAAAACACAACCTGATAAGAAAAACAAAAACCGAAAGAAGAAACAACAAGATGAATTATCACCAGAATCTACCTCGGATAAAACATCTTATTAATCCGCAAGCAGCTTACTAGACCAATTTCCAAAGCAATCGGGCAATATCTGGTGGCGCGCATAAACGCGTTCAAACGAGAAATATATATCGCGGTATCGGGATATTGCGATGTTTCTTTGCTGCACTATGAAGCAGTGGATGGGGTTTTAGGCGGGCTAGCTGCGGGCGAGAGAAGTATCATACTCATACATACTGTTGAGAAATGAGCCTGCCAGCCACTGCATCGGTCTCTGCAGCAGGTACGTCTACAATTAACGCCCCTCACTGGCCCGGACCTCTCCTTCGTGTTTCCTCTTCTCCTTCCCTCCAAGCGAGAGTCTAACTTATTACTAGTGGTTCTCAAGTTGGTCAAGGTATAATACATACCGGGGCCACATACCGACGTAAATAGACCGGGTGCGAAGATGTCGAGACTCGCGAGAGCACTCGTATGTATGAGGATCCTAGGAACAAGGCGGGTACCCCCACAGGAAACCAGCAAGAAGCGAGAAAGAGAGCGCGCGCCTCATTGCAACCCGGGCCGCGAGATGCCGTTTTCTTAAGGAAAATCCACCTCGGCAACAGTCTGCGCACGTCCTCCTTCCCCGAAAAAGAAGTGCATATCGTTGCAGTCGGCATTGCATACCTATTCTGCCCACATCGTTACCCATGATATCGCTGACCTTCTCATCCCTACCCCACTATTGAGAATGCAATGTACCATGGTATCGCGCAGTCGTGTCACAGATACCAACTGTTTACAGCTGGCAAGGCGGCTCTAGACGGTCTCTAGAGCAATTGCATGCCCGTTATTTCTCTCACCGGTACATATTGGAGACTTTACTGTACCTACAGCATACAGCAATCTAATTAAACTATACCCAGCATGTAGAATTTCTATATGCAGCGGAAATGAGGAAAACTATTTTGGGCATTTACAATCTACATTATACCGTTCATCCCCGAATTTGATAAAGATAATTTCGGTTGTTTGTTAGAATACTTTTTTCGTACTTTCATCCCGCTCAACTTTTTTTTTCTTGGAAGGGAAAAAAAACATCCTAATGGAGAAATAGGAAACAATATGGTGGTGGGGGGTGCAGCGATATGATAATATGCGATGCAGAAACACGTCTCGATACGACAAGCATTATTCGCGATATTGATCAGAACTCGTACTACCTAACCTGTCCACCGCACATACCAGTACACCTGTAATAGAGTACCTACCTCTACATACCTCTACATACCTCTACTCTACGGTCTCTACACAAGGTTGCAGGACTTCAATGAACATCGATGTTACGTCCTCCGGGCCTGGTTGGAACACATAAGTAGAGTGGTTTACTCTGCTCTATCTAGACAGGCTACACAACTGCGTGTTTTTTTTTTACTTCTCAGCCCTGAAATTATGTATGGTACATGATGTAAGGGTACAGACCTACCGGTCCCCCGCAATTTCAAACCTTTTTCCACCTCATGCCGTCGTACCAGGGTCCGGTGATAAGATTTCGGGGAGGGCAGGGTTAGAATTACTGGGGAAAGGTTGATCAATGGGCACACTCTCGGAAAGTATATCCCAAGCGTAGTTTTTTCAAGTTACAGTAGATACATATATTCCTTTTCTTTATTTTCTTCATCTCCTTCTTTTTTTTTTTCTCCTTCTCGATTGATAAGATTTGTATTACTCGTAGCTTCATGACGTTTCCGAACACGACTGCTATTGCATACCATACCACAAAGCGCCAAATCCACCTTTTTGTATGCCATGCAATATTGGTCGTGTTCGGAAACGCTATGAAGCTACGTGTAGAGAACAATGTTAACAAAAAAAAAACCCCCGGACTCTAGCTCTCCGATATCGGTAATGTCGCTCTCTTCATGAGCTCACGTGTAAAAGAAAAAAAGATCACCCCCATGGCCAACATACTTTCCTTTTTGCGACAATTTTTTTTTAGGAAAGACCTGCTGGAAGAAGACCTAACTAATGAAATGGATTATCTTCAGCTGATTAACAGCACAGTATCCTTTTTTCGGTAGCAGCAGCCCAGTTCTGGATACGCCAAGCGCCGCTGGATGATCCGAATCACAAAACCCTTTAAGCCTCCCTTTTCCTGTATGTGCATGCGTGATCAGCCTGCTGCTGCTGCTGCTTCTCGGCCTTGTACGTCAGTTGGGTGAAAAGAGAATGGTGGATGTGTAGGTACGGATGTTAGATCTGATATGCCACAAGACGCAGGCTAGATTACATGCAGAACCGAACCCATCGTGATCTCTGGACTGCGTCTTAGACTTGTGAAATCCGTACCAAAGCTAGGTTAATTACAGGTAGATCTATCGATACGGGAGACATGAAGCTACAACTTTTGTTCGTTTTTATTTTTATTTTTCCCCGGTCGACGAGATCACGCTGTACCAAGATATCGGGACTCTTAACTAATAATAAATGTGGGGGGGGGGACCCATTGATGTATCGATGGCACGTTCCATTGATTGGTGATCCTCTGGAAATTCCGGATTTCCGGTAAGGGCGCATTCAGGCTACTTTCAAGATGATCCAGAACTTTGTAATGCAGAAAGGTGTTTGCCTGTTCATAAGGTATCACTCGGTGGGTTGGGATGCCTACGCCAAAAAAGGGAAGCTGTCGGTCTTCCGCGCATCTCGATACACGAGATCGAGGAATTTAAGGAAAATCATCCAAGGGCTCGTGTCGGTTATTTACTCATTCGCTGTCCACTCTCTGCTCCGAGCTCTCATGTGCTCAATCTGTGCTCCGTGCTTAAGCTTCTTCATCCCCCCTCCTCCACCCCTCCGGCCACTGTTTTGCCGATTTGCCTTGTTCACGAAACCGCGGGTCCGCTTCCTTCTGCTCGTGTGCCAGGGCCCCCAGTTGGCAGTCGACGTTGTCATTGCCGTTGTTCCCTTCCAAACATATAAAATCTTTTTTTTTTACCCTCTCATCGACAATATTATTCGCCACCGCCTAAATAACGGGTACGTTCTCGCTAACGCTCAACGAATTGTTTTTGTTGAATAAGCGGATTAGAGCAAAGCAACAAAAAAGATCTTCCCTTTTTTTTGATACGTGTGTCAACCACAAGTCCGATAAACACGCCACTACCGAGATCTTTGGCGTCACTCATTCCGATAGCCTTCCTCTTTCCGCTCACTGATCGGTGGAAGAGAGGGGGGGGGGGGGGTAGGGTAGACTCGCTGCTGCTGCTGTTATGGGTACATATCGACAACGGGACGAACATTCGACCCCGCTCTTCTTTCTTCCCCCCGCCCCATTGATTCATGCCATCGTGGGAAAGTAGTTATGTATGTATGTGAGTAGGTAGCAGCAGCAGCGGCAGCAGCAATTGAACAGGGCCAGTAGAAGGTACGGACAAACAGGCAGGCAGACAGATGTCAGGTAGGTAGGTATGGGTATGTAGATGTAGGGTAAGGCGAGCTACTAGCTAGGGAGCAGAGGCCATGTCCATTCGCGTCGACCCGTTGGTGCATAGATAAAAGGATCGCGCGGGACACGAAATTATTTTCATTGGTTAGCTGCAGGGCAGGACATTTTGTGCTGTGCATTCAGAGAAAAAAAAAATCAAATGTTTTGGCAAAGTCAAAAAAAAAAAAAAAAAAACAGAACCAGAGCTTTGTCTGTGTCGGCTGTCGTGGGACACATAGGGTTCCCGTCGTCGTCGTCGTCGTCGTTGTTGTTGACTTGCTTTGACTCGACTTGCTCAATTGCTTACTTGCTTGCGAGTCACGACCGCTTGTGCTGTCGTTTGGAGGCTTGGTGTAACCCGCGTATTTATCCGTGCCAAACCGCTTTGACTGTCGCTGCTGCTGCTGCTGCTGGTGATGCTGCACGACTTAAAGTTGCCTTGATTGGCGATTGGTCGGATTGATTGCCTACATGTAAATAGGGCAGGTAGAGAAGAGCAGGTGAGTAAGAAAGGGAAATTGGCGAAGGAAGGAAGGAAAGTATGCCAATAGCAATTCTAATTGCAGAGGTATATGTGGAGTACTATCGAGGCAGGCAGCACAGCAGCTACTCTAGCTACATAGCTCTAATAACCACCTATCCAGAGTAATGCTCGACTACTTTACCTTACCTGACCTCGACAGACAGCTTAGCTATCATAGGTAGGTATAAGACTTCCATAAATTGTTTATGTAGAGTAGAGCAGCAGTTGTTTGTACGTACATGTGCATGTGTGTGGATGTGTGCCATGGACCGGCGGTACCTTCTTCTTGTTCTGCGTGATCTTGTTTGTTGATGTGGATGTCGTGTCGGTGATCTGCCCAGGCAAGAGCCGCATTTAGGAGATCGGGGGGAAGATTGTGGTGGTGGTGGTGCTGCTGGTGGTGCTGTTGGTGGTGCTTGACGAGATGCAGATATCTATCGTCGTCGACCAGCGCTCTCGACCCCACCACCCTTCCGCTTTTATTTTGCTTTGCAATTAAGACGGTGTTCTTATGGCGATCGGGTATGTGTGTACGGGTTGTTGTTTCGTTGGCGGTTTTTGCTAGCTAGCTAGCTGTTGGGATAAACCTTGTATGACGTTTCTCGCTGCTCTGCTGCTGCTCTGTCTCCTGCTTGCTCTCCTGCTCTCTCTTCTCTCTTTCCCACTGCCCGAGCTGTCCACCGGCTTGGCTTACGGCTTACGGGCCATGGCCTTCGTTGTCGATAGATAATTTCGTTTCTTCTTGCGGGAACGGGTTTGTGGGGAAAAAAAGAAGCTGTTACCCTAATTGAATATCCAGAATTAGCGGTTTTGTGTGATGTGAACTGAACCCTTTATTTTCTTTTCCTCTGGCGAACACCCGCTGCCGAACCACATACCCCCCCCCCCCTCACTCCCCCAAAGGCAGGGGTAGTGTAGTACCACCACCGACTCAGACCGACCCGGCCGGACAAACCACTGACCTGGTCCTCGAAGCCACCACTGACTTCAAAACACAAAACCAAACCTCCACCAACGACCGCCAAAACACCCCAATACGCCCCAATTGGCCAACCCACCCGCCCAACTTGTTCTCTAGAGGTTTTTTTGCGCTGTGGCTGAATTGATGAAATCTGGCCCCTGCTACTACGACTCTCTTTCATGGAACTTGGGGTTATTTGTTAATTTGTTTGTTTCAATTACTATCTGTACAATTGCTTTCTCGAGATCTGTCTCCAGTTCTCTTGATCTGCCTCTCTCCCTCTCTGCCAATGACCGCTAAATCGACGTAAAAAAAATAAAACTGGAAAAAGATGACCCATAATAAAAACACATGACACAAATGAAAACCGTAGAAAAACAACCAAAAGGAAAGAGAAAAAAATATCATACAAAAAAAACAAAAAAAGAAAACCCTTTTTTTTTTCTCTCTGCGCGCGCCGTCATGAGCGTTTCGGCTCCCATGCCATCACAGTCCCCATGTTTATGCCCTCGATGCAGGGCAAGCGCTCGCCAATGACCTTGAAACCCATACTCGAGTAGAGCTTCTCGCCCACGGCGCTCGACTCGATGCCGGCCCAGACCTTGTCCTCGATGGCGCGGTCGAGGCCCCACTGCACCAGGTGCCTGCCAATGCCCTTGCGCTGCTGTGCCGGGTCGACACCGAGCCAGTGCAGGTGCCAGCGGATCTTGCGCTCGGCCGTGTCCCAGTGCAGCTTCTCGAGGGTGTTGCTTGCGATGCGGAGCTTTGTTGCGGCGACGGGGTCGGCGGAGGGGTCGGGCGCGATGACGGCGTTTATTCGGTCTGTGACGTTTACGAGGAATCTTTCGAGGCCTAGTAGAGTAGAGCAATTAGCTATTTGTGACTTCAATTGAAAGGGTAGAGGGGGAAGGGGAAGCTTACGGAGAAGAATGCCGTCACGCTCGGCCTTGACCCTCTGTGCGATTGCGTCGTTCCCAAGGCGCTCCCACATTGCGTATCCCACGACTTCGCCGTCATCGTTCTCGGCGACCAGAAGGCGCATTGAGGGCTTCAGCATTGCGTTACGCGCATGACGGAGACGGGTGTAGCGGAAGGAGTCGTAGTACTCGTGCCGCCGGGGGTTGAGGTTGTCGAAGAGGGCATTGTGGAGGAAGGCCTGGCTGCTGATGTCGGCTACCCTGTTGAGGTCCTTGATGGTTGCTTCTCGTACCCGGATGTTCATCTTAATCTTCGGTGAGGGTGAGGAGGGTGCTGTAGATGAGGGTGTACTTGAAGGGATTGAGGGGGGTGTGGAGATGGGTGAGGGAGTGGAGGTCGAGGTAGTTAATGGTATGGACATTGCGATTGTAGGTTGTGAGTAGTAGAAGACCTTATTGTGAAGGTTGATTGTGAAGGTTGGTTGATAGTGGTGGTGGTAGGTAGTAGTGGTAGTTATAGTAGTAGACGGTGGTGGTGGTGCTCCGTATATATATTGAGTATTGAGTAGTAGGTACAGTGAGGCAGGTGGGTGGGCCTAGGTACTATATATTGATATTGAGGAATTGCGGGGAGGATCGATTGGGTTGTGGGGGGTTCACTGATTTCCTTGACCGCAGGTGCGGCCAGACCATGGTATATATATACCACGGAGGAGTTTCATTCGTGCTAGTAGTAGTTAGTAGGTCATCAGTGATCGTACATAGTTCCAGGCTTGGCTAGTACCATATTAGCACCCTACCTACCCAGCAGCAGCAGCAGCAGCAGCAGCCAGCAGCCAGAAGCTGCAGAGTAAGTAAAATAGAGTAACTTACCTTTCCACGGGTCCCTCTTTCCCTTGATCCTACCTCCCTCCTCAACCAGTCTAGTGGGGCTGTCATTCTAACCTCATTATCGCCGATATTTGTTTTCTTTTTTTATTCCCTTCTCCCAATCCGTTAGGAAAGAGAGAAGATCAAAAAAAGGACTCTCTCAAAAGCCAAAATCTCACGGTAATGCGTTGTCCGGCCCCCAGAAAGTAGACCCCGCATTTTGTTGTTGTGCCTAGGAAGGTGGAAAGAGGGCAGGAAGAAAAAAAAAAACGATTACCACGTTTCGCAACAAGTCAATGATCGTTGCGGTAGTAGTGGTGGTTGTGGTGGCCGTGGTTGTGGTGGCGGCGGGCTGTCTCATACTGACCTAACGAGCAACCTCACTCACCACTCTGACTTCTGGATGCGGAAGGTTCCCTGCCTAACTACAGAATCCACTTTCTCGACTTACAATTCGGGACCCAGATGCTCCGATAGCTGTTCTTGTATATGCAATTGTGAATGAACCAACTTGCGATCCCTAGCAGCGCAGCAACAAGCAGCAGCAAGAGATATTGTTTTTAGCGATACCTTACATGAACGCCAGCTGCCTGATGCTGCTCCTGCACAGAGTGCACATATCATGATTTCCATATTTTCTCTCAATTTCGTGATTGGCCCTTGTAGAGATTTAGAGGTTGTTCCCGAGGGAGCGGGGGTTAGATTATGTGGAGGAGCGAGTAAAAGTAAAAGTAACAAGGGGGGTGGAGGGAGTGTTTTGCTGCAAGCGCAAGCCTTGTTCTCCCCCCCTCCCTCGCTCTCTCTATCTCTCATGAAAAACCACCAATTGGTGTTTCCCTGGCTGCCGATCGACCGACCGCCCCGAACGACCGGCCGTGTTACAGTTGCCAGGACTAGTAAGGGCCGCTATGTGGGACACAACTGACAGAATCTTGGTCCAAGATTGATTCGGAAGGAACATGAAATTACTAAGTGGCCTAGAGTAAAGTTAGGTAGGCAGAGCATATCTGCTCTCTCTAGAGGTAGACCGTAGATAGAGAGAGTTGTAGCGCGCGCCTTGTCCGGGGGTTGTTGGTTTCAATTGCTGTTGCCATAGCGACGAACGGCCGTTTGCCTCCTGGCTTTTGCGGAAATTTTTTTGGTTGCAATGCTCGCGTCGAGGTCACTGAGATAGGAAGGCAGACGCAGAGAGAGGTGTTTTTCAAAGACTCGCGAAGAGAGAGAGGTATGTAAGAGGTATGTACTTTTGACTGGGTACGTATGTGTTCTGGTCGTAACTGCACGAGCATAATCTAGCGATGTAGGTAAGAGTAGAGTACATATGTGCCATACTCTACTTCTGATGCCCTACAGTATATTGTACCCATGCTAATCTTAATTAACTACAGTACCTACTTGCTCCTTGGGATAACAAGGCAGCCAGACAGATATAACCAGATGGAAACTCTACATAGGGTAGAGTATAATGCCTAGAACAGGTACATACACATAGGCACGGCGTGGTCGTATCGATAAAGATACAGCATGTCGTGCTGTATGTAATGTACCTGCCCGACGACTCTCGACGCGACTAGAGTAGATACATGCTCTGCAGCAGCCAGCCAGCCAGCAAAGACCAGACGATGCCGTTGCCAAGAGGGGGGTGATTTTCTTTCTTTTCTTTCTTTGGACGACGACCACACGGCAGCGTCCCGTGGGATGTGGTGGTTGCTACTGTTGCGAGAATAGCAACTCGTATGTGGTACATACTCTACCATGTAATCCACATTTCTGTAGTACATCCTGTACTCACCCTGTGCATACCGTACTCGCTGATTTGACCCAGAATCGTCCTTCCTCTCGAGTCCCTCCTCTCTGAGACTAGAGTACTCTCACTCTTCGGCTTTGCTTCCGCCCAAAGAGCCAGCCTGCAGATCGTCAAATTGGATGTGTGGAGTCCCCCGCACTGCAGTGCAAGTGCGCACTGTGCAGCAGAGTGCTTCCCTACCTGCCTTCCTGCCTGCCTGCTACCCTCCCTACCAGTAGAGTAGAGTACTCAAGAGGTAGAGTAGAGTAGTTCTACTTTTTCTACGCGCAGGCGCTGGACGCCGCCGCCCCCATAGCATAAAGGGCACTTTTTTTTCTTCCCTTTTCGACCCTTTTTTTCCTATCCCACACCTTTTTCCCCGCTTCTCCCCTCCCCTTTGCCCACCCCCATCCTGTTTGCGGATCAGGTAGCCGAGCGGTGATCCGCCAACAGATCAGGTAACGCTAGCTGGGTAAGCTATGTATGCTGATGGGATGATATCACAACAACACACGAACCGGGAAAACACCAAGCCCCAGTGCCCTAGTCTAGGAAAGTAGTTTACCTCTCTACCCAGGTAGGGTTTTGGAGGTAGAGTACACTAGGTTTAGGTATCGCGGTTGCCCATACGTTCCGCCCGTGCGCGAGGGAAAACACTGGAAATAAGGAAAATTGCATATCTGCCCTACGGACCTTCCACATCACATACATGACACAGACAGACAGCCACATCGTCCAATTCATGCTGTACTGGTTGTCTTTCTAATAATAGCCAGCCATGTTTCTGGTTGCTGGGGAGGTAGGTTCGTGAAAGAAGGAAATGATTGTCAAGGAAAGGGAATTGAGCTCCCCATACGGTATGCATGTGGAGAGAGCGAGCAAAGAGGTGGAGGAGGAGGTAGGAGGAGGCCGTCTGTGGTGGAGGGGACCCTGCCTCAGCCCGGGTTTACTCTCCATGGTTTGCAAATCGCGCCTATGTACCCTCTGCTCTAGCGAGGGTGAGGTTAGGTTAGTTAGCAGATTGCTACTTTTTTTCGTGAGCCGTTATTGCTTAATCAGTAGGGGGAGGGCCCCACCAGAGCCGCCCCTGGTGGATCACAGGGTATCACTCTCTGTTTTCCTCTCTTGTGAACTTCCCTCCTCGAAGGCCCTACCGTCCCGACGTTGCGAAGGGGGTGGAAATAGCTGCTTAGCTAGTCGGTCTCTTCTCACGATCGTATCAAATTCTGGGTATGCCCATAGGGCAACGTCATTATCCTATTTCCTTTATCCTATATATTCCGCCAGCTATGTTGTTAGCTTCATGATCAAAGCTACATTGCTAGTAGCTAAGGATACCGTTTCATGGATATAATATCTAGGTTTTTTTTTTTTAGCCATCACGAATTACAACTGTTTGCCGAGCTTTCAAACTATATAGTAGAAAAATCCGATTGCAGGGCAATATCTAAACGCAAAATCACGCGACCCAAACAGGAGTTTTATCCGCTTCAAGTAACTTGCCGTGGGATTCGGTTGGGAGAAATACAGGACTTGGCATCGGTCCAGGATTGGGGGGGTAAAGTAGATACTTCCATGGATACAGAGTGCCTACCGCGGTACGATACTCTGGAGTAAGGGTAAGTAAACCAAGGAAGGTAGAGTAGGGAAGAGAGTCAAGGGTCAGCACTGCCCGCCCCCTGTCTGGCCCTTTTTTCAAGCTTCAGAATCACGGACGCCCGCTGCTGAAGCGAGACGAGATGAACTTTGTGTTTTGGGGGGGATGTGGGGATCGAGTGGGGGGAGGAGGTGGTGGTGGTGGAAAGTCATTCAAGGTTTGGCCGTTTCAGTTTGGTGTTTTATGGCAGCCAGCGCAGCTAAATAAACGTCATGCTCGGTGTTTCGTCTGGCCTGTACGGTCTGTGCTCCACGATATGTAAGAAGCATCATGTAGTGGAGCTTACTACTCTACAGTACATACATCTGTACACACTCCACTCTATTGTATGCAGGCAGCAAAACATGGCCTCGAGCTCGATCTCTAATCTCCAGTCTTCAAGTTGCACAATGCGCGTGGCAGACATGTGTCCGTGTAGCTCGCACAGATGTTTCTTTACGTCGTCGTCGCTTTCAATTGTCTTTCGGGGACCTATCGTGACGCTTTTCGGGCCCGACCTCATCACTTCCCTTTGCGAGTGAATAGCCGTCATACCCGGGGTGTTCCTACACGATGCGATGTTTAAGCGCTCTGGCTCGGGCGGGGGCTTGCAATTGCTTGCTGGCCGATTCTCAGTTCTCGGACATGACGATACATGCTTATGGGGCTCGACCGGGTAGAACAAGGTATGTATGTATATACCGTACGTAGCACACACAGGTAACTAAGTCAATGTTTACCTCTGCGCGAGAGAGAGATCGAGAGAGGGCATCAAAACCTGTGATATGCACCACCTGCTCTATATCCGGTGCTCTGCTATAGGACCTGGAACCTGTGTTGGTTAAAATTGGATCTGAAATTAGTACTCTGCTGCGATCTCACGACGTAATTTGTCGCCCACGCACAAGGGCAACACGCAATTCCCCTGAGCGTCAAGCTGCTGCTGGGCTTGCTCAATTGCGGGAGCGGCGTCCACGGCCACATAGCGCACGGAGGCAATGTAATTTCAGAGACAAGACACGCGAATTTGAAGGTTACGGCGGCGCGGCGTAGAAAAAAAGAGTTATATTGTTTATTTGTGGTGTAGATGCGAGATCTGGGAGGTACAGCCGGCGATATTGATAGGGTGTCACGGGTAGGATAGCTGGGGATAAACGTACGGGGGGGCCCGGGCTCGAATACGGTCACTGAGGTATGGTATGCTCTTGCCGGTTGATGATCGACTACTTAGTAAGGATTTTCTAACTTCGCAATTTGGCCTTACTCGCGCGTGTAACTAGAGACGTTGGTGGTTACTCTACCTTAGACAGCTTTCTATCTTTGGGACGTGACAGGAGGGCATGGCTCATCACGCCCGTGTTAGAAGGTCGTTCCTGTAACACGGAGTCGTGACAGGCACTGGTTGGCACGTGCATCCTTCCATCCCTTCTGTCCATTCATCGCCGCTGTAATCAATGCTGACATACCGTGACACAGTTTTAGAGGTCGTGACAGCCTTATGGATCATTGGCACTTACTAAACTCTAGCTACATGATGCATCTATGGCATATTCCACGATTGTTTCCAGGACGGATCGCTAATGACCAAGCATAGTAGCTATGGTCTGAATAGACGTCGATAGCCGACCTGAACAATGCTAGCTTCCTCCCCTCAATGCATCGTAAAGATAGAGCAGATACTCTACTTACAGTGGGCACCACATAGCTGCTGACAGCTGTTGTCGCTCCATGGGGCCGGGTTTCGCAAGATCGAGCCCTAACTAGTGTGCTAGATCTAGCTACCCACTCTAGGTAGCTAGAGTAGCGGAGCTCTAGTTAGCTCTGCACCCGTAGCTACTGACTGCTCTTCTGCTTCTTCGCGGTCGGCAGATTGGAATTCATACTGGACTCACATAGGAAAGGGACGAATGCCCTATGTAGAGGGTACATACAGTTACCTGGTCACGTCACTTATGGGGGAGTAGTGTCTCAGCTTGCACGATGTTACAGCTTTGCCTCCTGGTTACTTTCCGGATGTGGAACCTCTAAGCATTCCATACTAGCCCACGATGCTTGATGGGATCGTCGGATGAACTTTTTCCTTCTCCTCCATCAGATGGATGAGGAGTTGCATCTTCTGCATATTCTAACAGGCCTATCGTATAATTTCCCACGATTTGGGCCTAGCACTTGCAGATAGCGAGAAAAAAAAAAAAAAAACAGAATTTTTTTTCCCCCCTTCTCCCTTATCGCTGCTGCGCATGGAGTTATCTTGCGAGTCGGGTTTTAAACGTGACTTGATGCTGATACTCTAGCTTCGTGAGCTAGCTACTGGTAGCTATTAGAAGCTACTCTATTAAAGTTGCCTAGCTACATACCTACTCTACATGTAGGTACCCTACCTATAGGATCGCCTGGTAAGGCTTATATGCGTCATGTGCGGATTATCGTCCCAAGCAGCGAAAAAAACCTTCGGATTAATCACCACGTGTGTCCACTGGCTTTTCCGGAGGTTCGGGTGTACGTACGGTATTTGGGGGAAGAACTCAATTTTGTTGTTGGGAAAAAAAGGTTGAAGGTTGATTGACATGATACCATACTCTCTCTCTACATGAGTAACTATTGTCGGCGTAACTGAGGATGGAGGAGGACGAGGACGAGGACGAGGAGGTTTAACATGCGCATATACTCAGCTGCTCTATCGATTAAGGTGCTCCACTTCCCCGCCGGGATGTACCTACTCTGCTCTACCGGATATCGAGGAGAGTACTAGCGCAGACATCATATCATGGTGGTATCATACATGACATGCATGCATGGAACGCTTCCCATTGGGAGGGTTTCGTACGTTTTGAAAGAAAAAAAAAGAAAAAAAAAACGTCTGCAGCTAGAAAACGGCCACATTATCATAGGATAGGGTAGTAGTAGGTAGGTCATAATAGTAAAACTCTATATGACCGGATATGGTGGGGTGTAGCCAGAGGATCGGGATGGAAAATCATCGTGCAGCTAGTAGGAAAATTGTATTTCCGGAGGGGATATGCAGCTAGTGATGGATCTGGTGTGTCGGATTCTGGAATGATGGAGTACTCTAGAATACCAAGAGCGCCTGTAATTGACAGGAGGGGTTAGCTGGTATAACCCCGCAGATCTACTCTGGGCTCAGACATACAGCTGCGTTTTTCTTGGGCTCTAGCTCTTTGGTTACGCAGTGATGAGGGGATCCCTGGCTGAAAAATGTATCGAGTGAGAGGCTGTGATCATATTAATTGCAGGGACAGGGGGACGTTAATGATAACCATAAATCAACCACCCGCACCAGCCGGCCAAATAGTAGTCGCCTTGCGACTGTATGTCTAGGATCAGAGATTTTGAGGGGAGTGAGTCAATCTTCCCCGTGATGGTAGATCGATCTAGATATCTTTTTTATCTTTCTACAGATGAATCGTGGAGATGATATATGGAAAGTGGTAGGTCGAGGCGGGCGTGCATGTGCATGCATGCTTACTTTGTTGTTGTTATTGTGCGAAGTAAAAATGAGTATAAAGTAAGAGTATGCATAGTGCTCCTAGAAGTATTTTTACGAGTATTGACATAATGAATAAGTTGAAGAGATGCGTAATGTGTAGGAGTTCGTATGATCGAAGATATATAAATATGATATACTGTCGAAATTCTCTGAAAATGACACATCAGCCTGTTTCCTCTCGTTATGCCACCTATCTATATTAGGAAAACAAATTTCGACGCAGTTTTGCCTTGTTAAAATTGCCTTATGATTTTCTTATCGGAGATGGGCGGAATAGTTTAATCCAATCTCAATGTTTAGCGGGAGGTTTTATTCTTCCTAAATGGTTAAAACAGGATTAATAGACGCATGAGTTTGTGGGTTTATAATCGGGGCTGTATGTGTAGATACTTAGTACGTGTACATGTAGGTATAGGCTGATTTTCTTTTCGTTTAATTCATTATGTAATTGCATGTAGCCTTATAGCTATGGCAATGGGTATGTAGGCTGAGCCGAGATAGTATAGTAGTAGCGGACGTTCGGTTTCAGGAGATGCATATGGACCATCCAACACAGTCAAAGCCTAGAAAATAGTTCATAGCCGCCAAATCGATGGCTGAGATCGATAACATAGGTAGAAGAAACACCAGAAGAGTAATCTCTTGGGAGTACTCCAAACAGATCATGTTATTGGTACCTTGTGGAATACTGACGAATTTCGGGCTTTATTTTTAGCGGTGCCGAGTGATAATACGTGGACGGGATACGTAGTACATGTATGTAGCCGGTGCCATGACGCTTAAATAACTTTATAAAGTTCACTAACTTTAAGCTGAGATTTATACGTCTACATATACATTCATATATATCTGAGGAGGGTCCTGAGATCGAAAGTTATGGGCCACGGTTCATGGAACTAATACATGTATGTAATGTAATTGTTGGTGGGTGAGGTAAATACAAATCCAGATCTGCAATATACATCGATCATCTTAGCTATAGGCGCATAAGTTAATTAATGAATTAAAAAAAAAAAAAAAAAATAGGTGCATAAGTTGGGTGGTATCCCATGAACCGTTGCCGTGACATATTTGTCATGTAAAATCCGAATTTTCACGGTAGCCGGCAACCATGGCACAGCCACCTTACAAATACCCCATAAAGAAAATTTTTGCGAATTCTCTAGTATCTAAAGTGTATAATGCAAGCATGAAAAAAAATTTAACATAATCTGAGTAGGATATAAAAATGTTTTAAGAGATGGTGTTTGTTCTATGATATCTCTCTCTCCTCAAATCCTCATGCAACCTCATGCTTAATATCTATGCTCTTCAAAAATTACTAACACAACCATACAGTATGCAGAGCTTTGAGATCACGTAAGAATGATCTCAACTACCTAGAGCTTTATTTGGGATTTTCTGAAGTCTCTCAGGATGATTCTAGCACTTCAGCGATTGGCGCCAAGACCTGCATCACGAGCCATCACTCACGTCCAGACCACCCCAAGTCAAATATCTCGCCTTACAACAGATAAAGAGAATCGAGCATTGGGAATCGATTCCCAGCATCCTAAAAGTACCATCTAGAAAGTCTTTCGAAAACTAAAGTCAAAAATAAGACCTCAAAGACACCTAAGCCAAAAAAGCCAGCAGTCAATCGCTCCACCCACTACAAGCCAACCCCAAAAACACGCCATTTGATCGCTTTGGTACATCCGGTGCCACTACATAAAGCACATAATACTCTACCTATGGACTTACATACCTTGGTTCTGCAATCATTCTTGCATCAAATATTCAATCTATTTTTATTTGACAAAATGATTGATTTAATGGTGGAGAATACAAACCTTTATGCTAAGAAGAAAATGGAGGAGAGTAATAGTGCGCAGGAAGAACGCAATGTAAGGTGGAAGGGGGTCACTGCCCAAGATATTCGGATATGGCTGGGTTTGACAATACATATAGGGTGTGTAGGAATCCCACCTGCCCATTATTGTAGAAGAGATGGTAAATACGTGAGTAGGGACGGTCTCCCCACTACGCCCTTTATGAGCCAGGAAAAATTTGAACAAATTCGCCGCTACTTTCACATCTCTCCTCCATTAGAACGGTCACAAAATAGATCCTCTCTTGGATCAGCTCATTTGTCATCCAGGCGTATAGGGTCTTGTCATCAATATCGTATACGTATTATGTCTTTGGGAGATCGGTCATATAATAAGATCTTAAAATAAGCCAATCGGTATGGGGTACAAGTTTTTTGCCCTGGCAGATAGAGGTTATGTCTGGGACTTCCACCCTAGCTCAAATGTCATGAGTCTCGATCCTATTGATATAGAGTCTACGATGTTGAATTCAGATTACAGTATGACGTCCCGTATGGTACACATCTTCTAGCCTCCATCTTGACAGCCATGGCGCTAATATCTACGTGGACAAGCTTCTTTCTGGCGATGCATTTCTTTGTCGAATTAAGACGTATGGGTATTGGAGGCTGTGGTACTGCAAGATCGAATCGGAAGGGCTTCACTGGGAAGCTGTAGGAAGAAAGTCTCGAGGCGTTGGGTAGTATTCAGCGAGTCTGATATCTGACGATGAAAATGTCGAGTTAATCAGCGAGGTCAGCGAGGTGCAGCGGTCTTAAATGAAGAAATAGCAGCGTATATATTAGTAGCGTAGTTATAGAAGTGGTTCTACGCGGTATGGTATCTGCAGAATGCGAACAATGTGTAATAGATAAATCTGAAGGCGTTGCGTAAGGAAAGAAGAAGAAAGGAAAACAGAAGCGAAGCGAGGACATATTATCTGAAGCCTGCGATGACTAATCCTCTAATAGTCATCTGCATAGCAAAACCGCATAGAAGCACAACGAAGCTTGTCGTTGCTAATCATCTCAGCGTAACCTTATTTCAATCAGCCGTCGTAAGTAGCCGCAATGAGCTCTGCGAACTGATCTTCTTTCGTTTGGCGGTTTAAAGGGTATTGTCGTGGAAAAGCGTCGGCTATGATATCGTTATGGTGGCGGCGGGTTCAAAGGTAAGTCGGTGTATCACTGTCCGACTAAGTATTGTAGCCGTAATTATTTTTGTTTTCCGTGAGTCAGAATCTCGCCGACGCCGTATTCCTCCTCTTCTTTCGGCGATAATAGGTGGAGGAAGCGATTGTATTTAATAGATGCGAAGTGCATTATCTTGGCGAATTCCATGACGATCATGGAAGACGGTGTATCTTCATGCTTGAGGAGGTTATTTCGGTAGGCGTATGGGGAGATAAGCTGCGGCGAAACGGTCAGAAACTTCTTAGTCAAAACTTCGCCGAGTTGCGAATTGGTGCGAATATTCTTGGTGAGATAAAGACCAATGTCATGCGGCGTTGTATTAGAGCGGGGGGTTCGTTTAGCGTTGGTAAACTTTATTCCTGCTTTGATGCTTGTGCCGTTCGGATATTGATGCGTAGGTATTCGTGTAGCTCAACATCTTCGGCAAAGTCTTTGGCATCGAGGTGGCGGTGTCTTGTCGGATGGTTTGATCGTCGGCTGTGAGCAGGGATGGAAGCGAAGTTCGCGAAAAAGGTGTAGCTTTGTGGGCGGAAGCGCGGTTATTAGCGAAGAATTCGGCCGTAGGGAGGCCATTTGGCCGGTCGTCCTGTTGGTAGGAACCGTAAGCGCCGTAGGTATTGTTCATCGCGGCGTTTAATCTTTCGGTTTGACCGTCGGTTTCGGGTGGAAGACGATGGGCGATTCTTGCATCGATCCCAAAGGTGTTTGCATACTCTTTCCAGAACTTGGCGATGAATTGTGTCTGCGGTCGGAGGTGATGTCGCGTGGGGAGGCCATGGGTTTAGATGTTTGGTATAGTTGGCGGCATCTTGGCGTTAACGGTTGTATTGCGGGGTAGGAGGTGTCGCGTCTTTGTTAAGCCGGTCGCGATTACCATGATTGCGTCGTATCCCTCATTTCTCCGGTGGCCGATGTAGTCCATCGATACTTCCTCTGTGGTTGTTCGGGTATTGGTAGGGTCGAATCTGCGAGTTTTCCATGGGTCTTGGTTTCTTGGCCCGCGGTATAACAATTCCGTGCGTGGCGTCCAATATAGTTCGCGTCGCGAAGCCAGTAGTAATCTCTCTGCTGATGAGTTGAAGGTTTTTCGCGTCCAGGGGTGGCGGCAGAGGGCATCGTGGTAAAACTTCAGGATTTGAAGTTTCGAGGATCGTAGTCGGGGCGTAGAGGTTTCACGATAAAGCGATCGCGCCGTTCTCCGTGCATTCGGCTAATAAGATTTCCTTTGATTCTTTGTTCGCTTTGTTTAGCATGTCTAGTATCTTTTTGTGGAAATGGGTCATTTCTGTATCATCGCCCGTCAAACAGTTTGTCAGGTGGCGTTCTTTTCAGCGGGTTCGTTTGATAAAGAAGCCGTAAATAAACTTTCTTCAAATTTTCCTTCTTTAAGGCGACTTAGGCTACGATGCAAGCTGTCTTTCATCCTCTCAGGAGATCTCACGATCTCGCTTGTCGTAGCGTCCGACTTTCGCGCTTCTTTCGGTCTGTATTTGATAAAGTTGAGCGGCGAAAAGTCTTCTGCGGCGTCTTGCCTCCGGTTGAGTTGTTTAGTCTTTCGTAAATCTTTCGAGGTTCTTATGATGCGATATAGCGGCGATTGGGTGGGCGGCCGAGTTCTGGGCCTCGCCGAATCTTCGAATGATTGCCGATAGTTCTTTATCGTAGATCTCGTAGTTCTTGTTTCGGCGAAGTGTTCTTGGAGAAATGGCCACAGGTCGGAGGGTGTTGTTGTCGTCGTATTGAGACAGTATCTTGGCGTGACGTAGTCTGGCGTCGGTTTCCGCGATGATTTCCTTTTGTCAAAGTGGCGAGAATGGGGGCGGTGGTGAAAACTTCGCAAGGTATTGAGCAGCGGTTTGAAACATTTCGTCCGTCTTATCTTCTATCATGCCGTCGATCGCTCAGCGGCGTGGCGAACTTGGAGAATCCGTATATGAGCCGGTAGAAGTTAAAATCAGGAATCTTTATCGTCGTGACCGTCTTGAGGCGGTCGATTCTGAAGCAAATGTCGCTTCTTGGGGTCCGTTCGGATGCCGTTGGGTTCGATAATGGTAGGGTAGGTGGTCTTTGTGTGGAACTTCGCATTTCTCCGGTTTCAGCAGATATCCATTGGCTTCGAGGCGAGGACTTTTCGGCGTGGAGCAGGTGTTCTTGAGGTGTTCTTGCTCATCGGGATGTCGTCGAAGATAATTTGTGCAGAAAGCATGTCGAGTCTTCGCGGACGCATCGTTGATGAAATGTTGGAATGTGGCGTAGCGTTGGTAAGTCGAAGGCGTGACCGTATATTAAGTAATGCTCGGGTCGCGGAGCTGTCTTCCATTCTTGGCCTTGATTCGGATCTGATTGTACACTGGCGGAGATCGAGCAGTGTCTGAATTTTCTTTTGGACAGTCGGTCGAGTGTTTAGGATGAGTGGCGAAAGTCTGGATTCTTTATCGTTAGTTCGTTTAGGCATTAGTCAACCAAAACCTTGAGTTAATCGGCCTTTTTTGGCGAACAGGGCGAAGCGGCGGCGAGAACTAGGCTACGTATGAAGCCTTTCTTGAAGTTATCGCATATATATCTTCTCAGCGATCGATTCATCGCGGGACGTCTGTAAGTGGTCGAAAGGGTGGATTCTTTGCCTTCGCTTGGCGGTATCTTGTGGTCGTATGGCGTGAAGCATCCGTTGGCGAGTCTTACGTCAAACATGCTGATAGAATCTTTGATATCGTTTTGGTATCGCAGTCCTCCGTCGTCGCCGAGGTTTTGTGGATAAACGGTCGATTTCCTCGTAGTTCTGTTAAAGATCTGGGTTGTCGCCGGACGGCGGCGGCGTGACAAGGTGGAAGCGGCGTGGTGGGGTAATCCGCTGATGGGGCGGCTTTACCGGGCGTTGCTTCTTCTTTGCAGTAGTCGAGTCAAATTGTATCTTTGTTATCGCTTAAAGTAGAGTGGCGTCGTGTAGTTGGGAGGGATCCCTAATGCTGAGGGTAAGGCAAGAGTTTGGTGACGAAGAAGGGGACCGTTTAAGTGGTGGGTGTTGATAGGCGTTGGTAAATAACGTAGGTCGTGATTTGGTAGGAAGATATGGGTCGACCGTCTATGAAACGAGGATCGAGGTGATTTGAGTGGGCCGGAGAGGAAGTTGTGATCAGCGAATGTTTCATCGATGAATCTGAGCAGCAGCGGTATCAATCAATCGTGGGTTTGAATGAGGTTTTTATTCTTTGCAATTGTCTGAAAGCAACAAAATAATCATCCGATTTATCCTCGCGAGCGATAACGAGGGCGGAGATAGTGAGCATGACGAGGAATGGTGGGTGGTGAAACCTGCCGCTTTGGTTTCTTAAATTTTCACCAAAGAACTTGGCTTTCAAAGCAGTTCTGAGTTAGAGCAATGACGGGTGGGCGGACAGCGGGTGTGGGCGGCGAGTGCAGTGGCGGAGATCTCCGGTTAATTTCTGGAGTAAGCGCCCAGTGAAGCGGCGTCTGGGTTTAGGCGGTCTTGAGGTCGAGGCGGGCGTTTTGCAGTTCGCCGAAACGATCATCGAGCGCCGGCACTGTCGTCCTCAGCTCTTACTGATGGTCTTGAGGAGGAACATAATTCCTCACTGCAGTGCTTAGGCGTCAGCCTTGTCGAGTTAAGCGTCTCAAGTCTTTGTTGGAGGCGCCGACTCAGCCGGGGGCAGTGGGTTGAGGCGTGGGTTGGGGGCGGTGGTGAGGAGGATAAGCGGCGGTGAGGAGGTCGTGGCCTCGGTGAGTTCGTCTTGCCGTTTAATCTTAGGAGTGGTAGATTTAGAAATGTCTGGAGGCGGGCGGCGAGGCGGAGGTGGTGGTGGCGCCGTGCAGCGTCATCGGTCGACGATTGTCTGCGTCTTGAGTTAGGCGCGAAAGCGGCAGCGATGTGTAGAGTTAAATGCGGTCGTTATTGTGGCAACCGTGGTTGGTCGTCTTGCAGTGTGGCGAGATCGATATCTGGCCGTGAATTAGGCAGGAGGTTAGCTACTCTTTCTTGTGAGAGGTCTTTATAATAGAAACGCGACCCAGTATTTCGATGTTTGATAGAAGTCTAATAGAGAATAAGCAATTTCGGTGAGAGTTCTTGAAGTAGAGTTTTTATGGTAAACAATTAAGTCTAGAAACTTAATAACTTTAAGGGGTTCATTATTTAGTAAAGATCGTCTTCCTCTATATCATGACGTAGAAGGTGGCGATGTTCATTGAAACGGTCTGTGGAAACCTGCGTCTCTCTCTATTCTGTCTCTATCTCTGTAGAGGGTAGGAGATGTTCATTTGAGAACTAGGGCTGTGTAACCTGTAGCGTCTCTCTCTATCTCTGTCTCTATCTACTGTAGAGGATGGGAGATGTTGAGCAGGACATGTAAACCTGTCATCTCTCTCTATTCTGTCTCTATCTCTGTAGGGGGTAGGAGATGTTCATTTGAGCTGGGACTGTGGATCTTCTCTATCTGCATGTGAGGATGGGAGATGTTCGTGAGAACTGAATTTCATGTGCGTCTCTCTCTATTTCTGTCTCTATCTCTGTGGGGGTGGGAGATGTTCATTTGAGGCTTGGACATGTCCTGTAGCGTCTCTCTCTATCTCTGTCTCTATCTCTGTAGAGGATAGGAGATGTTATTTGAGAACAGGGACTCATGGCCAAACCTGCGTCTCTCTATCTCTGTCTCTATCTCTGTGGGGATGGGAGATGTTCGTGAGAACTGTGGCCTCTCTCTCTATCTCTGTCTCTCTCTCTGTCTCTATCTCTCTACATTTAGGGAGGCGGAGATGTGGCTGGAGGCTTCAAGTCAAATCAAATCATGTAATCCAGCCTCGGTCGAGTCCTCTGAACTAGCGGGATCGGTGTGTATGGCGATCGCTTGTTAATGATGTTTTCAATACTTAAGTATGTTTATTGAAATCGTAGCTTTTTCTTTAGTAACAGGTTCTTATTTCTCACTCAGATCTTTCCGGAGGCGAAACAGGAGGAGTTCCGGTTCGGCGCTCGGGGGTTATTTTTGGGGTCAGCGTGTTTTGGAATTGGGCCTTCCATTCTTTCCGGGCCGTAGGGATCATTTCTGTCGTCTTCTTAGCATATTTCGAGACATCGATTGCGGAGTTATCGCGCGCCAAGAACTTGCTGGGAGGTAACTTCAGCCAGGAGTTACCCTGCTTCTGGCATTGTTGTTCTTCTGTTGGTCGACTTTATGGCTTATAGTGGGCTACATTACATTCTTTCACTCTCGATGCTTCGTCTCGAGTTCGCATTAGGGTTATAGATGCAGTAGTATTTATCTGGCATCGAAGAAACGAGGATAGTTAGGTGAGGAGCGAGCCTGGCGCTAATCTTTCCGAAAAGGCGATTCTCTCTTCCTCTTCGCTTCTTAAGTTCGACGGTCTTTAACGATGGCGGAGAAAACTCTTCCATTCTTCTCTGGCGTTAGCGGAGGATTCAAGCTGAAACTGCGCTTAGTCGAGGCCTTGATGGCCTGCAGCGCAGTTCTTGCACCACTGCGTGAATAGCTTATTTCGGATGTCAGCTCAATCGTTCTTTGTAAATTTGTTGTTTACTGTAAACTTCGCAGGCGTTTCACTGTCGTATCGACGGACTTGATCTTAGAGGGTATAGAGAATCACCGGGCTCAAGTCCTCCTCTGGCGGTCTTCTATCGCATTGGCGGCCTTTCGTCGGTCATTCTTCCCGTGGATAGATCCTCTCACTGGTCTTGTGACTGTAGTTCTTTCTGACAGTGGTAGTAGCTAACCTTCTTGCGCACTTGCATGTCATTTGTGCAACTGGCTTCTACTGTAACTCTCAGCATGTTAGGGGCGTCTATACTTTCATATAGCGTGGGTTATATAGTTAATGTAACATTTCTGTATCTATCTTTATTTTTCTCCAAGCGAGAAGCTCAGATGAAACGCCCGTAAGCGAGGATCTCATCTTACATTTAGATAGTATCGCTTTGTTAAGTGTATTTCCTGGGATCTGAGCTCTTTCGGGCCGTATTTGAGGAATCTGGGGTTTGTGGTATTTTCAAAGTGGGGATTGGATTAGTTGATGAAATTCCGTGTAGGCATCGCTGCTATCTTTGCGGTATGTTCGTCTTGGTCAAACACGAGCGATACGCTCAGATAATCCGATAATCTGCTGAAATTTCTCGCGCCTACTCTTCAATTCCGTCGCTGAGAATGTAAGCGTATGCTCGCCCGGTAAGTGCGGAGGAAAACTTGTGGCGTTAGTCGCTTGGGTTCGATATCGCGCATGAATATATGGAGGATAACGTATGAATGTTGGGTTGAGGGGAGGTTTAGAACGGCGATCGACTTAGTTATGATATTCGTCGGTCGAGCGTTATCTGCCGTTCTCGGTTTTAACCGGAAGCTTCCAGCCTCTTCGATCATGCAACACGCGTATGCGTCGTTGTTTAGCGTGTTGCCGTATTACTGAGCGTATTCTGTGTCGGGAAGCCTGCTCGATGGATTACATTGGTAGCGACCAGCGGATTTTAGAGATATTCTTCAGCGTTTTGATTATTTCTCTCAAGGTTGCTTGCCTTTAGAAACGTCATCTTGTCGATTTGGAGGTTGTAAAACGCCATCCGTCATCCAGAACTTCTCGACTTTGGATACTTTCGTCGAAAAGGATTTCCTAAATTGATTCTCTATATCTTAATAGCGCTTTACCATGGCCGACAATGTCGCATGTATTTTCTTAGCATCGTTATCACTTTTTTTGAAAGAGCAGTCTTGGGCATTCATCTTTCCTAATGGAGGGGTCTCCGTCTACTAGGGGTAGTCTCCAAGTCTATGGCCTTAACGCCGTTGGTTGTAGTCGAAGCTCTTTCAAGGAAAATCTTCTGGATGCTAAAATCTTGAATCAATCGTCCGAATAGGTCTTGGACTGAAACCATTCTGAGTTATCAGAACACTTAAGGCCAATTTGGGATCTTGATAAGCCTTACCCCCTCTCCAGGCGTAGTCCCCGTGATAAGATATCTCCTTGGCGTAGTTTCGTGGCGGTATCTGGCCTTGAAGTCAAACCCCGCGAAGTTGGCCTCTTTTGATTGCTTTCACCTCCTCAGGGACATGGTTATCTTTATCGGTACATCGTAAATTCTCGACTTCTAATGCGTGGAAGGCGGATTTTAAATGTTCTTAGAATAGTCAGCTTTCTCTGCTTTCAATATTTCTTTCTATTAGAAATGTGTATCACATAGTTTAGAAGTATCTCGGGATCTTAAAATTAGCGTAAAGTAATGGCGATTTTAGCGAGGCGAAATGAATCGGTGTTCATCTCGCGTATCTGCTTCAGGCGTCGTCGGTGGCGACGCAGTCGAGCTTGACTTGACCATCTGTTATCAAAGTAGAACTTTCTCGCTTCTTGTGAGTCCGTCATTGATTTAATGGTGTATTATACCAGCGGCAAAATCGTGTCTGCGGATACAGCCTGTGTCTAATTCAAAAAACCGTCTTCCTCGCCTCACTTTTCGTATAGAAGAGGTGGAATCCATTCCTTAGATCGATTTTAGCGAGGGTTTTGGCTCTTCCTACCACTCCTTCAACTCGTCCATTCGGGTGAGAATATCGATTGTCTCATTTTTGAAAGATAGGGCAAATGCCCGGTTTAAATGAAATTGAGGAGTTTCACTAGATGGTTTGTTTCTCTTTCTTCTCTTCTTCTCCTTCCTTCTCCGGACGCGGAGTCTGGAATATTCGGTTAACGGAGGCGCCTTCTCATGGGTTTGATTTCCACTACTGCATTTCTTCGAGCTTATCTTGCAGGAGTGTAGTCAGTTGACTCAGTAAATTTATCTCCGGCGAGAAATTTTCCTATTCCCCGCATGAGATCACACTGCAGCTTGAAGGAGTAATCCCTTATGATGCTTCTTCCTCATATCCCGTTCTTATAAGTTCGGTTGGCTTAACGTTTGGGTTCGAACTCGGGTTGGATTCATCTGGTGTATAACGCTTATATCCGGAACCATAATAGGGGTTATATAAAAGCGGGGTTGCTGTCGAGGAGAATAGGACTCCTTCTTCCTATACATTCCTTCTACGAGCAGTCCGATCTTCTTTTACCCATCCCTGTCATATATTTTTTTTTGACGGTTATCTTTCTTCTTCATCTTATTCCTGCTCTGTTCATCACCATCAATTCCTTAATTGTGGGATCATGCCTATCTTCTTTTAATCGATCTCCTCGGGAGATGAAAACTAGATCGATAACCCCATGAGTCGTTCTTGGACCTCCGGAAGTTGGTTGGTCGAGTACCGTTTATCTGAGGAGGATATGGCGTAAAACTGTCGGAAAAGGACTGAAATGACCGAAAGGTAGGTGTATCCTCATTAACTTTGGTTACCTCCTTTCCCTTTCCTAACGCTTCAATAGGCGGGCCGTTCCTCGTGGTCTAGTCTTACCTGATGGCCACTTCAATCAGATTCGCTGACCAGAGGCGATTTCCACGACATTATCCTTACTCCCAGAGATAGGTCTATTGTTCAGGCACGCTCTCGGGCAAATAGACTGGAGAGCAGGCTCAGATGGAATGGATCGGGCTGAGATTTCGCGTGATCCATCGAACGGAATGGATGCAGCGGAGGATCGAAGCAGAGGAGATGGTGGCAGCAGAGCAGAGAGTGGCTCAGGATCTATTTTGAGTCTTGGTGGAATGAGCGGAGGCCAGCTATCCTCCTTGCTCCCTCTACCGACGCGTGGTCACGCCCGACTCTGACCTCATTTGGTGTCCTGACGCGAATGAATGGTATGATAAATGGGGCGATTCGGATTTTTAGAAGCGAATCTGGGCGCTATAACCCTCGAGCTAACTTGGGAGCTATAACCCTTGAAATGAACATGGAATTATCATGGAAGTAAGTCTCCACTCATCCCTTGAAAAGGGACACTAATTTGTTTCTCAGATAGGTTTGGGAGAAGTTTTTTAGATGGATTCTTTAAGCGAGGAGCTTAAAGTTATACTGTAACGGGGGTGCTATAATAGAACACGACCGTGACTCAATGTTTGATAGAAGTCTAATAGAGAATAAACAATTTCGGTGAGAGTTCTTCAAAGAGTAGAGTTTTACATGGTAAACAATTAAGTCTAGAAACTTAATAACTTTAAGGGGTTCCTTAGTAAAGATCCCATCTTCCTCTATATCCAAAGCATAGAAGGTAGGCGATGTTAATTGCCAGGTCTCGCCATAGCTTCAAGATCTCTCTCTATTTCTGTCTCTATCTCAGAGGTAGGAGATGTTCGTGAGATAGCTTCCATCTCTGTCTCTATCTCTGTAGAGGATAGGAGATGTTCATGAGCTTAGGACGCCATGGCCTGCGCATCTCTCTCTATTTCTGTCTCTATCTCTGCAGGGGTAGGAGATGTTCATTGAGCTTAGGACTCATGTGGCCTGTAGCATCTCTCTCTATCTCTGTCTCTATCTCTGTAGAGGATAGGAGATGTTCATTTGAGCTTAGGACATGGCCTAGCATCTCTCTCTATTTCTGTCTCTATCTCTCTCTGTAGGGTAGGAGATGTTGTTGAGCTGAGGACTCATGTGGCCTAGCAGCTCTCTCTCTATCTCTGTCTCTATCTCTGTAGAGGATAGGAGATGTTCGTGAGCTTAGGACTCGCCATACCTTCGCGTCTCTCTCTATCTCTGTCTCTATCTCTGTAGAGGATGGGAGATGTTCATTGAGCTTAGGACTGTGGATAGCTTCTCGCTCTCTCTCTATCTCTGTCTCTCTCTCTGTCTATCTCTGCTTTTTGAGGGAGGCGGAGTAGCCACTTCGGAGGAACTTCCATCCAAAGTCAAATCGCGCAATCCATGCAGCCTCAGTCGGGGTCCTCTGAACTAAGCGGGATCGGTACTGTATGGCGGTCGCTTGTTCTAATGATGTTTTCAATAGACTTAAGTATGTTTATTGAAATCGTAGCTTTTCTTTGGTAGGCAGGTTCTTCTCACTCCTCAAAGATCTTTCCGGAGGCGAAACAGGAGGGTTCCGGCGGTTCGGCGCTCGGGGGTTATTTTGGGGTCCAAAACGCGTGTTTTGGAATTGGGCCTTCCATTCTTTCCGGGCTTGCCAGGATCATTTCTGTCGTGCTTAACGTATTTTCCGGACATCGATTGCGGAGTTATCGCGCGCTCAAAACGACTGCTGGAGAGAACTGCTTCCAGGTTACCCTGCCTTCTGGCATTGTTGTTCTTCTGTTGGTCGCATAACAGCCTTATAGTGGGCTATTCTATTTCTGAAAGCGTTTAAAGCAGGGCGAGATAGCAATAATCTCGTTTGCGGTGGAAGCGGATGGTCTTGTAAAGGCGGGTGGTAAAAGTAGGGTTTGGCGGCGTCGGATGCGGGTATGGTCGCTTGTGGGAGGAGGACAATGGCGGCGATTGTTAGCCACTCAGGTTGGGAAACGTATTAAAGTGTCTTGAACGCCATTACTGGCGTGGTTGTGTGGGTTCGGCCTTAAAGCGGTAAACAATGGCGTCTGATGCGGATGGCGAACGTAATCTCTGGCGGCGTTGGGTAGTATTCGCAGAATGCGATATCTGACGATGAAAAGTCGAGTTAGTCAGCGAGTCAGCGAGGTCAGCGGTCTTCGTAGAAGAGAAGTAACAGCGTATATATTGGTAACCAGCGTAGTTATAGAAGTGGTTCTACCTGGTATGGTATGCCAGGTACGAACAAGTGTGTAGTAGATAAATACAGAAGACGTTGCGTAAGGAAAGAAGAAGAGAAAGGAAAACAGAAACGAAGCGAGGGAGAGCCCCCTATTATACCCAAGGAAACCCTGCGATGACTAATCCTCTAATGAGTCATACCGCGCAACCGAACCGAAACCCATAGAACCTAACAGAAACATCGTTGCTAATCCATCTCCGCGTAACCTAGCGACTCCATCAACCGATCCATGAAAGAAAGCCAAAATGCCATATCACTCGAAAATGGTAGCTGTTAAGGACGAGGTAGGAGTGGTGGTATGGATGGACAGCGCTCCAGTGACCGTTATGACGACAATTCATGTCATAAGTGGCGAGAGATCTGAGGAGTTGAAAACTCGATGGCACCCAGGTGACAAAAGCACAAACGCCACTGCCGCCAATCACGAGTTTCAAGGTGTCCGCCAAAAGGATATGATGATACCTATTATCATTCTTGATTATAACAAGCACAAAGTAGGTGTGGATGTAGCCGATCAATACCGCACCTACTATGACACACAGCTGACGTCACGAAGAAACTGGTATCCCATCTTCTATTGGATTCTTGAGACTGCCCTTATAAACTCTTTATTCATTTACAGAGATCAAAAGGGCAGCGTTGTTGAGCATTTAGAGTACCGTTTGGACATTGCATGGGCGTTGATAGAGCGTGGGGTCAATGATATCAAGTCTTCGGAAACCGGCCTCGGCGTTTCTTGGCGCAAGAGAACCGCCCTACAGAACTCTCTCCACCAACCCACAAGAGAATTACAAAGGAAATGAAGCTTCCAGTATGTAGATTGGCACCGGGCCCTCATCTCCCTGTACATTTAGACAAAAGGGTTCATTGCTTCCTGTGTAGGTGGAACCTCAAAAATATTGGCAGCAAGGCTGAAGGGGGTAAAACTGGAGTAAAATGCGCATCATGTAATGAAGCCTTGTGCTTTACTAAAGAACGAAATTGTTTTCTTAAATTTCATGTATCCTAGCTTTTTTTGCAATTTATCTACTATTTTTCCGATTTTTTATTGCCATTCGTTGCCTACATCGAAGTTTCGTGACATATTTGTCCCATAAGCGGGTACCGGTCCATGGGATAGTTTAGAGGGTGAGTGATATTTCATGATTTGAATATGGCACTCGGAAGGAAAGAGAGTACATAGCCTTACTCCTGATAGAGTAGTTAATGTCACGTGTGCCAGCTCGTTTTGTTGTACTAGCCCGTTCACTTCACGTCACTTCCTTCATACTTCATAGCCAGCAAAGTCATCTCCCAGCATCCGTTCCATCAACACCATGGGGGAGAATCCTTGATGTGCTCGACTCAAGGTAATCCAAGGAGCTATAGCTATTGCGCATGAAAATTTCCCAAGTTTTTGGTCACTGAAATGTACCAATCAAAGAATGGTCTAATGGAAATATAGTGCATGTACGCGCCGGTTGAGAAGTCGTGTGTCAGCCCGGCCCCGGCCACCAAGGTCTTAAGCTCTTGGTTCAAACTAGAGATGGGAGTAGTAATCGGATTATCACTCTTAACGATGGGAACGAGACAAGACGAGACCATTTCGGGTTATTTTCGTCTTGTCTTGGGACTGATATAAGCTAAATTCAATCCATATTTGAGGTAAGAGCCTGTACACAAATCTAGTTTTTCATCATTAATAACACCTAAAAGTAAATATATGGGAGACTAGAAATCATTTGCAAAAATGATATATTGAACTTAAGGCCAAAGTGTACACTCGATTTGCAGTCAATCAGAAGAGGCCTGTGCATAGGGAGCCCTATTTTGAATCATATAGTATCACTCGGAGTCGAGCCCTCGAGATTTCGGAAAAAAAAGGTCCCAAGACATTTCGCCTCGTCCTGGGTCGTCTCGTTAGGTCTTAATCATATAATGGCTCACGGGGTCCAGTGGCCTTGTGGCTTTGCTCCGAGACCATGACCTCGAGGCCGGGTGATACCGAGATCTTGGAAGTCCGAGGAAGCTCGAAACCACCAATCTGATAGGCTTCAAGATGCTTCAAGACCGCCGGGCTAGAGTGTACTTTTTGAATATAATATAGACTCAGGTCCGTATCGCACTAAGTCTAGGTATCAACTCACTATTCCAGTACTTGGCGGTTTCGAGATTCCTCGAGACAGCTCGAGGCCACCCCCCCCGAAACCTCGAGACCAAGAAAGGCCAATATTAAGCAAAACCGAGCGGCCTCCGTACCACTTTCCATCCTCCTCTCGAGCGATTCCGTGGACCACACTAGCCCATCGTTAATCACTATCTAAGTACTTTTTGTTCTTTTTATATACCAAAGTGCGAGACCACACCTTACTGATTTATTTTTACATTAAAGGGAGTGTGGGGTGGTATCTACTAGGTTTTAGCGAGGAAATGATTGCAATGGATGAAACCTGATTCCAGGTCATGTCGAAATTTTGCACTCACGTATTGTAGCCGAATCTGCTATGGGTGTTTTAGTAATATTCTATTGTAACTAGCTATGTACGTATAAAATAGGTAATCACACGCGGAAATGTGCTTGGAGATTATATATGAGTTGGATTGATTACAGTCGCACCTCGCTATGCCGGATGGCAAGAGCCGGACAATTTTCATAGGGGATAGCAAATATTCGCGAGAAATCCGGTATAGCGAATTGATTTTGCAGTAAGAGAATTAAAATCCCAGAGGATTTCGTACGGGACAGCAAGGGATCCGGGATATCGAGATCCGGCATACTGAGGTGCGACTATGATCCGGTCGCAACGTCCGTCCTTGTCCTACGTTACCCTAAGACATATAGTACTGGGACAGAAGTTTTGGTAATATACCTTTTTACAGCCAAAGTAGCCATGTTTAGCTACCCGAAGCAACCACCCAACCTCATCCAAAAAATTTCAAAGTTTCAAGGACAGTTGAGAATTATCCCAAGATAGAGCACAGGGAATTCTAGAATTTTAAGTCCATTCTTCAGGTGTATGCGATCTAGTTTTTAAAGTCATGATTTGAGTGTTTCTGATTTTGTATGGTGTTCCCATACAAATTTTGTGTTGCAACGGCAACCAAAAGTTACCAAAACTTCTGTACCCCGACTGTACATAGAATTATGCCTACACATGAGCGAATAAACCAGAAAGTGCACAATTTCCTGAGCAAGACTTGATATATATAGTTTTCTGAAAATGATATCTACATCTAGAAATAATAGTGCTCGTTGTTGATCCAGACCGTATTAGGTCTGCATATATATGAGCTAAGAGCTTGTATACATGTATGCTCCGTCCCAGCAGCTAACACTTGAGCACCCTTTTCGAGGCGGGCTCAAGAAATTGGCTTGACTCATAGAATATGCATGCCCCGGAAGCTCGTACAAACCTGATTTGGGATCACTCCTGATGTAAAAGTCTTGATTGAGAATAATTCCACAAAACAAACCAAACTTAGGTTTATACTTATTATAGGCCAATAACGGAAGGAAAAAAGAAAGAAAAAAAAAAAAAGAAATGGAAGAGATCATTGGTCGATTGACAAAGACCGTTGGCCAATCGTCATGATTGACTACCAGTTTAGAAACGTCATAAAATAGCGAGTAGTAGCTCATTTTACGAAACAACAAATTGTCTTAGACATCATGTGATAGGTTAGGAGTTAAAATAAACGACCCTGCACCCTGAGTTCGTGGGCCGGCCTTCTACCTTTGGTTACCTGATGAGGTACTTGCCGGCCGGTCAGGACGGCTGTACAGATGCACATGTAGTACTGCAGCTGGGCATTCTGACCAATTGGTGTGGAGTGTAGAACTCAATATGATTCTGGGATATCACCCTTACTTATACTAGACTCAACTTTGTGTAGACCTGAGGATATCTTATAATGGTGAAATATCCGCATCAAAAAAAAATCTTTCTGGGAAATGGTTAATTCCATGTGTACTACTATAGCTAATAGTTCACGTTACTAAAATAGTAATAACTGGTTTTAGATTGTTATGATTGAGTACATAAAGATTCAAGGAGTGATATATGTAAATCAAGAAACAAACCAGACTCAATTAAGAGACCAGAAAGTTTTTCCACAGTAGCAACAAATGAAATATACAAGGAGCGTCCATGAAACCCTGATATCCTCCATCTTCAAATCATCTCATACCATGTGTATACCCGCCGTATGAAGACCGAATGGTCAAACTAAACCTGCTGGAGAGCTCCGTTGACGCACTTGTACTCGCTGGTCTTGTAGCAAGCTTTCCCGCAAAGGTTGGGGTGGGTGGTAGGGCAAAGCTGCTGATCGTTGATGCAAACGTACTAGGGAGACATTCAAATCAGAGTCTTGCTATAAATATATCTATTTGAGAGGACTCACGGAGTTCTTGTCAAAGACTTGACCGTTGCAAGTGGTAACGGGAGTAAGCTGGCCATTCTTGCAAGCATAGGCAGCCGGATTGTAGCAGGCAATCTTGCAGTTCTGGTAGACGACACCGTTTTCAATTGGGCACAAGTATTGTCCTTGGAAGCAGGTGTACTAGTAATCCAACGCATTAGCTATAACTCTTAACTGATTAATTCGCTGGTGTTCTTTACCTTGGTAGGGTCGTACGGCTGGGAACCGCAGTACTTGATCTCGCGCTCCTCAAGAATGGGGCTGGCGAAAATGGAGGTTGCGAGAGCAACAAAGGCAATGATGACAGTAGCGAATTGCATTTTGAAGGTGTAGAGAAGTTTTGAGATGGAAGATAAAGCGAACGGTTTTTTGATAGCGAGAGTTGCTTTTGAAGGTCTTGAGGAAGCTGGATTGATAGATGCTTTGTGTGGAGTGAAGAGCTATTGTTGAGGGCCATCCATCGTGGTTTATATACTTTGAGAGAGATCAATGATCTCGTATTCAGACAGTCACAGCTTTGGTCATTCGGAAGGGTGTACCCACAAGAGGCCCTTGGAGAAGCTTTGCACGATCCTCGTATTCACACCATGCGCATGTACAGGAAAAGTATGATCGCACGATCCTGTTGAAAATTTACAACTCAGGCTGATCGGCCCTTACTTTCGAATTTCTCAATGGTGTGCACTGGTCATCACGCTGGAACATGTCAGCTCGACTATGATGAATTGTAAAAACGAGCTATAGAAAACTATTTCCGGAAATAGATGTAAAGAGACTGGCTGTTTAAGGCAACCCTTGCATATGTACTGTGAAACGTTGAGCTTCTGTCAAGTCAAGCCGTGGTAGGTTCAATTGCGTGAAGAAAAACTTCTAGCTCCCTTGCGTCCATGATCGAGTTCGTCAACTAATTCCTTATACACAAAACTAGAGAACATGAATCCAGCGGCATATCTTGCCACCGGATATTTACATCCCTCTTAATTGTTACATGCGACTACTAGAGATACCTGCTCACTAGCTAAGCTTACGTTACGTTAACCATACGGTGGTAAATGCCTTGAAGATATTTTGATTAATGGGATTAAGCTAGTGACCACGAGATTTCCGATTTACTCTTCTTATAATGTGCTCATCAGTATATATATATGTTTACTCCAAGAACATTGTTTTTTGAACTGTACTAATTTATAGGAAATATTCCCTCTGCCAGTACTTTTTGCCATAATTAATTATAATGTCTTCTTATGCAAGAAACCAAGTTGGAGGAAGTATTGTTTTTACTAAATTTATAAAAATTAACCATAAGATTCTGAGCATTATAAATTATCAACGTAGATCATATTGTGGGTATATGATCGTAATACGAGCATCGATCAATTATATATAGCCAAAGGCCGAGAGTTGGCTTGAGAACCCTTGTAGTACCTGGATACAATAGGAACACTCTTCTCGGCCATGGCACGATGCAGGGTTCAGAGTTGCTTCGAAACTCATCGCTTCTGGAGATAGTGTTCTTAGAGTTACCAAATAGTCATAAACGGCCAGAGGCCTTGATGTAGTGTTACAACGAAGTTGACCAGCTGGCCAGGCCCTGGCCTTGATGTAGTGTTACAACGAAGTTGACCAGCTGGCTAGGCCCTGGCCTTGCAGTATTGCTACCAGACCTGTGCGACTATGGAATTGATACTGTTATTTTTTGGATATTAATATCATTGAGTCCCATATATATAGTTATAACTGTTCAAAACATGTCAGCTAACGGTGTTTCTTAACTACGGTTGATCGAGGTTTAATTTTCTCTGCTACCACCAATCAACCAATTGAATCAGCGCTCATCTACTGTAGGTAATGGCGTTCTGTTGGGAATAGTATCTATGTTAGAGCTGTAGTTCCACAAATCTCTAGCCGTTCTGACTCAGAATGTTAGACTGGTGGAGAGACACATGCGCGTGTAAGCCAGATCTATCGACTCCAGCCCATTGTTCAAATGCCACGCATCCGTCAATATCATGGTAGGTAAAGCTGGAATTAGACCCCGAGGAATCGAACGTCCAATCGAGGGCTCGCTGTATACGGGATGTTAAAAGAAGCTTCTAAAAAAAACGTATTTTAGGTAGGAACCATATTAATTTGAAATAAACCGCACCTGTTTATCCTGTTTGCCGGGATGCAGGTGCTCGCTTTTGATACCCATAGGGCTTCAAATTATGTAATTATGGTTGGTTACAGACTGAGTGCGAAGATATTCGGGACGAAATATGCCCTTTGCGGTGCAAATCGAAACCGACTTTTGTTGTCCCACAGAAACCGTTAATACCTATTGGTGGATCTGGGAAAATATCGCTACCGACTCACTCAAGTGCCCTAATAGCTTGACAGCACATAAATGACTACAACGCGGAGCGGCTGAATAGAAGCACACTTGGAGAGTGTATATATCTAAGTGTACTTATATATCCCATCGACAACGTTCGTTCGTTCGTTTGTTCACATATACGGCATTCTCCAATTCAAAGAGCAATAATAAATTTAGCTATATATACCTTACAGTCCCATAAGCCGCCACCTGGATAAGTATTAACCAGTGGAATGAAAATTATATCGCCGTCTCAGATGGCCGTATATATGCGCGTGTACTCAAGGTAAGAAACGAGAACTAGAACAAGCGCAGATAACAAAGATTTGATTGCTCGAGGTCAGCACAGACTTGTATGCAGCTGAAATTGGTTCCAGGATCGTTTTAGATGCCTCAAAATGCTCATGGTGTGATGCGCCAATATTACAAGCTTTTCGATGTGCGAGCTGGTCATATCAAAAGCCGAGAATTGGGGCAGAAATTTCTGCACCTCTTATTATTGGTTGTTGTAATCTCCCTAACCCTCGAACAGATTATGTATATATAAGAATCTGGGTACACATTGCCCACATCCTGTAGATAAAAGTCTGTATTAACTAGGGTCCTAAAGACATCACCTACTCGTAGCTTCATAGCGTTTCCGAACACGACCAATATTGCATGACATACAAAAAGGTGGATTTGGCGCTTTTTTGTATGGTATGCAATAGCAGTCGTGTTCGGAAACGTCATAAAGCTACGAGTAGATCATAGGCACCTCGTATATATGTGTTATATTTAGCTAGAATCTGGTTTCTTTATAGATTAGTAATCGGTACTCCTGATCAAAGATGCTTCAATCGTGATTGGTAGGTAGCTAGCTGCACACGCAATGTCGTACGATGACATGTAGGTACACAAGTACGAGCTTGCACTAAAAGGAACGAAAACGATAATATAATGTGACGTAGAAATCAGGATCAATAGAGTATGGTCAAGACTGAAACATCCTGAAGGTATTCGCCAAAGTGATTGCCAGTCGTCGAATTGTTTTGCGTCTTGACTAAAATGAATAATAAGGCTTGAATAAAGGGCAAAGAATTCCCAACAATTAAAGAATTGAGAATGAGTGACACTCCATGACTCGCTGCTACCCTCCCGGAATTCAACCCCGTCATCGATTTTTACCTGATTTGCGGATCGCACTATCCTTTCTATGCGGGGTGCATAAAATGGGGCTGAAAGATCTTCATCAACTCCAACCTGATTGGTTGGAGACTTGAATCTTAAACACAACCGAATTAGATTTCCAGTTAAACGAGCAGGAAAAGTTGTTCTAAAGATAGCGAGCTTCAACCTCTTAAATGCGATAACTAAACAACTACACAGGATTGAATACGATCGATAGGTAAATAGTTACATAGAAAAGAAATGTAAGAAAAAAGTCCTTCCAGCACTCCCTCCCGGGCTTCCCGTCTCCCCTTGATCACCTGTTGTCATCATATACCCACCCCGCAATCAATCAAATACGAGGGTGTTACAAACACTAAATACAATTCGCGGTGTGTTAGCTATCGGGTTTGTGCGATGGTTCAGAGCCAAAATATGAATGTGGAATGTACCTGTGAGTAGTAATCGTTGGTCTTTGTGCAAGTCGAACCAGAGGCACAAGTTGTAGATCCAGAGTATCCAATACCACCACTAAATAATTTGCCATAATATCAGACATATATAGCCGACAGTAGGAGCGGGTGGGAAATAATTAGCTTACCATTGGCCGTACTTCGCTACAGCAGCACCAGTAGAAGCTGGAGCAGCGCTAGTGACGACAGAAGCCACACTTGATGTAGTGGCAGCAGGCGCCGCCGACGAGGTAACCACAGGGGTAGTGCCAGTTCCAGTTCCAGTCCCAGGCCATACTGCAGGGCCAGGAACAATGTACGTGGTGGAGGTGTCTGAGGTTATTCTAACAGAAACACCTGGATCAGACATGCTGAAAGCACCAGGAAGGCTGACGAGGTAAGAGCCTGAAGGCGACGCGGTACCGCTTCCAGTGACAGTGAGTTGTGCGCACTCTGGGTAAAATTGAGGAGTGAGTTCCTGGTGAAGAGCTAGGACTTCGTGCTGTACAAGATGAGTAAGTCAATGCTCAACAGGCGAAATCTAGTATGAGAAGCGATTATATATATGTACGAACCCTAATAATATAGTTTCCAGGAGTAAGACTGGCCGGAATAGTTGTAGTCCATTTCAGTGTCTTCAAGATAATACCGTTACCCCATTCTCCCTTGTTGATGGTGCCTGACAAAAGTCCAGCCTCGTCGATTTTGAACCATACTGCACCGCTGCCATCAAAGTCCGCACAACTGGCAGGGCATTTAGCCATATATACAGTTACTGGGCCTTCAGCATGGGTCCATTGGGTCCAGACCGCAGTGATATCAGTGCCAGCTGTGATAGATCGTATTAACAATAGGCCGCAGGAGTGAAGGGTTGAAGGTGGACTTCAGCTATCGGACTCAAGCTTACCTGCAATTGTCGCACTGAGCTGAGAGGTTTCACCAGCGTTGTTACATCTGATGTTCGTTCCAGTAGGAGTGAGAATGGGATCGTAGCTGCTGTATTTTCTCTGGATAGTAGACTGCCCAGTTGCAGAATTATATGGTTCCCAACTATATTTGAATAAAAACATTAATATTTAGTTCATATAAATAAGAAGAAAGCTATATCCATACCCCTTGTATTCAGTAGAACCAATGATGTATTTACCAACACCACCATGCGCAGCAGCTTGAGAGGCCAAGAACGCCAGAGCGGAAAAGATGAGAGATGCAGAAACCATCTTATTGATAATATCGAATGCTGTATATACGTATGAACGTATGGGTGTGTGTATGGATTGATAGTTCTCAATTGATAGCTATAGGAGAGAGAGTTTATCCAACTTATATAGATTTTAGTCCAAGATTTCAGGGGAGAGTTCCCAGGATGAAGAAATGAATATTCTCCCTTCTTTAGCGTACAAGATTGAATTCATCTGTGCAAAATAGTCATGGGGAGCAAAAAAAGCCTTTCGGACCGACGGAATAGCATCGTTGGGTTATTGCCCCTGTAAATTTGAATATCAGCTCCTATATACCTACAAATTCTACCTCTTAATTTCTGTTCAGGTACAACGCCCTCCCTCTGATATATTAACGGTTTTGCGGCCTCGGGCCGTTGGCCCTTCTTTTGTCCTTCTGGTTGTGGTTAACTAAGCCTATTTTGGGTTGGCCAAGCAAGTAGTGGAGACGTCTAGGTTGTAGAATATCAGGTGTTCAAGCTTTAATAATGCTCCGAAGCGCCCCCTCGTGAGTTTCATAGTTATGCTTACTTTATGTGTAGGGTTGTATCTGCACCGTGTAACCATGGGATTTTAGGCTGATCTACGACAGGGAATTAAATCTCCGGCGAATATCTCTGATTAAAGTTTTATTCCATGATGCCTTTTGATAGTTGAGTCAAGTTACTATTAGTTTCCTTTTTTCTATCTGATTTGATTTCCGAGTAAGAAACTGGTCATGAGGATTCGTATACGTGCTTGAGTGATATTAGATCCAGAGCCTGTTGAGTAATGAATAATTTGTTAAGCATTCCTTTGTGATATATAGATATCATTATTTTGGCGTCGGCCCGAGTTCCTTGTGTAAAGGAACGCATAAAAGAGATAACTCTGTTGTTGATATTTGTATTAATCATCGCATATGACTTGAGTGGCCGTTGGACATAATGGGTGCGTTATTAATATTCACACATTTTCTCTGCGCATATTTTCGGGGCCGGAACTCGATATTCCCGTATAATAACTATCCTTATAACGCTGGATATTTGACTTTGAAAACTTGTTTAGCTTCAAGCTCATGCTTCTTATAAGTCATATCCTTCTCTGTAAGGGCAAATGAGGGAGGATTTTGGCAATTATATCAGGCTTCAAACCCGCGTGCAACGCTCGTTAACGCCATAGTTAAGGATTATATTGCTTGATTTTTGACCGGATGTATCGGCTCTTTCATGTAAGTGTTGCATAATATAAGAGCTGACCATGTGTCTCTTTATATTACAGCATACCCCACAGTTGACATATTGTAGGTATCTGTCATTCCTGCGGAACCAAGGTCCCGGGACGCCGTGTCGTACGCAATTGAGGGGAAGCCTACATCCACCTCATCTACTTGTCCTTCTTCTCTCTCCAGAGTAGCGGGTTCTAGGTCCCGAGTAATGTATGCGTAGAAACGAAGATTGATAATCTTCGACTCATGCATGTGGTACCCCAAACTCCGGAATATATGCTGCCCCCGCTCTACCTTACCCCACAGAGACAATGCGTGAAGGATCTGACGGTTTTATCCGGAAAGTTTCTTTAGTCCTTGAGTGCTTGTGTAATCCATTCGAGTGAGCGTTCATGCAGCTGACATAAACCTCCGCTGCACGTGGCGACGATCCACCATCCCTCAAAATACCACGTCAATGATGTCATGACCACCTCTTCTGTTTGTCCATTTCTAAAGACCCCTTCTTCCAAAGGTTAAGAGATAACCCTGAATCTTGGTAGGATTCTGAACGCAACCATGACGACATATCTGCGTACCGTAAATAGTAGTGAGATAAAGTGTTTAGGATCTCCCCGAAATACCCATCGCGGAACCAAACGAAAATCCCCTTTTACCCAGTGCACCTTCTGAATTGATTGAAAAGAATAATATCATAGATACCCTGTAAAAATGTCAAAGTCCGATCTCTCAAGCATAAAGTTATCATACGCAACGCCCTCCTTAGGGATGCACCCCACGCATACGCTCCCCCTCAAGCTCTCTGCCATCTCTACAGCTGGATACCAAGGCTTCGAACTTGGCTTCGACGACCTCCTCTCTTTCGCGCGCCGATATCTTCGAGTCTCAGATCTTGCCGAGGATGACTATGATAATCTGTGCAAAGCCGCTGAAGAAGTCAGACGTCTTTGTGATGAGTTGAAACTTGAGGTACTTGTATTTCAGCCATTCTCAAATTTCGAAGGATATGCGGAGGGAACAGAGAAGCGAAAAAAAGCCTTTGACAAGGCAAGAGGATGGATGAGGATCATGGATGCAGTGGGGTGTGAGATGCTTCAAGTGAGTAGTACTTAACTTTGGCCCTTTGATAATATACCTGGCGCTCTATGAGACTAAGTGAGTATTATTTACTACCAGGTCGGTTCAAACGACGACCCATCCAGCATTTCATCATTCCCCGAAATTGCCAGAGACCTCGCGGCCCTGGCAGACTTATACCATCCTCGCCGTATCGCATACGAGAACTGGGCTTGGGGTGCCCACGTCAATACCTGGGCACATATCAATGAAGTGATAAAGCTCGCTGACCGTCCAAACCTTGGGCTCTGCCTCGATACATTCCAGACAGCCTCACTAGAATGGGGGGACCCTTGTGTTCCTTCCGGGAAGATCGAGAACGCCGACGAGATCTACAAAACCTCGTTAAAGAAGCTTGAGAAAGAAGTGGATCCAGAAAAGATATTCTTTTTCCAGATATCGGATGCGTACCACATGGTGCCGCCGCTGGAGCGAGAGGGGGAGACCCCGCCAAGGGGGAGGTGGAGTCATTCGAGTAGACCGTTGCCGTACCATGGCGGATATTTACCAGTGCTAGATATGGTAAAGGCTGTTCTGAGAACGGGGTTCAGAGGTTGGTTTAGTGTAGAAGTATTTTTGGAGGAGGAGCATTCGAAAGAGCTGAAAAGCGGGTTGTTGGATGGCTGGGCGAAGGAGGGCATGAAGTCTGTCAAGAGACTGCTGGAAGATGCAGAGAAGGGAATATGAGGGGATGATGACGCGATTTTGAGCGAGTGTTCATTAAGAGGAGTACATATGTAGACATAGGATATCTGGAAACTTTTTAATGTTGATTTTGAGCGATTGCTCGATGACTAAAATCACAACTTTCTCCTATCAACCTTGCGTTGTTCTCTCACGCTCATGCATGTTAATATTAAGATGCTGATAATAAGTATAAGTACATATAGACATTTGATGACTAAAGTTAAATAGGTGGGAGAGGCCATAATACACAAGCAAATTATACCCCGTTCCCATGTTTAAACCTGGTCCATCAAAAATAGAGATGGAGACCGGCTTGGCACGAGAAAATGATTCAGTACTCACCTAACCCGGTGCCAAGCGGTCTCACTTTTGGACCAGATTTCAAAGTTTCCGAGCGGAGTTTCGAGAATTGAAGGGATAGTTGGCTTTCTGTGGTGGTAGACTTATTACCCATCATCGATGGACGCTTTGTACGGCCGCCCTACATTACACATTCTGATGATAATAACATGTAGCTGAGAACGGGAACGCACTAGGAGCTGGAATAGATTCACAGAACCCTAATACCTACGGAGTTTCGTTTGTCGGCGTGACATTTATGGGGCGGTAAATGTGTCAAAAGTAATTTTACCAACGGTAGTAATTATTTTACCGGTGGTGAAAATAATACCAGTATTTATACCTTATATTGCTGATTTTTCGGCCAAAAAAGGGCTATATATATAGTGCCAATATATATGAAAACTGTCTACCGGTGGGGAATCTCACCATCGGTGGCTGTATTTCACCAATGGTGGGAAATTTTCATAAGTTTTGGCATAACTGATTGAACATTTACTTGTTTAGTATAGCGCAGCATAAAGACTGAAACCCAGTGCTTATACCACCGGTGGTAAATAATTTACTACCGTTGGTAAAATTACTTTTGACACATTTACCGCTCCATAGACATTGTCCTGGTTTAATTTATACCGTTAAACTTCCTCCGCTGATCAGATTCTTCAGATCCAACTCAAACCCCGGGTGAAGCAAAACAAGCAAGCACCAAGAGCTCTCCACTACATCTTCTCATGCGCCTTCATTATAACCGTAATAGCTTGGCGTTTACGGAGAGAATAAGACCGAACCGAATCGAATCATTTCGTGCACATGGGCAGAACGATCTAGAGCTCCTAAGAAGTATGCCACAATTGTATCGACAAACGAGGTAAAGAGTATATACCTAGTAGAAGCTGATTATTATGACATATAACCTGGCTATCCTTATCATAGGGAGTCCCTATTCGTCAGAGTCAACTTATAGCACCAAGTATTCATGCAAGCCTAAGGGAGAAACCTAGTGATGTAAAGTATAAATCTCTTTCCACCCTGCGTGCTACGATCCAGTGAGATGAAATTAATAAGGAGTTTTAGGGCTCTCAACAACCCCACAAGTAGAAGTCGAGACTTTTGTTGCCAGATAAGAATATAATAAAGCCAGCAATCGTCAAGGCTTGAGAAAGAACCGCAATCTTTGAAAGGCATATATCTTGATACGCATTTCGTTAAGCGGTAATTGTATTCGGGCTATTAACTAGCCTAACAGCTCCTTGATCGCGGTTGATATCGTCCATCAAATTATACCCCACCGGCCAGTAGTCCGACAATGCCATCATGAGGAGGGCTACATACCTAGATACATTTCTCAATATTACCAAAGCTCCCCAAGCAGCGGATACTTCACCGTTCTCGAAAAGACCCCCACGCCAGACGTCATCCATCACGAATGAGTGAATGGGGGCTAGATTCGCAACTGGCGAGTGAGATTCCATGATTTCTTGTGCACGGTGCACCCCCATGTGCACCCCCCGCAGAATCACCGACATATCACCGAGATAACTTGTATGTGATCTTGTATTTTATGCTTGTCTCCCCCGCCATCGTTCCCCGCAAAAAGTACATCGATACTTCCCCGCAAATATATAGATGCTTGTAGTTTACTTACCCTCGGTAGATAATCCTCACAAACTGAAATGTCGATCCCAGTGTATTGCCTTGGCGTGCGTGAGCGGGTACCAACCGTTACACCTACTAATCTTGGTACTGCTGGTTTCATAACTCTTGCCTAAAGCATTCTAACTATTCGTTCGGTGCTAGATAGGTATATCGAACTTTGCAACTGATCCTCAGAGGACCTTAAAGGTGATAGACCACGCTTTCGCTGACGGCCAACTGACACCTCGTTTATCACCACTAGAGAATATTACTAGTAAGCCGTGCCATTTCCGGAAGGCGGGAACGGTTCGGGAGTTTAGCAGTCGTTGGGCTCGATATGGAAGCTAGCATGCGAAGGGCTACCGCATCCAGGATCGAAAACGGGGGTGATCTTGGAAACGTACTTCTTACCAAAAGTCATCACGCGATGAATAACTTTTTTTTTCTTGAAAAGCAAACGAAACAACGATTTCCATCATCATTACTACTTCTGTAAATCGTTAGTCGGGAAGCTGTCCGGCCAAGCTGCGGATAACTTCGGTTGCTTTATGGTACATGTACTTTACGAGTACTGGCACGTACTGTGCTGGTAGGGGAGACTCGGTAGCTGGAGCGATAGGCCAGTTATGGATTGCATGGCTAATTGGCCCATCGTAAGATGCATGTACGATTCGGGTGAGAGTTTTTGGATGGCCTGGTATCCAGAGCGGCGAGAGATACAGACAGGTACACACCCCGGCTCAACAGAGTGGATTTGGATATCATTCCATAGGGCAGGCGGTTTAACATGCCAACCTCGGGCTCAACCCAGCGATCCCGCTATGCTGTGTATGTACCCCGCAAAGATAGCTTGGACGAGAACGGCATGAAGTGAAAGCACTTCATAAAGGATAGTCGCCCCTGGGTTTTTTCTTTCTCTCTCCTTTCCATCATCACCTTTGGTCTTTGCGCTACACACCAATCTTCAACAATCATGAGCACAAACTTTGGTATTGAAGACCAAGGCTCACGGTCTGACTCGGCCTCGAAAAGCAACGAGGCTTCGATACGCGAGGATGCTAGATCGGTCCCTACCATTCGAGATGACGCGTCGGCGCAAGAGACTTCAGAGACACCAACGGTGTGGATGTGGGTTCTGACGTTTGTCGCTGGTATCAGTGGTGTAAGTTTTCTTTCTCCCAGTCCGCCGGCATTGCGCCAGTATAAACTATCGCCAGTATAGCATTGCAAGCTGACATTGGAAAATTGCAGCTACTTTTTGGATACGACACCGGGTATTTAATTCTTCCGAATAACAATCGTCCGGATAGTTGGGTGGAAAAAACTAATAGCGCACATGCAGAGTCATTTCCGGCGCCCTCGTAGTGATCGGCAGTGACCTCGGCCCTGCCGAGCTCTCGAATCAGCAGAAGGAGTTCATCACTGCTGCCACCTCCCTCGGCGCACTCCTGGCGGGGATTGTGGCCGGCGCGCTCGCAGATCAGATTGGTAGGAAATGGGTTGTTGCAATTGCGGATGTGGTGTTTATCATCGGGGCGATTATGCAGGCGCTCTCTGGGAGTGTGTGGTTGATGGTTGCTGGGTGAGCTGACTTCCTTTTTTTTTTTTATGGTCTTGGGTTGGTTACTGACAAATATATGTAGTCGATTTGTTATCGGTATAGGTGTAGGATTGGCAAGCTTGATAGTTCCATTGTATCTTGCTGAGCTTTCACCGGTAAGTATTTGGATTTAAATCTATCTACTAAACATTGATATATCAAATTTGGTTTCTAATATAGCACTGTGTTTGTCATAGGCCAATTACCGCGGACGAATGATCATCATCAATGTCCTCTTCATCACATTTGGTCAGGTTGTTGCCTATGCTATCGGCGCAGGTCTTACGCATGTACACGGCGGCTGGCGCATCATGGTAGGTATCGGCGCTATTCCGGCTGCTCTCCAGTTTATCATACTATACTGGCTTCCTGAAAGCCCTCGTTACTGTATGTAACTCCCCGCGCCCCACGGGTAGTTATAAGCTCTCGGCTAACATAAAATGATGCCGAAAGTGATCCGGAAAGGTATTGAAGGTCGGGCAAAGACAATCTTGTCACAGATTTATAAAGGTGCCTCCGATAGAGATTTGGATGAGAAAGTCGCATACATCAAAGAATTCACCGAGGACAGAAGGCCTGGAACAGCTTCGCAGAAGGCCTGGAGCGACTTCAAGAGTCTTTACACTGTGCCATCCAATTTGAGGGCGTTGATTATTGCGTGCGGATTGCAGGGAATTCAGGTTCGCCATACATATATATACCTACAGTAAGGGATTCAAGCAAGTGCTAATGTGGTTAATATTCTAGCAATTCTCCGGTTTCAACTCCTTGATGTATTTCTCCGCCACAATCTTCAAGAGTGTCGGCTTCGAGAACCCTACAGCTGTCAGTCTCATTGTTGCCGGCACAAACTTTGTCATGACCGTAAGGACCTCCCTCCCCTCCTTTCCTAGCATCACCAACGAAAAACTCACACAATTCCTCCACTAGTGCGTTACCTTCCTTGTCGTTGATCGCATAGGCCGCCGCCGAGTCCTCATCGGCACCCTCTGGGGCTGTGCCGCCGGTCTCACAATCTGCGCCATCGCGTTCCACTACCTTCCCCGCAACGACGCCGGGGACGTTGTTGGCGGCGGCGGCAACCGCTGGGCCATTCTCATCCTTGCCTCCCAGATCATCTACGTGATGTTCTACGCCCTCGGCATCGGCAACATCGCATGGGTCGGCCAGAGCGAAGTATTCCCCTACAACGTGCGAGGCTACGGAACAGGGATGGCAACCGCTACCAACTGGGGTGCGAATCTTATCTTGGGATCGACGTTCTTGACTATGATGGACAAGATGACGCCTAGTGGGGCGTTCGGGTTCTATGCGATCTTGTGCTTCCTGGGATGGCTGTTTGTCATCTTCCTGTACCCGGATCTGAGTGGGTTTACGCTGGAGGAGGTGGCGGAGATATTGGGCGAGAGCTTTGGTATCCAGGAGAGTAGGCGGCGGAGGAAGGAGTTGAGGAGGTTGGGACAGGAGGAGCTGAGGAGGAGAGAGGAGGCGTTGAGGGAGAAGGTCTAAGTAGGTGTGTGGCGTTATGGTCGGCGGCCGCCGTGAGGGACTCGTTTTTGTTTTAATCTGGCACTGGCGTTTGGTCCCGGAGTGTGTGTCTATATACCACAGTCAGTTATGACTACTACGATTGTGATGTCTTGCATGTATATATAATGTTTGGAACCCTTCTCTGTAAAATCTAATAACGGAGTCTTTTATTATCTACACAATTACTCCGATTCCCATATCAAACTTATAACATACCATTGCACTAGGGACCTACATACATATGTTGGTTTTTTCTTCTTAATTTGGTCATGGATTCTCACTCGGGTTTTGAAACGAAACTAGCGGAGGTGATTAAGTGGTTGAGGACCGACCGGCGGCGGAGGTAGGATTATAGTCCGCCCGGCCCACTTTTTACAGGTTTTGTGACTTTTTGTCGGATTGTGGTGCGCTGTGTTCTGAAGAGATGGGCCGGAACGTTCAACTTGAAAACGTACAGCAGTGCTAGCTGGCTGGAAAATTTTCTTTTTGCGTTGTTTACAGAAGGGACTTGACTTTCTGTGATGGATAAAACATTTTGATCGTTCCTCGGCCGCGGCAGCGAGAGTGAGAGTGACAGTGGGAGTGTATACATTTGTTCACATTACCGGATTTTTATAATTACTCCAAAGTGCTATATAAATATCTAAGCTAGCGAGAGCAAAATATTGCCTACTGCTTAAGCTTAGGCCACCATCGAATCTCATACTTGTAGAATATCGAATGTCAAAATTCCATATCAGAAAACCGGGGATTGTTGCCTTTGAATTGTGCAAACAGTGCTATTTCAATATCAACAGCCCCCCCCCCCCCCCAAAAGTCCCCCCCCAGCAATCATTGGCACGCCCAAAGCAGCATCCCCAGGCGAGACGCGTTCCCCTCGCAACGCAACGCAACGCGTAAATTGAAAGTTTCCCCTTCCTCGCTCCCCTCTTGGCACGCACCACCTCTCTTCTTCTTCTTTGTGTGTGTCTCTCTCTCTCTCTCTCCCAACCTCAACCTCCAACTCCAACTGCGACGGTCCTTACCACGGTTATCCCCCCCAACCAACACACAGAAATGGCAGGCACAGAGGCGCAAAAGATCCTCAGGCAGGAGCTCAAGGAGTGGGAACGCGCGTTTGCGGACGCGAATGGCGGCAGGAAGCCGACGCGGGAGGAGATCAAGAGGGATAAAGTGATTGGTTAGTGTGCATGTTTGGGGTGAAAGTGGTTTGGAGATGTGCAGAGAGTGAAGCGGGGGGGACATGGGATATGAAAAAACAATGGCTAACAAGAACCGGTCTATATACAGCTGCCAAATACACCGAATACTACAAGATCCAGCCCTCCTCAAAAGCGCCAAAATCAAAGTCCTCAGTACAATCCACCGATCCACTAAAAAAGCCCCGCGACCCCTCCAAATTCACCACCACCACCCCCACCGCAATCCCCTACGACCCCACCAACCCCTTCGCCTCCGGCCCCTCCCCCAGCAGCAGCAGCGTCAAGTCCACAACCACAACCACCACGATCCCCTCCCGCCCCACAACCTCCACCTCCGTCTCCACCACCTCCCTCTTCCGCACGCCCTCAAAGCCCTCCCAGCTCCACAAGGACCTCTACGACTCCCCGCTCTCCACCCGCGGCCGCCGCCTCTTTGGGAACCGCATCCGCGACTCTGTCGGCCCTACGCCGCAAAGGACCGGAAAGGTCCTCGGCATCTTTGAGTCCTTTGGCGCCGCCGCCGACACCGACATCGACTTTGACACCGGCGCCGCCGCCGCTACCCCATCACACAAACGGACGCTGCGGCCCTCGCCCAGAAAGGCCACCTCCACCACCGCCGCCGCTGCTGCCTCACCGGCGCTCTCGACGCCGCGCAAGCGCAAGGCGGGGGAGATGAGGACCCCGAGGACGCCCGGGACACAAAAGACGCCCGGCACGCAGCGGGATGTGTTTTCGACGCCGGCGTTCCTACGGCGTTCGTTCATTGGGTCGTTGGAAGAGAGCCCGGCGGTGGTGGAGCCGCGCAGGAGGCGGCCGCTGGTGAAGGGGCTGAGTGAGATGGTGAAGGAGCTGCAGAGGTGGGAGGATGATGCGCATCGTGATGATGAGGAGGCGATGCGCGAGATGGAGCGGGAGATGGAGGGGGTCGGGGCGAGGGCGGGGGCGGAGGAGGAGGCGCCGGTGAAGAAGAGGGTGCTGGAGGTGGAGGCGGTGGTGGAGATGGAGGAGAATGATCCGGAGACGGGGCTGCCGCCGTTGCCGGAGGGGGCGTGGAGGGAGGAGCGGCGCGTGGAGGAGGAGGAGAGCGGGGACGAGAAGGAGGATAAGGGGCGCAAGTGGAAGAAGAAGGGGCTGAAGAGGCAGCATAGGCGTGTTATCAGTATGTTTCCCCCTTCCCTTTCACTATGATTGTTTCTCATTGCTAACGAATTTATCCACCCAGTGCGCCCCACCACCAAAACCACAGCAACAGCAACAACAACAACAACAGGCGAAGCCTCCGCCCCGCCGCCACCACCACCACCAAAGCCGGAAGACGCAGAGCTGCCCGGCGCGGGCTATTCAGACGAGGACCTGTCGGATCTTGATAACCTGCCCGACGAGCCAGTGGCGAAGGTGGTTGCCGTGCCGGTGGTGGTGGAGCGCAAGGCGAGGAAGATCTCGGAGGCGGCGCATGCGAATTACCGTAGGGTTAATATTAGAGGCAGTAAGGGCGCGAAGGCGGTGAATGCGCGGGCGGGGAGATTTCGGGGGAAGAGGCGGTAGTGGGGGGATGGGGGGGGAGGTGTATATGGGTTATTGGGGTCGCTGCGTGGAATGTTGGAGTTGGCTTTTTTAAGGCGGTGGTTTGGCCGTCGGGGTTGGGGTGGTTTGGTGGTTTTGGTCACGCTTGTATAGCATTGTAGCAGTATATGTATTTTTTTTTTTAGGCTACTAGGTGGTTTTGGTAGTGGTACTGGGGGTTGGAATATACATAGCTTAATTATGGAAGGTCTTGATTGTTTTTCTTTCTTTTTTCTTCTGGGGGTTTTTTTTGGGGGGGGTGGGTGTTTTATTAACAAGATGTTCTAACCTGCAGTGGTGCACTGGCAGAGATCTAGAGGTTAAGATAAACGCGCCTCTCTATTTAGGTACATGTATGTAGTTTTTGGTCTGGCCCTTGTGGGGGGTTGCATGTGTGTACTTGTAGTTTTGAGCGGTGAGGAGCGGTGAGCAGTGAGTGGTGAGAGGTGAGTGGGTTAGGGCTTTGAGGGTTTTCTGTTGTAATTAGGCACATGTATGCCATGCCATGTATTCCAGCTGGGAGTAATAATTAAAAACCTCATCTTACGGGGAAGAAAAAAAAAAGATTCAAGACTTTTCGCACATGTGCCCACCGTACTTTCCAGCGCAAACCTCTCTCAATCCGACTACTAGCCCCGGCGGGGGGTTGACAGTAAATTAATTAAAAACTTTTATATATATAAAAAAAAAAAAAAAATTATGACAGGCCTAGCTCTAGCTGTACGTACAAATAAAAAAAAAATTGTGAATGAATACATGTAATCTTAGTCACAGTCCCTGGTTCGCACGGTCGAGTGAGAGTTCATGATGCAGTCTCCCCCCCCCCCCTCTGTACTATGTTTTTACCTGATGTATGCCGTTTCCCAGGTCCTCGGCTTCACTTGTATGTACATAGTCTTCTGGAACAACAGCTAGCTTGTATATAGTGGGCACTATCTGCATGGATCGATGGTAGAGTCGTAACTGAGCACCCAACGCACGTGAACGGCCAATGACCACGTGCACCACAAATAACCACCTCCCCTGTCGAGAATGGGGCAGCAATGATGGTTATATGGTTAGCTGCAGCGGGCTGGCGGATGCGTTGTTTGTTGTTGTGGTGGTGGTGGGACGGTATCTGTCATTATGGGCTGGTCAAGTAAGTAGCTGGCTAGACTCCTCCTCCTCCTCCTCATCCTCCGTTCTTTGCAAAATAACAATCCACAACCACCACCACAACAACAACACAAGCCTCACGGCCGTCTCACTCTCCACTACATCACAAGCTCACAAGCTCACCGCCTCACCGCCTGCGGCAACCTAACCTGCTGTCTATTACTTTAATTGTTTAGGACTTTTGTGGATACCCCTAATAGTACATTGCCAAACCATCCCCTTTCCTTTCCTTTTGCTTCTCCCACCCACTAGCCAGTAAGTTGACACACCAACTACCTGCCAAACTCTGGCTTGTAAGCCCGGATGCCCTCACGCATAAACTCCCTCAGCGCCATTGTCGCATATGTGCTAGTTCCCAGACACATCCTCAACACAACCGCCGTCTTTTCCCCCCCATCCCCATCCCCATTCCCAGCAGCAGCAGCAGCATCCTCCTTCCCCTCCCCTTTCTCCCCCCCATCCCCATCCCCAGCAGCAACATCCTTCCCCTCCCCCTTCTCCCCCGCCACCAACACCTCCAAATCCGTCCTCACAATCTGCTCCACCCCGCTACACCCCCGCACCTCCACCACCTCACACCTCCCGCCCAAAAACCCCGCCACAACACCGCGATAGCTCCCCGGCAGACTAAACTCCCGCACGCCCCTCTTCATGTCCAGCGGGTCCAGGCCGTGCGGCGCCATCACGCGCTGATACACATGCAGCAGCTCGTTCTGCGGATACACCACGTCCCACCCGGGCGTCGGCAGGACAATGTCGCGGATGCCCCACTGCCCGCTGGCCGCCTCGGCGGCAGACAAGGCGCGCGCGCGCTGGAACGCGCCGGGTGTGCGCCGGCTGCCGCCGCTGCGGCTGGCGGTGGCGGTGGGGGCGTGGACGACGACTTCGCCGTTTTGGTCCACCTCGATGTCATCCGTAGCGGGGGCGGGGGCGGCGGTGTCCAGCGGGATGAGTATCAGGTCCCCTGGCAGCACGTGCAGCCCCATGCGCACGCGGGCGCTCGCAACGTGGTTCCACACGTAGCTCTGCAGCGCGTGCACGTACATTGTCTTGAGGGTTCTGGGGATCGTGCCCAGGGCCGCGCAGTAGTCTGTTGATGCGGGGCGGGCGGCAAAGTAGTTTATGATGGCGCTCTCGGCGGAGTATTTGTAGGGGATGAGGTTTGCGGCTTTGGCGTGGTCGCCAGAGTTGAATGCGGCGATGGCGGCGGCGCGGGCGATGTCGTCTCGATTGTTGTTGTTTTTGTTTGTGTTTTCGGCGGCGGCGGCGGCGGCGGCGGAGGGCAGCAGCGCGGGGTCGTAGTGCAGTATCTGCCCGACAGCGCCGTGCCAGTCGCCGCGCAGCAGCTTGACGCCAACCTCCCACGTCCCGACGGTGTAGCTGCCAAAGCGCTGCAGGCCAAAATAGTTGACAAAGCCGCCCTCCCTCACGCGGTGCACAGCCTGCTCCACAAGCTCCTTCAGCGGCCGTGTCTCGCCCGGCGCAACCGCGCACTCGCGCAGCGTAATGACAAACTCGTTCCCGCCCAGATCGCCCAGCTCCAGCCCGTACGGCTTGTACTCGAAATTGCCCACGCGCGTGCCCGCGTGCAGCGCGCCCGCCGCGCCCTCGGCGTTGAGCCGGGCGAGCCGCGAGGCGTCAACACGGTACACGGAGCACCGCTGCACCGTCACGGCGCGCTTGTCCTTTGTCCCCGCGAAGCCGATCTGGCTGTGGGCGCCGCCGCCGCCGCGCAGGCCAAGCAGCTTGTGCACAATCTTTGTGGCGTGCATGGTGTCTTTGTTTTCCTTGTAGAGCAGGAAATGGCAATAATCACCGCCTCTGTCGGCAGCCTTTGTGGCCGGGGCCTTTTGTCTTGCGCCACCACGGTTACCGCGGCGCTGGCGCGGGCCGCGGGAGGAGGCGGCGGCGGCGGGCTTGATTGTGATTTTGTTCTCGTCGTCGGCGAGGGTTGTTGTCTCTAGCTTTGACGAGAAGAGGCGGCGGACGAGGGCGTGCAGCGTTGAGCGGGCGTCTTTGGCGGGGATGGCGGGGGTGGTGAGTGTTGTGGCTGGGAGCTCGGCGGGCGTGGGCGCGGACACGATGGCGCGGTAGAGAGACACGCAGGAGGAGGCAATCTCGGCGGTGGCGAGGGCTGAGAGCGCGGTAAAGTCGTCGGCGCTGAGCTGCGGTGGTTTGTTAGTGATTGTTTGTAACAAGAGGCTGCGCGGGGGGGGGCCATACCTCGAACGCCGCAGCCTGCGCCGCTTTCGCCGCCTTTGAAGCAGCAGCGGCGGCCGCTGCAGACGCGGGCTCCGGTATATGCGGCGCCGGCGTGACTCGCGGCTTCTCGTTCCCGCTCCCGCTCCCGCTCCCGGCGGCGGGCTGTCCGTCGACCGTGAGCTTTGTCAGATGCACCACGTTGCCCTCTTTGTCAATCTCGTTGACCAGAAAGTCTGTATATCTATTTTCCCCTCAGCCAGCCCCTCTTTCTCACTCGTCTCTTCTCTCCCCCGGGCCATAAAACTACATGTAGCCAGCACATACCTCTGCTTCAACACCCCGCTCCACCCACGGATCCCCGCATCAACATACTCTGTAATCCCCACCGCGCGCTCCAGCGACACTGTATCGGTCAGTGACACTGCTTCTTCCTCCTCCTCCTCCTCCTCCTCCTTGGGCGGTGGAATTGAGACTGGTACCGGTTCTGGCTGTGACTCGGCGGCGGTGACGTCGAGTTTTACACGTTTTGCGGGCGGCGGGGTGATGGCACGTGGTGGTGGGTCTGACATTGTTTTTTTTGGTGGGTTGTGTGGAATTGGAGTTGTGGATGGGCTGGATGGATGGATGGATGGATGGATGGATGGATGGGCTGGGCGAGAGGGCATGGATGCATGGATGGATGATCATGCAGCCCGCAGTAAGAAGAATCAACTCTAGTAATTGAGGATCCCAAAGCATGGGAATGTGCCCCCGGAGCAGAGTAATCCCAAACCCAATCAATTGGCCGGACCCTCAAGATTCATCAAAGAGTAAAAAAAATAAAAGTACCCTCGTTGCATATATAGGAACCTCTTCGTAGAAAGCACAATCTAAAACATATGAATCAGCCGGGAATCGAACCCGGGTCGGGCGCAAACTTGTTTGGCAAGCGCCCGTGATACCACTACACCACTGAATCGTGTATTTTTTAATTATATAAGCCTTGTAATATGTATATTCAGTTTTTACCAACTCCTCTTTGTGTATTCAAATTGCCAACTCCGACGCCGATAAAATATAGGACCCTCGCTCATAAAATAAAGAAGAAAAAGACCAAGATGAGGGAGGAAAGAACGCAGAGTTAAAAGATGCAGCGTTAAAAAGAATGCAGAGTTAAAAGATGCAGAGTTAAAAGATGCAGAGTTAAAAGATGCAGAGTTCAGAAAAAAAATGCAGAGAGCCATAATAATGCAGCGTAAAAAAAGAAAAAGACTGGTCAATGGATCGATAAAAAAAAAAAAAAGTAGCGCCAACTGGGGGACACGATATTCACACATTCACACAGAAACAAGAAACCTCAATACTCTGCCAACGCCGGCCCATCCCTACCAACATGCTTCCCATGAAAGCCCAGCGCGACAGCTGTCTCCATCTCCGCTCTCGCAACCTCACTCAGATCCCGTGCGTCCAGGACCAGCAGGTAGCTCTTCTTGGCACGCCCGTCGAGCACCACAGTCAGCAGCACGCCGTCATCTTCTGCTGCGTCTGGGGCCGGTGAGGGCACGAATATGCACTCGCCGGGTGTGTGCGCGTGCTCCTCCCAGATCATTGTGGTGTGGGTTTTGGAATCGTATTTGGCGATGCCGTCGAGGAGGGTGGATTTGCATCTGTTGAGGAGGCCATATGTGAATCTGTATATCAAAACGAGTCAGTCAATATTGCAAATTTATCGTTTTTTTTTTTTTAAATATGATTGGATACAAACCTATGTGGTAGGGTGACAAAGTTCGGATTGATTGTAGGCAGCTCCATCCCTACCTCATTTCCCATTTTCCATTCCTTCACAGCGTTACTCCCACTGGTCCTCGTATCCATCCTCCACCTAGTAAGCACCGCCCGCCCCTTCTCCACCCACTCCCACGCCGACTTCTCATCCCCCTTCAGGTTGCTGACGTAAAATTTCTTGAGCACATCCATATCCCCATACACCGGCACCTCCGCGACAATCTCTTCCCCTTCCTCCCATGCATTTACGGTATGGAATGCAAAGAAAGCCTCGCCGGGATGCGATGACACGACACCCCTCCTGCTCTCCGTGCGGTCAATCACGTACCACATACTTCTTTTCCGGGAATCATAGGGGTCCAGTGCATCCATGATATTGCGGTGATACAGCATCTTGATGCCCCCGCAAGCGTAGTGTGACCCCCAGACGCAGAGCACCACATATCGTGGCGTGAGGAAGAAGGAGTGGATATATGCCCCCGGTGCATCCGTGATTGTGGCTAGTATATCGGTTTTGCCCGTCTCCTTAGCCACTTTGAAGATGCGGTATATCGGTTTATGCCCGAGAGTGAGGTTGTAGTTGAAGACATCACCAGTCACTGGACATGTCCTTGAATGTGATGCCGAGAGTGGGCCAGAAAGATCAGGGTGCAGGACAGCTTGCTTTGCTAGGCCAACTGGTTCAAGGGTTTCTGGGTCCAGTCGTTGCACTGCTGCGGCATCAGTCTTGATATACAGACTCCGGCCCTTTTCGTCTGCTGGGTATCCTGGGTAATCCGTAGACACAGTGACAGCTATGTTCACGCCATCAGGTGTTTTTATTTCGGGCCTTGGGGCGAATGTGGCCACAAACTTTCGAAAGAAGCTTTGGCATGGGTCACGCTGGGCGAACGAGAAGCCAGAAGGTATCTTTCCAGTTTCACGGATGCCCCGGAGGACTCCGTCGCATGTGTGGCGGGAGTTATAGAGTACTTTCTTTGGTGATATCAGGTTGAAACGATGGGTTTGTGCAAAGGCATCGAACCAGTGAGACATGCTTATTTCTACTCCCTTGTCGGTGGTGGTTTGATATCCTCCCGGTCCGGTACGGTAGAGTACCCCACTAGAGAAGTATTGTTAGTAAAGAACTCACATAGCTATAAAGTAACTAGCTAGAGGAGAGCTTACAGAGCATATTCGGGGATTTCCCCAGTAACCTTCAATTCGACTGGTGTCCTCTCCTCATGGAACACTTCAAACTTCATTGGATATCAGCAATCATGATCAAAAAGAAAAAGAAAGTCAAGATAACAGTATAAAAAAAAAACTTACACCCTCGGAATTCGGCCAATCATTAAAACTTTCCTTCTCAGTTTCACTTGATATCGGAATTTTATCTGTCATAGCAGTGGGGGTTCTTGATGCTGTACATGTGCGTGTACTAGAGGATTTAGTAGCAAACATTGTAAACCTTCGTTTATTCCCCGACGCCACTGGGTCTTCGCGAATTTCAGACATTGATTTTCGAGACCGCTGCTTTTTCTTGAAGAGCCGGGAAATAATTGAGGAAGGCATCGTGGAATTGAAGAGGTGAAACTTTCTCTGCTGATAGTGGTGAGGGCTGTGGTGAACTTTCTATGTATGTACGTAGTTAAAGCTCACGACTTTTTTTGACTTTTTTTCGTTAATTAGTAGGTACAAGTACCGGATCGGATGAAAAGAGTTCCCATAGCTTCTTCTCTATATAAGGCACGCACGCATCCAACTCCTATCCCGTACTTGGCTTTCTCCTCTGACGTTCGTTTAAAAGGTAAGTTTTTTCTCGTTATCGACGTTACAGTTGAGCCGCCCCCCGAGAGAAGAGGCGAAAGGTTCCCGTCCCCTTTGGGGAATTTTAATCGAAGGATCAGACAGAATGTAATCTTCTCTCGGTAGGTAGATAGATACGCGGGAGCCACTGCAAAGAAGAAGAAAAAAAAACAAGGGTTCCCAGCTCATAAACGGCTTTAGGGCACCAGTTGCGGCAGTTGATTATGGCTCTGAGCTTCCTGTGGTTCGCAATTTGATAGAAAAACCTTCAACCCTGGGGGATTTCTATTGGGAGGGAGGAGAGCGAGGGATACAATGGCCGTCTCCATGTGGCCAAAACTCGATAAAGCCCGGTGCATCCACCCATTAAGTGTCAAAACACACGCTAGTAGAAATGGGGTAATTAGATGTGTGAGGGAATGTTCTTCGATTTCTCGATATCAGAAGACAGACCGGATCTGATAGGATCAATTTGTATCAAAACGTAACGTATGGATCTAAGACCTCTATTTGTTGTAATTGCTGATTGTGGCAAGCCACTTGACCAATCAGCCATTGATATCGATTCGTGATCAATTCACGTGGCTCGATATAACTAGAATTTCTCTGTGATTGCATGTACACAGATAGAGCTTGGCCGTCTATTCATTCTGCAATTGTAGGTTGTGGTGATGATGGTGATGATGATAAATCTCTCTGCTTAAAGGAACCAGCGAATGTGCTGGTCAAAGTGCTGGTGGAACAGCCATCAATACTGCCAATTCCCGCGAATGTACACCGTTGATTGGGTAATTAAGCGAGAAAGGAACCAGGGCTTCGGGAAAAAACACATTTTAATAAGATCTTCGCGTCCGCCAGCCAATAAAATGCACGCACAAGCGAACGTTACATACCTTACTACTGCCCAAACAGACATCGTGAAATTAACGGACCGCGGATCTGAGTGCGGAGAGCTCACTTCTAGGCCCCACATATGTGACCTTGCCTTAATTCTACCTTTCGGCAAGCCGAACAAACAGAACAACAACAATAACAACAACAGCAGCAGACGCTATTGGTAGTGCCCCCCTCCTGATTCGACGAAGCTGTCTTATTAACCTTCGGGAATATTGCTGTATTCTGACCTTTCAGACTGGACCTTTTCTTATTCCTGTGTCACTACCATGCAGAGCAGTCCTCGTGCACTGCGCACAAGGAAGCCAGGCCCACGTCCTTGCAACTTGTTTAGGAAATACCTAGATACGTCAAAAACCTTATCCTAGTTTTTTCACCACTGAAATTGCGGGGGGGGGAGGAAGGCCATGTCGATCCTTAAAGAGATTCAACGCCATACAGCCAGCCACTCATTCTATGTTCCGTGAACCACCAAGCTACATATCCAACGGTGATCACATTTAGAAATCATGTCCGAATAAAATTCTCTACCCAATTGCACAGTAGCCAACATCAACCACCCCCCATCCCGATGATATCACATTCCCAATGATTGGCGACGATGACTGGGGCGATAAGTTCTGCCCCCCGCATGAAGCCGAGTGAGCAGTTATGATTCCTTAGACGACCAGCTAGCTGGATACCCCACTATACCGGAAAAAGGTATTCTTCCCCTCGAGCCACCAAATCACGCAATCCGGCTCCCCGCGTGGGTTTTGGGTAACACGACGTCAAGTACCAAAGTGTAGAATTCCTCGCTTGTTCGTCTCACGATATTTAAATCGATAGGCACGCACATATCGAGGGATGGGGCCGGCCTTTCTTATGACTGGGTTCAGTAAAGGCCAAGCGAATGAGGATTTATGGGGAATGCTGATGATGAGAGGACACAAATCAAATATTACCCGTGGAGATTTCGATAGAACACCATGGTCTTGAGTCTGGCTTGATGACCGGTGAAGCAAACTGTTCGGACGACCGTATCTACGACGCGGATTTTTTTTTAGCCTGTCCTACAACCCTGTGTTACGTCCTTAGCTGGAGCTGAAGAAGGTTACGAAAAAAGAAAACACGAGGGGAAAAAATGCGCTTGGGGACGTTGCTGTTGAACTGGGTGGCGCCACATACATAGGTAATAGAGGAGACTACTAAGAAATATCGATGGTCTCAGGTACTCAAGTGCACGCTGCTCACGTTTGGTCTATGTAGGAGATGCAGATCACCTGGCTTCTCGATATGGCCAAAACAGACGAGATAAACGGGCGCTTTGACCGTGCATGCCTCATGGTTGGAATCTCAATTATGCGAGTGACTTTCGGTGATTAAATATGAAAAACACGCTCGAAGTCTGACCAAGAAAAACAAGAACCCCCCACATTTCTGGAATTATGAGATCTCTCTGGAGTCGAGTCTCAGCTTAGATCGAAATTCCTACCGCCGTTGGGCCCTTACGTACTCATAGTTACTGAATTCGAGTAACCAATGCAAGGCAGGCGAGACTGCACTTTGCTAATTCTCCGTCTCAAGAGAGGGGACATCATTCGGATAACCGAGAGCCTAGATTTAAGCTCTCTCCGATCTCGAGGCGGTTGGGGATTTGGGAGGTGCGATCACAGGCAACAATAGCCTTGGGTTAGCAGAGGCCAACCGACCATCTCTCCTAGGAACGTATATGTACTTATGTATAACGCTAACATGATATGAAGTAACATGTATTTAGTACCGCCACCAACAGTTTTGCTTTGGAAGAAACCACTTCAGGGCTTAGCCGTTTTAAGCGGGTTGGGTTTCTATGTTACGGACGGTAGATCTACAACTGTCGTCAGTTAGAACTACTAAGTCAGAACGCTGGATAAGAGTTGCGCTTATGAAACCATCCTTCAAATCTTGCTTTTTCAACAGTCGCGTTTTGATATCAGGCAGGCTTAGCTTCTGTGTCTTACCAAAGCCATGAATGTTGCTCTTCAACGTATTCCAAGGTCAAGTAAATTGGACCCACTTGTGGAAATAATGGTATCACAGTGATAATAATAATGGTATCGTAGATGCCATATTAGCTTGAGCTCAATGTGTGATTATTTGATGCTCTCCCTCTTCCTTCCATCTTTCCTTCCATCTTTCCTTCCATCTTTCCTTCCATTTTTCCTTCCATCTTTCCTTCCATCTTTCCCTTCATCTTTCCTTCCCACCTTCCCATTTTTCTTCTCCTTCCTATTATTTTTGAGGTCTAAATAAAACAGCCAAGATAATCACGGGTCTTTCCAGAACTACACGTAGCTATAATGATCCCTTAGAGCCGTTGATCTATCAGCTTGTATAAGGCAAACTAGGAATTCTTTACAATTGAATGACACTACTATATACATAGGATGGAAGATGGGGAAGAAGGCCCATAGCATATCATTTTGATTTATCAATACTGTATCTCTTGCGTATATAGAATGAACCAAGATAGATGTTTTGCACCGCGTGATTCATGAATGATCACTCGCCAGCGAGACAGACAAACACAAGGCTGGGAGTACAAGAAGCTGGGATTAAACCATTACTAAGACTGTCAGAAAAAAAGTAGATGTCACCTGCTTATATAAAAAGGGGCTGGCTATATGCTAGTAAAAGACAAAAAATTAGTCTTGCCCTGATTTAGATTTGAACCCGGGTTTCCCCCATAACTCTTTCGTCTACATGCTGATTTTAGGCGAGTTACCGTTACACATCGAGGCTTATAGATGATAAACCTATTCTAGGTACATGTAGCTAGATAGGCGAGACGGATTGTTCGTGCAGCACCTGGGCCTAGCCCCTATCAGGTCTCCTTTTGGAGTTCCCACAATATCTAATGCCAAGGCGGTCTAGGCATCCGTTTTTTTCTTTGCTTTCTTTTCCGGTAGGCGTTGGCAGGTGGTGGCAACCCATCACAGAGACCAACTCTCAAACCATCTTTCGAAGTTTATCGTAGCCAGGCAATATCATTCCTCCTCCTTCATTAGAGTGAGCTAGCTCAGTCCTGTCACCCCATCATACACTTTCAATAGCCAATCTCTGGAAATCTAACCTCCATTTCAGCTATCGCCTCATCTTCGTTTCCACGGCCATCAGGGATAACCACCTCGTGGCACTAACGAGTAACGATGAGGAGGTCATAACGGCCATAGGAGAATGATGATAGTGGATCTATATTTGTGTAAAAGCTATCTAGACATTTAGGTCATGTCGGAGTCGTACCTGCGTTGATACTGATGAATGGCGACTAGACGGTCATCCCATGCACAGCCTTATGTGCTGCTAGCTAATTTTGAATCATTAGATAGATTCTTGCTAGTTTAGCTATCCCGTATGTGTGGTTTCGTTGTGTAGAGATTGTGTGAGTTGAGTATGAGCTGAATGAGATTTTGGATATTAATCAACTCGATGAACTTAACTTCGTTCATCAGTGAGAGAACAAAAAATAAAGTTTAATCTTATCGGTGAGCCAAAGGCTGACAAGCAAGCCAGACTCTGAGTTGGTGACTCCTTGACCTTTTTTGGCGTCCATCAATTGCGAGATAGCGGTAGGTTTGTGTGCTGTAATTTCACCGATAAAGGGGCTTTATAGGAGCGAAAAAAATTTAGGATGGGCACGTTCTTATGGCTGTCCGGGCCCATCAATGCTTTGGTGTCAGCAGAGGAGTCTAAATTTTTCTTGGTCCTGTCAGTGATCTGGATGGGTGCCAATTGGGCACTAGCTAGTACATGTCTAGGCATTGTAAATATAGAAGGGTGGTCTTTAATTCTCGGGGCTCCTTCTCAAGATCTTATCGATTCGTTAAAACTTGCGTCTCTTTTGGTTGGAGGCTGTGCAAAATGAAATACGATGGGTTTTAAATTGATGGGGTTAATTTCTCCGAAAAGCTAGTCCTGGCTTTGACCATGTGGTTATTTCCCGTCCATTAGACCACGGGTCATTAGGGCACATTGACATGTAGCCATATGTATCTAAATACCCAAGTGGTTGTGCAAGTTTTTCAGCCCTGCGGCTGTTCCTGATGTTCAATGCCAGCCAGCCAGAAGTAGAGGGCCCTCCCTTCGGCTGATTATCGCTCTGAAAATTTCCATTAATGGTGGAGCTAAGCTATATATCTCGTTTCTATCTGCTTAGAGTGGAAGGTTTCGGATAGAGCCTTCCGACCATTGGATCCTTTCGGCCTTCCTGGGTGGGGCAGGTGCCCTTTACGTAAAGATTCCAGGGTGGTATGGTTTCCAATTACTCCCTTTCTTGTGAGATCAGCTTCTGATATTCACTCCGAGGCTAACAATACTTCATAGCATAGCAACCAATTCAGGTATTTACCCCAAAGGTAATTCTGGTCATTTCCTGACGCCACTCGAGCTCGTGAAAAAGTAATCAAAACGATACCGCCCCCGCTCCAGTAGGCCAGCTGCACGCTGAAATCGAGTGTAATCGTAGCATTTCTTGCCTTGAAAGCACAATCCAGGAGGTTAAAACTTCCCTCTGAAATCCATAGCAAATAAAGGGGGGGAAAGCTGGATGCATGACATTTGAGTCTCTGCACGGATCGCAGTTGATCAATTGGCTATGGGGCGGCTAGAAAGAAAAAAAAAGCTTTCTGAAACGTTACGGATTCCAAACTGTCAGCAAGCTGCTGTTAGCGAGTAGGTTTCATAGGATACTCACAAGTCACGATCTGGGATCAATGAAACAATCCACTGTCTTTGATTGAGAACGAGTGGATGGATGTGAATACCGCTCCCCACCACGACCTCCCCGCATAAGCATCACGCAAAAGACGTGGTCACCTCTACAGGTTTGACCAGCGTCTATTGTGAGGGAAGCATTCAAGGTGAACCAAGTCTAGCTTCTAGGAAGGTATGCAGGCAGTCCCAATAAGACCTTACGCTATCCAGCCGGCCCGTCCTGTACTCTCGGTCTCATTAGCTAGTTGATTAGGCAATGGTGAGTTTTTAGGGTTTACCGTTCCAAATTCAAGCCGTGGCACAGTTAGGAGAGACTCCAAAAGGGCTAATCACACGTTGCGTGTAACGGGAAAAGTTTTTCCTTCCATAACCAGGCAAGGTACATACCTGATCCGTCGAGGTCCGTACATACGTTAGTGTATGGCGGAGATGTTGGACTGAGTAAGTGATAGCCATCCATCATCACCATTACCTCGCTCACCTAGCTTGGCAACCTTCCTTCTCAATACTTACCGAATACCAGGAAGAAGTCTCCTCACAACGTACTCGAAACCCACCTCACCCCCCATAACCCCTCACTGCGGACAGAGACGTCGTAATCACTCGGGGGGCTGAGCCTTGCCAAGCCCCGAGTGATACCCGATGATGCTCATGTCCCCAACAATACCGCAGTGGCGTGTAGTTGATATACCACAGCAACCAGACACCGGGGGGCAGCAACCTGTACGACCATTGGCTCTGCCGTCGTCGTAATCCTCTGCCGACATAGCCGGATAAAGAAAACAGGCTTGGGACCTACGAGTCCTTTTCCTGCAGTGCAACTTTGACTCATGATTGGGAGCTTTTACGGAGGCAGCTTTGTCTCTTTTCATGACGATGATGCGTCGCGTACGCAGACAGAAGTAAGCTTAAGTTTTCTGCTCTAGCTACTCTAGTAGCAGTATCGACCTCGTCTACTAAAAACAGAGCAACTCCGTCTCAGTACATACGTATACTCAAGAGATCTATAGAGTACATGAAGTAGATAGGTAGCATCATATCATTCCATTCCTCCACGATCATTACTCAAATGGCGCAGAGGAAACACCCAGTAGTACGTATATCTCCAGGTGGCTCGTGGGGTCGACGCTCTGCACAAAAATTAAAACTGTAAAATGGTATATACAACCTTACCCCCCCAACCGCCCAGTATTTCATATTGTATTGACGTTGACGCTAGGGCCACACACCGATACCAAGATGGGTGTTCACGAACTACCTACTGTATCTACAAAATAGTTATACCAAGATCATGGAATAGGGTTGTCGTGTCGTTGCTCGGCGTACGTATTGATTCATATCACTGCCAATATTTACTTCTACACAAGCATTCTCACCACTAAACAGTTCCAGATAAGCAAATTGAGGTCTCATTCCAAGTCAATGTAAATTGCCTAGATATATCCATGTCTGCTCTAGATCCTGGAACATACACCTCTCGAACACACCCTCCCCCGAGAGAAAGAAAAAAAAAAAAGAGAAAAATAAAAGGCATAAAAACACGTAGCCAACCCTGTATTCCCCAAACCAAATAAACAGATCCCCAAACCAAAGACAAAAAGGAAAAAAAAAGTAGTAGACCAGGAATAATATAAAGAAAAAGGTGGAGTCACTCCAAAGAAGCGGTGGGGGATCTGTCGCAATAAGGAAGCGTTATTCGCCTAAAATAATAACAGTAAAAGTAAAAAGCAAAGCAGAGAGTAGTTGAAAACAAGAAAAGAAAAATCGAAGAGAAATTCTAACGAACGTGTTTTTTTCCCCCTGACAAAATACCCATTTCTCTAAAGCACAGACTTAGCCAGTTAATGATGCTACACGAATACGCCCGGCCCCGAGACAGACAAACTCCCATCGTCACACATAAAAATGGTCGCAGTGGGCGACCAATTCTCCAGATAAATATTGTTACGACTATGATCCGACCAACAATCCAACCCTTCGGTACACACCCTCAACCGCGTCCAACATCCCGTTCGCCTCAACGACCTTCTCAATATTCTGGCCAATCTGCTCAACAGCTTCAGGCGCCGGGGCTGGGGTGGCCTCCTCGAAGAAGTCTTCTGGCTTGGCTTGGCCTCCTACAATCATTTCAAGTCTCTCAAGTAGAGTGTTCACTCCTTGTCCGGGGAAGAGCTCATCCAGCGACTTGGACTCTTCCACCTCCTTAGACTCCTTATGAGCAGGCACGCCCCACTCCTCCTCATAGGCATCCATGAGGTCCTCAGGTGCTTCATATTCATCATCATCCCAGTTGTAGTTGTTGTTGACAAAGTTATTCGCGTCGCGGGGGAATGGGCAGAAGCCGTCAGCAACGTGGGGAAGCGGGTTGAGTTTATTCTCGGCGAATGAATCATCAAAATCAGAATTAACCTTTCCACTCAAGTCTTGAATGCTTGGACCCTCTGGGAGCGAGGTGACGGCAAACACTGTGGATGAGCTTCCTCCCCATGGATATGCCAAAGGCCAAGAGCCCTCAGAGACAGCAACATTGGGGTTGACGTCTTTGCGGGTAGATCGAACGGGCTCGGGCATTGGTGTAGATGCGGTCATTTCTGGGGCTGGGGCGGCAGCAACGGTCCCAGATTCGATGGTTGCAGCAAGGTATGCCGAGAATGCAGGTGAGCCAAGAAGTGTCTTCGTGAATTGACTTATCTTGGCGTTCTCCTCTCTCAATCTAGCATTCTCGTTCTGCATCTCGAGGTTTTCGTCTTTGCACTTTCTAATTTCCTCCTCCAAATCCATAATGTAACCTATGAATATTGCGTTAGCAACTTCCCCCCTAAAGCAATGTGTAATGAAAAATTACCTTTCCTCCTGCTCCTGAATGCGCGGGCTGAGACTTTGTTCCTCAACTGTCTCCTCTCCTTGCTCGTCAATTTCTTTCCTTCCTCACTTGCAAGTAGTCTCTCATCCTCATCCATCTCATCCTCATCCTTCTTCTTCAATTTGGGAATATTAGGCAACACAGAGGGCGAACGAGCCGCAGTCGATGCCTTTTGAATTCTAAGCGAATTCATAATCTTCTCCACACTTTCCTCCACACTGTTTGGTGGAGCCATCTTTGCCTGAGCCTTCTGTTGAAGCCACATCTGTTGCTGTTGGAAGACAGCCTGCTGCTGATGAATCCCAGGGTAGTACCTTCCAGCCGTAGCCATAGGCGCAACTGCGGGGACTGGCGGTGGTGCAGATACCAAACCCACCTCTGACTTCACTGAGGTTTCGAGTGCATCGAAAGGCGAGATGGTGCCAGGGTTTACAAAGTCTGCAGACGAGTTGCCATAGGAAGGCATCATGTCATTGCTGGAAGGAGAGAGGTAGTCGTTGCCAAACATGTAGGAGTTCGTATCTGGTGACATCGATGTTGAAGAAGGCAGGAGGTCTCTATAATAACCAGCATCTACAGGAAGACTTCCTGTTTGTTGTGGGTGTCGGTCGTACTGGTGACTAGGGCCAGAGAAGCCGGTAGCCGAGTGGGTGTTGGAAGTCTGGTTCAAACTGGACGAAGCCTGTGACGAAAAAGAGACTTGGGGCAGGGTAGGTGAGGGGGATGTAAAGGCGCCGTCGTAATTAATCCAGGAGTCGATGTCGTTATTGAACGAGTCTTGGTTGCTAAAGGGCGAGCTCGAGGGGTTTCTGCTCATACTTTGTTGGGAGGACATTGCAAACGTGAAGGCAGTAGCCTTTGTAGAAGCTGGGAGTTAGACAGTGGTAGAGCAGCGGTGTTCACTTTAGTACAGTAGGTTTGAGTACCCCTCTGGGAGCTGCTGATGAGATGGGAGACGTATGAATAAAAGTGACCGAGAGATTAAGCGAGAGAGCAAGTATTATTTCGGTACTTACAGAGGATGTAGTTAAAGAAGTATGGGGGGGGGGTGTTATGGTATGTATGTATATCTTGAGAGAGTAGTGAATAATAGATGTTTATTGTATTGGAGTGGTTATGGTGACGATGGTGAAGAGGGAGGAGAGATGATGAGAGGAGGAAGAACGGCTGAATGGTGTGAATGGCGTGAATGGAACGAGCGAGAGGTGAAATGGTGGTGGCAGCAAATGAGTAGGTAAATGTGTAAGTTACAAGGGCGGCTGTGTAGGGGTGTGTGGGAGAAGTAAGAAGAGAAAATTCGGGGGAAGATGCTGATTTGATTGATTCAAGGGAAAGCAAGCCCAGGATCTTGCAGGCATCTGGGGAGGAAGGAAGCAGGCTGAGGCTGTGCCTTGGACTAGTCTCGGCGGATTCGTGTTCACCCGCTCTGCGATGCTCAAAACGGTCCTTGCAGCGCTTGGCGCCTTAGATCCCAAGCTCAACTCAGGCATTCCTCTTCTTACTTGGGCTCTTCCTCACATTTGTTCTGCGAATTTTTTAACAGCCAGCACTGATGACTGGACCAAATAATTCAATCACCCCCACTGGGCCCCAGTACTTTTTTACACCAGTCGCTGGCTGAGTGCACTGCTCTCGGCCGTTGTCGCTTCTAACAATAAATCCTGTGAAGCAGCGGGCTATGGATGGAAGCTTGTAGGAAACGAGCGAGTAAGATACCGAGTTCCACAACCAAACAGAAGTGCAGACTGCAGCCTAGGAAGTATCACATCGTGGAAAAGCGGGCGGGTATCATGGCGTCTCCGCAGAAGATCATTTACTCGCGACCAGCAACAAGAACCCGAAAATGCACTTCCTAATCTGCAATTTCCATTGGAGTAGAAGTCAAAAATACACCAAAGACTTGCAGCTGCATATTCGGGTTCTTGTTGCTGGTCGCGAGTACAACATGTTGTACTCTGCTCCACCTGCCTACTCCTTCATATTACACGCCGCCTCACTCTCGGCCGAACTCGAGATAGTCGTTATTTTTGAAAGGGCTGATTAAATATCCTTAGATTCTGCGAAATGGGGGACATCTACACTCATTGCCAATAAACTACTTGTATGTACCCGTATGTAAATTTACATACAGGTATTATATCTGTCTCTAGTCCCCTTGTACACTTTTTTGTTGGAAAATGTCTTTTCAGAACTGGTGGTAGACGATGCTTTTAACCCCTTGGATCCTTCTTCCTTTACCGGCTCCTCTTTCTTACTGGACTTCTCCTACTCTGGACACTCTGGGCGCGCTTGGCACCCACTTCCTCCTTCCTTTCCCAAGGAGCTTACGTCACGTACCCTGGTTCGTGTATGACATAGGGTTTGGGGCTAAAGTGCACGTGTGGCTTGCAGGCTTGCAGGCAGGCTCAGCGTTACTATTAATAGCTTGGAGGCTCTGGTCCTTAGGCAGTCGCGAAGAAAATCCTTATGATATCCAAAACAGAAAAGATTCACGGTGGCTGGTGAATTATTAGAGCCCCACTCAGAACTCTACGCAAAGCCACACGGCATTGGAGGCGAGGGATCTGGTAGGGATTCATAGTACCGGACCGTGCTCCAGGAGAACGGACGGAACTTTCCGTTTTCATTCTCACCCGAAACTCACTACCGAAGCTCTCTCGGAAATCTAGCTAAGGAAAACTGTGAAGCGATCTTTCGGTTCGACATGCTTGAGGATCAAATACCTACATTTATGTACCTATGGGTCCGACAAGCTTCTGTGACTGATTCTGGAACGTGTATCATCTAAACGTCCCTGAGACGACCTTGAGGACTAGGTACCTCCCCTAAGGTCGCGGAGGGAAAAAAGATCTCTAAGCTTCAGCTCTGATAGGCCGAGGAACCTGCAAAAACACTACTTGTTTCGTTTACCTTTGGTTTGGCTAGTATCCCAATTCTCGTCCGTTCTATCATACCGATACCGTGCCAGCCGTGAAACAAAATATTCATGTTGATCTTTGGGATGCCGCTTGAACCAAAGGTGGCTCGGCAGCAGTTCCTACCAAATTAGTGTAGTAACAAACGCCGAGGTCAGTGCGGAATGAATATGAAAGCTTAGTAAATCGCCGTTCCTGGAACCTTTACTTAGTAGAGCACCCCGACTTTGGTTGACATGGCTCTTGGACCCTTCACATAGTAACAAAAAGTAAAAATCTCGGGATATATATTCATTTCTAGATTAAATCCACATGTAATGGCCAACTCAGTATCGATTTCTTTCAACCAGTCCGAGCGGGGCCAGCAATCATACTATCTATATTGCCGTTATGCATGATGGAATGCTCCGTAGCCCACCCCTCTCCCTGGGTGTGAAGGATGAGCTTGTTCAGGAGTCTTCTTCTGGGTCGTTTCATCGGACAAACCCTCCTAAAGCAACTTATAGCGGGCTTCCGGGGTGATCTCCTTTCCAGGACCAGGAGCCTTCGTGGAATCGGATTTATGGATACAACACTTAACTCTATGCAGTTGTGGATATATGCCGGACAAGTGCGCTGATATGTTATTGACGATCGGAATATTCGCCGCTCACTGGATATGTAGGTACTCTACTTCCCGCTGTCCTGGTACCCCCCGCCAGAAATAAAGAAAAAGCAGTCATCCTTTGGCGGGGAAAAGCTCCAACTTAGCAAAAGGTCCTTGATACTAGCGTGCCAGCGCTTGATTGCATACATCATGGCCCGGGCTGTCATGTCCTGCATGTAGCTTATGGCTCAACTGTCGCCACTCACAAACATCGGTAGTAAGTTCCCAGTGGAACGTCCGAAGGAAAGAAGAAAGAAGGTGGACGCTAGCGGGGAAGCTAACTTATTCAAGACGAGATGAAACATCGAGAGATTTGGTACTGGGCTCTTACTAACTAAATCAAGACGAAACTTTGAAAAGGGGGTAATGATAAATCCAGACTTCGCAAAATACTGGAGAAAATCTATCTATACTATAGTGCGCGGGTTGAATCCAAGCGATGATGACTATAGTATCATTGACTACCTAGCTAGGTTTGGGAGAAATGATGGTCTGATCGTAAGGCGGTCTCTGGTTCTCTCGATAGTTGTGAGCCGTCTAGTTTGGTATATCCAGGTAAATCGATATCTACTTGATTCGCAAGGCGGAGTTATAATGTCAGCCCTATTAGGACGTCCTTCCAGCACACGTACGACGTGGTGCACTGCCCGCTCATGTCTCTCGAGATAGGAAAACTCGGGATTATATGGAATTCCTCGCACAGTGATTAACGAATCTCATAATCCCACGAAGCACAGTGGTTCAATAGGTATTTATTTCATAATAATATCTGTCAGCATTCTTGATGTTGAGATTCTAGATCTTTTTGATTTTCTTCCTTGATTTGTGGGTTTTGTCTTTGGTGCAGATCGATTCAATACTACTGGTCATGTTTGTTAATCGTTGATGCATCCATAAGGCACTAGACAGAGCACATACCCACTAGACAGAGTAAAATTCTTCACTAGCTTACAAGTAGACAACCACTTCAACAAATAGTTGTATCCGTCTCCAAGCGTTCCTCCAATCGGCCCAAACCATACAAAGTACCTGTAGCGAGTGATATCCCATGATTTCTACCTCAAACCGATATCTAGTTCGGTCTCTGCGCATATTTGATTATGATCGTCGGGCTTTTTATTATTCGTAGACATCATGTGAGATTTTTTGCGCTTGACATAATTCGATCCCCAAAACTTATGTAGATATGGTATCAGATAAATTAACGCCAGGGCCACAATCCCGAGTCGCCGTGGATCGGCCGAAGCCAGTCTGTGGTATTGTCCCATTACCGAGCGAAACAACCCATGGTATGAAAACTACCACCCTGCGTTCTAGACAAGGTATAATTTGGAGAACGGATGTAAAACGAAGTTGTTTTTATTAATACCGCTGCAGCCATCTACTACCTCATATCCCAAGGTCCGCTAGGTCGTTAAAACTGCCTCTTTTGGTAAGTGTATGGAAAATCATCAATTGCTTCTATCTGAAGGTGTAACAACCACCTGGCTTAGACACTTTTCCATTTGCTAGGAGTTTATCTGCATATATGTAGCATCTAAAATTCCAAATACCGGACTGTGGGATACAGGTCCTCGCTTATCTTCAATTCCATGCCCGCGGATTTTGAATGCTCAGAACCACCCATCCCTATTAACACCAACGACATAAGGATTAGACGAATAAGTGGTATACCGATAGTTAGAGTGGCGATGGGATTTTCATTCCACGAATGGAAAGGAAATGTCGGCAATATTGGTGAAAAAAACCTGAGGTATTCTATAGGTTTATAGATTTGAGTAAGAAAAAGATCATGACACACCTACACAGCAGTGGATCATCATGATCATGGAACAATGGCAAGATACATAGTTACAAATTAAGTCACTTCTTTTTGTCTTGTTTGGTAACAAGTAACCTACATAATAATATGTATACTTGGTTTAATTAACCTATGTCATAGTTTGGTGTTGGTCGAGACATTAAGACATATATTTGCATATAACCCAGATGAACCTCTGGTACTCCAAGCGGTAGATGAATTAGCGATCAACCTCTAGTACTCTCGAACCTCGCATTTGCCGATTGGTGCTACAGTTGATTCGTTATGTTTTCTCTACTGCGAGCAACCGGAAAACGATCTGCGCACCGCCGCTAATGTCAATGATTACTAAAGGGATCTCTCTCTACAATTTCTGATGGTTGGATATCATATCTTCAAAAAAGAAAAACATATGCAATGAAGCTCAATCCCGGACTCGGGTGGCGCCACGAGAGAGGGCAAAGAAGTGAGAATGAAGAAGAGGAGGCGAGGGACAGGGACAGAGGTTGGGGAGGACTGAGAAACAGCCCTTAGGCAGGGCGCGACGAGAGACAAACGTGCTAGCTACCTCTATGCTATGTTCTATTTCCTTTGTACTATTTTTGAAGATGGCGGCGGATGTAGGGTAGTAGAGGGGTAGTGTGGTATTGCCATAGACTACGGTCTGCATGCAATTAATGAATTAAACAAAAAAACAAAAATAATCCCGGACTCGAATCGGGGTTGCCGGAAGTTTAGTTCAAAATCCGGAGTGATAACCTCTACACTAATTAAGCGATGCATTGCAGTCCAATCGGGCATATAACTCCTCTCCTTCAATCCAATCTTGTATTAAAAGGTTCCGGTATTCGTTTGCCGCTTTTCTTCCTTGTTTGGCCATTCGTTGTTGTTGATCATATGATATCACTCGGTGATTAGCGGATTTCTTACCTGCATTTAACTCCGAAACCACTCTCCACATTACAAGATAAACCAGAAGGAAGGCTCGATGAATAGAACACAGATAACACACATCAAATCTAAACTTGTATGACCATCTATCACTTATTTATCGGAATCTCTACGTAGTAGGTCTAATAGTGTATGGCGTCATATCATTAACGTTTCTTTATGAACGAACACCGTTACGTAGAATCCTTAGTCTAGCTATCCCTGTTTCTAGATCTCTTGTTGAAGAACGTCTTGCTTATAGTTTCCATCATCGATAATACCAAGCTCGCTAGCGCGCGCCTGAGCTGAGGGATCAAGGCTGCTTCAAACTAGATCGCCCTGAAACGTATCCTCGAATCAAAATCCTTACTAACAAAACACATTTCTAAGCGCTTTTACCTAAGTACCTTTCCGGGTATATTGGATCCGTCTAGATTATAACTACAGGCGAGTAAAAACTGTGTTCTAAGTCCGAGCGGTGATCACGTGAATCATTGATTATCAATTGGACTCAAGGTCACCACCCATGATGTTTCAATGGTCGCCTAATATCCTTCATATCTCTTATTAGGTCAATTGATCAAGGAAAGAAAACTTTCGCAAATAGCGAGATTTGACCGACCGGGCTCGCACATATAGAATAAAGAATCCAGCGATCCACTGCTGAAACCTCTCTGAGAATCTAATGTGCTATGATAGGCTGGCAAAGCTTGTTAGATACGAACCTAGAATAGAGTGTGGAGATATCTGCTGTCAGTACACACAGTATTGAGTATGATGCTCAATATCCCTTTTCTAGTGTATCTATACTACGGTATTTATATTTAATGGTTTCGGCGGGCATATGCGTCACGCCCCCAAGTTGCCTTTAGCCAGCTGTAGGTGGTCGCCGGGTTGGCACTGCTACTTTACCCCCTCACTGTCGGTCATACTCAAGGCATATGGCTATCCTAAGAACACATGTATATGGGATGCTTGCCTTGCTCCTTCTACGGTGTAGCAATATTTTTAAACGAAGCGCCTGATAGATGAACTTCGAACATATATTCCCTGGAACATGCAGAGATTCTCCTCTTTGCTAGATCTGGGGTAAGTATAGCGATAGGTACATAATAAGTGATGGAAAGCCTTGAGGTAGTTATACCTGCAAACGCCGTATGTTGGTGGCGGTTTACTTAAAACAGTTATCACTGTGTCAGCCGTTCCATCACTTATTACCTATCACTGTATAGCCCGCTGCAAAATCTTCTATTTGGCTCCCTATCCCATTGCTAGAAATCTCTCTCAAATGGTGAGTATAGTTTCGAGCAATCTCGCCCCCATGAGGGACTAGTCCCAAGTAAACAAACGGTTTTATGGTCAAGTTGAGTCCCCCAAAATGCTTGGCTACAACCATCAAGTTAGTAATCATATCAAATCACTCGGATGGTGATCCTCGGAGCAAAACCCCTAGCCAAAAATTGGTGATGTCAGCATGACTGAGAGCAGAGCGTTGATTGACTGGGGATTCTTCGTTTGTGCCATTTCAAACCCCTACATGTTGTTCAAATTACAAGTTCTACGAGCATCATGTCTTCATCCGGATCCTCCAACGAGTCTTCGGGGTTTCATGACACAGAGATTATCACCGCAGACGACAGCTACTCGGATTGGGAGGTGATCACAAACAGATCCGAGTCAAAGTCACCAGAACCAGATGAACCCCCCCAAAGCCCTTTGCACGCAGTAACTCTCGCACTTGCCGAGATCAGAAGGCTGTTTGCAGACCCGGCAACAGACTCTCCGCTACCATGCGAACCTGCCGAACCATACGACGAGCCAACGAAATCCCCCGAGGTAATCAAGAAGCTACGCAAGGAATGCAAATCAACAATGAAAGAATTTGACGAGTCTATCGAGAATTCTGCAGCTCCTGGTATGCGAAACCCGATAAGCTCGGTGGATTCTATCGGGGAATCCGCGGAAGTCAAGTTGGTAGAGTCGGAACTGTTCAACATCCGGAAATCACACATTCGTAAAGCCATAAAAGAATTGGAGATAGTAAATTCTTCTATGCTAGCTACCATCACACCCGGAGATCTAGATGACCCGAGAGCCGAAGATAAGCCTAAGCTGGCTAGGAAAAAGAGGCAGCATCGGCATTCATCTACGAAAAAGAAACCGAATACTGCAACATCCTCAAAGTCCCACAATTTAGAGGAATCTTCTTCCCGCCCGAGTCAAGCTGATCAGCATGAGCCTTTCCCTGCTTTTACAATTCCAGCCCCCGGGTCCCCACCGCATTTCGCACCGCCTAGTAACTCAATAACCTGTAGATTTCAGGCAGTAGGCTTGTACTTTGACCCGGAACCTAGGCTAGAAGAAGACTCTTGAGATATCGGTATCCCCCCCCGGAGCCTCCGCGTATTAGTTATCGCGAAACTAACATTGTATAGTCATTTCCCCGGATATGTCCATTATTGCTGGAGATTCTAGTTATATAGGGTGTCAAGTAAATTAAGCAAGGCTGTTTTCATCGAAGGGTTAGTATAGAGGAATGTGTGGTGATGTATTTGGTGAAGTGCTGAGGGGGGACCGCGATTTCCTAGTGTACCTCCTGTAGTTAAGGCTTAAAAGTTGGCAATTAATTTACAATTCATACACAAGGACCTCGAAGTTTAGAAAGTATATTCAACAGTTTTGGGCATTATAAATTCGAAACTGCAGCGCTTTTTTATATACTTAGTAATGGTGTATGTCTCTATTCTACTATTTCGAAGGAAAAACTTGATATTTTCTGTCCCCGAGTGATCTAAGACTCAATGTACATATATGTACTCGGTAAATCGAAGTTACAGTAGCAGTGAAATACAGTCTTCCGATACACGCAGTCCATTTCATTTTGGTCATCTTAGATTTCTTTACGGTGGATTACATCTCGTACGCAATGCAAATCTAAGAAAATCGTCTTACAACCTCTACGAGAATTGGTTTACTTCTCAACAAGAACAGGATTTCCCTAATTGGTGAGTGAAATTGGTAGAGAAGCCGAAACAAGTACAATTTGGCTGCTAGTAGCCCATGAGGCCTCGAGAGGGGTTGCTTGAACTTTTTCGAAGTTTGTTCTGCCTACTAGCTTAATGAAAGTCCATCGATAAATTATATATATAATGTGTTATCAAGCAGAGTAGTGAGAGTAACATAAATTTGCAAAAAGCAGAAAAGTACTAGTACATGTATCAAATGCATGTCCTATCAAATGCGTAACATCAAAGTGCCATACCAAAGAAAAAGTCCAAATACAATAAAAAGAGAAAAAGAAAAAGAAAAGAAAAAGAAAATACACATACCAAGAGGGGACTTGGGTCCACGGGACCATACAAATCCCAACTCAAATCAATGTCTAAAACAGCACCCAATGCGCAATCGGCATGAAGGCAAGCGATAGACCGGTCAGGATCCAAAGAACAACTGCATCCCCTAAAAAATTATCGACGTCGCCTAAACATCAAAATAATTCCACCATGGAAGCTCTGGACTCCAATTCTTTGGTTTCCCAAAAGGTCTGATTCCCATTCTGTATGCCTCCTTCTCTCTATATTCCCTTCTCTGGATCAATCTCTCGCACAATTTGGTCAGCGACCACTTTGTCCTCCGCTCACCAGTGGCACCCGCGTCTTCATATAACACCGTCCTCAAATAATCCGCAGATATATTGGATCCCCTGAGCTTGAGGTTCGGATCTCCGACTGTCCAGATATTCCATCTATCATCCTCTTTAGGGGGGCGTACAGGGCGCCCGCCGTTGCTCATTCTGGTACGCTTTGAGCGTGGTTCCTGTTCGCCTTCGCGAAGAGTATACGCAACGTTCGGGTCGAGGTTCATGTACAAAGCCCGGAATTCCTCAAAGGTGATATCATCTGCATGCTGCTTCCAGGGTTCTTGTTTCTCCCCTACTCTGCGCGACTGCCGTAGTTGTTGGCCTGGCTCTTCATCATCATCAGAGATTTCATAATAAGAACGCTTCTTCGTATTAGAGGGGCGTGCATATATGGTTGAGGGATCAAATTTATGAATTGCTGGGTCATAAACGAGACTGTCAATCTTCTCTTTGCCCTTGCCTTTATCTTTACTTTTCATTCCGGCCTTTTCTTTCGCCTTTTTCTCTGCAAGGCGCTGGTTATACTGATGCATCGTCAAGACATCTTGCTGAAACTGCAGCTTTGCTTCAAGTTCCTCGGGAGTGAGATTCGCATCGGGGGGGCCCAGATGCTGTTGGAAAAACTTATTTTAACAGCGGCTTCTCGGGATAGAGATGTGAGAGAAAAAAACGTACTGGGAGGTATTTCTCGAGATCAATTGGCTGAGGAGAACAATGAGAATCAGAAACTGTGGAAGCATATTCATCGGACTCTGGAGTTGTATGTCTCGGTACTGGAGAGGACAGATCGCCGCTCCTGGATAAGGGTTTCTTTTGTTAGTTACTCCATTTTGCAGGTGTTCAGCTGGACAAAACTGCGCGTTTACCAAGAGGTGCGGTGAAAGAAAAGATCTTTGAAGGGAAAGAAGGAAAAGAAGAGTTGAAGTACGTACCATGGTTCATTCAACTCTGACTGGTCAGTTGATTCCTTTTGTTGACCTTCATCAAAGCTTTTCTGTGCTAGTCCTTCCGGTTGATTGTTCTGAAGAGTTTGCAACCCTTGTCGTGAACTTTCACCAAGATTCTGCGGTTCTTGTTGGATCCCTTCATACTTGATCGTTTCGTTATTTTGACTTTTCCAGAAATCGAGAAGCTCCTGCTGGGTTTGGCTTCCTCCAGTATCGTTGGGTAATTCAAGATGTTGATTTTCCAATTTCCTTTGTTGGTTTCCGACTTCAGAGTTGAGGATTTCCTGGTATTGGCTTCCTCCAGTGTCGTTGGGTGATAGCTCGGAATGTTTATTTCCCAATTCTTGTTGGCAAGGAATTTCCACGGATTTGATCATTTCCTGGTTTTCACTCTGCCAAAAGTTGAAAGGTTCGTCGACATCTGAGGTTCCTCCAGGATCGCTAGGCAACTCAGAATGGTGCTCCCCCGTCAAGTTCTGCAAGCCAGAACTGTCATGGCCGTCAAGAGCCCATTCCTTCAGGGTATTTGGCCCCCAGTACTCCGGCTGTTCATCTTTGATTACTGGTAGGGGGTTTGATGGTCCAGCAACATCCTCTAGTCCTTCTAGGCGCTGGTTGAAAGTTTTGGACCAAGCTTCCTGATCTCGAGCCCATTCTTCTAGCTGGTTTTCATAATTCGTCTTGTACTCGTATTTACTCATATGATTGAACTTTTAAGAGACTTTTGCGAATATTTGAATTGTTATTGAGGGTTTGAATAATTGACACCCGAGCCTTTTGAGATAGTTGACTAAGGATGGAAAAAAATGATTTCAAGTGCCAGGACTACGGAGAAAGAGTCAATGACACTAGAACTGGTGTTTTGACCGTGTAGAGCAAAAAGTGACAAAAAAAAAATGCCGTATGAATAAATCAGTTGATTTGGCTTTCAAAAACAGGCTCTAACTGGTTATATAGATACGATAAAATCTGAATTCTCAGATACTATGGTATACCTTGGAGGAGAATTTATGACGAAATCACATCCTGATAAATTTATACAATGGGGGTTTGTGTGAGAAACCGTATTTCCTGTTTTTTAGGACAGATTTATCGGGCTAGTGTGGAGAGATTTCGGCACTAGAATACGGTTCTAGACTATTTTGGTGATTAGGGTGTTGACTGTGGGAGTACGTGGTGGATACTTATATATCAGTGATGGCCGGCCTCAACGAAATACTATGTGGAGTGACTGCAAAGATTTCTGGCGGTTGATACTGAATGAGTATGAGTAGTTTAAGACCCCTGATCTTTAAGAATAAGTGGTTTTTTGTGAGGTAAATGGCGTGGTTTCGGTCAATATACACGTATTTTCCTATTTTCGTATTGATGTACCGCCGGTTTCGAAAGCAGGACGTCTTCGAAGGGAGTCAATGTAAAGAAGACACTCATTATCCCTCAATATATGACTCTTTCCCGCCTTGTTCTGTCCAATTAGTGGTTACCTTTGACGAAAAAAGACCTACAATTCCATCGAGTGATAATCCATGATTACTCTCATCGTGAAAATATTTTTCCCTCGAAGAAAAAGCAGATACGTGAGTTAAACTAGGTTAATCATAGAATTTTCTATAACATAAGAAGTTAACTCTGGTTAGCTAGCGTCGTGCGTTTTTTTTTCGTCACGATCAGCCTTTCTATGTGCTCGTCCTGCCTTTTTTTTCGGTCTTTAAACGTGATTTCTATGGTTTCGTCTGTTGAAAATATGGTCTGATATGTACGTATATATATACTAGTATTTCCGTTTTTCTTTTTTTCATCCTGGTGTAGGCTGTATAAATATAGATTGCAATCTTTCCCTTAGCTATGGCTCGATCTACGTACAGCGATAGGTAATAAGCGATGGAACGGGCTGGGGCACAGTGATACCTGTTTTAGGCAAAACGCCACCAACATATGGCGTTTTCAGGTATAACTGTATCTCAGGGCGTTCCACCACTTATTACCTATCGCTGTACATTAGAGCTAGAGTTGCGTGTCAGAGATCGATTGTGTATGCGATACGTATATATGCGCAAGTAGGAGCGGGAGTAGGTAGAGAAACCAACCCCCGAAAAGCTCAGATCGTCTCAGTTCGTGGTGACTTCACAAAGACGAGGACTCGGTGGGATTCAACGACACTGGACGTAGATATGGAAAGCACCACACCAACGTCATGAGTCGAAACATGTACAGGACAAATAAGATCCCCGCAAGACCAATATCCGCCGGAACTCCTCCCACTTGTCTAATCCCAGCTACTACAGAATTAATAATGGACACGAAGCAAAAAGCCTCAAGGTTTTGTTTCTATTCCCATCACCACCCAACCTACATCAATTAATGAATTAAACAAAAAAAAAACCCCCCCAAACCTGCATGCCAAGAACAGACCAAGTCTTCGAGTGATATATCATGATTCCACATCCACACATATGGCGCCACGGGGGGATAGGCCTACATTCTTCCAGAATGGAATGAGAAGAAGTAGGTCATATAATATGTATCGATCAAAATCTACAGTACCAGAAATAGGGGATGCCGTAGTTCTACCGTAACCCATATTCGGTAAAATGCGGCATTGCTACGGTATTCTATCAAGTATATTAACGAGTAGAAACACTGAGCTACTCTGGTATCACTGTCGCATCACATTGGTACGTTCTATTTGCAATCTATCAGCATAGATACGGTATTTCTGCTGTATTCGTACGGCATTTCTTGGCGTGGTGATATCCTCCTTATCGAGTGATATCTGGTGACTGCAGTAAATACAAATTCCCCCGGCCTGTGCGAAATAGATTTAGTGTTGATTGATTGACTGATAATTCATTAAAATAGATCCCCGTGTGAAGCGGTGGGTTATTTTTACTATTATTCTGATACCCAGCTGGCTTTAGATCTTGTTTAGTTTTTCTATGTGGCGGAAGAACGCGCGACAAATTCAAAAATAACTTTTAACAGACAAGCTAGTCTCTTTCTAAAATTCATTTTTATCCCTTCCATTCTCTGATCGACAGGTCAGTCCAGCGTTCTAAACCAGACCTTAAGCTTGTTTTACGTGACAGTATAGTTCAGAAGGCCGTTCACTCGCCTCAAGTTTTATGCACGGCGAGTGAATAAGCCAGTGATTTTGCTACAATAGATGATCAATTACCACACAATCATCAGCCAGTTTGTGCGCCCAAGGAAGAAAGGGGGACAAAGAGAGACCACACAGATAGTTTTTTTAGTTACTTTATTTTCTTTATTGTTGAAACGGCGGCGAATGTAGGGTAGCTTGGATAGTGCCATAACTGTAAGGTTGCATGCAATTAATGAATTAAACCAAAAAAAAAGGTCAGTTTGTGCGCTAGTGAAATTACGAGTGATAGTTTATGATTACGCTCTATAACCTTTTTTTCCTTACTGTGTGGTCTACATTTCTACCGCGAGAATAATGTTTCGCTGTCATCACTTTTGTGTTTGTAACCGCATTTTCTTCACGAAAACTTATTCCCCAAAAGGTTGTTTTTTTGTCACATTGTGAGGAAAATGGTGAATAATAACTTATTGCGTATTTTGTTTCCGAATCACACGTATCGAGGCTTCGGGTTGTATACAATTACTCGATCGGCCAGCCCACCACACGACTGAGGCCCAACCTTGCCAGGTGTGTAAATAAATCGAGTGATAATCCATGATCCAACTCCACATCCGCCGCGCGTGCACACACGTCTCTATCCACAACATGCACAACCAACCACCCTACCTATCATCTCTCTTCCCGCGAATCCTTTCACCACCCAGGTTACAGCACATCACCTCACCATCTTCTCGTCCTGGGCGCCAAGCCACGCACTAATCCCACACCGGTCTATATCCCCGATTCGCGAATCGGACGGGCCCAAACAACGGCGGCAGCAGATCCCGGCCTGGGGTTGATCTACAGGGCTGCGTCTTACATCTGCGGGGTATGGAAAGGTGGGTTGGGTGGTAAACCTGGTATGGGATGCGTGGTTGTTGTTTGGTTCTCTGCGTGGCCGGACGGGTAGGCAGGTCATGGACGGGTGCCATGGACGGCTGGCCTACATATGCGAGATCGATTCGATCAAAAAAAAAAAAAAAAAAAAAATTACATCATTTATGCAGAAAGGATTGACCTGTTTTCATGAGCCCGGGTGGCAGGGGGGGGGGGGGGGGGTGGACGGTAATTAGATGGAGGGTAGATGGGCTTTTGGCTTACAGGCTAGCATAGCACGAGGTCGTGGGGGGTTTTTTTTCTTTCACCAATGGTTTTTATTTTTTGATTGTGCCACTATAGCACATGGAGGGCTTAACGTCTGAAAAAAAAGCTAATACTTACACCTCTAGAGATTCTGTTCGGCCTCAGGTCCGTCGTGTGGTAACACTCTCCACGTTCCAAACCCGCACTGCAGAATTAGGATCTCCGATCATATCGATCCAACCACGATCTACTCCACCCAGGGCATCTTGAGGAATCCGGAGAAGGCAGTCTTCAACTCTTTTGGACTCTCCAACGGCTTCACTTCTCTAAATGCCGGGGCTGACTGATCCTATATATGTTGGATCGAGTGATATTGCATGACGATACCGATAACACCCATCACAACATCGCCATCACAGCACAGAAACCTGTCGTATTCCTCGCGAATCCGAGATCTGCAAAAAGGGGGGGTAGGGCTGCATGTGTGGTGATGGTCGTGGTTGTGGTGATGAGATCTTTTAATATCAATCGATCGAACCCACTGAACCCGTATCTAGCGCACCAGTATGCATGAAACGATACTTTCTAAAGCAGTGTAGTAAAAAAAAAAAAAAAAAAAAAAAGAATATTCAACGGCGTTGGCCATACATTTTGTTTTCCTGGCTGTGTTTTGCTTTTCTACTTGAAGGATGGGGTGGTGGGGGGCCGTAGATAGATGTGGTAAGTGCACGTGGGCGAATGCGTGCATCTGTATGGACGTTAAGGGTCTGGATGTTATAAAGCCAGGTAATAATTATATATCCCTTGACAGCGTACGGTATAATATGGAGCGCAAGAAATAAGATATATTTGATTCCACTAGAGTTTATAATAGGTAGCTTCAGATGATCTCTATCCCAAGAAGGGTCTACATGCAATTAATGGATTAAACAAAAAAAAAATCTATCCCAAGAAGGTAAAGTATCGAATCATCGAGTGATATTCTATGATTGCATCTAAACTATCCTTATTCTCCCTACGACCGACACGATAAAGCTGAAGTAATTACACCCCAGTATCAGAATTAAAACCGACCGACCGGACTACCTCCAGATCTAGAAATTCCACAATGTACACCCACCCCATCGATGGAGAATCACAATGCCGGCGTCCAATAAAGAATACACTCCATCACCGCCAGCGGGTGCATCGCGAGTTACATGTAATATCAAAGCATATTTCCAAAACGACGTTCGGCTTCGCCGATAATAAGTGTTCATCGCAATGTAGCACCACATTGAACACTTTGCGTTTGCAGAGTACCTATATGTATATACATACCCACTCTAGGTATGACAGAGTAAAGGAAAAAAGGGTCGAGTCTCTCCGAGCACGCGACTCGACGGAGATTTATATGGATGGAGGAATATTTGGCTAAACTACCCATGGTATTCGCGTATCGTATTGTATCGTGTTACAAACCCGCACCGAAACTCCCGGTGGCAGCACAGAGCGTGCAGCCGTGACAGATAGCGATTGATACAATGCAGGCGGACAAACAGGCCTTTAAAGCCCGCCACCACTACCACGCACAGCGGGAAGGAAGGGAGGAAGGAAGGGAGGGAGGAAGGGATGGAGGATGGATAGATCTCGACGCCAGCCCCGGGCTATCTGCCCGGCGTTCATGGTTGGGTAAATCGTAAGTACTGCTGTGTTACGAGGTGCCCGTAGGTGAGATGGAAATAATAAAATAAATAGTGATCTGCCCACCATCGCTCGTCGTGCTTCACAGAAGGGTAGGGTGCTTGATATGTATTTTTCATTAATTTAACTCGCCTCAGCACGTGGGCGTGGGGTTGCTATTACTAGTACCGGCAGGCCAATCAAAGGTTCGATGGGTCTCAATTGTTTCACCATCGTAGATTGAGGACTGATGTAAGGAGATTTATTCCTCTCAGAACGTGAAAATTGCGCTGCTTCCCTCGCCTGAGACGGATCCATGAACTCCGAGCTGCGGTGGTGATAGTTGTAAGGTCGTCCAGCGTCGTCGGGTTACATACACTCAATGTACTCGCCTCGATAGAGTACATCGTGCTGTGGTATCCCGCGTGAGGTCGCTGCTCTCTTTACCCTTTCCAACCAACCTCTCTCATCTGTCAACCGTAAAGTAAAACTACCCACATAACCAGAGCAAACCTTCTCTCTCCCGATACGACCACTCCTTCCGAAAGCATCCCCCTTAAATAGAGACTTTAGAGTACCTGTTCCAGCCGAGGTTTTCCACGACAACTCAACTGTCGTCGCGGTTTAATTTCCTTCTCTTTCGTTTTCTAGTGCCCGCAAGTTAGTGACTAAAGGACTGGAGGGAAAAAAATCCTCGTCTCTTTGATGGCTGGCAGTGGTCTAACTTCGTGGGTGTTCTACTGGCTAGGGGTGTGTGCAGAGTAGACCCAAATTCGTTGCGTGCATATGTTCGCTTGGCAGCAACGTGGGCCAGCGCAACCAACCAGCGCAGGTAGCTGGTGGTTATGTAGTAATTTACCCCCACACACGCATGCCGGTGTCGGTCCCTGACTAACGAGGAGCAGAGTGAGATTCATGCATGAATGTGATAAGATTGCTTCCGCTCCTTCTCTGCTGTACTCTATGCGTCTCGCCAAGTAGTCAGGTTTCTTTCGGAATTATGAAGTGGAGTAGGTATCTATGTAGAGGGGAGTAGTTGGGAGCCGAAGCCGAGCGGAAGGTTAGTGAGAGGGCGAGTCTGCTAGGTTGGGGAATTCATAAGTTTTATCTAAAGGTTTAGGATCTTGAGAAATCTAGAGTAGAGATCTTCTGCATGGATGTTGAGGCAGAGTAGGTTTAACTTGGTATGGATACTAACTCTATCGATAAAGTAAAAAGAGGGGATGTAGAAGGCTCGAGGGTCTCTCCCTCCCCAGTTACGAGATTTGTGTCACAGCTGGCGAGGTAGTACGTGTCTCGGGGAACTGGACACGATTTACTATGTAGAATAGAGTATGGATGTGGCCTTTCAGTAGTAATGAAGTCTCAATATGATGAATTTGATGTCTTGCTCCTGTTTCGTCTCGTCTCGTGCAGTAAAGCACTAGAGTCTCACTTTACAAATACCGCACTGAAAATATATTTTATAGCATTTGTCTGAAGGGTCTGTCATTCTATGAAGACGAGCTCTGGGTCAAAAGAAATAAAAGTGACGTTACGAGTCTTAAAAAAAAAAAAATGTCGCAAAACCGAGTGATACTTCATGATTGTCATTGCAAAGAAAGCGCCAAACGAACTTACAGCGTCCGTCCGCCGCCACAGAATTTAAAAAAGGCTTATTCGATCACCTACTGCAGGGCCAAACCTCGCGTCTGCCCGTACGAATCCTTCGTTTGTCAAAGTGACGCATGTTTCTCAACGCATCACACGTAAAAGCAACACGAGACTCTTGACTTTTGACTATCCTCCCAGAAAGGGCTAGTTAACTGGAGGGGTGCTTTGCAGATCAGGATTCAGACGAAATCTGAAATTGGGAAATATGCTTGTAATTAAAATTGAGGACCGTTCTAAGGAGATGCAAATTTCTCCGGTGTCAAGTGCTCACTCCCTATGCACGTGTGTTCTTGATCTAGGCATGTAGGCGGCTGTCTAGAAGAACAAATATGTAAGACTTTTGGTCTGTTGCGTAAGAAAGGGCATGGAAACGTTTCGGAATCCAACCCCAAGACCCCACGTGCCTCCCTCTCGCACAGGCAGCACCTGCTCTGGAGTAGAGTAGGTGGAGCAGGTACGGGACATGATGTGATGCGCCCTTTCTTCCAGAAGAAATGATGCATTTCACGGATCCCGAACCGTTATCCGCTTTGCTTTCCGCCTCTGGTGATTGGTCCATTCGAGCCAAACAATTGCTGGGCGGGTTAGGGTATTCGGGGAGCCCGCAATTGCGTCTGCCAACCAACGAAAACAGCAGCACGTTGTTGCGCCACTTATCCCGCTATACACTTCCCATGCCCTCCTCCCTCCTCCCGTGGTTGCCGAACCGACTTGGCTTGGCCGAAGCGACTGGCGAAGGAGGCGAAGAAGAAGAAAGAAGCGTTGATATTTCGTGGGTTTTTATTCGCTGATCAGGGCTGTGGCATCGACATGGCGTTGGTTTTCTTGAGTTCCCCATATCTGGACTCTGGAGATAATACCTATCCCTCATATCAACATGCGGTTTCCTTTGGTTAGGACAAGAAAACGCCACCCTCAGATCTCTTAGGTGCCAGCCAAGAAGGTTGCGCGGTCGATCGTAGATGAGTTAGTCCTCCAAACGCTCCATCCGCAAGGAGAGGAAAAAATCACTCGGGTAGGTAGCGGTTGTGGTGAATGCGGATAGGTAAAGTAGGTAATCTAGCGAGAAACGAATTCAAAGCAACAACCCCTGCGCACAGCACTGCTTGACTTCTGGGCAACATATGTCACCCTCACCTCACTTCACCCCACAGCTCTCTTTCATAGAGTAACTAATCCCAGTTCCAGGTTGCCGGAATTTTCTCGTTTGCAGCCCACATTTATGCTCCGGTTGGTGCCGATGCTAGTGTCAGAGGTCATAGTTTATCACTCACTTTTGAGGGAGCTGCTCTCGGTTGTGGCAAAAGAAAGCAATTGCAATCGCACAATCGAGTCCTCTCATATAGAGCGGCTGGCAGAATACGATATCATGCTCTACTCTAGATATCATCATCATCGTATCGTGATCGTCGACTTAGAGTCCCTTTCAAAATCTGCCGTTCCAGAGTTTGAGCAAAGCTCCCGATCATTGGGTTACCAGGAGAGTACTTTTTTTTGACTGTAACACGCGGAGATTCACCCGTTTATTTTCCTTTTTTTTTGTGTTCCTTTCGTTTGTGGAGAAAGGAAGGAAAGTAAGTCAAAGGAACAGCACCAATGGGTTGAATTCGGTGACAATTTTGGAATTGACCGCGTTTGGCGGAGTGAAGAGGTGCAATAACCTTTGTCATTTGTCTGATCTGAGGTGAGACTGGTTGGTGGTTGGTACGTTATTTTTCGATCGATGTTTTACAATCTGTAGTAATTGCTAGGTACCCTATGTGCGCCCCACTCAAATTGTATGATTCTCTCTACAGAAATAGTGTGATATGCGGAGAGGAGAACGGAGGGGTTGGGGTAGGGTACAGCGACCGGAATGATCTATGGAAAAACAGGGGGGGGTGAAATTGTATGGCGCACCGTATAACTGTTTTTTCTATAGATCATTCCTATCGCTGGAGATAGAGTGATCTATGTAGAGTAAACTTACGTGTAAAACCGCCAGATTGTAGGGTGAAGCCATGACGGGGGGCGACGGGGGGAGTTGATCTCGAATAACCGTGCAGTCGAGACAGTTCTTCGCGAAAGCATTGGCAATATTGGCATTGGCATTGGCATTGGGGAGGTGGGAGCGATGCGCCTTATGTACCAATTCTTGGCTCCTTGGCGAGTGAGGTTGGAATGGACCAATGAGAGAGTCCCTACAGAGCACGTTGCTAACCCTATCGGCCAGAGCGATTCACCCACGTTTGACAGCTGCTGCAGTGATTGGGCGGCCACCGGGGTCACTCCCGCTACTCAAGAGAAGGTATGTACTGCAGATGCCTGTCTCTTGTACAGCCTCCTTCTGATTGGTAGTGATCGTAAGTACAGCAGATGCGACTTGCCAGAACTACTGCGGTAGGTCGGGGAGATACCGTTTTTTTGACCTTTCTTTTGCTTTTACATCCTAAATCTACATCCACACGGAGTATCTCGGGGGACTGGGGGCAGGTTTCGTTTGTCTTTCCTTTAAGGTTAACGACAGCTCGTCAAAAAAAAAAAATGGAATTTGCTTTTTCTTACAACTGGACTCGGTAATTCACCTCGTGCCCAGCCATACACAAAAAAGTACATGTATTCTTGGCGCCAAGAGACCCACGACCTCCCTATCTTGAAAAGAGTTTAACCACTCTCCTTCCTACCTGCGGAAGAAAGAAAGAAAAAAACTTCATTAGGGACTGCCGCCACCAACAGCTGTAATAGGAGAAAATTAGGCTTACCGAGCTCATGATCAACTCGCCTTTCTTGGCTCCTTTCTACACGTGCAATGTAACTTGTGTTGATAGGAGGATTGAGGGGACCACCACCACCACCGCCTCCGCCGCCGCTGGGGGGGAAATTTTTTTAGATATGGATAACATATTTTTCGACCTGGGAAGGGTGGGGTTTATTTAAAATTCCGAATTGAGGAGTTAATCATAGTAAGTTTGCTGATTATCGCTGGTTTGTACTAGAATGGGAGATCCCGTGAGTGTTTCTAATACCCATATGACAAGTTCTTCATAGATATATGTGATGATTATCTTTTGATATGGGTACAAGAGTATACCCATAACTTCGATCATGATATCCACTGTACATACTCTAGATATGACGGTCCGTACTAGAGAGAATAGAGTAGAGTACAGATCTAGAGAAGGAAACTTCTACTACAAGTAGGGCCAGATTGGGTATTTGCCGCTGCTAATCTTAAGGCTAAAATATCAATGGAAGCAAGGATAAACACATGTTCTACCAGGCAATCCTGCAATGCATCCTACTCTAACCCCCGCTGCTTGCAGATATGTGCACCACCCATGAGCTCGGTACCTACCCCAGTCTCATATTACAACTTTTTTTTCAGGCTTACCGCCCTTCCAGGCACGACTAGAATTGGGGTCCCGCGGTGGGAGAGTAGTGTGCTACCTAATTATTCCGAAAGCTGGATAGGAAACTATGCGCGTGGGTGGTGGGAGATTGGTCAACCCCGATTGTACATGCACTTGGCGAACATCAGCTCGGCTTTGAGAGACACTCATAAATATGTCCTGCCTCTCGCATCCATCAGGATCTTTTTTTCTCTTCTCTACTCAGAGTCTACCAGTCAACAGCAACAGCTCAAAGCCGAAAAAAGGGTCCTGCAACAAGAACGAGAAGTTCTCCCTGCAAAACTTTAATACCCACTCCTCCGACTGAGATTTCCTCAGCCAACACCAACAGTCAAAATGGGCGTTGGACAAGCTTTCCCCGAATATGACTACATCTTCGCAATTGGGATGCTCTTTGCATTCTTGGTGGGTTTGCACTATAAACTTTAATATTCTGGGCTTGTTACTGATATTGTTGGATTCAATAGGATGCTTGGAACATTGGTGCCAACGATGTAGCCAACGCTTTCGCTACTTCCGTCTCTTCCAGGTCCCTTACTCTCTTGCAAGCCATGTTGATCGCCTCCGTTATGGAATTCGCCGGTGCATTGCTCGTTGGTGCCCGTGTCGCCGATACTATCAGATCCAAGATTGGTAGGCCCACCAAAGGAACCATGGATATGATGAGCGGAATGATGGCTAACATTTCATTACAGTCAAGGTTGAACAGTTCGATGACCAGCCTGCCGTCCTCATGTTGGGAATGTTGTGCGCCTTGGTCGGATCAGCTACATGGCTCACAGTTGCCACATCTATTGGTTTGCCTGTCTCCACCACTCACTGTATCGTCGGTGGTGTTATCGGAATGGGAATTGCAACTGTCGGTGCCGATGGTGTTACCTGGGGATGGGATGGAAAGGGTGTTTCCCAGATCTTTGCATCTTGGCTCATCGCTCCCGCGCTTGCTGGTACATTCGCCGCTATCCTCTTCTCAGTCACTAAGTACGGAGTTCTGAAGCGCGAGAACCCCCTCAAGTGGGGTATGGTTATGGTCCCAATCTACTTCGCCATCACCTCCGGTATCTTGACCATGCTTATCGTCTGGAAGGGTGCCGCCTCTTTGGACCTTGACGGCTGGGGCACTGCTCAGATTGTTGGTACCATTCTCGGAGTTGCCTTCGGTGTTATGGCTATCTGTGTCGTCTTCTTCCTTCCCTACCTTCATCGTCTTCTTGTCCTCGAGGACTGGACTCTTAAGGGATGGGAAATCATTTATGGACCTCTCCTCCTCCGTCGCGGCCCCGTCCCTGAGCGCCCCTCTGGTCACGTCGAGATTGTCAAGGACTACTACGCCGGTCACGCTACTCGCGACGAGCTCGAGTCCCGCAAGTTGAAGGACATTGAGGCTGGTGAGCCCACCGACTCTGATACTTTTAAGCAGGCCACTCAGGTCGATGGGAGGACTCTCGAAGAGGTTGAGAAGGCCGATGTTGGCCCATGGTACACTCCTAAGAACCTCATGATGTTTGCCTGGAACGCTTTCATGCACGGTGTCCGTATCGATGTCGTTGGCGAACAGGGCCGTGAAGACTTCCTCTCTGGTAACCTCGCTGACACCCACGCCCGCGCTGCCCACTTTGACAACAAGACCGAGCATCTTTACTCCTTCCTCCAGGTCCTCACCGCTGCTACCTCCTCATTCGCCCACGGTGCCAACGACGTCGCAAACGCCACCGGACCTCTCGCTACCATCTTCTTGGTCTGGAAGACCGGACACGGTGGAAAGAAGGCCGAGGTTCCTCTCTGGATTCTTGCCTACGGTGGTGCCGGTATCGTCATTGGTCTCTGGACTTACGGATACAACATCATGCGCAACCTTGGTAACCGTTTGACTCTGCATTCCCCATCCCGTGGTTTCTCCATGGAGCTTGGATCTGCCATCACTGTCGTCTTGGCCACCCGTCTCTCGCTCCCCGTCTCGACCACTCAGTGCATTGTCGGTGCCACCATGGGTGTTGCCTTCTGTAACGGAGACTTCCGCGCGCTCAACTGGAGAATGGTCGGATGGTGTTACGGTGGATGGATCTTCACACTCCCCATCGCTGGTATCATCTCAGGATGTCTTATGGGTATCATCATCAACGCTCCCCAGTGGACTCCTCCTGCAAATTAATTTTTCCACGGTCTTTTTCAGTTTGTTTTTTCCGTTGCTCCCCGCATAGCTCATTAGATGGCTACATGTAGAGCGAAACTTATATATACCTGGTTACTGGTTACTGGATAATTTCTTATTTTTTCTTTTTTCGGATATTTCAGCCTTTTGTTTTTGCTCATGTTATGGTCTTTCAAACAAAAAGAGGAACGATGTACTGGTTTTGGAATAGTAACAAAATATAAACAAAAAATATCTTGTACTAGATCTTTTTGCCATTTCCTTTTTTGTTGCTTCCGGCTCAAGGCGAAGCCAAAATGGGTGGTTATCTTTTTTTTTTATATTTCTAGTCTATATTTTTTTATATCAGTCTTCTCCATTTTTCTTTAACAAAACAAAATAAAATCAGGGGCGGGGGGAATCTATTCAAACAAACAAAAAGTTAACTGTGCCTCGAGATGATCGTGATGTCTCTTTGTAAACTGAACCAATTACACATGCCAACCTCGCGATCGGCTTGATGCAAGTGCCTTGGCTGATCTTGGTATTGTATGTTGTCCCAGATGTCTGTCTGTACCCCACGAAACGGTGCCACGCTGGGTTCGCAACCAGACTCGTGGAGCGCTAAACCCCACAGTTTCAGAATTTCTTTTTTCTGCGTGGGGACTTCCAAGGCTGCTTTGACCGCTTCGGAGGTGGTTAAGCTTCGGGGCCGGTTCAGATGGTCAGTGTGGTGTGGTGTGGTGTGTGCGGCGCGGTCTCAGGCGGGGACGTTGTACGGCTGCGGAGGCGGAGAACTGAAGGGGAAACAAAATTTAGGCGTCATTTTCCGAGATTCTGAAGAGGGAGTAAAGAACAGGGTTTGCTCTGCTTGATAGGTATGCATTGATAGATTCTGTTGTGAAAACAGTGCTGCGACGTTAGCTGCTGTCTGTCAGACCAGCCCACCTCCGGTATAGGAGCACTTATATACATGTAGTAGACCAAATGGTGGAGGTAGCTACATGTATGTATTGAGCGCTTGGGTCTCAATGACTGTTCGGACGGCAGGGGTTGAGATTGGGTGGGTGTAGAGGTGGGTGCTGCAGGTTTTCTACGCGGAGGTGAAGTGGAAGACGATAGATGAGACCGATCAACTTCCTAGCTGAGTCAACGAATGGACGTGGCGGAGAAAAATGGGGCTTCTGAACTGCCCTAGATAGCAAGTTGTGGGACCGTAGGTACATGTGGGCTCTACTAATCTAATACAGATCTCATCCAATATACATGTCCTTGGTACAATTAATTACGCATGCATGTAGATCCATAGGCCTTGGCAATGCCTATCAAATCAACATATGGGCAGACCCAAAAAGAAAACCCCCAGCAGCATCGAGAATTGTTGCTATAGATTCTCAAGTACACCATCTAGAGTAAAAGTAATAAGTGGCCTTATCACAAGCTACACGTAGCTAAAGCGTAAATCTGCCAACCACGGATCATACCCAAGTTCACGGCAGACCAGCCTGCACTGCATACACGGCTCACTGCAGATTTGAGCACAGAAGGACATGAATTACATGTACCTTTCCGGCGGCCAAAAACCCAGCTCGCCCAGCTTTGCATATACGCGTATAATCTTGGCGGTTTCAAACCTTTAAAAGCTCTTCTGTCTTCTTTTCTTTCTTCCTTCCTTCCTCCTCTGAACCTTCCCGTGCCCCCATACATGCGAACGCGATAACTACATGTACATGTATTAGTGAAACCCACATTTGAAATAGTTTCGCATTCTGGGATGCATGGATACACATGCTCCGAGAGCCCGAAACAAATTCCTCTGTGTGATTTTTTTCATTTGGATTTGTGGGTTTCTTCTTCACTGATTTGGGTAATTGATACATTCTTTTGGCTCCGGTACGATTACAAGGCACTCTTAGAACTCTTCCCCTAAATTATATTTGATAATTCCAAAGCTGCTGTGCGAGTTGATGTACTCTAGGTTCGCATCGACTTATCCGTCCCGCCGTACATTATTTCCCAAAATTACCATACGAGGCTTTGAATATATCTACTCTCAGCCGCCTCATACCTTTTGTTACTTCCTCTGCGCATCTCTAACGCGAAATACGTTACTTTATAGCATGTATACTCCGGCTGATATACAACCCAATGGCTATAGACATTGAACAGCAAAAATCTTCCAGTGCAGCCTAGCTAAGTTGCCTCTCTCTTGTTTCCCAACTCTCGCTATTTAATGTTGCCTTTTTGGTCAGATATGTTCTCTCAAACTCTTACTACACGTAGTCTTAAACTCAATGATAGGATTGGGTTTTATCATCCCGATATATCATCTAAGTATCCCCTTCTCTTATCCCTCCCAACATTTCACAATCTATCAACAGCTATACTAAATATAGACCGTAGATGCTACATGTAGTTTTTCGTACACAAAGACCTCTCTAAAACGTACAAACTTAAACCCATCGTAGACAACGCTGGAGTCACTGCCAATCACTCGTGTACGGATTTGGAATGATAATATTAGCTTATATAATATTTAACACGCCAAGCTGGTTTGGTTACAAACACCTACAAGAATTAATCCCAGTTGGATATCGCCTGTTGATTTCTCCTGGAATACGGCTTCGCCAAGTGCACTTTTCTATTGAAAGTGTAACGGTATTTCCCTTTTTTTGAAGATGAAATGTTGGCGGGTCTAATCCGATAACTAACTAGGTATTGATGTTAAGGGGTAAGGGGCGAGATTTGTTATTAGCCTCTCAAATACAGCTTGTAGCAGTATCAGGATCCCGCAGTCATTGAATAAGCACCTTTCGCCACTCTTATCCACTGGCCTGCAAATACAACCTCGAAGAATTTTATTCAATAATGCAAGTATTTTGTAGTATTAATTTGTCTTTATGTAAGTAGTGCCTAGTGATCTTATAGCGAAATAGTGCTGACATATAGATGGATACATTGAAATTGTACGCAGAAGACATATTCACCCTAATACTGGGTGCTTAAAGCCAAGAAAAATGAAATCAAAAACAAACCAGATGGAAATCTGGACGATATCAAAGATTTGATATCGAGCTAACGTCACACGGAAAATCACCTCCCTATACATATCATGCTTGATATTGAGAATATCAGCTGACTTCTTCCTCCAACGTTCACCACTCGAGAACTACGCAAGATCGAATGCTACCACCCGTCTCTACGGTTGCCTAAATTCCGTCTCCATCAAACGATGTTCTCTCAGTCGACAACATGCCTACCTCTGCTAATAACTCCTCTTCGGCCTCTACCCTCTTTCTCCGTAGCTTTGCTATCTTCTCTTCGGCATCCCTCTCCGCCTGTGTCTTTCCAGCGTTCATTATGCATTCTACAGCATCTGAGCGCTTCTTCTCAAAAAGTGTCTTGTCCCAATAACCTGGCCCAAAGAGACACAGAATCCTTTCAGCCATACGAAGATGCTCAAGGATTACATAGTCAGGAATGCAGAAACTGCGCGGTGAAAAGGACGGAATCATTTGTTTCCAGGATGTGATTGTTGGTAGCGGGTTCATTTTCGATGGTCCGGAGAAAACAAGCGTTCTTTAATTAATTTTGATCGTCAGTGGGACAGTGTTCTCAGAATGATTAGGTGATAGATAAAACTCACTTATAATTTCCTTCGAGGAGCCGGCATTGGACTTCCATGCCGAACATGAACCCAACGGGTCTATCCCTCTTTTTAGTTCCGTCTGTAAGTTTAACCTCGTTACGCCTCCACCTTTTGACCTCTTTCTTCAAGAGGCTTACTCTTAACGATGTTTGCTGTTTACAGAGGAAGTCGCTACAAGCCTGAACAACCGAGCATTCAACCCAGGAGTATAAGGCAGCCTGTTGAAACGGACCGATGGAGATTGTGGGATTTTCGGGATCTAGCATCGCCTTCCCGAGTTTAGACTCTGGGTCGTATAATCTCACTTGGTTCGTATTGTCGTTTCCGTTTGGGTCCTCTGCTGAAGCATCGTATTCCCAGGGTAAACGTCCAGAATCTGTGACATCTTCGCCTGCAGGGCGTTGGAGCAGCGAGACATTAGAGGATTCGCCAATACTTTGAAAAGGGCTACTGTAAATTTGTCCAGCCCCAGGAATAGGACGGGCAGTGTTCAAAATATCTGACGTGGACCTGCTACCAGATAGCTGAAGCGGGTTTCCATCATGCATTGGCCCCGAGATAGAATTCTTTTCAATCGGTCTTGTCCTAAACTTGGATGACGGCTTTGAATTATACTGCTGTGGTTTTGTGGGGCCCTAGAACTACCGTCAGAACATGCACATGTATCTCATTGGTGCTTTAACACACCTTCCATGTCATATTGATGCCGTCGTGGACAGCCCCTCGAAAAGACTTCAGAAATGCGGGCCTGCTGTCACCTTTGGCGTGGATCTTCTGAATTTCATCCGCCGAGTCCTTCCCGAAGCTGGGTATGTGCGCAGCAAATGTGGGACGATTAAAGTTGCCGAGAACATCTATCTCCTCTTCTTGGGTGACCTCTTTTGTAACTGTAAAACTAGGTTGAGTGGGGTTGGAACTATAGTTGACATGTGTGAGCAGTGATCTAAGATAAATTTGTGGAAGAGCAATAGAAAACCTTGGACGATTTTTTGTGGGTATTAGAGGGTAGGGAAAAGATAGAGGTAACAAAATGAAAATTTCGGATTCTGCTTACAATTTTGTTGTAGCTCCTTGATCCGCAGGAACTTCTCCAATTTCACTTCTAGATTTAAACTTGTATGAGTTTTCACCATGGAGACTCTGCCTTGTTTGAAAACCTTTCCTCCCCTCACCAATATGTTTATTCTGCCAAGCTAAACTGTCATTGAAATCCTTAGGTTGCTTGGGCCTCACAGTACCTTTTTCAGGCTGGTATGTATGAGACGCGCTGTCATAGGGGTTACCTGGGTCATATTCAGGGTGGGCTTTTGGTAAAGCACCTTTAAACTGCATGTTATTGCTGGTGTCTGGGTCGTTATGGGGACTGTTGGAGTTGAATGAATATACTGAGGAAGGTGAGGCTTCCCGTTTAGAACGCCTGTTTGAAGTATCAGGAAGATGGCTGTTTGGTGATTCCATAGAGTTCCCAGCCAAATTACCATATTCATCACGGACCTCTTGGATAGGCCAGTTATTTTCGGTGTACTTCTCATGATGAGAATTACTACTATAAGTCTCAAACTCTGGTAAGTTCGAAGAGGCATGATAGCCTCTCTGGACATCTGCGTTCTTAGAATTTGCCCCATTATTAGCGGTATCGACAGGAATGTCTGGGAGACGGCTGTAATAGATTTCGCTTCTTTTTTTATTGATAGAATATTTGTGTATTCCAGGCCTCTGAGGGGAGGCCTCATAGCCAGAAGCGGGATCAACATCGCCTGGAGAGCTGCCAAAGCCTCGCAAAATGGTAGTATCGCTTGGGAGAAAGGGTCCTAGCGAAGACCCATTGCTGTCAGGCTGCGTGGCTCCCAGCGAGGAAGTATCCTTAGATGAGGTCATAATTTTCTTAAAACCAGCAGATGTAGGCTTGGTTTCATAGTTTTTTGTGGCCATGATACTCCCAACGTCTCCATAGGGTCTCATAAGAGTGGAATTATCTTCAAAGGAATTCCCTTCCCTATGGAAATTATCAACTGATGATGTACGCAGGGATTCTGAACCGTTTATTAAGAGGCTCTTTGATACACCCTTATGTTCATTAAGTCTTGAATCCCTAGGACCTTCATCCCCAGATTTGGGCGATTTGGGCGATTTGGATCGGATATATACCACCTTTGCTCTAGTATGAGTCTGGGGTCGAGCTGGGGTTACAAGGTCCCCCCAGTAATTCGTGTCACTATTTGGTAGAACCTGAGAAACTCCTTCTGCGTTAATCTCGGAATTTTCATCTTTTGACTTTTCTTGAGCTGCGAGTGAGCCTTTAGAAAGGTTGTTCTCTGTTGTGCTGCTCTCTTCTGGTATTTGATTTTGGGGTTTGTATCGCCAGCGGGACCATATTTCGGCTCCAGTGTCTGTAGTGCTTACACCCATTGTGTAGAATTCCTTTGATAAGGCCAGCATTACAATACCCTGATGTCGAGAAGCAAACTCTTGTTGGATAGCATCTTTAATAATTTGCATACCTTCATCGTATTCACTGTATCTGGAAGGAATTGTATCGAGCTTATCTTTTATCCAAGATTGTAAGGTGCTAATATCTCGTGATGGACTCGTTTCTTCGTCAGTATTGACTGATGGGGGACGAGCCGATGTGGGTTTTTGATGAGAAAATTCCATCACTGTTGGATTTATGATAGAAGAGAATTTGCGTATATTTTGGGTGGAGAGATGCAGATGTTTATGAGGTGTAGATATATAGAAGTTTGAGGTAATGGGATGATTGGTTTAATGTGAGGATTGGGACAAGCAGTGTGCAATACCGAAACCAACTCAATGAATGGCAAGACTGACAATAGGTAAATCTCGTAAGCCACTACCTAGCTTTGAATGGCTGCTTTCCATAGAATGAAAAGAGTACGTCACACACAAATAACTAGGGCAGTTTCTTCTTATTTTCTTTTTCTTTCTTTTTTTACTATTTTTTTATTATTATTTATCTTTTTACGATTGACCGAGCTTGCCCTACATACCCAGGCGGACGGCTCAATCTACCCCACCATCAACCATTGCCTACTACCACTAGCATCCCTTAACTACCCTCTTCTTTGCTCCCCACTCTTCCCTCTTATTCCCCCTCCCCTCTTCTCCCTTCCCCCATCTCCCCTCTCCTCTCCTTATTTCAATCATCTCACAACATCGCCATCATCGCTGTTGCTTCATCTATCTACTACCTCGATAAATCTTAGATCCATCTCCGCCATCTACCTTTTCATCACCGAAAGTTTCTCTCTACCATCTTCTACACCCTTTTCTCTGAGGTGTAATCATCTACGTCTTGCCTGAGCTCTTTGTTTTTCTAGACCAATTTGCTTTTTCCTCAGGTTAGTAAAATATTCTTGGTGACTAGTAACTGAACTTTATTGATTTTTTATTATATATATATTTTTTTTTAGCTCATATGGATCAAACACCTGGCGGATTACTGTCTCGTCGGGGCTTGATGCCAACAGCCCAACCCTTCTATCCACAATTATTCGCTCCCCCCATGGTACCGTTTTATGATCAGCAATACCAACCAGGCGTCCTGATACCCACAATGAATCCTGATGGCACAGCAGCAAATTTTCCACTTTGGCATTCGGGACCTCACCCCACACCTAACTTTTATCCATACTATCAACAAGGTTTTGGTACACCACTGCATGCCCCACCCCACCAAGAACAAAATCAAGGCTTTGTTCATCCTCATAGTGAACATATAAATGAATATCCTAATGGTCAGTAAATAAACCCGTGACTTCCGGGATTATTTTTTACTAATATTCTTTAGATGGCCGAGAGAGATACTCAAATTCGAGAAAATTTGAATTTCAGCAGAATTATGGTCAATCTCCTCCCCTGGGATACATGAATGTACCACAAAACACCCCGGACTTGACATATGTTGAGCAAGTCCACCGTCAACCTCAATCGAGCTTATCTGGCCCAAATGATAAAAGCCATCCCACGAAGTCTGTCCAACTAAAAAGGAATAGAGGAAATACCTTTCCAGGAACAAGCTCTCCTGCCCCCAAACATTTTGAGGGCTCGAAGAAACAAGACTGGAATATACACTGCAATCAACCGGATTCTATGCGGAGAAACAAACAGAAGTGTGACTCCTCTGGTAGCAACAGTCCACTTTCCAAAGTGACCGAATCAAGTAGTCGTGTTTGCCATTCATTAAATCACGATGCTCCTAATATAAACAACAGAGAAGAGTACTGTAACTCGTTCGCAAATCAGTATGCAAGGGATTTTCCAGCCTATTCTCAGGACGCCCGCCAAGAACGAAGAAGGGTATACGTACAGGCTAGGGGAGATAGAAAGCCGATCCCAGCTACATTTCGAAAGCCAAAGCCATACTTTGCAAGGCAAAGCTCACTTCCACCAGCTTCAATCATCCACTGGGTTGAAGTTAAGAGTAGAAGTAAGGTCAACAACGCACAAATCGGTCGGAATGGGAGTCCTAACCAGAGGACAACATGTGATAATTCTGAGAATCAAATTCCACTTTCAACTTCCACTGTCTATGCGGAAAAGCCATATACGCCACCAGTTATAGTCACCTCAAATCCAATCACTATAAAGGAACGTCCGGAAGTTCACTCCAAATTTACACTAAACCCGAAAGCCTCAAACTTCGAAATGGTGACAAAAAGTACCTTCCCAGAGGCTTCTGGGGGAGATGAGTATATTGGTTACTATATGACTGAAGATGAAAACAAGTTTCAGGATCCTGCAGAGAATGTTTCTGTCATTTCACATGATGACCACCCGATGGATTGGCAATTACCGGATAATAACACAGTTAGAAGGATCCCCAAAGAACTTATTGAAAGAGTTCCGGGTAAGATGAATTGGGAGAACGGTACTTTCAATATCATTAGGGAAGATCGTAGTGTCAGATCCTGGGGAAGCTGGAACTCCGAGGATGAAGCGGAGGTGCAAGCACACCTAGCTGCAACAGGATCTTCCCCATCTCTACAAGGAAGCGAGAAATTGAACCTGATCTCCGAAGAACTGAATTCTTCTGTTAAGACTGAGACCTTAAATGAACAGTCGGAGCAGGCCATTAATAATAACCAAATAGAAAATTCACTTACTATTGACGGCGTTCGGAGCGCTGAGAGTAACTACGAGGATCTATCAAAATGCTCTGATTTACAGACAGGCAAAAGCCAAATTCTCGGATCCATTGAGGCTTCGAACTGCACAAAGGGGGCGGAGAAAGATAATGTTGGCGTTTTTACTGGAGTTGAAAAGATGGATAACGGGTTTGGCAGCCGTGCTGCCGGCCACGATTCTAAAAATGATACTGAAGGAACAAAATCTGAAGGAAATCCAACACAGTCTCAGGCCTTGGGAGGCAAAAAGCCTAAGTCTAAGGGAAAAAAGAAAAAGAAGACAGGCTCAAATATGCTTCCAAAAAACAAGCTAGAATCAGAAGTCGAAGAAAAGTCACATATGAACGACAAACCTAAACCAGCATTGCCCTTAACAACTATACAACCAGTTCAGACACAAATGATGGCGACTGATCCACCAGCTGCTTTAAAAATGAATGAGCACTTAAACATGTCGACATCCCTTTCTGTAAAGGAAAACCTAGAAATCACAAAGATCGCGATCACTAAGGATGTTGTACGACCGGTATTCAACTACCGTGATGCTTTGCTTAAGAAGGTGGAAACCCCACAGGTCTCACCTGTCACTTTACCAAACCCTCAAACCCAAAAGACTGCAAACAGTCTTTCAACCCCCCAAACACAAAAGATTGAAAAGGACACCCCCTCAAAACCCATCATTCCTAAGGCTCAAATCCAGCAAGCTGAACGTGATTTTGGAAGCGGATCCTCTACAGAAGTTGGTCTTCGTCGGAAGTTTTTCTTGCAACCCATACCAAGTACGGTCACCTACCATTCGCTTATCCAACAGCTTAGAGGTGGAATGCTCGAAGATATATATGTCTCGGGATTATCACCACATCCGTCTGCATGGAAAGGCGTACGGGGTGATGGTGAAAATCGGGGAGGTGATGAAACTCGGTACGCTCATGTTAGCTTTTACTCGAATGAGGGCGCAAACAAATTCTGGGAGCTGGTTAATACTGGGAATCAGCAATCTAATTCGTATAGAAGTTTATACGGGGGATTCGACGACGAAGCACCTGGTTTTTTCATCCTTGAAGGGGTTAAAGTTCTTGTCCGCTGGAGACATAATGACCAGCGTCTCGTCAACCCCGCAACATCGAGAGCGGTGAAGGAGGAGCATGCCACCAGGTGCATTTTGCTACAATTTAATGCTGAAGCTATTACGCAGTGGATCAAAGAGAGAAAGGCAGTGCCAGGAAAACTTGTCAAGAACGAGATAGTATTCAATGAGTGTGATATTATCAAAAAAGTAAAGGCCGATATCGAATCCTGGGGTATGGCGGATTCGAACCTCGAAAACGTGGAGGTTATTGGTGCTCAAAATATGCCTGAGTCGACAAGAATGGCAGAAAATTACGATGATAAGCAAAAACCAAAAGATATCAAGGTTCTTGTCTCTTTCATCAAAATTCTGAGTGCTGTAAAACTCAAGAGGTTTCTTCTCAACAAACCGGAATATACTAAGGGAGGCTATTGTAAAGTCGAGTTTTGCAAGGATGTGTGTGCTGAATCGATCGACAAACTTAAGGCAATCCGAGTAGCCGAATTAAACCCCGTCAAAAATAGCACCAGTCCGCGCCGAAAGAGGAATGCGGCTCGTGCTACAAAAGAGAGTACCTTCGAAGGAAGCGGTGTGGGAAAGAATATCGTCGAGGGAAAGGATTCTAAGGGTAGTGTGGTGAAAGAAGGCACTGTTCTCACTAGCGATCCAATTGGAGGCGCCATCGCAAAGCAAGATAAAGTGACGACAGGGAAAAAGAGCGTGGAAGGAGGTCAAGGGAAGGCAGCTGGTGGAAATAGGCAGCCCAAGGAGGGGCTGAACAAACCTAAAAAGACAGTTATTATTGGTAAACTACTTTAGGGTAGGGAAATCAATTCCACAAAGTGTCTGTTCAGTCTTCTTATGGATGGTCAGGTGGAGGTTGGAATGATTAGGCTGGAGGTTTCCTTTTTTTTTTACTCTCATTTTCTTGTTGATTCATTTACCCGTATGAGTATGATTAAACCTTTTGTCAACAAACACATGTCCAGAATTTCAGTTATAGTCGGATACATGTAGTGCGACAGTCAATTGATTTTTTACAATTCAGGCAACAATATCAGAGTTAGTTCACGACTATTGCTACCCCATAGCTACATGTATAGGACTTTGTACTCCGAAATCAATGCGAATTATTTTTTTACAGACTCTCCCCACCACACGGGTCAGACCCCTAGATACACATGTTTGTAACCTAAATAAAGCAATACCCGGTTCGAGTAAAAGATAAACACCTACCAGCTTCCGTTAGATGTAACGTGCTACAACTTTGAACTTTGTACTCAAAGGGCTCATGAGGATTAACGAAGCCTTGGTTGGGCTCGTCGATCGACTGTATCTTATAGGAAGATTACAAGTACCGGGACTTTCCATAAATGTGCTTAGCGGCCCCCCTTTTAAACGGTTCCAGTAGAACAATAGAATAAAGATCTACCAGGTACGTTTCCGCGGTGGGGGCGCCCTATGTAGTTTCCTTACTCTAGTTAATATTAACCGTTTAAAACCTGCTTTGTCGTCGGGTCGAACTCTGAAGCGTCGTTGGGTGTCGAAGTGGTGAAGTACCTAGTGTAGGAAGCTAGACTTGGCGCAATGTGTAGATCTCTGCTTTCAGTTCCAGTATTCGTGTTCGTGTGCCCACAGCGAATGAGAGAAGTTGCACAAACACACGTAACATAGTACGAGTACTCACGCTGCTACCCGTTCCTTGAAATTGGATTAACGGGAACGCACAGAAAAAAAAATAGAACACATATTATATTGTGTATATATACGCTTCTAGTTGCGTATATTACTCTCTGCTATTTTACCTAATATTGAATAGTATCTTCGTGTTCATATCATATGTGTAATATCGCATTGTATGTATTTAAGGTTGACTGATCCAGGGCGGATGTTGGAAAACCCGGGTATGGTACGATGGCCGGGTGTGCTGCTTCCATGCTGACCGGGGTACGCTAGCTAGAGAGCCTCAACTCTATTTGATATATATCACGCTCCATACACACATGGCAGCGCAAATATCAAGTATTCATAAAACTCAATTTTCAATAATATGTCGAACATTACTTCTTTGCACAATCACCATAGTCCTTACTATCCCCAGGATCTCCGTCTGCCGCATTATGTTCCCAACACCCTCACCACGCCAGAACTCATATCTAGATTTGCGGCTTATTGCGTAGTGATCGTGGCCGGAACTATAATTCTCCTAGGAGCAGTAGCGAGGAAGAGACTTACGACCTATGAGAAGGTTGTGGCTACCTGGTTTATGCTGTGTAAGTTGCCCACAAAAATACCACAAAAATATCAGCTCAGGTAACCCAGCCAACTTACTTTTTTGGCGCTGCAGGTGGGTTTATACACCTGTTCTTCGAAGGCTATTTTGGCTACACGGCTTCCAGAATCGCCGGAAACACCCACCTCTTTGCGCAGCTCTGGAAGGAGTATGCCCTTTCCGACTCACGCTACATGTCCTACGATGCCTTCACAGTCGCCATGGAGCGCGTCACCGCTGTGCGTTCATCTGGCTCTCTCTCTAAATATTCTCTTTAAACTTAAATTCTCCCATAACTAACAACGTGATATGCAGATCTTCTGGGGCCCTCTCTCGTTCTACCTCGTGTACGCCATTGCGACATTCCACCCGGCGCGATACCCACTCCAGATCGTCGTATCGCTCGGCCAGCTCTACGGCGACGTGCTGTACTATGCAACAGCGTCCATCGAGATGTACGGCACCGTTCGACCTGAGAGGTACTATTTTTGGGCATATTTCTTTTTGGCGAATTTCTTCTGGATTGTGATTCCCAGTGGTATGTTCCCCCCCCCCCCCCCAAACACACATTACGGGTGGCTAATTAGCTAATGAGTTGGAATTAGTTCTGTTAGTCCAGGGGTTTTTGGAGACGATGAATGTTTTTGCGAAGGGGGGTGAAAAGACGAAGAGGAAGTGATAGATGCGTAGCTGTTATTTGCATTGGCGACTGTACATGTATGCATGTAGGTGGTATGTAAATATGTCTGTCAAGACGATTGACTATATGAGGGATTTTTTCATATGCAATGTAATTAGATATACAGATATATAGAGTACCTACAAGGAGAGTTCCGTAGCGTACATACCTCTAACTCTTTATTCCAAATTCCAAATGTTTAAATTCCCCAAATGATATAAGACGGTAGCTCAGAGAGGGCCGTTTCCTGAATATGCTATATATCATACCACGCTTGCGAAGAGCCGATCAAGATTGTAAATTATAAAGCTAAATGATATGCACGATGATGGAGGGACCGAGCGACTATATGTACCCCCCCACATTGGTCACATATATCCCTCATCACATCAAAGACCACATTTCATACGCGAAATCATACCTTGGTGACCTAAACTGACACACATGCTCCCTGTAACCACGTGTGTTTCACAAACCATCACTCGGACCTGCTACATTATGTCATCCACCCAACCAGTCCTAACCGGACGACTCTAAAACACCGCATCCGTAGACTTCTCGCGCATGATACCCGTCCACATAGAGTACAGGTAAATTCTACTCAAAATAGAGATTATAATTGCATTTATCTGCAAATCGATGCACCAGACAGGGCACGGCACTTGTAGATTCAACTAAAATATGGACAAGGATTAGCTCCATGGAACACTAATAATATCGCTACTAATTATTCCGCATTGGGATACATTATTATCCGGTAGTCAGTCAAGCGATCTTTACATCTGAGATCTGGCGGTTATATATGTAGATTCCTGGGTGAGGTTTACAAAGCCTCGTGAATGCAATCTCTTGTAAGATTGCCGTTACATCCGCGGCCCCTTCCCCCTTTCGCACAAAGCTACATAGATTCTAGATTTAAAGAAAATATGCACTTAGTCTCACGCCCGGCATACATCTCCTATTTGGCGTGATTCGGAAATTCTAGTAGTTCTTGTGGCTCACACGGTATAATCATCCACAAATGGGAGAGGAAACCCTTGTAGGTCTAGAAATGGGACGATATTAGAAATGTACCTACTCTACTCACAGACCTGTTCCACGTATTTAAGATGTTTATGCAGAACGGGCGGGTGCATGCATGGCCTTCGCTAGACCAACATGCATGTATAATCTCCAACAGCCATCGCTTGCATGACAAACATTGAAGGAAAATCGACCTCAGACCCGTTTTATACATTTCTACTTTTTTTTAGTCACGTATATGAACTTCTGGCTATTTTTTGTGCTTGCTTAATGATTTTGGAGATAATGCTTTATAGAAATCTGTTCAATTTGAAATAGTTATAGAGAGTGACTCGACCTGAATGGAAAAAATAAAAATAAAGATGAAAAATAAAAAAGAATACAGCCAAACCGAAGCAGATAAAAGAACTAACATCAGGTTATACCAAAAAAGAAACCATTGAAATCATATCCGTAAAAAATCCACTATTCCATTCCCGAAACCCAAGGGTTTTAATAATAGATGGTGTTTCAATCAGAAACTACTTGACTCTACAACACCAGTCTCCACGGCCTTGATCTCTCTCTGAGACGGGCCGGAGAAGTGGAATTGGAATCGGTAGTAGTTCCGTCAAGCACTAGGGGCGCGACTTCACTCTGGACAAGATAGGTCTCGTTGGGTTGCATGCCTCCCTCCTTTCCTTCAGTAACCTCGGTATGGACGTAAGGCTGGCCCCAGATAGCAAGCTGTGATTTATCCTCTGGGTACTCAACCTCTGTGCTCGTAATGGCGACCTTCAAGGATTTGAGTTCAGAGAGTGGTACACTAGCTCCTCCCTATAAGCAGTTATATTAGTAACATTCATTGAAGACCTCATAAACGAACTAACCTGTTTTGTAACCCAATGACACTCTTGCTTTAAGAACTTTACAGCGCTCTCGGGGTCCAGTCCGACTCCTTTGTCGATCAAAATCTGCGTCAATGGAATGCTCGCTTGAATTACGTTATGCATTGGTTTATCAGCTCCAAATGTTGCGGATTCGCCGACAAGGTTATCTGCAGTCTTCCAGTCTGCAACATTCTTTGGAACATCACCAACGAAAAGTAGGTTCTGGAAATCTCCGGGAATATCAGCGGTATCAACAGCCAGGACGGCGATCCATTCACGGCGAACGGTATCTCCAGATGGTGTGGTAGTGACAGAGCTCCTCAATGCAGGGCGGTAAAGCTCGTTGACCTTTTCTGTAGTAAAGTTGCGGAGCTCTTCTGTGCTTCTGCTCTGGTATTCTACTGGTACTTCAGGGTAGGCATAGCCGTATTTGTAGATACTTCCAGCAGTGCTAACATCATTTGAAGTCCACTCCGCGCCGTTGGGGTGACGGAAGGGATAAAGGGGTGTATTGATATCGTCCATATCACCTGGTCGGGTTCTTCTGGCAAAGGTCCCACTGGCACTCTGAGGCTCCACTACATTACCAGGCCAGACAGCCTGGTACATTGCGGTTAAACGATCGACATTGCAATGACTACAAATTATATTAGCATTTTCTAACAGAATAATATGGGACCAAATTAGCTCTTACTGAAGCCAGAAAATCGGGTCAAAAGCAGCGTAATCCACATAGGACATGTGTCCACCCGCTCCGCCCAAATTGGCTAAATCTTTGTATTAGTATAGTCACAGCTTTACAAGTATCAATCCGTAGAAAGCTTACAATGAATATCGTTGTGAATAGATTCGATACTGGTCCACGCATTAGGCGCCGAGCCACCATCCCATGCATTACTTGTAAATCCTTGGAATGTTGGGATCGAGAAAAGATTGTAGGTGTTTTGACGACGGCTGATTTTGGAATAACTCAGCTAAGTTAAGCTATACGTGTGGGCTAAACTTACGAGTCATATGTATTTGTCATTTCCTGATCCGCCAAGGCGTTTCGAGAAGACCCAGACCCATCTGGCTGCCTGCGAGTACCAGGAGTGTCGCGGAACTAATTTAAAATTAGTATAGGTGGACGAAATCTATCAGAAATGAGAATCTTACTATGCCCGCATCGAAGTATGTCTGTCTATAGTCATCCCGGGTGAAAGTATAAGAGTACAGTGGGTTAGGAATATTGGCGGTAATAGGCTCTCCAGTTCCAGGTGCAGGCTTAATCACGTTCATGGTTTCAACCGTCATAGATGCAGGAAGGTGAGACTTAGTTGACTCAGCAGCCCAATCCCAATATCTAAAACACTCAATTAGTTATCCAGTCATAAAGCGTTAAGATATATCTTGACACATACGGAAGTCGAACTTTCTTTGCGGCATCCTGATATTTCTGCGCATCCGGTCCAGTAAACTTCTTCGCTTCAGCAACTGCATGGTTGTAAAGAACCTGCTCGATAAGTATCAAGTAAGGCCGGTGCCATGTTGAAAAAAGTGCGCTAGCATGAGTGCAGTAACCACGATTGGGATCCTGGGCGCTACTGATCGGGTATTGCCACGGAATATGGGGAAGACCATGAATTCCACTAATTTGGTAGTAACTAAGATCTTTCGACTCGTCGACAGCCATCATGGCTTCCAATCCAATCAAGAACATATTCCAAACATCAGGGAACTGGGCCTGAAGCTCATCGATAGGCAATCGTAGCTCAACCTTTGGGGGGCCAACAACGGGCGTGAATCCCAAGTTAGCGGCGCCATCAGTACCGTCAGTACCATCCGTCGTGCCATTGGTAGTACCATTGGTGGTAACGGTGGTGCCATTCGTGTAAGTACCGGTCTCGACTGGATTATCAATGACAATTACGGTTGTAGCACTGCTATATGGATTTGGGGGAATGTACGTAGGCGCATCTGTGGCCGGAACATATGAAGTTTCACCAGGTCCTGGGACATATGTCGAGGGGGTATATTCAGAAGGAGTTGGCTCTACGTATGTAGGGAATGCCACTGAGGTAAATTGAGGAGTATGGTAGCTAGCCGGAGGCGTATAATCAGAAGTACTGGGGGAGGTGTAAACAGGGCTTTTGCTGCTGCTAATATAGCTTGATGGAGCTTTATCCTCTGAGCTGCTAGAGCTTGAACCATATACCGGAGGTACATAAACAGTTGTATACGCCGAAGGAGTTACAACTGAAGTATACGGAGGTGGAGTATACGCATCCGAAGAGCCTGATGGTGTATATACAGGAGGGCTAATCACAGAGGTATATACATCTGGTGTGCTAACAGACGTATATCCAGATGGAACATACGGAGGCGAGTAGACTGATGTGTAGGGCGGGGGAGTATAAACTGAGGTATAAACAGGAGGTGTATAAAGCTTAGACGACCCCGAAGGTGTGTATGGTGGTATAGTGTATACTGAAGTATACGCAGGAGGACTATAGACCGAAGTATATTCTACAGGAGGTGTATAAACAGAGGTATAGGGCTCTGGGGTGACAATAGTAGTATATGGAGTTGGTGTAACTTCAGTGCTGTAACCAGAGGGCGTGTACGGAGGTGGTGTATAAACCCTCGTGTGGGTAGGAGGAGTGTATACTGAAGTATACCCCTCTGTAGAGTACGAAACAGTAATTGGCTTTGGAGTATATGTCGAGGTATATGGAGGAGGTGTGTATGCGCTTGGACATCCTGACGGAGTATAAGGAGGTGGGGTAAACACTGAAGTATACGCCGGAGGCGAATACACAGATGTTTCCGCTCTCGCAATTCCGGTAAGCACCAGTGCTATAGAAAGCACGTTAAACGAGTGCGGCCTCATGATGGTCTTGCCAATTCTGAAGACTTTTCAGCGAGTGTATTAAGGTCGCAAAGCGAGTGTCTGTGCCGTGGAGCTGGTTGAGAAGACTGTAAACGTGAAGTCCGGAGAGCTTTATATACATCTGGAACGGAATAATTTCAAGCACGCGTTAGTACTAACCAACAGAATGCATATTCCCGTGTGTACGACAGACGTAGATTTTGGTTGGATTACCCGACATTTCTTTTTCCTACACCCATACGTACCTAAAAAATTAATTTTTTTTTCCTTTTGTGCGTGTGTCCCTTAAGTGAGGTTCGCTGATGTCCACGATCGATGGTTGGTAGCCAATGGTCTGTCTCACACACACGCTAGGCCATGGTGGGACGTGACTTTTAGGGAGGTTCCCATTGTAGCTGAGACCTACATTTACACCCTTCCTGCTGTAGGCTGGGGGATTTACCGCAAAACTACCAAGGGATCATCCAAGGACGTGCACATTAAGGTATTGCCCGAAACATTAAGGAACCATTGCCACAGTGCCATCGGAGAATACTCTTCTCTGGGGGACTGAAGTCCTTTCGACACACTCCCTTCCCTTGATCATGTTTTCCAACATCTCTACCTACATACATACTCTACTAACTCTTGAGATCTCATGCTCGAGATCTGATCCGCACTCGGCCCGCTCGCTATAATGACACGCTCCCGAGGTATGTTCTATGCTCTAGTACCGTTGTCTAATCTTAGACGTTGGTTGTTACCGAAAATAGGGTTAACGAGTCTAGTCCCACACCACCTATAGTGGAACAGATCACGAACTGTTTCTCGCCAAGTGATGTTGATCAATTGAGGCGAGAACAAGAACAAGCATTTCTTGCTGGTTGTACCAATTCTTGAACCCTTATTCACACCAGCGTCACACAATACCACAAGAACAAAGGACCAGGATCCGTGGCCTTGGAATCCATAGGCGATTTTGTTTATTTATGGTTGCTTCTATCGATAGAAGATCCGGGGAACCTAGCTTTCAGCCGCATTTTATGGCCCACACACTTCCAAGTCATGGAATAAAGTCCGAGATTCCTACTATACTCTATACTTGTTCCTTGATTAATTGAGTAATTTGAGCTCCATGCAATAGCCTTGTTCAGAAAACCCTAGTTTACTCCATTTAATTGACGATCAGCTTAATTTTGTCAGACAGCACTGGCAACCGCGTACTTTACAGATCCAATATATGATTTCATCTATTCATTCCGGTAAAATTCTTAAGGCTTCGATTAAAAGATGCGGTATAGAATCAGCTACAGTCAGTAATCGCACTACGGGACATCACAAGTTCAGACGAAGCTGGGATACACCACACCCAAAATATAGAGATAGAGAGGTGCGGTACAAATGTCTACAGGCCCGGTAGATTTTGGACCATGTGCTAGCATGACTTGTGCGTAAATACTAAGTACATACATAAGTGCATGTATGTATATGCAGTAACGGCAAATAATAATCCGTTAATCCCTCATTCAATACTAATGTCTCAACCTAAACCTCCAATGCGATGATCTAGACTGAAAAATAATTTCAAGACTGATAAGGCGAGTCCCTGCATAAAACGGTCTGAATCAATCTAATAGGCTGCCTGTATCTGTGTACATACATAGAGTACATACTCGAAGTATCTCTGTGGCCAAACATCGATACGTGGTACAAACAATTTTACGATCTAATCTAAAAATACAGGACAGCACCTGAGTTGAATTACTACTGACAGAATTTCTATGACCAAATTATGGAGCCTGCTGATATGATGATACTGCTCGTTACTCAAGTGGCTTTTGCACATGTTATGTTAATGGGAAAGCACAAGGTCATTTAAACTAATCTCAATTCTAATACCAAACTAGTAAAGCTTAAAAAAGACAAAAACAAAAAATCCATGATCCGGATAGTTTGGACCAAACCTATTGGTACTTATTATATCGTAGCCATCATTTTGATCTCTACGTGTCCGGAATAGTGATGGTGGTAGGCAGAGACAGTTAGTTCATTGGCCATTATTGCGTCTCGTTTGTTTATCCAATGGAAAGAAATACTTCTTACCCTGGACTTTGCCCTGCAACATGGCCACGTTACTCCTGCATAGACTCTTACCTGACGATATTCAAATTCTCGAGCTTATGCATTAAAGTGATCGGCCAATTAAGGTTAGTTCCAGAGCCATATTATCAAGCCAATCAATATCCGGTACCCGATCATCTTGTCTACTGGATAGTGCCTACGGTAGGTATCGTATCGTAACAAGCCTTAGTACTCCAAATAGAGTACGGATAGACAGCCGTTAGAGTCTCGCCCTGTTTTTCATGCGCAAGGCTTGATCAAGTGTTATAGTATGTGCTCCACTATCCCTACATACGCGGGAAAGCTGAGGGAATTCGAGCCGAGTTTTCAAATATGAGGACTTGATTCATTTCTAGGTTAGAATCAATAAGCCGAGCCTAGATGTTTTTGTCACGGTTGGGACGTGCCAAGTGCGAAGTCACAATACGGTCTCTACATACCCCTGCATTCGTCGTATCGATAACAAAAATAGACCGAGAAAAAGCAACTTCACCCAAGATCGTTCTCCACACGACCATCCCAACCAATATGCAATAGGTGACCTATGTAGGACAAAGAATAATACTCTACATTACCATGAGGGTAGCAGCCTATTCAGGAAACTACTGGAAAGTGCGGTTTACCCGCGACTTCATCTTTCCACTCCCTCACTGATCGACAATCGGCAAGGTCAAGGCGGTTCGTGTAGAGTTGATCATGAGGATCAGTGCAAAAACACACCCCGATAGAGTTGGTCTTGGTCCATAGCAATCCCATGAACCGACAACACGATTATTGAGTACTTGCAGTACTATACGTATTAGCCAAGTGTATGGAGCCGTACACGATTAACTGTCACGGGTAATCCCGTCTGACAAGCACTAGATAATTAATCGAAGTATCAAAGGTATAATAATAAGAACCTCCGACCTGACCACAAGGTGCAATTATTGAATTTTCCCGATCCATCCATCTCAATTGACTAGTATCAGCTCGCTAAACTATCCTATCACACAGAACGTTAACCTATATCATTTTCATATGGTCGATTGTGTGGACACTATAGTTCTCAATCGAAAACTTTTGGGATGTGGTGTACGCATGTATGATATCATTGGCAATTGTACGGGCCACTACACATCAATATTTGTCTCTAAGGGGTAAGTTTCGATATCCAAAGACAAACAAGCGAACATTATGGCCTGCTTCTTCAGCCTTCAACACAGTATTTCCAAAAATATCCGCATCCCGTGTACAGAAATTGAGACACGACGTTTTTCTCTGGTTATGGGAGGAGTCGTGCGAAAACGTGAACGCAAAGAAAATCGTGCACTTAGTTTTTGCACAATGATAAGTGCACATATAATGTGCAATTCCACGAGTTAGCAAGATACATGTATCAACTTCACATATATTCAACAAACACGAGGTTTGGGGGTTTCTAAGAAAAGATTCAGTGGCTATTAAAAGAAGTCATGATCATTCATGAAGGAAATTTTAAAAATCCACAGACCTTTTCGTCCGTAATCAGACACACGTGTAGCTATAGAGATCACGGGTACGATGGGATCACAATGATATCACTCAGATATAGGCTTAGATTCTTACTCTCCTTGGTATTTCGATCAATGATATTCTTTATGTGTTAATTTTCACAACTGTTGCTTCCGGATCCTGCATACCCCAAACCAATTCCACCACTGACCCCGCACACTATCATTTGTACTGAGTATTGGATATGACTACGTACCCATCAAATTTCAACACAGATGATTATTTCTGCTGGAAATCGGCACTGAATCGTACTCCAGGTCCTTTATTTAGTGTTATCAACTGCAATGGGTATGGAATCATGATCATCATGATATGTCACCACTTCTCCACAATGACGGGATCAAATAACGCATCAATTGAATTATTTTGATCGGTCTGTGCTTCATACACGTCAGAGATACATGCTCTTAGGTTCAGCTGGGCTACACCTGAATGCCAAAATATGCCGACAAAGGCCTAGGTAAATACCTCATCATGATAAATCACTCGACATCACGAAAAATGCAATGGATAGTTACAGTCATTCAAGGCCACCCCACGAATATTACCTACCTAAACTCTTGAACAACAGTCAACATGCGGTGGCTTGAACCACTAAGCTAAAAAAAAATAAAAAGAAAACTTGGAGATCGATCTCACAGCTTAGATTTTTCTTACCATACATGTATGCATAATTGGGTGCATGCCTATCTAGTAAAAATAACCTGTGTGGCAATGTAACAAGCCATCACCAGTTTGCTACCGCACTCTCCAGCTTCCAATTGATGGGACAAATGGTCGGGGGTTAATCCTTGGCCCTGGGTCCTCACCAGGCTCTATGAGCTTTAGGAAGATGTGGAGTTTATCCGTTGTGTGGTTCTTCTAAATAAGGACTCGGCTATGCTGACGGTTTTGCTAGATTGATGTACACTCAATTGTAAAATCTAGAATTTTATCCATCCAGCCCTCGTGCGATCTTCGATCCTGGTTTCAGACTACCTGCGATCCTCTGAGTTAATCAAATATCATGAAGTTTCACCTCATGTTCCAAAAGGAAAATGTTTGCCGTTAAACACGCACTAGGGTATTTCATAGCCATCAAAGTCCTGTACTACGGATAAATTAAAAGTACACAATTACAGAAACAAAAGAAAATATCTTACTCTAACTCTCCATTCGACCCACTTTTACCAATAATATCGTAGGAAAAACTTTGCTTGCTCTTGTTTCAAATTTCTGTCTCCTCTTTGTTCCGTTTACCCATCCAGTCCCAATAATTCGCCTCCACCCGATTGCTGCCCCAAATGCGAAAAACAACAGATAAACAGAATAAGGACTAAGACATACGAAACTATTCAGTATTGATTCTACCATGAATGATGACCTCCGTCAATGATCAGGTCTGCTCCTGTCATGAAGCTGCTAGCAGGGCTGATCAAGAATACACCAGCGCCTCTATACTCCTCTGGCTGACTGAGCCGGCCGAGCATATTACCGTCACTAAGCTCATGCTCTCTCTCGGGGGATGATAGAAAGTCACTCTTCGTCATGGGAGTGATGATATAACCAGGTGAAATTGAGTTTACTCTAATTCCGAATTTTCCCCATTCAGACGCTAGATTTCGAGCCAACTGGCATACTGCCGCCTTTGAAGAGTTATATGCAGCACAAACAAGACCCTACAGTTTATGAGTTCTTAAGATTAGCTCGTACAATGGCTTACAACCGTGGGAAGTGTTAATTACCCTATTAGCTATTGTTCCACTCATACTAGCAATCAAACATATAGACCCTCCAGTTTTCCGGTCCACCATTTCTTTGGCAACTGCTTGTGCCGTTGAAAAAACACCAGTGACGTTAACTTGTAGGATCTTGTTGAAATCTTCGGCTGTGTATTCCAAAGAGTCTCCCTCCTTATTGATACCTGCGGCAGCGATAAGACCGTCTATTCTTCCATGATTTTCGGCAATATCTGCAACTACTTTTCGAAGCCCAGGCTCATCGGTAACATCAATCTTCCGGTATCGTAATCTAGTACCTAGCGTTTCTTCGGCGCGGTCACAGGCTTTCTCGAACTCTGGAGGAGGTTGGTCGCGGCGGTCAAGGGCATAGACTTTATATCAAATCCAGTTAGTTCATATACTGAATTTATTTAGGATTGAAAACGGATACCTATTGCTCCTGCTTCAAGAAGGGCCTCGGATTGAACTAATCCAAGGCCACCAGTACCACCAGATACGAGTACAACATGGTCAGCAAGATTAAATTCAGGAAGCCTTTTCTTTGTTCCTAGAAATGTAGGTGCCTCTAATCCGGTACGGAGATTCTTTGCTTCCGAAGAAGGGGCGCTCGGGGGATCTCGTGTGGTGGCATGCGCTCCAGGGCAAGATGAAGAAAACGGCTGATGTGGAGCTCTAGAAATAGGATATTGAGAACATACTTTCAAGAATGTTCTCGTTGGACGGAGAAAGGGGGATATTAATGGGTAGTTAGGTTTTAAAAGAGGCATGTTTGTGTTGTTCCTGAATTATAAAGGGTCCAATATATTTTGTGGGGTAACAATATCTGAAGTGTGCATGCATTAAGGTTAAATGGGAGGAAGGCTTAAATGTTCATGTTCCCCTAAATCCCGACAAGATGAAGAGCTCGTATAAATAACACCTCTGTAGTGCATGATATTCCTACTTAATACCTGATAGTAGTGGCGCCTAAAGAGCTCGCAGCTGTGATGCCGTAATTTTTGATAATCGTGATCCCTTGCGATTAATGGTGTTTATCCATCCGTTGTTTCTCCTCGCTAGGTACCGCCGCAACCAACAACCCGGTTATCCTGGAAGCGCCACAGTGATTTTCGTGCCAATGATTACTGCGACATATCAACGTCGAACTGACGTCAAATTTGTCTTAATTCTGTGTGTACATAACTTTACTCCCATGACCTTCTGTCTACTCTTTTATGTGGGTAGTTGAACACACGTCAGGAGGAATGGTGCAACCATGTGCTTACTCGTCTACCAGCTGCTAGAGATAGTCAGGAAGGGACTTTAAAAATCGGAAACAAAAATCTCTTCTTACCTAGCTAGCGGTCTAGATATATAGTAGGCCATTGGTAGGGCACATAGCATACCCACAAGATCGTACCTTATTACTCGCAAAGCAGATATGTAGAGTTTATCAGAGAAGCTTTTCTTGGCCGCACATAATTAACAGCTTGGATACATCAGGAACCTCTATACATAGAGATATGTAGGTACTTTAGTAGTATTGTCTCAAATTCGTAAGAAGATCGGCTGTTATCCTCCGAAGTCTTCCATCCAATAGACGGCTGGAGTTGGCCCCAGGGTAAGAGTCACCGATCTACTGGTATCTCTACTCGTTTACCAAAAGAACCAGAAAATGCAGTTGCTCAGAGCAAGGATTATTTATATGGAGTGGCGGTGATCTCTCATACAAATTATCCCTGTCTCAGTCACTTGCATTTTCAAGAGAAAGCTGACAACTTCAGGGACGTACGGGTTTCTAAAGATGCTGGGAACATATTTAGTAATCGCTCAATTGATCAATCCGGAACAGATCTGTGGATATCGATACGCGAACGTCATCTTTGGAAATAGAGTAAACGTCTTTGCTGTGGTGTGGTAAACAATATGCTGCATGGGGCCCGGCACAGGGTTGTGATAAATTCCAAGATTGTTAGGGGTTGTTCCCTAATTAATGCCGGCGTCGACGAGCCTCAGAAATTTCCTTTGTAAAGTTTTGTGGATAGGCACTTCGCTAGACTTTGTGAACTTGTGTTTCGTCCTCGGACTTCTGCCATAGCTTAAGTCTGCTGATAGTCTAGAGCGACACATGTAGTATCTACAATTTTGACCTATGATCCATAGCTAGAGTACTTAAGGTTAGACATACCTATAACTAAGCTTCCGTACGCATATGCGGGTAAATTTAAGCTTATCCTCTAGGGCGATGAAACATTGAGCCAATACATGTATGTAGTAGAGACTGTAACGTATAGTGGAGCTTAGTCTCGTACCTAGCTAGCCCGTTACTTGCTGGAAGTAGACGGTTTGGGGATGAGCCTAAGTGGACCTATGTATGCTCCTTATGTACTCGTCCGGGTTCGAACTGAAACCGCCCAAGAAACTCATCATGTAGCGAAGGACCCGATAATCAATAAATGCTTATTCGAACACAATTCTGTAGTCCCTGAGCTAGTAGCACGAGTGTATAGAGTAGGTAGATACTATGCACCTGCGCACGCATTTCTCAGAGTCCCGGAATCGTGGTAAAGACCGACATTATACGCATAAACCATTCAAAATATTATTCCTAGCATGGGTTGTGTTGGTTTTGTTACATTGAGTTGCAAAAAACGCCATATTTCTATGGGATGCAACCGAATCTCCAAGTTGCTCTACTTCTAGCTCATGTAACTTCTTCCACATTTGACTTCAGAGAGCGCCCTTTTAGATTTATTAAATTTGAGAGCCAATACTTCATCCCCCCAAAGCCTTGTTTATTATTGATGGCAATTGTGTTGTGGGTGGTGGTTGCATTTAGACGAATTTTGGTGTGGTTTGGTGCCTTCCCATGACTTATGACCAAGAACTATACATGCCAACCGGTACCCCCCACGTCGGTAGTTAAACTTTAAGCCCACGAATATTCGGTCGGCAACGGCCCGAGGACTCAGCCGACTTCCTTCTCCCACCTTAAGGAACGAATGATAGAATACTAGAGAATTATTGCCAAATTTTCCTCTCGGTGCTAATTATTCCGAGAGCGGATAAAACCAGGAAACGAACTAAACTACTCGAATCCTGGTGGACGGCTGCGGGCGGTTAATAGCTGAACCCTGGATGCCCCTCTAAAACCCCGCCATTACTAGCCATGAATATCCAGAGATGCATCCGAGAGATGAGCTTCTGAGCATGAAGATACTTTAGATGTGAGGGTATGATGGTGTGATACCGGCTGTAGAATTCTGGAGCTAAATAGAAGACTAGTATAAATAAACAGTGCGTTCTGTCCTTCTCCACTTCCTCCCATCATTTCACCGTTGCGCTCATTCATAGTCCTCTATAGTTTCTCTTACATATTCAAAATGTCTGTTCCATCAAGCTTCAAACTTAACACTGGTGCTTCCATCCCGTCGATCGGTCTAGGTCAGTACATTCTCGTTTTCTAGTACTTGCTAGACTGTTGTTTATCAACTAACTCCCATTAAAGGAACCTGGCAAGCTCCTGCTGGTGAAGTTCAAAAGGCTGTTGCCCACGCATTGTTGAAAGCAGGCTATACACATATCGATTGCGCCTGGTGCTACGGTAACGAGGAGGAAGTTGGTACTGGGCTGAAGGAGGCGTTTGATAATGGCGTAAAGAGAGAAGATATTTTTATCACCACCAAGGTCTGGTCAACATATCACTCTCGTGTAGAGGAGGCACTCGATAAGAGTCTGAAGTTGTTGGGCCTGAATTATGTCGACTTGTATTTGATGCACTGGCCTGTCCCATTGAACCCGAATGGAAACCACGACAAATTCCCCACAAAGCCAGAAGGTGGACGTGATTTGCACGAGGGGTGGGATTATATCAAGACTTGGAAGTTGATGGAGAAGCTATTAGAAGGAGGAAAAGTTAAGGTGGGGTTTTTACTTATGACGTCCTCAGCACATCTAAAACAAGTGGACTAATTAAATATTTTTGATTAGGCCATCGGTGTATCCAATCATTCGGTTCCCTTCTTGACCAAACTTCTTAAAGAGACAACTGTTGTCCCTGCGGTAAACCAGATTGAAAACCACCCCTTGCTGCCACAGGATGACGTAGTGGCGCTATGCAAGGAGAATGGGATCCTCGTAACCGCTTATTCACCTCTTGGATCTGTCGGTGGACCACTATTAAAGGAAGAGAAGGTATTGAAAGTAGCTGAGAAGCACGGCGTCGATGTAGGAACTGTCTTGCTAAATTATCACGGTAAGTGACCGTTTCTTTGTCTTGTGATTAATGCCGTTCTAACTCATGGGACAGTGAACCGTGGCATTGTCGTCTTGGCAAAATCTGTTACTCCATCAAGAATCGAGGCGAACAACAAGCTGCTTAAGCTTGATGAGGAAGACCTTGAAGTATTGGGGAGCATCTACAAGGAGAAGGGGCCCAAGAGGTACGCGATTTACCATATATGTATTTGGTTTAGAAACCTTGCTGATGATGAAACGACAGATTTATTACTCCGCCATGGCCCATCAACTTTGGATTCCCTGACTGGAAACAGGGTGGTGCCAACATTTTTGAATCCGCTTAAACTACATGTAGCTTTCATGAATTGAGGCGTGATTCCATAATAATAATAAAAATCCGCATTTACTACTTTACGTATTCACGTAGTGACGTTAAGAGCTCGAATAAAATGTGTGTTAGAAGGTACTTGGCACGAGTGAGAATATATGAAGAGGTCGCTTTACACAAAAATAGCGCACGCTACTACACGTAATGGGAATAGGGACGTGGGGGTTGTCAACGCCAAATTAGAATCTATGTGTAATGATGCAACTCATCGAGCGGGGCAATTTCGGTAAATTATGCGGGGTGGTCGCATCACGCCCGAGGTTCTAGTCTTTACTGTATTCCGCCTGAATTCTTTGAGCTCAAGCTCCTCAAGATTAGCTGGCTTATATCTGTCTAGAAAACCCTTTATTCCCATAGAACTTTGGATATCCAGATATCTAACGTACTATCGTCATGACTCGTCCTATTGCTCTATTAATTGGTAATATCACCCACGCAAAGAAGGAATGGCAAGTTCTTGAAGAGATTGCAGATCTAAAGGTGTGTTCTCTATATCTATACTTTGTTCTTCCTAACTCGAGTTTATCGAACCAGGAAATAACGTCCGGAACTCGCGAATCTATACTTGCCGACTTCAAAGCCGGTAAACATGACGGTGTCGTTGCGATCTATAGAACCTTTGATTCTGCGCAGGTTCGTATTTGCATTGGATTGTTGTGGTATGGAAGAAACTAATTGGATCAGTTCACCGGAAGATTCGATAAGGAACTTATCTCAACTCTCCCAAGTAGCCTGAAATTCTTATGCCATAACGGAGCTGGCTACGATCAAATCGACATTGAGCCATGTTCTCAGCGCGGTAACTTTGGTCAAATTACCTTCTTTTGCGAATAAATCACTAAGATCGTGCTCTGATCAGGCATCTTCGTTGCTCATACCCCTACAGCAGTAGATGCCGCGACTTCAAACATCGCAATTATGCTTCTACTCCAGACCCTCCGGCGCTCTTACCAGGCTGAAAGCTCTCTACGAAACGGAAAATGGCGTGGAGACCAACCACTCGGACACGATCCTGACGGTAAAATCTTGGGTATTCTTGGGATGGGGGGTATTGGAACAGCACTTGCGGTACGCGCGGTAGGATTCGGAATGAATATTGTGTATCACAACCGTAAGCCCGTTCCAGATGAGGCAAACCCGACGGGTGCACGCTATATCGCCAGCTTCGAAGAGTTTTTGGGAACATGCGATATCATCAGTGTCCACTTGCCGCTCACTGAAAAAACGAGGCATTATATTGGTGCAAGGGAGTTCGGGATGTGTAAGAATGGTGTGATAATTGTAAACACTGCGCGAGGACCAGTGATAGATGAGAATGCATTGGTGCAGGCGCTTGAGAGTGGGAAGGTGGGAGGGGCGGGTTTGGATGTGTTCGAGGAGGAGCCGAAGATACATCCGGGGTTGATGGGGAGGAATGACTGCATTTTGTTCCCACATCTCGGAACATTCACGTATGAGTCGCAGGTAAGCTATATACCCCCTCTAACTTTGTTGTCTAGCCATGATGAGGGAAGATAGCTAATAAACGATTTCGGGATTGCAGCATAAAATGGAGAGCTTGGTGATCAACAATGTTAGGTCCGCGATAGAGAAGGGGGCACTACTCACGATGGTACCTGAGCAGAAGGGGAAAATAGATGAGATCAAATCGAATGGACGGGCGTCGCCAAAATTGTAAATACATGCGTGGGAGACCTGAGGCTGTTAGAAATGTCAATCAGAACTTTGTGATATATTCTCAAAGATTACTTGTGTGCCTGTACAATCATTACTCTGTACATGTATTCTAGCCTCATTCTCAGCTAACTATACGAATTCTTGCGTAAATTCGTGACTACATGTATGTTCTTAAAGGCGATAAAGAGAATGAAGTGCAATATATATGAAACATGGGAGGAGACAAGTCTTGATACTACCTGAAGGAGTACCTTTCTCGACCATCATATCAGGTAGTGTACGTTGGCCTGTCACGTATCAAGTACTAAGTATGCATACAGTAAGATACATGACGGACTTCTCTGCAATTGAAGGGATAGAAAGATGTTGAAGCGTACGTACGGGATTCTAATACTACATGTAGTGCGGAGTGTTTACGGAGGAGTTACGTGTATGTACTAGTACATGTAAGTCAACTAATCAATCCCAAATAAATCAGTTATTGCCGAATGATGAACTGTCAAACTAGCATTCGAAGATGGATGAAAAATCATGGCAATTCAGATTCATTATAAATCACTCGGATTTTAGCAATATCGGGTAACATCAGCTTTCTCGGAGGTTGCAAGTGGATCGGAAAGATGTCCGTAGACTAGCTCTAGAGTTGACATGGTTGAGGCTACATGTAGTTACATGTATATGTAGTTTTAATATATTATAGCCAAGAGTATTGAAAGCGGAACTGTTTGGGAGTGAACTTTAATCATAGCTATCTGCTGTGTAGGCAAAATTCATATATTATAGTACAAGAATGCCACGCGTGAGACTGTAGTATTTACTACGGTATAATAGCTCTTATACCCATTTAATTCAGCATTGTACTGTATTTCTACAGCTACACTATCTATTGCACCCCCCCCCCCCTTTTTTTTTCAGGACTGTAGTCAGCCTTGCTTGCGGGATCTGTGCATAATATATTTGTTCCCAAAAAGGTTCAATTAATATTTACCGCGCGCGCATTATTTGAAAACGCAAATGGTTGCATTGTTTAACAAACCCCTGATAATCTAGGCAACGGAAAATTAAAAGGAGTGCATGCCAAGGTCGGGAAAAACATATTCCGTGCTAAATCCCAGTGCTCTTATGTCTACCCACCTGCGTGCCAAATACGGTACCAGGTAGTTGGGTTGTGACCTAAACTCTCAGTGCTAAGAGCACCATGAGCGAAGAACACCATCAGGTACAAGGAGTTTGTGTTTACGATACAAGCTTGTGTCTTCCGACGCTCTTCGTTGCCGACTGGAACTGCCATAAGAATCTTCAGGATTTGGTAGCTGTACCACACTTTATATATATATACTTTACCCTAGGAAACCCGAGCGTAAGTTCATGTAGTAGAGTAATCTCGGTATTCCATGCACTCGCGCGAAGATGCCGATATTCGTGTGACGTGTTATGAAGCTTGGCAACGGGCGTCGGGGTCTGCGCCGTTATTAGTGGGGATCATGAAGTATCACTCATTTCTAGTTCGTCCGATAGAAACGTTAATTAAAAGGCCGGAAGTCGTTACAACAAAATCCCCACATAGAATTCCGACCTTTTAATTAACGAGCGAGTACGCTGTGGGTGTAAAATGGCACCATAGTCGATTAAAGTCCTCCAGAACTCGAAGCTACGGAAAGATAACCGTGAGTATTGCTGCGTCGTGGAAAATTTACACTTCTAGCGCTGCAAGGCCAGTTTTTTTCCGGGCTGAAATTGGTTTTGTAGAAAACCTTTCCCTTACAACATTCGTACAAAGTTTTTGGTGCGTTTATCTAAACGGCCCCATGAGATAACAGGGTTGCAAACGTAGATAGGTTCCGCGCAAAATATGTATTAATGAACAATCATGAGTTCCTTTCAAATTTTGGCATTAGACCGATCGAATCCACCCACGGAACCAAGAAGTTGGTGAATTTTATTGGGAGACTGGTTCCCATGCGCTGAGGTCAGAATTATCGAGTTATGAGAATTAATATTGTTTACGTGTAGAATACCCAGTCATGGTTTGTAGTTGGAAACTGTTCGTGAAAAGCTCATCTTCACTAATCCCTAGTTGTCTCAAAAAGCGCCATATGCTAGACGATTTGGCTGGATTCCTATCCCTTAATACCCTCAAATCACAAACCATAGCCCTCAAATTTAAATCAACGTGTGCTTCTAGACTCTGCAATAATTGCCATAACTGTAAGGTTGCATGCAATTAATGAATTAAACAAAAGAAAAAGAAAGAAAGAAAGACTCTGCAATATGTCGGCGGATGAGTGATTGATACCGACCAACATATAGCTAGTAAGAGGATCTAGAGCCTGGTTTTCAAAAGGGTACCATATTTTCTCAGCCCGACAGGCCAAAGCTCCCGAGTCACAAACCCCAGTCATCGGTTGTTAAGTGCGTCGAGCATAACGGTTTGACTTACCCCACAATATGCCACCTTCAGAGTATATGTACGGAAGTTTCCATCCATCTCTCCGAACCTTGACAAGGGAACCGTCTGGGGGGGGGGGGGGGGGGTACCAGGCTATCTCTTGATCCTTCAACCTAGATTATTGAAACTTGCGATTGCGCGGGTAGCTTCTTTTTAAACATAGAGCCTAATTCCATTTACGGGGTTTAATCCGCACTGTATTCCAAAGGACATAGCTTAAACCTTCTGCATCCCATTGTACCCCTTTATGATATCCCGGGTTATGTCGACCCAGCTATTCAGGCCGATATAGATGATCATATAGGAGGCTTTATATATCCGAATTCCGATCTGTGGGTCCCGTTTAGTGATAGTGATATGTTAAAATATTAAAGTAGATAGTGTGCATATTTGTAATCTAAGTTTTTCCTGCTGTTTCGTGGCCCCCTTTTGAATGTCGTGTCGTGTCGTGTCGTGTCGGGGAGGTACTTAGGTAGAGATGCAAAGTAGCATTGTCTGTGCTTAGTTTTCTTATCATAATTAGAAGTACGAGTACTGTAAGACCGGGTCGTATTCTTACATTCCGCACTGCTCCTGCAACTATCCCGAAGACCGACTTGAGCTCTAAACAGGCTCGGACTGAATAGCGGAGATTCATTTGTCCATAGAATGCCGAGGTGTCAACAGAATTATCGCTCGTCATGTGTTTAGGTTGGATCTGGACGCTGGATTTCCGTTGAGAAATCATGATCAGCAGTAAAACCTTCCTTGGGTTGATACTTGAAACTCTCAGCCGATATGTCAGGACTATGTAGTTGTATTTTTCCCACTGCCGTGTATTAGAATCGATGTCGCTTAACGGTGTGATCATTGAATCCCTGATCGAAGACTTCAAGCTTCTCGGGAACTTGAAATCCACGGGATGTCTACCGCAACTGCAGGTCAAACTACATAGGCTACTAATCCCCAGGCTAGAGGGAGTACGACGGTTCCACCGCTTCATGAAACATGTTGTTTCTGCTCACTGTTTGCCGCCGCTGTCTTTAGCTAGGAGTTTCAGAGTTGCTCGCTATCTCGGTGGAATGGGTGGAAAGACAAAATCACAGTGTGAAGTGCAAGGATAACCCCCCCTTTCCCTGGGTTCTAACGCCTTCAGTTGTGTTACTGCTTTCTCTTGCAGGGTCGGATCTTAACCGAGTAACGTGGTTGTAGCCTTGTAGGTGTTCTATTTAGTCTCCGAGTTTCGTTTAGATGCCTGCCAAGATAAAGCCAAGAGGTTGAGATTAAGTTCTGTCCATGCATATTATGCACCCCTGGCACATAATATATTTTTTGTCTAAGAACAAATGCGTGATTGACGACCCAAAGAGTTGGACGATTGCCTACGTATACCGGACCCGCTTTGAGATCCGATTACTGCTAGAGTAGCAATGGAGTTAATTGAGCAGAATAGCTATATGTAAGTACGTGCATGTAGATACTTACATTTTGCACGATACTCAGGAACATGGTCCCTGGACCAATCTGTCGGCTACGCTATTTCTACTCGACCCAATCTATTGAGGGAGTTTTCCGGTACCTGGCTTAGATGTCTAAAATACATTAATTCCTACTATTACAAATCCCCAAAAAGTGTGACGATACATAGTAGTAAGGGCACGGCTTTACTTTCATGATCTATGTCATCATGGAAGTCATCCTGAAATCTCCAATAGTTGCATTTCTCCTTTGGGTTTGTTAATATATGGAAAGTCTTATATAAAGCTTCCATTCCTCCCCCTAAATGCCTTTCTCTCACCAGTCCAGTTCACTCTCTTCATTCATTCACAGCTAGTCTTGAACAACGTTCCTTTTCCATTCCCTTCTTACCTTTCCACATTCGTTTTCAGGAAAAACGCTACTTTTCAATACACACAAAGCTCATTTGAAATGAAATTCGCAATCTTCTCCGTCAGCTTTCTCGCTGCCTTCGTTGCAGCCGCACCTGCTTCCGTTGGAAAGCTCAACAAGCGCGCCTCTGCCTCCGATGCTGCATCTGTAGGCTACGCTACCCAGAATGGCGGTACCAAAGGTGGTGCCGGTGGCTCTACCACCACTGTTTCCTCCCTTGCTGCCCTTCAGACTGCGGCAACTTCGTCCGGCTCGAAGGTTATTGTTGTTAAGGGAACCATCACTGGTGACACTGTCATCAAGGTTGCATCTGACAAGACCATCGTTGGTGCCAACTCTAACGCTAGTATGTTTTCTCGCATTATTAATCTTGGCAATTGAGTGGATCCATGGAACATTATACTAACATATCATTGATAGTTCTCTCTGGCGTTGGTCTCCGCATGAACGGCGTCTCGAACGTTATCATCCGCAACTTGACCATCAAGAAGGTTCTCGCTTCTGCTGGTGATGCCATTGGCATCCAGGCTTCCAAGAATGTCTGGGTTGACCATTGCGATCTGTCTTCTGACCGTGACCACGATAAAGTAAGCTACCAATTACCGGGAATTAATTCCGATCTAATCAATTCCTAACATATGGTATCTTTTAGGATTATTACGATGGACTCCTCGATGTCACCCATGCCTCTGACTACATTACCCTTTCCAACAACTTCCTCCACGACCACTGGAAGGCATCCCTCGTCGGTCACTCTGACTCCAACGGTTCTGAGGACACCGGTCATCTCACCGTCACCTACGTCGGCAACTTCTTCTACAACTTGAACTCTCGTGGTCCTTCTTTCCGTTTCGGTACCGGTCACATCTACAACAACTACTACCTCTCTGTCTCCGATGGTATCAACACCCGCCAGGGTGCGCAGTTGTTGGTTGAGAACAACGTCTTCGTTGACTCTGACAAGCCTCTTTACTCCACCGATGCTGGTTACGCTGTTAGTTCCTCTCTTCCTACATATTATTATTCTTATTCGATTGCAATCACTAATACTTTAATCAAATAGTACGCTTCTGGCAACGACTTCGGTGATGGCGAGAACACAGCCCTTACTGGTACCCTCAAATCGGTTCCTTACTCATACACCAAGGTTGCAGCATCCGCTGTCTACTCTGCTGTCTACGGAACCGCTGGTGCCACCCTCACCTTCTAAATGCGAAATTAGAAGGTCTTAATTCTATTCTGGTTGACCCGGGGCGGCGGTCGAGGAACTGTTTATATGGCGGATGGATATTTTAGATAGCTAGTTTTTGTACTATATTTATCGTGCCCGAAAAATAATATTGCGGTTGATTCCGCTAAATATTTCTACCTATTCTTTGAGCGATATTCGAATGCAAATTAGTGGTCTTCCCTGAAAGAATATGGTCTGTAACCGGTTTGTGCCAACAACCCCCAGTGTTCGGATGAGGGGGTTTTCAATAGCCTGGGAATGCGACTATATGTGACTATCACAGCTTGGCACGAGTGATCGTTTGTGATCGACGCTTCAGTTTTACAACTCACTCTTTCTTGGCTTGTGTAATAATTGATTCTAAACTTCTAACCGGTAGGTGAAACAACCGCCGTGGAGAATAAATCGAATAACAATTTCCCTCCCTCCAGTTCGATCCGGCATTAAGATAGTCGCTCAGTGCGTTGTTGCGGGATGTGTCCCGCGAACTTGCCTTGATACGGTATTACTGGTATTGGTTTAGCGTTGTGTAACAAAGTTCCAAGAAACCAAGTTTTATGCCTGGTGGAAGTAGGTTCCTAAATGCTGGGACGGGTCGAACGAGATCGAAATTGCCTTGACAGGGGGTTTAAGATCTATTTAACTTATGATCTGTCAGATACTCTATGTTGTAGCAGCTAGAAATGCAACAGTATGAAGGCGAATTTTTTATTTTTTGTTTAATTCATACTCGCATGCAGCCTTACAGCTATGGCGGCGTACAATCCTCTCTAAAAGAATCGGTGTAGGGTTTCACCTTTATGAGAGCCTCAGGTGTGAAATCCCCCAACCGACATCTCAGTGCGGGGGCGGTCGATCATCAACCAAGATTTCACAGTATGAGATTCGGTCCGTAACTGCGGGTTTCTTCTGGAGGTGATCTTTTGTGGTAACGAGAAAAAAGAATACGTTACATACATCGATATCAAACAAAAAAAGAAAGACGATAGACAACAAAACAACTAGCTGATATTTCCTCCTGCATACTACATATATAATCCCATAATCGTCAAAGCAACTAATATTACAAGGGCAGCTTGCCCATTCGCCTCCATCGTATCGTCATCCCTAACGGGACATTTCAAGTATAACAGCGCATCGTTTCCTAGTGAGCGGGAACACTGCGGTTGGTAATTCCCGGAGCAGGCGAGGAATGGCCCGAATGGTGATGGTGGTGATGCTTTCCGTGGCCGTAAGCATCAGGGTGTGTCTGGTGAGCTCCACCATTTTCCCTAACCTCGGGCTCGCCCTCAAACATGTCGATGGTCTCGTTGCGGCCTTCAAGAACACCACCGGCACGTTTGTATTCCTCGAGTGTCATCTTGGGTTGGACGGTTACGGGATGGAAGGTAGGGGCGTGCTCGATCCTTTCGTGGATTGGAACAGTGGTGTGGATAACAGCGGGCTGGATAACCTCACGCTCGATAACTGGCTGAACTTGCTCATAAACATGATGGTGGGCATGCTCGCCGGTGATGGTAGCGCCGGCGATGTTGGTATGCTCGACGGGAAGAACCTCGCGAGTAGATTTGAATTTCAGTTTCTGGTAAGGTTAGATTATTTGACACTGCCATATTGTAAATTCTGTTATTTTGGGGGGTAAAATCAATGCCTACCTCTTCCTCAAGCCTTCTCCTTACGAGGTCTTCGTCAACATCTTTGGTGACACGGGTCTCAATTGGCATAACCTGATGCCTGTGCTCCTCCGGTAAAATCTCCTTGTCCTCAATGGGCTGTACTCTGGTCTGATAATGCCTCTGATGTAGTTCTCGATCAACGGCGATTGTGGTCTCCTCGGTTTCCTTTGGAATGATGACCTCCTTCGTTACAGCCGGATTAAAGGTTTCCCTGACTTCGGTATCATGTTTCTTGTCACGGGAACTGTCAGATGGCCAGGAAAGTGAGAGTTAGCGGTGATACTCGATCTAGCGGTGAGATACAAATTTATTGGAAGAATAATAAAGAGACCATAAAGGGTAAATAATGACTCTCGTGATGTCTTCGTCCGGGAGAGACACTTACATGAATTCCTTAGCGGCGTTCTTCATGGACTGCATTTTGGCTTATTGTGATGTGAATTAATTGGGTAGAGTTCAGATTTGGTAGTGTTAATGGTCTTTAAGGTGGTGTTCGTAACTAGAAGTTGATTTGTGATGGCGAGAGAAGTAAAGACTTCGCATTAAGGGTCATTATATACATCGAAAGCCCCAACAGACGTCATATCATCGACTAGCAATCGCTGGAAAGCCTCTGAGGTCAAGATGCGCTCATTCCGGGTGAGGCGTAAAAACCAGGTTGTTTGGAAATTGTGGAGTTTGGAAGTTGAGGCGGTGGGCAATCCGATGATTGTGGAGAATTGAATTAGTGAATAGAGGACTAGATCGGGTTTGTAAGATGCAATCGTCATAGTCTTGCACTCGCAGGTCTATCACTCATTCCCCACTAACTGTGTTACTCTACTTGTGGTGTAAAGCACATATCTGAAACCTATTTTTCATTTCAAGGTTACTCGATGGAATGCAATCCGTTTGTAGGCTTTGTGGCTGTCTTGGCGCCTAAGAGCGCGGCATGTAGAGACTTGGCGGACCAATATCGACAAGTTGGTGGTTGAAGATTCGATCGTCATTGATCACCACAGGGGGGTAAACTACCAATGGCTAGTAGAGTAGAGTTTGTAGCAGGGTGGGAGTTATCCGAACCACAAGGAATTCTCCACATCTCGAGATGTCCTTCGTTGTGAACCAACGTCATAAAGACGAAAGTTGAATATTATTAAAAAAAAAAAAAGGAGGGACCGAGAGCGCCCAACTCCACTTTTTCTTCCCCATTATTTTTTTTCTTCCTTCCATTTATCTTTCCCCAGACAAGGATTTAAGCTTAATTGGTGACGCAAGGGGAGCAAAGGGCACTCAAAGCGCTGAGATCCAAGATCCGTGGAGCGTTAAGTCTCTCGCATGCAGAATTTCAAGATTTCTGTTAGATTTTCGATTCTTCTGCTGGCAACGAGAAGTGTGTTTTGGTTGGAAGCGGTACTGTGGCTTTCGACATGAGTGAAGAGGTCATGGGAAATCGGATCACCCAACGGGTATCGGGGCCTCTTGTCTTTCGTCTACGGTAACCGGTGAAAGGGCAAGTACTAACCGGATAATCCTATTTGTTTCAAGGCGGGAGGGAAAGCTTGAGCGGGCTAGAGCTTTTAGATCTTTGCTGTGACGTTTCTTGAGAGCCGAATTTTTCACACCGGTCTCACTTGAGCACATCACATCTACTCTGTTCAAAAATTCCCAACTCCCACTCTCCAGTTAATTCTTAAATTCGTAAACCTTTGGTATCCCAACCTTCGAAAGACGACATTTGAACACCTCCAGTTACAGAGATGCCTCTAGGTAGAAAAATTAAGAGCGCACTCTTGAGATTACCTTGTGGGTATGGGGGGTCTAAATTCAAAAAAGACGACCCTGGGGTTATTGCCCCTCGAATGCGGTCTCCGCCTACACAGACTGGGGCTTCGGAATCTGTAATAGCCCCAGCATCATTAGTTGCTCCTCGGGCAAGAGAATCTCATAGTTCTCGTGAAGATACCCTAATATCCAGAGGACCAGGGGTAGGGGCGGAAGTAGGAGTGGGAACAGGAACGGGAATGGGATTAATATTGGGAGTGGGGGCAGATACAGCAAGAGTAGCGGAGGGTGAAGGGGGCGAACAAGAAACGAAGCAAGAACCTACGTTTATTGCTGATAATGATCAAAACCCCCACATACCTCGTGATTCGGGGCATGAGCCAGTTCGCTCAGGTACCATTTTCAATAATCCTGGACATATCCATATCACTGATTACGGGAATCCTTCGGAGGCTGTTTCTCCTACACTAATCGGGCCAGAACCGCTTCCCACTCATGAACAAACTCTGGATACCATAGCCGCCGACGAGAATCTCGTCGAGCGAAATTCACCAGTAGGTCGTTGCTTTCCAGATTTTACATACAACATGAATACTCACTCGTCTCTTACATTACACAGCTTCAGCTGAGAAATGAACTTCGTCAAAATTCTTCTGACGATAGTCAATCCAGTGATTACTCGAACCACTGTAAGTAATCTGAAATTTTAGTATCCTGAGTTTAATTCAACTAACGCTGTTGCTTGGATAGCAATAACACAATCCCTCAATCCCAACAGCCGCCCTACTTCTAAAGTCTACTATGGGCAACGGTACGACGGTGATCTTCGCGAAGCACGCAAACAACGATTTCCACCGAAATCAACAACAGAACCTCCGGAAACTGCGGGACCTTCTCGTCCTCTCCCTAGACCACCTCTAGGGGTAGTTCCCAGTTTTATAAATACGCAGAATGTCGATCCTGGCCCAAAGGTGGAAAGTTTGATCAATGAACCCGTATGTGAGTATAATAGTATCAGTGCGAGTGAAACGAGAGGGGGACAAGAGAATGAGTATGTTTACTCGCGCGCTGGGGCTAAAGGTAACACCATTCATAAATTCATGTAAACACCAAGATCAATAACTAAATGGCTCAAGAAATCACATTAGAAGAGGAACAGCGATACCGTAATCCCGGGCGAGAAACCTCCGCCGAGACCATATCAATTCACCAAGAAACACTAGATCGTAAGCCACAAACTTATATTTCCTGACTTCATCCACTCACTAATTAGGACCAGCGGTAATACACACCGTCATCCGCCCTGTCGAGAACGAAGAAATAACGACCGTCATAACTCGCGAGATTCATCATACAGAAATCCACCCTATTGTTCAACCCATCGTCGACATAGAACGTCTTCCCAAGAAACATTACCTCGAAACGCCCGATGGAAATCTCGTTGAGATCACCGCCGAAGAAGCAGAGCGTCAAGGATGGGAAGAGGTGTGGAAGGGTGACTTGGTCCCCGATGAGAGAAATGAAAGTAGCTTCAAGGTCCGAGACACTGGCGAAGCCAAAATTGAGGAGGCACAGCGGAGGATGGCTGCTCTGGAACTGGAGCAACGAAATAAAGCCACTCCACGTACACTGAATATCAGCCATGCGCACGAGGAAGGGGTGTATGAACAATACGGTAACGGGGACATTATGGGTGATAATGGGAGAAAGGCATCGATGCCCCTGCCGTTGGGCTTTGGCGTGAGGACCGGAAGCTCTGAAATTGTCAAGACGATACGTGGCCCAGAAAGCTATACGGAGAGGAATGTATTGGTTGGGCCTGCATATTAAACCTCCCTCCCCTTTCTCCTCTTGCTCAAGTGGCGATTATGTTCTGCGGGACGCGCGCGGGTTTATACGCCTTATTCTAAGAAACAAGTCGATAAGAGTATTTGTTCCTGTATCAGTGTTCTGTATAATAAAAACGCAATAATAACCTTGTTTCAGTAATTTATTCCTGTAAGCATGTGATAAATAACGAGTAGATCTGGATATGTGGACGAGAATGTATTTTGGAGCCTATTGCAAAAACACGTTATATGTAGTATATATATCTACATGTAGTTTGTCTTGTGACTATGTGCATCATGAGATATGACTCGGGATCACGATGGAGTTAGAGCCCGAATATTATGAGCGATTTATGGTTATTCCTGACACAGTGAAATCTTGTTAGAAAGGTACGCTAAAGGCCAGAATCTTGTACCCATAAAGAGACCCCTTAGCAAGCGTTCGCTGCGTGTACATACAGTACAACCTCCTTATAAGGGTCCGTCGGGACCAAAATTTAGTTCTCGATCTCTTCCGAAACTAACACCCCCACGCGAGCAAGGGGGGGCCCAGCATGCCGCGCAGCGGCAGGCGGCCCCGACTACGTGCGAGGAATCGTTTTATTTCGAACCTTTGCATGTATAGAGCTGTATGTTCAATTCGAACCCTAAACTTGATATCGGAGGTTCCTCGAATTACTAATTTTTAATTTTATATGCGGCCTGAGGCCCCTCCTCACTAGTAGGTACATAAACACAATGATATGTAAAGACATGCATGAGCCGTTGGACAAGACCTCGATCGAGTCAATCAATCACTACAACGTAGCTAAGTTGATCTGTAAGAGGATCGGTGTTGATACTTCCTACAAAAATCTACATGTAATATCAACTAGAGCTATATAGTATACAGGCACCTTACTAGAGGGAAAAGCTAAATAAATGAATATGTATGATGGACGGCCGGACGTGATAATGAACTACATGTATGTTTGAATTGCTTTTGCGCATGATATTCGTGTCATGATCGCCATCACCCGCCTGCGGATATTAAAACTCAATTACAAAAGATAAACCACTACAAGAGTCATGTTTTAAGAAAGAACAACCTATAAATCCCTCGACTATCACCAAAATACTGCAATCACTGTCATAAAAAGTGCAAACCACACTGTCGCTGTTCCCTTCCTACTAATAGCACTGCTTATATCAAAAGGTAACCCCTGCCATCCAAATTCTACAGTTCCCAGCTGTGCACTGTTATTCCGACAGTCTCCTCTCGTGAAATCAAGTCCCGTAAGATCATCTGGTGTGTTAAAGAACATGTACTGTTCCTGTTTCAGGTTCTCAAATCCACTTGTATCATAGGGGAACTTATTCCCACTATCTGTAGCGGAAGTATTCCGCAGCAAGATGCAAGCAACCTGGCCTGGAAAACGCGTCACTAACTCTGGGTAATCCTTCATCACATCGTTATTTGTGGTATCACCGACAAGCACGAACTGACGTTGCGGAAAAGTCTCAAAAATCTTATTTAGCAAGGTCTTCCTGACGGAAAATGTCTGATCGACGGTAGTAAAATTCAGAGGGCGGGTGTCAAAGGATCCCGCGGGATATGTGTGATAGATGAACTGCATGTAGACCCTCGTAGCTTGCTCTGGTGTAGTAGTGAGGTAATGAAAGTGGTATGGGTTTTCAGGGTGTTGAGTCGACCAAGTGTCATAGATAGAAGGCATGTTTAACCATGGGACGAAGTCACGAGCAAATGAGTTAAGTAAGCCCTCCTGAGGTTGGTAGATCTTGGTAACACGCAGGATGTCATCTATGTCGGAGATGATCGTGATCCCTTGGTTGGGTACAAGATATCCAGTTGCATTACCAGCTGAACAATAGTGAGCCTCCTATTATTAGAAAGAGTTTTAGGAGAGTCTTACTGTCAGTGCCATTTGTATGAATATCCAACCTGGTGATTTGTGTGGTAGTGTTACCAGGGGGCAAATCGTTCGCGCTTGCGGGAAGTTGAACAAAACCATCGATTTCTCCTACATATTTATTAGTTTCGTTTCTTCTAATAAAGATGCTATAAAACGTACCTCTTGAATCGGTTAACTTCCCCCACTGTATTTCCCCGTTCCATCCGCCGCTGATGTTCTGACCTTCTGCTACATTCAATGTGAAAACCAACTGTACATCCTCCTGCGGTAAAGATAAAATGGCGCTCGTAAGATTTCTCGCATTGTCCTTTTCATGCGGCTGCAGCTGGTCTATGTCTAAATCCGGAAGGAAAACATTTGCTGCCTTATCAAGAGTCTCATTCGAGACTGTAGTTCTTGGAGATAGAGGCTGCTTGTATGCCTGTCCGTGAATACGCAGGTTCCAGCCGCGGCCTGTGTAATTTGCGTAGCCACTGGATAGGTGGTTAGTTTAAAGTACAAATGGAGAATAGGGGTGGGGTTTACGAACGGAATGTTTAAGACTTCGAGAGGAAGCTCATCGATTTGAGTGTCGTTGAGCCCCAGTTGATCCTTGATTTCTTGCTCGTCTGGAATGTTTGAAAAGAAATCCGGGAGGATGCCTTGCTTGATATCATCCACATTTATTTTATCGGAAACACTGGAGATAAAATTATTAAAGTCATCTACAATACTCCTGGCGACAAGGTCTGTTGAAGTGTCTCGAACAATAAGATCCGTAGGGACACCAAGAGCTCCGTATGAAAATAAAGCCAACACTGGGAGAAGCGCAAGCATGATGAGCGAACGACAAAGAATACTAAAATCTTTCTAGGAGTAGGGGCGGCAATAATGTTGAAATGCGAGAGGCCTTGAGGATGCCATTTTATAGATCCAACTCTACAGAAAATCGGGCGCCTGACGTCATAAATTTTGACGATTCGACTGTTTATTATTATTCAGGCCAACTTCCTGTTCAAGTACATGTTGTGTGGTTGGTTGTTGTAAAGTAGGTTGATACTTGGCCGGTGGTATCCAGGGTGTCGGATGACATCATGCGGCTAAAAGACATCTGTTTGGATTGCGGCTCAATGGAACTTGGAGGTTATTATATCCTTGATATTTGGTAAACGGATCATGGTTTACATCTCGCTACGCAGAGCATCCTCAGAGTATGTAGAGCTTAAGGGTCGTCGTATGCGCAGCTACGACATACAAACCTACCCAATCAATTCAGTGGGCCCAGGATTGCTTAACAGTGCTTCTACCAATTAAAAAAAGACTCGAACTATTGAGCGAAACATTTTGGAAACAGGATATGAATATCAACTGCCAGTAAAAAAATAGAGTTTATCTCCCGGTATCTGATCGATGCCATGAGTGGGGTAGCTTCGAGGGGGGTTACCAGGTTTGGGTTAAAGGTGTGATAAGTCCTCGGCAGCCGGAAGATCCTCTGAATGGCCAAAAATACGGTCTAGCATACCACAGCGAGCCATAGATACTCCTTATGTACCACAGTGCCCGAAAACAGAGGAAGGATGATTCATTTAAGCCTATAATATGTACTCAAGTATTTACTTTCTTGGCTTCGAGTTCCTCCATTTTTTGTTTTAATAATTTAACTTGGGAGAGTAGTTAGGCCGGTATGTAGCTTTTCCCCAGCTAGAATTCTCAGGTGCAAAAATTTCAGTGAGCTCACCCCAGAATCTCACATGCATCGTCACCGTGCTTCACGCCGACGATGCGCCAACCTCTTCAAACCCATCGTCAACGTCAATCACCTTATACTTACTCAGTTGAACCCGCTTCACTATGAAGGGGCAAATTTGCTTTAGGAAGTGCCGCTCCTTAGAACTTTGCTTTTCTAGTATTCTAGTAGCCACGTTATGTTTCCACTATCGCTGGTGCACTGATATAAGGCGGGGCCGGACGCCCGAAGGGAATCAATCTGAGGCAAACCGTTCAGCCCCACTGTATTCTTCCGTTAAGACAAATCAAAACCCCTACCTCGGTCACTGGCGTAAATGTTTTTACGAAGAAAAGCTGATCTCTTTTAGATTTTCACCAGACATGCAAGAGTTCAGGATCACCAAGACTGGAATAGCTCTAGCGCTTTAGAAAAGCATTATATTCGACCGAGTTTGACACCAGATACAAACATTTGAATACAATACTATCAGACCAAAGACAATTCTTGCGCTGTCTTGTCGAGATCTGATTTCGAGTGGAGGAATGCCTCGAGGCTGAATATCGTCTCCCGCCCCCAGCAGCCCTTTGGGCCCCCAACAATAATGCCCTGAAGTTTACTTCAGTGTTAAGCGGGCATAGTCGTTCAGTATTTGTTTAGTTATCCTTGAGTCATCATCGTGCTGAGCAGCTCAAGCTTGAATGTACTCTACTAGAGGCTCGACTGTCAAGCAGTTATCCGCTCCCAATTCGCTCCACACGAAGAATATGATCTAAAAAAGCGTATATATATATTTCCCTGTATCAAATAAAGAATTCTGCTGTCTTGACCTTTTTAATTTCATTGATTGCCTTTCGAAATTAAGGAAAAGAGGGCGTTTACTTTGCAGGAGTTACGGCGAAACTGAAGCTAAACTAGGCTACAAGAGCTCCTTTCTCGCATTTGTAGAGTAGGAGTACCTATGGACCGTGAGCTTCAGGGCGTTGCTAAGCGTAGCGCAGCTCCAGTTATTAGTTAAAGCAACGGACGCCATGTTGATTAATAATATCACAAAAGCCAAGATATGTTGCTACCCGGATCCTGCAACAAGGGTCAGTACACACAACATTGATAGATCATGGTTTGTTGATCATTGACAGGAGCGGGAAGAGAGCTGTAATCCTCGTCCTCAAGGAAGCTCATCCTAGCGGGTTGCTGTACCTACTACTCTTTCTCTCTTATCCTTCTCACCTTCTAATAAATATAAATCATCTATCCATTCGTGCCAACAAATATCATCCCTCAAAACCCACGAGATCTACCACAACTACACTTTCGGGGTTTATTATTGAAGAATCGAACGAGGATTTCCTTTCAGAAAAGCTTTAATTTATTTTATTGTCGGGTTACAAAAATAACTACGCACCAACGACAACCAACAACCATATGCATCCAAGTAAGTATATTTCAACAACCACAATAGATATGAAAAAGGCGAATCTATATCCATGAATCTAGAGAGTTAGGGGACTATATCTAGTGCTTTTGTCCATGGCTGGAATGAAACGGATTGAGAATCGTGTCTGGTTGCTATGCGGGGTGCGTAGTTATTTTTGTAACCTGACAATACGACCGGAAAGGCCTTCCCTTTTCAAATTCTTACAACAGAGCTTGTGCACAACAGTAATTGATTGAAAAAAGAAAACAGAGTATCGCAATGTTTTTTTTAACACGACTTATAAGTCATTCCCTAAATATCTGTTATAAATATTCTCTTGACTAGAACAGGCATGGTCCATACTGTAGGTGACTACATTAAGAGTCGATATAATTGAATTTTCGAGTGATATATCATGAAGAGCCTCAGGGAGGACTTTTAAATCAATAGACATGGTCTATGTAACTATAATTCTATTCAAATAATCATTCAGTCTGCGTCAGGATTCAAGAGCTCCAATTTTCCCCTTGACCAAACCTCTATTTTACATATGAACTGAAGACAAAGTACACGTATCACTTAATAACTACTGCGCCCCTCCTACAGCCACATGGCTATGCATTCGTTGCCGATACTGTTCCGAAAATCTCTTGATATCCATTAAAAACGATCAAAAAATAACACAAGTTCCAGACGTAACCCCACGTCTCTCTCTACCAACTCACGTCCACATCGAATCTCTTTAACTCCTTCCCTGCATCTTCAATATCTTTCCTTGCCTTCATTCTCATATAAAAAATCGGACAATCCCTTGAAGAGCAAATAACTTCACAATGAATCGATCCTTGGCAACGCTGGCACTGTGTCCAGAGTCGTCCGAACTTGACTTCCAAATCGGATACTTTCTGGAGTGTCTTCTGATACAGCTCTCCGAAGCGTGGTTTGCAATTCTCGCAGACAGCGCCATCGGCTTCAGCTTTTTTTGTGAGTGGAGTTTTGCACCCCATGCAGGTTTGGGTCTTTTTAGTGAACTTCATCAGTCCACCAACCGTGGGTGCACTAACTGAGATTGTACGGGTGTGGTCTCCAGTCACTATCGTAATTGTTAGTATTGGAGGTAAGCAATGGAGGGAAGGGGTAGAGGACTAACACAGTAATTGCGCTTTCCTTTCTCCAAGAATAGGCTCAAAGATCCTAGTCAAGGGCTTCGCAAGCTGATTGTCGAGGTAATATTTCGTATCAATAGGGACGGAGTTCTCGAGAACATAGATCGGATCTTCAGATTTCTCGTAGTTCTTTGCACCACCTGCGCCTTTGATGATGACATACGCGACACGATCTCCGAGTGTAGGCGCAGAACCGGCATCACGTTTCCTCATTCTATCAGCAAGTTCGACGTGCGCCTGCTTAGCTGTGTAGTCTGACTTAGACAAAGCTTTGGTGATCACCAGCTGGCTCATGTCGATTCTGTTCTGCAACAGATCTGATATCATGTCCTTAACGTATCTGCAATCAAAAATATCAAGTTAGTACATGTAACTTAAATGTACGGAAAACTAGGAACAAACGTTTGTGCTCCCTCAACATCTCGGTCGATCAACATTTTCCTCAACACGGTCTCAATGCAGACTTGTACCAATCTACAGTTGTCTCTTCGCACAGTCTCAATACCCTTAGTATCCATCTTATCATATTTATCGGTTCTAGTCCAATACAACCCAGCATAACGTTTCTTGTTGATAAGCAAATACGGAAAATACACCTTCTCAAACTCCAATTTGATCGGTGTAATAAACTTGCTCGACACATATTGTGCAGCCTCCTCGCCTAGCTTCATGGCGGTAGGGAGGTCCCCCATTCCGAATTTTACCATCACGGAATCAGTATCACCGTAGATGACCTGAGCGTCGTGGGAGTATCCATTCGCGATAGTATATTTTTTCTCAACCTCCTCTTTCGTCTTCTCGATCATCTGACGACCATAGCTGGTAACAGAAGAGGCAATCTGGAGACATGGCAGCTTCCCGACTGTGGCGCCGGTAATACCGTAGACAGAATTCGCAGATATTTTCAGCGCGAGCTGACGACCGTTGAGTACAGCCTTTTTAAAGGGGTCTGTCTCGTGCTTCAAGTCTGCTTTGGCCTTCCTCCTAGCGCTCAAAAGATCTTCTAGAATCAAAGGTACCATCCCCTTTCGAACAGTGGCTTTAACGAACCAATCACCATTCGGAGTGATCGTATAATCCTTATCTTTCTCCAACCCAAGTCTCTCGACGACTTCTTTCTTGACAAGTGTTGTGTAACAAAGGTTATGCGCCTGCATAATACTAGGATATAGAGACGCGAAATCGAGTGTTGCAATAGGAACATCGTAGTAACCTCTAGTGGGTTCGATAACTGTAGCACCTGCATACTGCTCATCACCACCCTCCTGTCTTAGATTAGGAATAACCAACTGTTGTTCGGCAGCTTTTCGAAAGATCTGTGACAGAAACTTAATTTGCTGTCCACGGGCAAGGAGGTAATTGAATGGGACACCGGTAACACGGGCCATCTCTGTATAATTAACCAGACACATGAGTTTATCAAGCAATCTTTGGGGGAGATAAGCATCCTTAAGACAGTAAACTGCAAGACGCCGCCGGGTCTCAGGCGTTCCGTTGAACAACTCTGTAATCATACTGTGATGGACATCCTCTTTCTGTTCACCCAAAAAATGGGCACAAACAGAGTTAAGAGTATATGAACGAAGTTGATAATCACGTTGGATCAATTGCAAAAGGTCAAGCTGAAGACGGCCATTGGTATTGGTGGCCTTAGTGTCACGATTTCCCATTTGCTTACTAGAGAAATTTGTGTCTTTTGATTCTGCCTTGGTTTTTGAGAGACGAGTCCAGTAAGGGAAATCATGGATCTTAAGATGCTTCGCGCGGTCTAGTAAGTATGGAAAATCAAAATTGGCGATGTTGTAACCAATGATGACATCCGGATCCACCTGAATTAAAAATTCCCTCCACTTCAATAACATATCAGCTTCATCTGAGAATTCGAATACTTGAGTGTTGATAATGAGCGAACAAGTGTCCTGTGTAAACACGTTCCGAACAAATGGCTTATCTTCACCATACCGTGTAACAACATTCGCAATCTGAATAACGGGGTCCTTGTCTGCTTCCGGAAAGACACCTTTCCTGCCGGCACACTCAATATCAAATGACAACACTCTTAGAGGTGCCATTTTTGAATATTCTCCCTCAACCGAGTGAGCAATCAAATCCCGGTAACTGCATTTCGCTTCAATTTGGCAAGTCGAGGTTAACTCCTCTTTCGTAAGCATGTGATAGTTCCCTGCTGGCACTTCTACCCAACTCATACCAGAGAGGTGTGTATCGACCATGAATCGCATGACATACTGGATGTTATCGAAAGTCATAATACCGCCATCTCCAGAAGGCCACATCTTCTTGTAATTTGCATCTCCGCGCTCAATCAAACCTCTCACCCGACTGGCGTGTTTAGGGTCCGTTACACTAATTTTTATGTATGGTGAGTTTTTTCCACCAGTGTAGTGGTAAAGGTTCTGGCGCATGACAAGTTGAACTGTGTGAATGATATTATTGTAGCCACCGGAAAGCTTCATTTCTAGCGCTCTTTTGTAGTCCGGTAGAAGATCGTGGGTAAAGTTTACGGGGGCCGCGACATAGAGGTATTGAAGGAAATCAGTGACGTGAAGAAGTACGGAGTGCCCATCCTATTGATAAGTTAGCAATTACTCTTCAAGCCTTCAACAAATCCAGAAACAGTACTTCCGTAACACCGAATAACCGTAGGTTGGTCTTTCCATTCAAAGTCCCTTCTTCAACGTCAATCTGTTGAAAGATGAGATTCTCCGTAGCAGGATCCCATCCAGGCTCTAAATCTGGCCTTGCCCACTTTTGGTCCCTTTCAGCATTACCTGTTTGCAAATATTAAACTAGGTCCAGAATAATGCCACCGAAAGTTCCAGGAGAAGATACAACTCACCTCCCTTCAATTCATGGATCTCCTGTGTTAATCTCTCTAGGTCGCCCTCGAAGCTGCTCTTTTTAACACTCTGCGACGCCTTCGCTAGTCGAGCTTCCCTAGTCTCGCCAACTATTTTCGCCCCCTCTTCAATCTTAGGTTTTTTGGCGTTTGAAGCCTCAGGTGTATCTTTATCTTTTCTAAGGCGACCATTCTGGTCGTATGTAAGCATTCGTCTCTTCTTCGTTGCGGCAGGCATTGTGCACGAGTAAACTGAGATTCTGGTAGTTGTGGGTAGTCTTTTCGGAGGCGCAAGTCGCAAATTAAGGTGAAAAATATTACGAAAAAACAATAGAGCAAATTGAGTGCAGGAAAGAAAAATGTAAGCAAGGCTTGGGCCCTTTGGTGTAATATGAAGGAGATGGGTGTCGCGTTTTCTGCTTTACGTCTCCTTTGGGAACGCGTGCTGTCCGCCACGCGTTGAGTGTTTTTTTTTTTTTTTTTTTTTTTTTTAGAAATGCATGAAAAACCACTGATAAGCATTAAAAGCCTTCCAAAATTGCTTTGCAATTTGTTACGCGCGCAGAAAGAAAGATAACTTTGGGATACATGTAGTACCTACATGTATGTACAGTCGGGGTACAGAAGTTTTGGTAATTTTTGCTTGCCGTTGCAACAGAGAATTTGTATGGAAACGCCATACAAAATCAGAAACAACCAAACTACCACTTTGAAAAACATACCACACACTCCTGAAAAATGGATTCAAAATTCTGGAATTCTCCGAGCTCCATCTTGAGATAATTTTCAGAATCCCTTTAAGAAGTGAATTTTTTTTTTCCAATGCTAAATAGTTACTTTAGATCGCTAAACATGGGTACTTTGGCTGTAAAAGGTGTAATTTACCAAAACTTATGTCCTAGTACTGTATGTACATGTACTTTATACATATCCGAATACAAGAGCCCGGATTTCGGTCCCTCCGCGGCCTGATATTTTGATCCGATCACAAAATCCCGTATCATTCCCGCATCCCTAAAAGCAATGCCCTACACCGGAAGATACGGTCTGTAAGGCGCCTACCCAAAAGTTTTCGTGAAAGGGCCCACCTATTTCTTTCAGACTTTCACGAAAACTTTTGTGTACGTGCTTTACATACATACATGTACATGTATTGTACCTAGCACTCTACTATTCTAGCTTGAAGTACCTAATATCTGACCTCCGTGAATTCGTACTGTTGGGATCAAATAAATGATTTTCAGCGCGTCCTCTACTCAAATATGGCCATGGGTAGTTACATGTATTTGGCTTAATTACGGATTTCAAGAATGCCGTCCAGCTATCGACAGCGGTAGGTTCAGATCTACGGCTCAAAGAAGTAGGCGTCTTCCTGGCTTCCTGTCTTTCTATCTTGCTTGCGGGCGTTTTCAGCACTACAATAATATTAGGGTCACTTATGCCGGAGAGGATAAGTCGCTCTCTAGAAAAGTTGGTTACCTGCTGTTTGGTAGTTTAAATTAAGTGGTTTTGTTGGAGGTGATATCGTTGCAACGAAAACAAAAAACAGGCTCGGAGCTGTTTCCATTTGTTGATTTTGGGTGACAAATCTACTGGACCAAATGTATTGCCAAACAACCAAAACTTTTTAAAAAGTCTAGAATACGCCAAAATAACCGATCACTGGCACCCTCGTGAGACTCATAGCAACCAAAACTGTGCTGCGAAGAAACCTCACACCGAGACCTTTAGGGGTACATAAGTTCATTCTTTTCAAGCATCTAACTCCGTTTAGGAGACTTAAAATTATTCAATTGCTCTCCTGGTTGTTGAGTTATTCTGACCTAAAGTGGATTTCGACGTACTCGCTAGCTGTATACATGTATGTAAGGCACCCCGATGTCACCTTTAACTGAAGCCTCCGCGCAAAACACTCTGGACCTATTCTGTATCAATATTTTATTCAATCAACTGTATTAAACAACTCGCTCACCAGCCTGTGTAACAGTTGTTTTGCATCATAGGAATTTAAACTAGTGTGCATGTGTCATTTTGCTACTTTACAGTACTACGTCCACCGAAAACTATGTTTATATTATAGACCTTTTCCGTTATAATTATTGCTGATACCTCTGTGGTTTAGCTGACTCTGAGATACTCCCCCACGAATTCGAATTCGCTTTGAGTACGAGGGGCCTGGGGTTACATTTGAGGATGAGAAGAGAACTCTTATCCACTAAATCGACTCCCAGATATCACAAAGCTCTCACCCAATCAATCTCATAAGGTGTGCCTGTTGAGACTTTAATTGTAACCCTATCGCGGCAATAGTAGCAAGATGCTATTGCCTTGCAAGCACGCCATCTTTCGTTCCGATGAGACCATTCTTATGGAAAATTTGAAACAGTACATACGCTTTTAAAGCGGACTGCTGTTTCTGTACAAAATAGTTGAATTTGTATGTACGTTTTTGTACAATTGTAGATACATACATGTAGATACGTACATATATCGAGATACATCTAATAAGTATATAATTATAACCTGCATGCGCATTTAAAAGCTCCTGATTGGCTCATTGAGAGAGACTTTGTTTCACTTGAAACATGTGTTGGATATGAACATGGGGTATTGCGCTGAATAGTGTTAGATCGTTAATAGGTTTTCTACTGGTTCTGGGGGTCAATTAGTAGTTCGATTTTAGCGGCTTGGTGGCCGTTAAAGGGAGAGATTGTCTAATCTATCCACTAATATATGGGGAATATCAGAAAGGCACATATCGACCAGAGCAGCCGATATAAGCCCCGATTGCAATTGACAGGTAAATAGAGAAAATAAGCCGCAAAGCGGCTTGCGCAATTGCCCATATATCGGACCGATTTATATTATACATATAGCAACGGCCGAAGGCCGGATACCACTTGTATCATGTATATATAAATATATATATAGCCATATAGTACTCTGGGACCTGTAAATTTGTGGGGTTTGATTTTTTGGCGCTGCGAGAGTGTTTGAAATACATTACGCACCTTAACTCTCGATCTCCGTTAGTATCCCGAGTTCTCGTTGTAACCTTTAAAATTTGTCCAAAGGCCTTCATCCGGAGGAAATATAGGCCCAGGAGCAATACAAAGGGCCAATGATTCTATCAGACCCATCATCACTAAGGCTAATAAATTTACCTATCGTATACTATATGTATGCATTATAATACAAAGTAACTAGATGAGAAAAGATTCGTAAGCGGGTTATACGAGCTGATGATTGGCCTTATAGTTAATTAAACCTGACCGCGGCCGAAGGCTCCTAGCGTTGCAACCAAAATTTGTATGGGAATGCAACTTCAAAAGCGTATTTCTCCACAACCACAAGGAGATGGAGCAAAGGAATCTTAGATATGGATTCTCCGGTAGTGATAGTATCTACAGCTAAAATGTCAGTTCGAGAGGGCGAATTTGAAATTTTGATGTTGTTAGGTGGTTTGTATGGTTACCACCTCAATGTTCGCTTACTTGTGGAAACCCGCAATACTCGTCTGTGGAGTACATGTAGGCACATGGACTCTGTAGATATAACTACAAATTTTGGTACAGTGGAGTCTCGATAGTAGCATATGGTCGGGAACGGATTTTCGTGTGCCACTATCGGGGATATGCTTGTATCGAGAACAGCTTTGCCCATACTGACTCGTTTGGGATTGCCCAACTATATGCTACTATCGAGGATATGCTATTATCGGGGTTGCTACTATCGGGACTCCACTGTATTATGCAAACTGGGTCCAGTCCGCAAACGTCTTGGGGCAGTTGCAACATCGCCCCTGTCGCAACCTCGCTAAATACCCCCGCACATTTCCCTTGAGACTTTTTTGATCTTTTCATCCCACCTTACAAAATTTAAAAACAAAGACACTAAAACACAGTGCATATCAAAGAAGAAAGAAGACTCCATAATGGCCCTTGAAACTCTTCCGCCTTCTCCAACAATCAACGAACACGCTCAGATGAAAAAAAACGACGCTTCAGGCGGATGGGTCATCCAAAAATTTGGAGGTACCAGCGTGGGCAAGTTCGCTGAGAAAATTGCCGAAGATATCGTGCGGTATGAGCCTTTCCCTCAATCATGGCTACAATCGCAGTTATGGAGCACTTTTTCTCATTATTGGGACTAAATACAGGGCACATCTCGGTGAGAATAAAATCGCAGTTGTGTGTTCGGCGAGAAGTACAGATACAAAGGCGGAAGGGACCACAAATCGGTGAGTCATCCGAATTATTTGATGTCTAGATTCATTGCTGATATTTAATCTCACGGTACTTAGACTTCTCCGAGCTGCAGAGGAAGCTTTAAAACCCGGCTCAAGACTATACCTTGATATTGTCGAAGCGATCCGGGAAAGCCATGCTGACGCTGGCGCAGAGCTTATAAAATCCAAAGAAATACTTGACCAGCTCAAGAGCGATATAGAGGCAGAATGTGGAAAGTTGATCAACTTCCTCAGCGCCGCCCAGGTTCGTAATAAGGCCTTTTACTGTGTAGAACTAGTGACGCGCAAGGTATTAAACAACTATCGCCTCCAGATCATCGACGAAATTAGCCCGAAGACAAAGGACATTATCATCGGTGCCGGAGAAAAGTTGGCATGCTTGCTCATGACAGCTCTTCTCCGAGATAGAGGAGTCGATGCGGAATATGTTAATTTGGATAACATTATCCCTAGCAGTTATACAGTCAAAAAAGGTCTCGACCAGGAATTCTACGACTACCTTCCCAAGCAATTGGCAGAAAGGATACAGCTATGTGAGGATAGAGTGCCAGTAGTTACAGGCTACTTTGGTACTGTTCCCGGTAGTCTCTTAACCTCGGTCGGCAGAGGGTACACAGATCTCTGCAGCGCACTTCTGGCGGTTGGGCTCGATGCCGAGGAACTTCAGGTGTGGAAGGAAGTTGATGGAATTTTCACTGCGGACCCTAGGAAGGTTCCAACAGCACGCCTGATCCCAGTGATTACCCCTGAAGAAGCTGCAGAGTTAACATATTACGGCTCAGAGGTAAATCATCGTCAGAAATGTCTATACAAACGGACAAAATTGATGAAGTGGTCTAGGTTATACATCCATTCACCATGGAGCAAGTGATCCGCGCGCGGATTCCAATCCGTATCAAAAACGTCGAAAATCCCGCAGGTGAAGGCACTATCATCTTTCCTGATACTATCCATCGCAAAGGCGAGGATACACCTACCGAGCCCCCAAGGCACATGCGCCTTAAAACACATGATCCACTTCTTGTTCAGCGACACAAACGCCCAACTGCAGTCACTACCAAGAATAATATCGTAGTTCTCAATGTCCATTCAAATCGAAAATCACTTGCACATGGTTTTCTTGCGGAGATTTTTTCTACACTCGACAAATGGCGGTTAGCAGTTGACCTTATCTCCACAAGTGAGGTACATGTGTCTATGGCACTACATTCGGAGGTTAGGGAGAACGATTTGAAAGAAGCAATTGAGGAGTTAAAACATTACGGAACAGTCGATGTCATTCGCGATTTGACTATTCTCTCCTTGGTAGGGAAACACATGAAGCAGATGGTTGGTATTGCTGGGAGGATGTTTAGCACTTTAGCTGAGAGTAATGTGAATATTGAGATGATCTCACAAGGTAAGGTATCTCCATTACATCTTCTCCCTACTCATAAACGCTAACATGCAGATTTTTTTAGGTGCGAGCGAAATCAACATCTCATGTGTTATCAAACAGGCAGACGCCATACGTGCCATGAACGTGCTGCATACAAAGTTATTTACATACCAAGATCTCTAATCACTTGTGATTGTTGAATTGGGACGAGGTAGGTTTTACTTTCTAGTTTTTGTAATATTATAATTGGCGGGCGGTGTCTATTTTTCGTGTTATTTGCGTCTGCTTTCTAGAAAGGTTCTCCCTTGTCCTTAGATAGTACATATCTGGCATATATAGAAACTATCTGTTTTGACTATTTAGATTGCCTTTCCTTGAAAACCAAGAGTGATGTGTTATAAGTGACCGGCGTACCCGTGTCGCATAGACCTCGGAAATACACCCGTACATGTAGTTACACCTTATTGGGTGCTCGCGCTATTGCATAGATCGAGTGATAATACCTGATTGATGTCAGACTTTGGCAAAGTCATCTACATAACTAGCTAGCCGCCCGAGCATACATTCTTTCCGTATCAGCCCTATTATTTCTTCTTGTTTTTAAGTATACACGCTTGTAATAAGTCGTTCCGCATAAGCCTCGATAAGCGGTGTAGTAGGCAGCATGGTACTTGTTAGACTATTCGCACAGTCATTCTTGGCAGTAGCCAACAATTACTTAGTCAGCTGGAATAAAGGACTGTTAAAGCCAGCTCGGGCACTAGAAGACTACATGTATCTAGGAGACCAAAGGAGTCTACGAATTGGGATACCAGAGAGTGGCGCAGCCGCCCCAGATTTTGGGGGATAAAGGGCCGAAAGCCACGCAGTAGGTTAGGATCCCGGCTGTCTCGTGATAAGCTTCGTATCGGTTCCGCCACTGGTGTCACATGCCAAGACGTGAACCTCACGTCTCTAGCCACTAGCCTGCTTTTGCACATCCCCGAACTTCAACAGCAGAAGCTCTGCTCAACTGGTATCACAACGAGCTCTTCTAAACATACGACTATTTCACACTCGTGGGGTTGTATATCTAATTTCTTGAAACCGCCTTTCCCGAGGCCATCATGGCTTCCCCTCACTTGGACACGCTAGGTAGAATCTTTACAGACATACGGAGCAAGTACGCGCTCGATAACATATCCTACTCGCGAGGCTTAGGCAAATTTTGAGACTAAAGTTACTGACGAGCTCTCGGTGGCGATTTAGATATGAAGAAGTAAGACAGAAGGCAACTAATGAGTTGAAGATACACCTGGAAGTTGTTTCCCGAGGTTTGCCAGTTCCGTCGCGGTAACCTTTAACTCATTTAGGTGCTGATGATCCATCTAGAGTACTCCAGTGAACAGCTGTCGAGATATCACTCAGAGGTAAATCGTCGAGTGTCGGAGTTCATCCACAGTAGCGATACCACCGATAAGATTGGAGGGATTCTAGCCCTCGGTGTGCTCATAGATGTCGACCACGACGACAGCACCCAAAAAACCACACGATACGCGAATTACTTACGAAGTATAATGAGGGGGAACGACAACCATTGTATGGTTCTTGCTGCTAAAACCCTAGGGCAACTTGCAGCGCCCGGGGGAACCTTGACTTCTGAGTTGGTAGAAAGTGAGGTTAAACAAGCTCTTGAATGGCTACAAATCGACCGGCAGGAGAATCGACGCTTTGCTTCTGCATTACTCCTGAGAGAGTTGGCGAGAAGCTCGCCAACACTGATTTATGGCTTCATCGGTCAGATATTGGACCTGATATGGGTGGCATTACGGGACCAGAAGGTTTTGATTAGGGAGACAGCCGCGGAGGCCTTGGGTGTGTGTCTGGCAATCATGAAACATCGCGACACAACAAATCGGGATATGTGGTATGCAAAAATTCTAGAGGAGGCAAAAATAGGACTACGGTCCGCCTCAGCAGATTACATACATGGGAGTCTCTTGATCTACCTACAGTTGTTAGATTCCGCAGGGATGTTTATGCAGGACAGTTACCGAGAGACTTGTGATACAGTTTTACGATTGAAAGATAATCGTGACGCAGGTATTCGGAAACTTACTATCAAGATGATTCCATGTCTAGCAAAGTACAACCCAGCGGAGTTTGTCAACAACTACTTGCACAAATTTATGATGCATCTTCAATCGCAGCTCAAGAAGAAAGATTCAGACGAACGTGGCTCTGCTTATAAAGCAATTGGTGAGGTGGCGTTAGCAGTTGGAAGTAGCATGGGCCCATACCTCGATGGAATACTTGCCAGCATAAAAGAGGGTCTCACTATGAAGGGACGAAATCGCTCACAGAGGGCAGAACAGGAAGCGCCGATATTCGAGTGTATTAGTATGCTGGCCACGGCGGTAGGTCAAGCTTTGACTAAATATATGCACGATCTACTCGGCTTAATATTTTCCTGCAACCTCAGTGTGAAGCTTACCCAGGCCCTGGTCGACTTATCACATTACCTTCCTCCTCTCCTACCGACAATACAGGAACGACTTCTCAATATGATCAGTATGGTTCTTTGTGGTCGCCCATTCAAACCTTTGGGAAGCCCTGCAACTGTCCAACCATCCATGACAATTGCGGAGAAGCAATCCAGAGACGGTATGACGGCCGAGGAGAGGGATGCAGAAATCACATTAGCACTTCACACCCTTGGTAGTTTTGATTTTACTAGTAAGTCATTGTTTGACATTCGATATACCAGGATCATACATAGCAGGGATCTGAATCTAACTGGAAAGATCACATTTTAAATGAATTTGTTCGTGATATTGCCATGAAATACGTGGAAGACGACAACATTGAGGTTCGAAAAGCAGCCGCACTAACTTGCTGTCAACTATTTGTGCGAGATCCAATCTGCTATCAAACAAGTAATCATGCAATCCAAGTGGTTGGTGAAGTAATGGAAAAACTCTTAACTGTGGCTATTGCCGACTCAGGTTTGTCAAGCTGTGAAAAAGTTATGAAGAACGTTATTAACGTTTTGAAATAGACCCTGATATCCGTAAGACGGTTCTGCTCTCGCTCGATGCTCGTTTTGATAGGCATCTTGCAAAGGCAGAGAACGTTCGATCTCTGTTCTTGGCTTTAAACGATGAAATATTTGCTATTCGAGAGGCCGCGATAACTATCATTGGGCGGCTTACCCTTCATAATCCTGCATATGTTATTCCTTCCCTTAGAAAAACTCTTATCCAACTACTCACAGAATTGGAATACTCCAATGTTCCCCGAAATAAAGAAGAGAGTGCAAGGCTTCTCAGCCACTTGGTCGCTGCATCGCAAAAGCTCATCAGACCATACGTCGAGCCAATTGTTCGGGTGCTTCTCCCTCGGGCCCGTGATCCCAGCGCAGGGGTGGCTTCAAGCATTTTGACAGCTCTAGGAGAGCTTGCAACTGTTGGTGGAGAGGATATGGTTCCATATATCCCGCAGCTAATGCCGCTTATCATTGAAACTTTACAAGATCAAAGCTCGCCAGCAAAAAGAGATGCCGCCTTAAGAACTCTTGGCCAATTGGCTAGCAACTCGGGATATGTAATCGAGCCCTATGTTCAGTACCCCCAGCTCCTCACTATATTGGTAGGTATCGTCAAAACCGAACAGAACACTACACTGCGAAAGGAAACGATCAAATTGATGGGTATCTTGGGGGCCTTGGATCCTTACAAACATCAAACTGTGGAGCGGACCTCTGAACTTATCTCAACCGATCAAGTTCATACCGTCACAGATGTGTCTTTGATTATGACTGGACTAACCCCCTCGAATGAAGATTATTATCCTACTGTGGTTATCAATTCTCTCATGAACATGCTAAAAGATCCTTCCCTCGGTCAACACCACTCTTCTGTCATTGATGCTATCATGAACATTTTTAAGACACTTGGGCTGAAGTGTGTTCCGTTTTTGGGTCAGATTATTCCCGGATTTCTGTCTGTTACTCGGGCTTGTCCTGCTAGCAAGTTGGATTCATACTTCAACCAGCTGAGCATCTTGGTTTCGATTGTGAAGCAGCATATTAGGAATTTTTTGCCAGATATTCTACAGCTTATCAGAGACTATTGGGATTCCACCCCGACTCTGCAGACCACAATTCTTCAACTAGTTGAGGCCATCGCGCATTCTCTAGAAGGAGAATTTAAGGTTTATCTCGCACAACTACTTCCGCTAATGCTAAAGGTTCTTGAAATGGCCGATCCCAATCGCCCTGGGCCACAGGAAAAGGTTCTCCACGCGTTTGTTGTATTCGGCTCTAGTAGTGAGGAGTATATGCATCTCATCCTTCCGGTTATCGTTAGAATGTTTGAGAAGCCCAGCCAGAAGCCACAGACAAGAAAAGTTGCAATGGAAACAGTGGCAAGACTGTCGAGGAAGGTCAACATTTCTGACCATGCGTCGAGGATTGTGCACCCGCTGTCCAGAGTATTGATGTCTGGGAGTAATGATCTGAGAGTTACAGCATTGGATACGCTTTGCGCCCTTGTGTTCCAGCTAGGTCATGATTATGCTCATTTCATCCCCATGATTAACAAAGTATGTAGTACGATACACGCTCTATGATTTATCTTATGCTAACTTTTTAGATTTTACAAGCGAACAAGATTTCTCATGGAAATTATGACTTACTTGTTGGGAAAGTGCTGAAGGGTGAACCTTTACCTCAAAATCTGAGTCCCGATGATGTGTACGTTGCCCTAGTATATGTTGATTCATATGGCTAACAATGACCCTAGCGAGAAAGCAGACGAAGTTTCTTTTGCGGATTTCGGACCAAAGAAATTGCCAGTAAATCAGCAACATCTCAAGAATGCATGGGAGGCTTCTCAACGATCAACTCGTGAGGATTGGCAGGAATGGATCCGCCGATTCAGTGTTGAACTTCTGAAGCAGTCACCCTCCCATGCCTTGAGGGCCTGTGCAGGACTGGCGGGAGCGTACTACCCATTAGCTCGGGATTTGTTCAATGCTGCGTTTGTATCCTGCTGGACAGAGTTATATGATCAGTTCCAGGTAAATACCCATGATATTATTAAGTGAAGTCATTCTGACCCCTTTCCAGGAAGAGTTGGTTCGCTCCATCGAGACAGCCCTGATTTCTCCACACATTCCGCCTGAAATTTTGCAGATTCTTTTGAATCTTGCCGAATTCATGGAGCACGATGATAAAGCACTTCCAATCGACATTCGAACGTTGGGAATGTATGCTGCAAAATGCCATGCTTATGCTAAGGCGCTGCATTATAAGGAACTGGAATTTCTTCAAGAACCACAGCCGAGTGTCATTGAAGCACTTATCAGTATTAATAATCAACTGCAACAATCTGACGCTGCCATTGGTATTCTTCGAAGAGCTCAGGTCTACAACGACGTTCCCCTTCGAGAATCTTGGTTTGAGAAGCTACAGAGATGGGAAGAGGCTCTGAAGGCTTATCAAGAGAAGGAGCTGACTGATCCCAACTCATTTGATATTACTATGGGGAAGATGAGATGTTTACACGCATTGGGGGAGTGGGACCATTTATCACAACTTGCACAGGACAAATGGAGGCATGCTGGCCGCGAGATACAACGACTTATCGCGCCACTTGCAGCAGCTGCTGCTTGGGGATTGGGTCAGTGGGAACTCATGGATGAGTACATCATGGTCATGAAAGAACATTCACCTGACAGGAGCTTCTTTGGTGCAATTCTATCACTTCACAGAAACCAGTTCGAAGATGCGGCAAAGCATATTGAGAAAGCTAGGGAAGGCCTTGATACAGAACTCAGTGCGTTAGTTGGCGAGAGTTACAATCGAGCCTACAGTGTGATTGTTCGGGTCCAAATGTTGGCAGAACTGGAGGAAATCATCACATATAAACAGAACAATGACCAGCCAGAGAAGCAGGAGACTATGCGACGAACCTGGACAAAACGTCTCAAGGGCTGCCAGAGAAATGTCGAAGTTTGGCAACGAATGCTGAAAGTCCGCGCACTTGTAATTTCTCCAAAAGAGAATATGGACATGTGGATTAAATTCTCAAATCTCTGCAGAAAGTCTGGGAGAATAGGCCTCGCGGAGAAATCGTTGAATTCTTTACTTCCACAGAACGAAAGCATCGGGAATATTTCAGGCACATCAGTACCACCTCAGGTGACATACGCGCGCTTGAAGTTTATGTGGGCTACCGGACAACAACAAGAAGCAATCGTGCATCTCTTTGAGTTCACTGATTCGCTTTCAAGAGACTTGAGGATGAATCTCGCTAATAGTATGGCTCATCACGGCATTCCCCCACAACAAACCTTAATCCCTGGCATTGAAGATGAGCATACTCGTCTTCTTGCAAGGTGCTATTTAAAGCAGGGTGAATGGCAGATTGCCTTGTACAAGACATGGCATGCAGAGCCACACACCGCTTATAAGATTTTGGACTCATATCACAAAGCAACCCAGTTCCACAAGGATTGGTACAAAGCTTGGCACGCCTGGGCCCTGGCCAATTTTGAAGTTGTCACTGCAGCCACTGCGGCAGAGGGTAGAGAAAATACACACCTGAATCAAGAAATGGTCAGGGATCATGTCATACCTGCTGTGAACGGTTTCTTCCGGTCAATCTCACTTTCCGCTGGAAGCTCTCTTCAAGATACTCTTCGGTTATTGACATTGTGGTTCGCACACGGCGGGCACCCAGAAGTAAACGTGGCTGTTACAGAAGGATTCAACTCTGTCAGCATCGATACCTGGTTGGAGGTCATTCCACAACTCATTGCTAGAATTAATCAGCCGGACGCAGTAGTAAGGCACTCGATTCATCAACTTCTTGCGGAAGTCGGAAGAGCACACCCACAGGCTTTAGTATATTCCTTGACTGTCGCATCAAAATCCTCTTTGTCTAGGCGTCAAAAGTCAGCCGCCCAAATAATGGACAGTATGAAGGCTCATAGTCAAAAGTTGGTCGATCAAGCAGAGATTGTTAGCAATGAATTGATTCGGGTTGCAGTCTTATGGCATGAGCTTTGGCATGAAGGACTAGAAGAGGCTTCAAGGCTGTATTTCGGAGACCATAACATTGAAATGATGTTCAAGACTCTCGAACCGCTACACACTATGCTAGAAAAGGTGGGTTACTCGCTCTATGGCATAGAATATACTCTAATTAGATCTTATAGGGGCCGGAAACCCTAAGGGAAATCTCGTTCCATCAAGCTTTCGGTAGAGACTTGCATGAGGCAAAAGAATGCTGCGTTGCATATAAGAGGACTAATGAAGTCGGAGACCTCAACCAAGCATGGGACCTTTATTACCAGGCACGTCCACTTGTAGATCAATGTAGTTTATTGATTGCTAATGCCTCACCCAATCTAGGTTTTCCGTAAAATAACAAAACAGTTGCCTCAACTCAACTCTCTGGATCTACAATATGTATCTCCAAAACTTCTAGTGGCTGAAAATCTTGACTTGGCAGTCCCTGGTAATTATAATACCTCTCCCTAAATAAGTCTGACACTAATGCCCAGCAGGAACGTACGCAACCGGTAAAGCCATTGTCAGGATTATGGGCTTTGAGCCCACCTTTAGTGTCATTTCTTCCAAGCAGAGGCCGCGTAAATTAACCATCAAGGGAAGCGACGGAAATCCCTATCAATACGTCTTGAAGGGACATGAAGATATTCGACAGGATGAACGTGTAATGCAACTTTTCGGATTAGTAAATACATTACTCTCGGTGGACTCGGAATGCTTCAAGCGTCATCTAAATATCCAACAGTACCCAGTTATCCCGCTTTCTCAGAACTCGGGTCTGCTAGGATGGGTACCCAACAGTGATACTCTTCACGTGTTGATTAGAGAATATAGAGAGAGCAGGAAGATTCTTCTAAACATCGAGCACAGGATTATGCTTCAAATGGCACCTGATTACGACAACCTAACCCTTATGCAAAAGGTTGAAGTATTTGGATATGCTTTGGACAATACTACCGGTCAAGACCTATACCGTGTGTTATGGCTCAAAAGCAAAAGTTCTGAGGCATGGCTCGACCGCCGTACCAACTACACCAGATCGCTGGGTGTCATGTCAATGGTTGGATACATCCTTGGGCTCGGCGATAGACATCCTTCCAATTTGATGCTTGACAGAATCACTGGGAAAGTCGTTCATATTGATTTTGGCGACTGTTTCGAGGTCGCGATGCACCGAGAAAAGTACCCTGAGAAAGTCCCATTTAGATTGACACGCATGTTGACCTATGCCATGGAAGTCAGTAATATCGAGGGTAGTTTCAGGACTACTTGCGAGGCAGTTATGAAGGTATTGCGGGAGAATAAGGAATCACTTATGGCTGTACTGGAGGCTTTTATGCATGACCCTTTGATGCACTGGAGATTGGGAACAAAGGAGAGCCCAGCAGAGATAGGACCGACTGTACCTGGTGAGCGGAGACGAAGTGTTATGACGGTGTTGGATCCAGCAGAGATTATGAGGCTTAGAAGTCTCTCTGTGGATGGTGAAGATCACGGTAAGCCCAACTATCTAATCCCAGGCACGCGTAAATTCCTAATCATTGGACAGAACAAAGAAAACCGGAACAGCAGAATGAACGAGCGCTCCAGGTTCTAGAGCGTGTCAAGGCAAAACTCACAGGTATGTTATTCCTTTTTCTCTTTTAAATTCCAATGGTCTTAACGCCCTTTAGGTACGGATTTCAAGGTGGGGGAGGAGCTAGAGATTCCCAAACAGGTTGCCAGGTTGATCGATCAAGCAACCAATTTAGAGAACTTATGCCAGCATTATATTGGTATGTTTTCTCTTGTTCGGTTTATATATATTCTTCACTAACTTTGTTTCTTGTTAGGATGGTGTTCTTTCTGGTAAGTTCTGTATTTCATGTACCGAAACGTGGGAGGGCGCTGTTTTCTGTACTTACCCTACCTTTTGTCTGTCACTTTCTTTTCTTCACGCTGGCGAGTTATGGGGGTATATTACGTGGTGCATAGTCGCCTTGTTAGTTATTTTCTTGTAAAGGATAGGGATCTTTTTAAATAAACGTGTGCGATTAGATAATTCATGGCTTTTTCTTTCCCCATTTCACATCTGGGAAATCTAATTCGAAAGAATAATCTCCATAATTTATATCTGTTGACGGGTACCTGAAACCTAGTATTATATCTCAACCATACATGTTACATTAATCGTGAGCTTCCCCCCCCCCCCCGGGGGGGGGGCTATTTACAATACCAAAAAAGGGTATGGATTCGCTGCATTATTCGCGTAATGCAGTAAGAATACGGCATTACTACGGTACTCTTTTTGTAATGCCGGTTTAATTCCGTATTCTTCACTGAGTCCCGTAGTCATACTGTACTAATTTCACCCCGTTTTTTCGTATTGTATTTAAAACTGCTCTCGTTCTCAGAATTAACACCCTAGTCTAGGCACGTGATCGAGACTACATGTAGTACAAATCGCCACACCTACACACGCCTCATGTGTATCCGGCGACGGATACTACGTGTACCCGATGGTCATAACCCAGGTTATACTTCTATTGCAAAGCAGGGGTTAGACGTCTTCAGACTTTCGGGCTACCCTGCGTAGACTATAAGCTCATCCGTATAAGCCGGGTGAGCTTATAGAGGACAGTAAATACATGTATGTAGTTATGTATTTAAACCTAGTCCTAGAACATAGGAATTAATGGGAACTTAAGGAGAAACAGACCAAACAATTTATTTCTCTGTCTTTAATGCCTAGCGGTCCCATTACCATTGGGTTTGGGTTGAGGGTGGGCTTTGGGAGTATGGGCCTAGGCCTGAGTTATCAATGCGCTGGGTAAAGCCCTGTGAACAGTACTGCACCTTCTAAAATAGGGATTAGGTACCAAAGATGACGGTGACAGTATACCCAAGACACGAGCACACATGTACTTCTAGGATCGACTACATGATCTATGCACCCCACAGGAAGCCATACATACTTGTATCTACGTGTGTATGAAACTTCCTTTTCGACATCTTCGGAAGTGGCTCTTGCTAAGAATATTCCCAGCTATGGACTATGATAGCCAATGTCCCAACTAGGTTAGCCGCCGCCTCCGAGTGATAGCTGAGGTAATGATGTAATATCGTTTGACGCGGCGTGATTATTCTACCTTATAACGATTTTTGTTTTTTTCACAACGCAATCTCTGCATACATATACATATACTCTACTCTTGAGCCGATCGTTATTGAGTACCATAGGAAGTCGTGGATTTGGCGCGTTCTTATAATAGAACTATGGCGGAGCCTCTTATGATTCCTTTGCCAACGAGGAGGCAGAGCCGTCCCGACCGGGACACAATATTGCGAGAGTATTTGAGCACGATGCGAGTATAAGGCCGATAAGGGCCAGTTCTTTCACAGTTTGTCACTCGCGCCAAGAGTACATGTGTCACTTATGAGCCTTAATGATTGGCTGCCAACACCTACCTAACCCTAACCCTTTATACTGATAAATGCTTTCGGTCGCGCGTGACTACATGTATTCAACATTCGCAATATCGTTATGAAAAGGGGTATGGAGGCTCGCGCCTGTATTGGAATGGACTGAGTGGATATTACTCGGGTTTGAGAACTATATGTAATACTATGTAACTACTGAGTATAGGATGCATTAGCAGTCCGGCTCAAAAACGTCAGGTACATGTAGATACGAGTATCTGAAGGTGACGCAGTCGTCTAAACTGCCCGAAGAGAAATATTCGATGTCTCGTATGACCCTTAGGCTTGGTACTCGTCTATTCATAGCGTTTCCGAACACGACCAATATTTCATGACATACAAAAAGGTAGATTTAGCGCTTTTTTGGATGGTATACAATAGCAGTCGTGTTCGTAAACGTCATGGAATTACATGTAAGTACATGCATGTAGAGTAGGTACAATACGCAGGCGGCTGTGTATCAATCCCTGCTTAAGCAGTCTACACAAGTGCACCTACATACGTGTAATTTTAGGCAAACTACATGCAAGGATTCACTATCATGATCACGAGACAGCAATACTCGATAGCGTAGTAGTTAACATTAAATCCCCCACCGTCAGTGATTAGAATCACCAGATACACTTGGTGCATCATTCAGAAGACCTTTCTACGCGTTATCGTTAGTTTGATGGCTTAATACCAGTAAAATGAAAGCTGCAACCAAAATTCAACCCTTAATGCGTGTATGAGTGTTTCTATTTTCGTTTGAGGGTGGGTTTGAAACCTTGAGCTCCTTGTAGTACATAGGAAACTGCCTATCTATCCCGCACCCCGGTACTCCGCAAAGTTACTTATGTATCCGGCTGCTGAAGATCACGTTCCCGCCCTGTGGCAGATAACCTAAATGAAATCTCGGGAGCCAAGATTGGGCGATGTCTTCTTCGTGATAAGCATAAGTTGAACAAAGAATGGAGTGGTGGAACCGCGCGGCACCTATTTTGACCCTTGTCTCAACATATGATCAACCGTTTCCGGGCCAAACAAAGCCGCGACATTACCATGTGAGTAGACACCTTAGACCGTGTGCACCTGTGCCGAGAATGTACCTGTGCCGAGCATCTTATCTGATCTCTAGGGATCCGCTCCAAATGGTGGCTAAAATGCTACCTTTATTATAAGGTGCTCGGCACAGGTGCATGCTCGACACAGGTGCACACGGTCTACTTGCTCTATTTAAAATGTTGCACTACATGTATGTATGTACCTACATGTACTTCCACTAGAAGTCTGAGATGCTACATTATATGTTGAAAAACCTCAGCCCCAACATTTGTTTATCTGATACGATACAAGAAGAGGCGAAGTGAGGATGTGTGTGCTATGCACTTGGAAACGCGTCATTGTCCGCTGATATCTGTTGTCAGTTCAATGCTTACGTCAAAAGGAGGCTTGTGTGTCGCACGAATAGAATAGAGTTATCGCGTAATGTCATAAGGCTGACGAGCAAAGCGTTGCAACGTTGGAACCCAACCACTTCATCGTTCATCACTCGCGCGTTTCTTCACAATTCATTTCGCTTTGGTAACTGAATCATGTTTGATGAATTTCCTTTGATGAAATTAAAATATCTTTGAAAAACACCCAGCGCCGGAACTTCGGTATTACTAGCAAATGCCTCAACTACATACTCTATCGGCCTAGGGTCTCGTTAAAAGGTGTCCGGGGCAAAAAAAAATCGTGAGATCGATCCGTATTCGGTCTTCGGATTCCGGAAGACGGACCATTTTCCTCATCAAAGATGAAAAGTCTTGCTCGGAATGCCCAGGACCCGGTTTCAACAAGGTTGTAATTTGTGAAGCGAGTGATTTACCGCCAACGAGTTGCCGAGGCGCAGTGGGCGTTACCTTAAGGGGGCGGCGGGAGATTGGACATTTACCAGCACTAACCAGGGCTGGCCGTTATTTATGCGTAAGCGGTAACTCGTGGCGCAGGTTGTACCACCTCGTACCTTATTCTGACCTTTGTCGCCCAGCCTCCAGTAAATCCGTTCCGTGGCAGACAAAAGCGTGAGTTCCACGCGTCGACGGTGTTCCGGGCCAGTCAGCAGTTGCATTCATATATCTTCATTATTTTCTTCTCCTTCACCCTTTCTCACTCCTCCCATCTCACGTCAACCCCCGAGCTAGCATTCTGGTCTAGCAACAACAAACCCTCTCCCTAGCAACCATCCCAGCACTCTCCCATTCGACGCGATGAAGTCTCCAACCTCAAAACTTTTTCCTGCAATGTTGGATACTCACTCTAAAACATTCACCAAACAAACCTTGGTTGGATGGCCGTCGATACCGGGTCTCAAGAGGATGAAGAGAAAAATTGGATCTCGCATGAGAAGTGGCCAGGCGCCTGGATCTTCTTTGGCAGCTCTGGAAACCTCATTTGATCCAAGAGATACCCTCAAGTCGCTAAGGGCGCATAAATGGTCCATTTATGATGGTCAATATGTATTCATCATTATTCTGGGCATTTTCTGTTTGTCCATCATGGAATTCCCGGGTCCGCTCATCAAGACTGGAGTAGCAAGTCTTTTGATGCTTGCTATGCTCATGCCTATTACAAGGCAGTTTTGGTTGCCGTTTCTTCCAGTAGTAAGTTGGTTGGTATTGTTTTTCTCGTGCAGGTAAGCAATTAATTTGTTTTCCCCCCAACGGGTCACTGCCAACATCTAACTCTCAACAGATTTATCCCAGCCGAGATTCGTCCACATATCTGGGTTCGCGTTCTTCCCGCATTGGAAAACATCATATATGGTGCAAATCTTAGCAACATCTTATCAGCACATCAGAATGCGGTCCTTGATGTTTTGGCATGGTTGCCATACGGGATCATCCATTTCGCTGGCCCCTTTCTTACAGCGGCAGCGCTTTTCGTCTGGGGCGCACCAGGAACAGTGAATGTTTTCTCTAGCAGCTTTGGATACATGAACACTATTGGTGTTTCAATCCAATTGTTTTTTCCATGCGCACCGCCATGTAAGTCGTTTTTGTTTTTTTATTACTATTGAAACACTGCTGATCTTTATTACCAGGGTACCAAAATCTGCACGGGTTCTCCCCGGCGAACTATTCCATGCCTGGCTCTCCCGCGGGACTTGCTCGTATTGACAAGCTCTTCGGACTTGATATGTACTCATCATCATTCACTGCGTCTCCTATGGTCTTTGGTGCCATGCCATCCCTACACGCTGGATGTGCTACCATCGAAGCTTTGTTTTTAGCACAAGTCTTTCCTCGTCTTAGATGGGTCTTTTATGGTTACATCGCGTGGATTTGGTGGGCAACACTCTATCTCCAGCACCACTATGCTGTTGATTTGATTGCTGGTAGTTTGCGTATGTTGAATCTCGCCCTTATCACCCAATTGACAATAAACTAATGGTTTTTGCAGTCGCTGGTGCTGTCTTTTACGTCGCCAAGATAAAATTCTTGCCCCGAACCCAACTCGATAAGGAGTGCCGCTGGGATTACGATTTTGTCGAAATTGGCAACAACTGTTCCTACGATCTCACCTACAGCCTTCACGATTTCGATGGTGACTACCACTCCGAAGATGACGAGTGGACCTCGGCATCTTCTTCGTCTGTTTCCTCCGGGTGCAGGACTCCGGTGGATGACACTGCCGGATTCTGGGAGTCTGCGAACGAAATCTCTAATATTGAGGAATCGGATCGCGTATGATAGATGGTGGCTACAATCCCGTATCATATGCGGCCTTGGTCTCACTCGAAATATGAAAGGGTTCGAGGCTAAGTCTCTTTTAGTTTTCTTTTTGTCGTTAGACCCCTTTTTGTTTTCCGCGTCCGACCTTCCTGTTGTTTTGTGTTTACGGGTCATGGCGATCATGGGACGGTGTTTGGGTTTTTTTTTAGCTTCTTGTTTATATTGTTCTATACCTTTCAAGCCCTTTTTTTATTTGATCTTTCAGGGCAAGATCTAATGAGCCAGTTTATCTATATAATGACATTTTAGGGATTTTTATATCTTAGGTCTTCTGACGAATGAGTATCGGAACATCGTTCCTGGAACTCGTTATTTTTTATTTCATTGCGTTCCCTTTGCTGTGGCATCAGCTCTTTATTATTCCTGATGCCTATTGTTCATTTTTTCTTCTCTTATATCTGAACAAAGGTGAATCAGTTTTAATGTGTAGGGCCTGGTATTGGTTTGGGGGTTTTTGATTGGATGCGCAGTCTGAGTTGCATCTCACGCAAAGGAGCAGAGAAGAGGTGTGCAAGATATCCCACGATTTACTTTTCTTCACTTTTTGGTCGGTGTTTCATGTCTCGAGAAAGTTATGTAATTACTAAAGATAATGTAATCACCGGGTTTGCCAGTGACGAGCGAACTTCGCCAGTCTATGGTATCCTCATCGAAAAGAACAAAAAAGAGCTATCAAAATACGCACAGAGAAGACGAGACCAATTAGAGAGCAGAGCTTAAACAGGACAGGGATGGGATAGGAGGCTAAGATAGAGTTACATGACGTTGAGCGGCCACTCAAGGGTTACAGCGCGATAAGCGGTAGTCCGCTCCCTTAATTGGGCCAGATAAGCAGTGGAACAGATCGATTATGGATCGTACTCTAGAGTGGGTTAAAACAGCATCTCTCCCTGACCTGTGGGTAGGCATCATGCAGAGTAGACACTCTCGCATATGTCTAGACTGTCTGTCTGTCCGTCCTTCTGTCTGCCCAGGTTAGTCTCTCTCCCACCCTCCTGTTTGCTGCAATGCACCAGGCTCGTTCGTATTTCTGCTACATACATTCTCTACCTATGGTGCTGCACAGGAATAAACCATCAATTGGATTGGGGTTGATGTTCAATGTTGAAAATTTCTTCCCTGTCATGTTCCTCACCCTCCTTATCACTGATCTGTCCTCTGGCTGGCATGCTGCTGCTCGTGGTTGCTTTTGTTCGCCAATCCCCAATCATGGCCGGGCCGATGCAATCGCAATCAGGTTAATGGTATTTTAGGCATACCGGGGGATGGAAATTCTTGGTTTGCAGTTCTAATAGGTGTTTTTATATACCTGGGACTTACCGGGGGTTTGTTTTTGGCTGCGACTGTGGTTGGCCTCCAAGCCCGGCGGTCTGGGTATAGATACCAGACGGATCTCCTGGAATTGGAAAGCTACAATGCAGCTCTGATAGGCCGGTATCTGAAACTGTGACTGGCCAGATCAAAAATTTTCTTGGCCGGGTCCCCAAGTATAAAAGTCGCCGTCTGCTGTGTTCTGGAGGGTTCCCTGGGATTGGAAATTTGATTTGAACCTCTGATAGGTTTTCACGGCCCGAACGGCAGATATGAGACTGACTGGCCAGAGCCAAGCTTACTAAGTGCAGTCCCACAGTCATGGTTGGACTAGAAAAGTAAAAAGAGAGACATGCGTACCGGGTGCATGTATGCATGGCATGTCTTCTTAATTCTGCTTCTTTAAGTACCTGCTCCATTCGACTACTTAACCGCATCAGCACACCAATCGGTCTGCCAATACCTTAATAATGCTCTAGGCAGATGCTTCCTTTTTCATACTGTTTTCTGGGTGGTGGAGGCAGTAGCATGGAAGAAAAGAAAAAAAAAAAACACCCCAGGCGTATAGTTATACGTGTTCGAGATCACCTAGCCGTATAAAAGTATCACTCATCATTATGCTCGCTTATGGGTCTTCGATGCCGCAGGAAGGCAGGAAAACTAGGCACACAGGCAGCAGACAGCAGACAGCAGCAGCAGCAGCAGCAGGACATCTCAAGCGGTACGTATAGAGAGCGAAGTGCATCACTACATTTCCACTCTCGCCTAATCAATGGATGGATAAAACAAAGATTTTTTGGAGTCGGCGAAGAGTTGTCTAGAACAGTCCATTGCTGATATATTGCGAGTGATGGTTTGTGAGGCAGAAAGGAATGACGTGATGTTCCATATACTACATGTCATATCGTTTCGTTAATGTTTAATAATTTTTCCAACTTATTATGAAATCCTAGACGTGATATAGGTATGCTCAACTAGGGCTGATGATTAGAAATCCGATGCATGCAGGAAAAATTTAAATATCCTAGGGCCAATTAGGGCCTCTTTCGGGAAACTCCATTAATACATACATGTAGTAGAACAAGTCGCAACTATCAGCCGGCATATGTGGATGCAACAACAAAATAATATGTTATATCAATCATTCAATCAAAGTTTATAACGCATAAGACAGTCAGTAACTATAGAATGGCTTCTCTTGGCTTTAGCTATGTTGGATCTCGTAGTACAACCTAATCATCGGACCTATCAAGTAGCTACCGTCGACATATTTTTTCCCCCTTTCGAGTGAATTCCATGAAGTCTATCCTACAAAACCAAGTTTGACAATTTGAGAGTATGAAATAGAACCTAAACAAAAAAACAAAAGGCGACAAGAGCAGATTACATGTCGCCTGCCACCGTAAGAGCTATATTTTGCTAGCTACCAAGGTCGGAAATGGCCTGGACAGAAGACAGTATTTGTTAGTACTGTTGCACAGCTAAGGGCCGAACAATGATAGTGTGGAGTACATACCTGTGTCTCCAGGATAAGTTGATGACCCATTAGACCTAGGCGGCACATCAAAACCACCAGGGGGCGGAACTTCAGGAAATTGCTGCTGTTGCTGCTGTACCGAGGTGCTCTGTCTCCCTCTGTTCCTCTTTAGATGTCGTCGGTTTAATGCCCAATCTGCAAACCAGTCCGTCTCGCATTTCTCGAATACCAATGGTAATCTCTTGATCAGATCCGACTTCGCTTCGGCGAGAATGTGTTTCGGGATCCTGGTGAAGCCGGTGTCTTGATCAACAAGTCTATGTTTGTCATAGATCTCTTGGACAACTATAACATAGGCATTAGCAAAGTAGCTTGAGAGGAATAGTGATCCCCACCATCTAAAATGTTTGCTCTCTCTTCCATTGTGACACCCAGAAGAATCCAGACTGCGAGGGGCCTTGCATTGAGCTTTTCTCGTGGTTGCCTTATTTTCTCGGACTCCATGGCTGCCATGCTGTTCAGTCAAATATTGAGGATTTGGTGAGGGGTGTTGATGATGATGGCGATAGTGATAATCAACCGGCTCGTGCCCTCCTAGAATTCCAGGACGTGAGAAGGGGTAATATCCATATGCCAAGATATAACTCAAGGCCTATGCATTTCGTGCTGCGATTCACGAGCTGTCGCTTGTGGGCCAATAGACATTCACTAGCCTGCTGGTTCATTGGTCGTCGATACACAACCATCAGATTGGCAAATTCCGCAGCTCTCCACGGACCTCCTGGAGACCCCGGCTTGCAGATGGCTGCCGTTGCAAAGTTTGACAGCAACCCCAGAACACCGTGGCACAATCCTTAACGCTTTGTGGACATATGCAACAGCTAAAACCTGTAGTCGAGTGAGAGATAATGACGCCAGCTGAACCTGTTTTGCGTAATTTGTATCGTCGTTTCCTTAAACTGCACTATTAGCAAACGGATTTAGTAGAATTGAAAAGCAGTGTCTATTCTCTGAGATTCATGTATGGAAGAATTCTGGTTCAATGTGAGTCACTTAAGTTGCAAGGCCGTGGGGTTGCCTGCGGCTTAGGATGAATTAGAGATCATCAACTGCACCTGGTCCCACAGCTTGAAATAGAAGTTGCTATTGGCTCTTGTATTTTCCTTTCTGATGATTACTTCACACAGCTAGCATTTCAAACGAGCCTTAAAATACCGGGCGCACCAATGATGACTACCATTCCTCCTTTCTCCCATCATATTTATTCCCAAGGTCCATTTCTTTGGACGAATTCCTTGAAGCTCGTGGGGGGTTGGTTCAGAATCTAACGAGTAATGGTCAGATACACAGGATGTAAGAGGATAGAACGCCGTAGCTTCCGTCGATCAAGCAGTGATTCATACCTTCAGCGATTCTTCGAGACTTTCTTTGGCATTGGGGCCATAATATTGATAGTCTCGGACCAGTGCGAAGTTCTCTAGCATCTCAGTTGCAAAAGCCTCAGGTAGGAAGCCTCTGAAGACTTCCTCAGGTAGTTGCACATATTTTGCGGGTTGTCCGGTGACTTCCTCAAATGTAGTCATGATTTCGTTGGGAGTGAACCAACCTGATGCCCCCAAGATTTGTTTTCCTCTGGGTTTTGCATAGTCTGAAGATAGAATCGCTGTAATAAACTTGCCGGTATCAGCTGATGCATCGAAAAGCGGGATCTCGGTCTCCCCTGGGAAAGTGAACGCCAATGTTTTTTTCCCATCATCGCCCTAGAATCATTGTGTTATTATGGGCTGGTATATTTAGAATAGCATGGAAAAGAAAAGATTGGACGGATTTACCAATTTGATAGCGCTCTTTAGGTTCTGCATGTAGAATCCGGCCAGAAAGAACGTTGCCGGAACCCCGAGTGCATTGATGTACTCCTCGACTTCAGCTTTGCCATCAAAATGAGGGACATTTGACAATTTCCCATCGGTTACTGTAATAGGCCAGGGTTAAGAAGAGCTATGGGCAATGCAGATCTTTAGATGACGTACATTTCGTGACATTGGGTAGTGAGGACCAAATCAAGTGCTCAACGCCGATCTCCTTTGAGACGTCCGCGATGTTCTTCCCCTGTGTCACCTCAACCTCTTTCGATGCCTTTTCCCAGTCTGTTCTTCGTTAGCCGCCTATCGACATTGAGGCTGAAAATCATGAGAAATACACTCTTACAATTTGTCACAGCAAAAACTGAATGCGCTCCGATCAAAGCGTTGCGGAGCGTCCCTTTATCGAGTAAATCTGCCTATTCAACCCATGGCTTTAGTTGAATGTCTTCAAATAATGTTATTCTGGATTCCTGGGGGGGTACATTGAGCATACCTTGACTACATCGACTCCTTGTTCTGCTAGTTTCTGTGCTGCTGGCTTTGAAGGATCACGAGTGACGCCGCGAATTTTGAACTCCTTTGACAATTTGGGGTCCGCGAGGACACTTCTAATGACCGACCCACCTTGGTTGCCGGTAGCACCGAAGACGACTAAGATTTTGCTCATGGTTGCTCTTTATTCTTTTAAGAAAAATGGTTTAAAACGAAGGCTGATGAGTGGGTTGTTAAAAATGTTGCGTTGGTGAACTTCTGCTATTTTGTATGTAGATTCATTTAAGAGGAGGATAGCAAACCTTTATATCTAAGTTCTCAGGCCAGCTTGTACGACTTAAGCTCGCCATTTCTAGAGATAATCGGCCAAATTCATGTCCCGAAATTCTTAATGTTGATACAATCGTAAAAGCATTATCAAGCAACGTATTACTCTTTGTCATGACGTCACCGTTTCTTACCAAAATAGGCGGGTATGCATATCATCTATTTTGGAGTTTACTTTCTCTGTGCAGTTTGTAATTGTAATCGGTCTTTGTACCCGGAAAAACATACTACTTAAGCAGTAATTTTTTATTGTCGAGTACAGAAAATTCTTAGGCGACTATGGCCGGTTAATTAGTATGGGTCAGTATAATTAAGGTATGTTAAAAATTTATAATTTGTTGTGGTCCTATATATACCTCAATACCACCATATGAGTTTGAAACTCAGATAAATTTTATTGATATTCATCCATATTAACTTATGGTTTTCTTGGGCTTCTTTGGAGCTCAGCTTGGGATAATTCTTAATTTGTAATGGAGAATTTCTCGCCCGAATATGATTTCGAGGTGTCCCGGCCGAACATTAAATTGCCGCTTACCTAATGTTTCCACTCTAGCATTGTGAGTAAGCAAGCAGCCAATAATGCTTGGTATCACTCATGCAAGTATAATTATATGCACGTGATCTCCATTGTTACTGCCAGGTGTCGCGATCCGCGACACTTGAGCCTCAACACCAGTGTAGCCTGCCTTCTACAATCACGTCTGAACTGTAACAATGGCCTCCACCTTGGGGCCCAATACAGCTTCTGAAGTTGCCAACGCTCTATCCACAGCGGCAGTAGAACAGCCTCCTTTAAATGCAATAGACTCGGTCGATTCAAAAGTGACAAAATCGCCTCCCCCAGACACCCCCGAGAACATTCGCACTCGATCTTTCGTTATTCTATCTTTTTGGATCGTGGTTATTTCTGTAGGAATACCATTATGGTGGATTACAACCGCCATATACCGGGCGCCACTCCCGTTAAAGGAGATGCAAAGCTGGGCTGATGGGAGGGTGGGTTTCTGTCGATGTATCCCCCTTTCATGGCGCGGGAGGCTAAAGGTCAACAGGCATGCAGAGCAGAATTTCCGCTACTCATAGATGTAGAGGCACCATTATTACCGGATCCCGAAAATCTACTGAAGACCGTGCAACATGCGCTTGATGATGCGAATGATTTTTCTGCTCATCACCTGCGACTTCGGCTCTCCACGAATGCACCAAAGTCCCCAGAGAGAGAGGAGGACGAGGTTGTGGCTGCGACTCTGCGGCTTTCACCTGGCCCAGCCGGAAAACCCCATTCATATAACTTAACTCCATCATCACGTGTGATAAATCTATCTTATTCGCCTTCCTACAATCCCTCAACAAGCCTCTCGGCATTTGTGGCCAGTACTCTTCAAGAGATATTTGCTGAGGAACAGCAGATGATTTCTTATCTTTTGGCATCAACTACTTCGAATCCTTCGTCTTCTCCTGCAACTTCGCCCAGTACTTCGAATGGAAATAATGGCTTGGGTAAGGTCAAGGTCAATACAGCAGACATAACACGCAAGATGAGCCGGATAGTGAGATATTCTCCAACGTACCACTTGACGTTTTCTCTCTTTACTGCATCAGGATTACCAAATAGCTGGGATGTCGAACATGCTATTTCTGAATATCTACAGCCACTTCTTGACGCTTTGGGCGGAATTAGTACATTTACTGTTGATTCTCAGATCCAGTTTTACGCATCATTGTCTTCGAGTGTAGCTCCATCTTGGGTTCCAGGTCCAGAGGGGGAAGAGGGAAAAGGCCAGTGGGTATTGAAGAAAGAAGACCTCAGCAGCTTTATCAACAGCGCCGAGTGGCCATTGGTCAGCATCACGAGCTACCCCACCATCAATTTTATTATTTACATTCCGTCGAAGGATCAATCTCCTCTTCTGATTTCGAACAGTGCCACGAACGCTTTCCTTCTGCCCCAGTGGGGTGGTGTCATGATTATGAACCCTAACCACGGTTCTCCCAATAGCAGCTCCTCTGGCTCAGAGATTACATCGCACCTGAGTAAAGAAGCGTTGAAGCCAGCGCTTGATCTATTTGCTACCCAGCTTCTCTCACTTCTTGGGGCACCAACTCGTCCAGCATCGCTGCCCATTAGACTTGACTCTTTAACCCGTCAAAGATCTGCTGAGCTCGTTGTCTCTGCATCTTCTACCCTTGGTTCCTTATACAGATTGACGCTTGCTCTCCCATCCATCTCCATCCCGTCTTCAGTTTCTACTTCGGTCGCTTCGACCCTCCTGTCACTGAAGAATGCATGCCACGAGCTCAAGAACGGCCGGTTTGCCGGCGAGGGCGGCGCTTTGGAAGAAGGTAAGAACGCTGCCATCCAGGCCGAAAGAGCGTTTTTCGAGAAGAGTATGGTTGGCCAGGTGTACTTCCCCGAGGAGCACAAGATCGCCGTCTACTTGCCGCTCATGGGACCTGTTGGTGTTCCGTTGATCATGGGGGCCACAAAGGAGCTTGGGAGGCTTTTCAGGGCTTGGAAGGCGCAGAGGGCTATTAGGTAGCTGAATATATTTGGGTGTGTGTGTGTGTGTGTGTGTGTGTGAAGTAATTGTATCTTAGTTAGTTCTAAGTTTTTGGACACAGAGTAATTAGCTTGTTTTTTGTTTTTGTTTTTGTTTTGTTGTTGGCTCATATTGCGTTTGCGGAGTTTTGAGGATATTGTATTATTGGTTTTGTCCATGTGGAAGGCTACAGACAGGTAATCTGTGTTTGGTGGGAGGGCGGGCGGGTGGGATAGAGTGCTAAAAGATCATGTATGGTAGGCTAACCGCACTAGACTGCTGTGTAATGAATGGCTAATCCCTTTTGATGTCTTGGCTTTGCGAGTGATTGCTCGTGGAGAATCGCTAGCTGTCAATGATCTCTTGGCAATTATAGCTAGTATAATATGTTCATAGTTATCACTCTACATGGATAGCTGATCGATAAAACAGCAAGAAGAAGAAAAAAAAAAATGTAACGAAGAACCTATGAATTGCACACACACTTATTGCCAGTTCAGCCCCGCTAAAAACCCAAAAGGCACAAATGAAACAGTAAAAGAAAAAAGAAGAAAAAGGAGAATCCGATCCACTGCTAGCTCCCGTCCGTTATCCCGTAAAGCAAAAAAACACAACAAATTCCAATTAAACCAGTCAGTCCCCCTGAGCTTCCATCTCCTCCTCCTTCTCCTCCTCGGCCATCCTGTCCAAAAAAGAAAAGAAAAATGTTATAACTATGGTACAGGTACAATACTCATTCATGCATTCACCACTGCGCCGAACCCCCGGTCAAGTTATTTTTTCGTTTTAATTCATTCCAGTCCTGTAAGTCTTTTTTTCTTTCTTTTTCTTTTCTTTTTCGTCGTCATCTTATTGTCCATTGGGTCTGCGGTTTCTCTATGTAGCAGTAGGGCTACTACTTTTACTTCGTACTCCTCATCCATATCATATTGCCTGCTACCCCCCCCCCCCGCGCGTCCCCGCCGAACCAGTCGCCACCACTCATCACCACCACCATCACCACCCGCTACGTAGCCAGCCAACCTAAAAGTCCGAATCCTCCTGAAAGAACATCGTGAACGAGATGATGGTGCCATAGATGAGCAGGCCGCCAAGAATCGACATGACCATGGCCGACACCTGGATGATTCCCGAGTGTGCCAGCGCCGCCGGCAGAGCTACAATTCACCACACCACACACCTCTGCATTAGCCCTCCTCTTCCCCCCCGCATACCCATACCCCTACCTTCCCAAGCTCCCTCCTCGGAGGGGGTGCAAGACTTACCAATCCCCATAACAAAAAAGAAGCCTGTCAGGAAGCGGCCGAGGTCCAGCCCGGGGCCCGAGCTGTCAAAGTCGTCGGGGTTGCTCCAGCGCGAGCAGACGGCGTTGGGTAGCGGGGCGAGGCAGTAGGTGGCTACGACGAGTAGGGGGAAGTAGTTTCCGAAAAGCGCGGAGGAGAGGATCACGAGGAGGAAGCCGATCGCGAGGATTAGCTGGTTGGTTGGCTGGTGTGGGGAGGGGGGAGGGGGGTTTACGAAGGAGAGGGCGATGATGGTTTTGAGACCGGCCATGGTGGAGGGGTGTGCTGTGCTGGGGTGCTGTTTGGGTTTGGGGAGGTCGTGAGTGGGGGTTTGGGGTGTCGGAGTGGGTTGGTGGGTGGGTTCTGGAGTTGAGGTTGGAATGGGCGGGCGATGGATCGATGGATGGGGCTGAGTGAGTGACGCGAGGCGCTTGCTTGGGTGGTGAGTTGCCAAGACTGCGAGATTGGGAAATCGGTTGATTTTTTTTTTACCAGCTCCAAAGCTTCTAATAGATTTGGCTTTTTTAGTCTCGCTAATGAGAATAGGGTAGACCCTTCGCAATTTTTTTATTTTTATTTTATTTTATTTTTATTTTGCCTTGGTTAGGAGCGATGTCATGCATGGATCATCACTCGGAGATGTCGTGGTGACACAAAGTCTGTAGGGCGGAGATCTCGGTTTTTTATTTATTTTGCAGCCGCTGCTTAAAATTTCGGTACTCTAATGCAGCAGATGCGCGCAGCAGCATTACTTCAATCCAGGTTGTTGGGTCGTCGTCGGGTCGTCGACAGCTTGCAGGATAATGAGCAATCTTGTACCACCGTATGTATAGAAGAAAAAAAACTGCATATATAAATAACAACTCTCTAATAATTATATACAGAAGCTCCGCCGGGTCGTTATTCCACCCGTGAGTATCATTGCTCGCCGTGAGCTCCACCCAAAAAGACGCCATACCCGACCGGCGCGGCCCGATCTTCTCTACCGCCCGGCCCTTGACCCGCCCGCACGCATCCATCTCAAAGTACCGACGCAAAGGGGACCGTAAGCCTCTTGTCGTACAGCGTGAAGAAGCCCCACGTGAGAGCTACAGCTTCCCAGATCATTATAGTCTATTGCTTTCAGTCAGCGGTGTTAGCAATTCATGTGTCGTGAATGTGCGGCGGTTCAAGCTTACAAAGAGAGGTGGCATTTTGTCTTTTTTTTTGATGGTGGTGGTGGTGGTGATGATACGTGGTGTTTGGGGGTTGTGAGGGGTTCGAGGGATGAGAAGAAATCTTGGGCGGTGGCCTTTTTATGGAAGGACGCGCGGGGTTTGCATGACGTCTTGCAGTCGTCGATTGCGGAGAGAGAGAGTTGTTTGGTCATGGGGTGTCACTCGGCGCGCATGGCGGTCACGGGGTCGGGGCAGAGGCAGTCAAGGGGAGCAGACAACACATGTGGGTGCAGTCATGTTTATCATTGACACGGAAGAAGAAGAAGAAGAATAAGAAGAAAACGAAAAGAGACTTATGTAATTCAAGGAAAGCGAGAGCGCAAGAGCCAGCAAGCAAGCAATCAAATGCAGATGCAATTACATGTAGTCACCCTGTATGTAGAATTGTACTTTTTTCCTCTTGTAAACCCGACCCAAAACCAAGCTAGACACAAAAAAGAAAGGAAGAAACGAAGGGAAAAAAAAGCCGGACCAAACAATACCAAAGAAAGAAAAGGAAGGGAAAAGGGGGGAAAAAAAAACAGAATAAAAACAACAACACCAAAGGATCTATTTTTTTTTTTTTTTTTTTTTTTTTTTACAACTGATCATCAGTCTCCAGCACGATCGCCTCACCAGGCTTAAACGCCGGCAGCCCAATATACGGGCACCCCGCGCACCTGAACGCATCGCCAAGGTAGCAGCTCCCACACGAACTCGCCTTGCCCTCAACCGTAAAGTCGATCTCCGCCAGGTCGTCCGCATTCAATTTGAACCCCGCCGCGGCCTTCTCCTTTGCCGCCGCGAGCGCCTTGTCGGCCGCCGAGCGCTGCGTGGCGTCCTCCTCCTCAAGCTTCTCCTTGAGGCCGCAGGTGCAGTCCTTGCACGCGCGCCTACGCTTCCCGGGCTTGGGACGACACTCGGCCGCTAGTCTGTGTTAGTAAAAGCACACTCTCTCTCAAAGCGATAACGGGAGAGACATGAGAGGTGGTAGCTTACGTTGCTGAATCGGTGCCGCCAGATCATCGCCGTCAAGGAGCGTCGCCTCGTCAATCAGCTCGTCATCGTCATCCAGGTCGTCGCCAAAATCAATGAACCCGACGCCGCTCGGCGCTGGCGGCACCGCCACCACCACAGGCGCTGCCGCCACCGGCTTTGGCACCGTTGCGGGGCCGTCGGCCTTTCGTCGTAGCTTCAATGGTACGCTTCTTGTGTCTGGCTTTACGAGGGATCCGTCGTCCGCCACTAGGAAGCCGGCCATGAGGAGGGCGAGCTTGTCAGCGCTGACGGGGGCGTTGTTCTGAGACCGCCATTTGGCGCCCGGCGCCATGGAGGCAAAGACCTTTTCTAGTATTGGGGCTGTGGGCTCTGGTGTGGCGGCAGTGGTGGGCGGGGAGAGGAGGAGCACGGAGGTGTAGGTTGTTGCTGGGAGGGACACGAGGCCGAGGGCGAGGCGGTCGAGCATTTGGACGTCTGTGGAGTCGCGCGGGAGCGTGGAGAGGGCGGACTCGAGGAGCGCGGGGGTCGAGGAGATGGACGGCGGGCAGAGAAGGAGTGTTTTCCCGGTGGGGGCGGGGGCGGGGAGGGAGAAGTCGGAGGAGGAGGTGTCGACGAGGACTGCTGGTGGTGGTGACATTTTTGGACTGGTCTTGTATGTAGGTATATGTATTCTACTGTTAGGTATTGAAAAGTGGGTGGGTTTTTTTCTTTCTTTCTTTCTGGATTGTAATTGAGTAGTTTGGTGAGGCAGAGAATGTTTTTATGAGAATTATCTAAACAACCCAGCCAATTGCATATTCAAGCCCCCGCCCTGAAGTCCGCCCTTTGTAGCTTACCCGGACGACAGATAACCAGGCAGCATCTTATCGGAGGGGAGCTGCAGGGGAATAGCGGGGCAGCAGGCACTGGGAGGCAGTATTGGCGGTTTTTTGCTCAAGCTGCGAACTATTGTCAATTGTTTTGTGTTATTCGAGGAGAGGGAGCTCCATCAAGGACTTTCCAGAGCTCATATAGTAATAATTGCAACTCTGCTCGCTGATATCAAACTCGCTGTTCCCTGCCTCCAGTCATTCCCCGTTCTGGAATCTACCACACCTACGTATTGCTCAGAACTAGGAAGCCTCCGCGTCAACCCTCAACACCTCACTCAACCCCACGCACACACAGTATCGACAGCATATCCATCACCCCGTCATCCATCATTTTCTGAGCATCCAAACATCCAAAATGTTCAGAAACAACTACGACAACGACTCCGTCACCTTGTAATTACCATCCATATCCCCTCTTTCCACATGATTCGTTGAGAGGATGAAACCACCCCCCCCACTAACGACCTTGACAATAGCTCCCCACAGGGCCGTATCTTCCAGGTCGAATATGCTCTCGAGGCTATAAAACAGGGCTCCGTCGCCGTGGGGTTGGTCAGCAAGACACATGCCGTACTTGTTGCCTTGAAGGTATTCTCTCCCGTGATGGAATGCGATAAAAGAGCACCTTGCTAACCAGACCTGTTTGGCACACAGCGGAACGCGGAGGAGCTGGGCAGTTACCAGAAGAAGATCATCGGTTCGGAGCAACCTTCCACACACACACACACCTTTCATGGATAGCTTCAGGATAGAAATACTGATGCGAGCATTTTTTTTTTTTTAGGAATCGACACCCATCTCGGCGTCGCCCTCGCCGGCCTCGCCCCCGACGCCCGCGTCCTCTCAAACTTCATGCGCCAGCAATCCATGTCCTCCCGCCTGCTGTATAACCGCCCCGTGCCCGTCGCCCGCGTCGTCAACGCCATCGCCGACAAGGCGCAGGTCAACACGCAGCACTACGGGCGGCGCCCCTACGGCGTCGGCCTGCTCGTGGCCGGCGTCGACGAGACGGGCCCCCACCTGTGGGAGTTCCAGCCGTCGGGAATGGTGCTCGAGTACCGTGGGGCGTCCATTGGTGCTCGCTCGCAGAGCGCCAGGACGTACCTCGAGCGCACGTATGAGGAGTTTGCCGACAGCTCGAGGGAGGAGCTGGTCTTGCATGGGCTGAAGGCGTTGAGGGACTCGTTGGCGCAGGATAAGGAGCTGACGATTGCGAATACGAGTGTGGCCGTTGTGGGTGTTGGTGGGGAGAAGTTTAGGCTCTATGATGGGGATGAGGTGGGTGAGTGGTTGGAGAAGCTGGGGAATGTCCAGAGCAGTAGGGGGGGGAGGGGGGCGGAGGAGGAGGAGGAGGAGGCCCAGGCTGCTCCGGAGGAGAGTATGGATACAACAGAATAGAGTAAAAGAAAAAGTTCGTATTCCTGTAGTTTTTTTTACTTGCTTGTCTGTCTTCCTGTGAATAATGGAATAACAGAGCTATGATATCAATAAGTGCCAGTGATTTTTTTTTGTGTTTTTTGTGAATTTTGAATTAATACTAGGCTCGTGGAGAATTAGGGGTCTTTCTTCTTCAGGATAAAAACACTATATCTGGTAACTATGTATGTATGTAGTGACAGGCAAGAATTCTAAAATTCGACCTAACCCCAACTCCATAGTTTCGTAAAAGATCAAAAAGAAACCCATATTCCTGTGAACCATATATAACCAAGGAAAACCCTATTTAGCTAGAAAAACTAATACAACTAACGTCTATCTACTCCAAGCCCCAATTGAGATTCATTCTCCCAGACGCGGGGGCATAATCCCGGATCCTGTCGGCAACCTCCTCCGCCGTCTTTGCCTCGACAATGATACCCTGAGCACCGGGCTTAATGAACCCCGCCTCCACAGCACTCCTCACCCACGCCAGCAGCCCATCATAAAAGCCGTCCACGTTGAACAGTACGATAGGACACGCATGGATGCCCAGCTGGTTCCAGGTAACAACCTCAAAGAGCTCCTCCATCGTCCCGAACCCCCCCGGGAGCGCGACAAACGCATTGGACAGCTTCCCCATCATGCTCTTGCGCGTGTGCATGTCGTTGACAATGGTGGTCTTGCCGTACTCGGCCTCGTCGGGGGTGACGCCGCCCTGCTCGAAGGCGACGAGGGCCTGCGGGACGATGCCGTGCACGTTGCCGCCGAGAGAGCGGAGGGTTCGCGCGATCGTGCCCATGAGGCCTACGGTGCCGCCGCCGTAGACGAGCGACCAGTTGTTGGCGTGGAGGGTGGTGGCGAGGGCGGTGGCGGCGGTGAGGTAGGAGGGGGAGGTGCCGGCGTTGGCGCCGCAGCTTGGGGGGATGTGTTAGTGTTGGGTTTGTGGTGGTGGTGGTGGGGAGGGGAGGGGGGGAGGGGGGGGGGGAGTTACAAGACGCAGACGGAGAAGGAGTCGGAGGTGGGGTCGCCGACGGAGGGGGTGGAGGTGCCGGTGCCGTTTTGGGATACTGATGCTGATGCCATGGTGGGAGGGGTTTGCGTGGGGTTTGAGTGTGGTGGATTGGTGTTGTAGGTGAGATTGTAGAGAGGTAGGTATAATTGTAGAGAGGTAGGTAGGTGGGTAGTGTGTGAGTGATATCTAGTTTCTGAAGTAGCGAGCTAGAGGAGAGAAGACTCATTGCTTTTATATAACCACTTTTTCAGCTCCCCTCACCCTCACCCTCACCCTCACCCTCACCCTCACCCTCACCCCCTCCCCTCACCGATATCTTATCCGCATGGTCATGATCCCCTTACCTCGTAGCTACCTACCTACCTGCTTACTCGGTCGCCTCCTCGTCGTCGAGCCAATTGCATTGCTATGCGAACGTGGTTGCGCTCCTGGTTGGCATAAGCCCAATTCACTGCTGAAGAAAAAGAAAAAAAAAGAAATATAAACATCGGTCATCTGCGTCAAGGTCGGGAGCCTCATGTCGTCATAGCTACCTCTCTCTCTTCCTATGTAATAAATCAATGCATACACAACCAGCAATGGTGCACAGAAGTAGATCAAACAGATGGACCATGGGAAGGGACCCGACTCGATTACTTTTTTGTAAACTGGGAAGTTGTTCCGGCGTGTTGGCCGTATGTAGAACAGGGGTGGGGTTGGGGTTGTGCTCAGTTACCTACATCACTAGGTTGACGCTGGCGATGGGGACGCGGGCATCGTGTATGCTGTTCCTGATGATCATGCAATGCGCTGCACGGCATCGGAGAGGCTGTTCTAGAAGTCTTCTGACGTGGGGCATTTATAGGGTCTCGATGCTTACCAGGCCGTCTTAATTGCATGGGCTTTTATGGTCATATCATGGGGCTGCTAATGGAGGGGCAGGGTCATGGATGCTCACTCGGGAGTGGGTGGTTCCTTGGAGTACGGGGGAAAGGCTGTTTGTTTGGCAAGTGTTTAAATGGAGTTATTGGATGCAGAGTTGGCCCCTTTAGGGCTCTATTGGCGCTGCGGTTCTGTTGTGCTCACTGATGGGGTTCAAATGGGGCGTTTAGCTAGTCCCCTGACCTGTTGCATCGTTGATCCGATTGGACTATGGTCTCTATATTGTAGTAAATTTATCTTGGGGATTTGGGCATGTGCGGGATGAATTGTTCAAGGTTGTAAGAGAGTTCACGGCATTGTGCAGAAGGTTTAAGCTTTGGCCGGCCTCTTTTAATGCAACCCGGTTTCGGTGCTGTTACTCGGTCGTTGAGAAGGAGCCGGATCGGGTTCCAGCTCCGACTCCAACTGGTCTCGGACCGACTTACGGATACAACTGCGCAGCATCTAAGAGTAGTTTAGCCCATGGTTATACTCAACAAGTATCCCCTGGGTCTCTCACTTATGGCTGCTTGTTCCTAGATATTACTTCCTCATAGTCAAAACTAGGTTCCCAAACCGGAACTCAAGGACCGCTCTATGATATTTATACCTTGATATCTACGTACGTACCAGCAGCAGCAGCAGCGACCACCCCCCCGGCCATCCCAAACGCCATGCCAATCAATTACCCACATCCACATTACCGCCTACCTCCCAGTCCACACATCCCCCGCGCTCATGAAGCCTCCCCTCCCCATGCCCATTCCCGACCCGCCTCCCCCGCCCACACTCCGCTCCTTTGGCCGCTTCGCAACCTTCCCCGCGTCGCGCACAGCTTTGACAATCTTGTTGAGATCCGTCTCGACGACGCACCCGCCGATGATCATCTCCTCGAGCGTTGCGTGCAGCGTCTCAAAGTTGAAGATGAGGTCGAGCTCGCAGACGTTCTCGAAGAGGGCGTCGAGCGCTTGCACAAACACTTGGATTAGGTCGAGGAGGCCGAGGGGCGACTCGAGTGAGTCGCTGATCACGATAAAGTACAGCGTGGCATAGTGCCGGTAGAGGAGGGTTGTGGGTTCGTCGCCGGCGCTGGTGTTCCAGGATGTTGAGGAGGAGGAGCCGGCGAGGAGGGGTGGGAGGCTGGTGGTGAGAGCTGGGAGTTAGTATCGCCATGTACATGGGGTTTAGGTATTATTGGGTAGGGGGAGAGCTACGGGAGGAAGTTGCAGGCGGAGGCAGGGCGGTTCGAGACGAGGGAGAAGATCTGGGTGAGGAGCTTCTGCTGTAGTGAGACGTCCTGAGAGGTACTGGTTAGTTGGTTGTTTTTGGAGAAATGTGTAGAGGAAAATAGAGACGAACAATCTGGGAGTAGAACTTGGTCAGACGCGGCTGGCCGTTATTGTTGAATACTAGTACGGCGTTGATCATGGCGAGAGCTGTGGTTTGGGATTGGCTGCTTGGGATGGAGCTTCTTGCTTTCACTGACGTTGGAGGCTCTTATCAATTAGAGATCTTATCAGATCTCATATAGCAGAGTAGCAATGAATTGTATTTTCTGAAGATATATTTTGTCCCATCACTCTGATCTACCCGTATTTATTTGATCCTCTTTTAGTCTCTGACCGTTCTCCAATCCCATCATGCATTAAATGACCTGATAAGGACTACATTTTGGGTCTCTTTGACTGCGGCCATACCGTACCATGCCAGGGGACCAATTCTGAGCAGAGCATTTTCGGTTTCCCTTCAAACACTCTGGATTAATATAAGAATTAAGTCTCGACGCTTTGTGAGTGATGAACTAGCTAGTAATTCAATTACATGTAGGACCCCCCCAGATCCACGATAGCTCATGAGCACCTTGGAGCTTACTTTTAGCTGAGATAAGATGGGATATTGTATGTGCGAATCCTTGATCCCCGAGGGGGGGGGGGGGTTTCCAGTAGAGCCGTAATAACAAATTTTTTAAAAAAAAAATCTAAATACACTGCTGTCTTCCAATTCCTCTTGTTTCGGAGCGTTAGGTTGTACAATTGTAGTCTTGTGAAGTTGGAGTTGTGGTAGTATCTTTGGTTGTATATCTCAGACCGCATCCTGACAGATTAGGGTACAGGCATGATAAGCAGTCCCAGAAACCCTAAACAACCCACACACATCACAGCGGCGCCCCACGATCACGATGGCCGTAGCAACCACCAACGCGCCAAAGCCGTTTCTTCGCCTGGACAACCGATTACGACAACACCGACCACCAAACGAGCCCTCACGACCCCCGAATTCACCACCAACTGATTCAAAATGGTAAGGATTCTCCATGTCCAATTTTTGTCTTTTTTTTTTTGGTCCGTCCATTTCTGGCGGTGCCGAACCGGGATTATTTTTCGCGATACCGAAGCCGAGAGGGACGACATTTTCCTGGAGCAGAGATGTGAGATAGCGGGCCTTGAATTGTTTCGAGGTTCGGGGGTTTGCCGGGGTTTTCGGATGCGGGGAAGGGATGGATGATGTGGGGGATCGAACGGGATTCGCATTCGGTTTGGCCAGTGGCGTTGGCGGGAAACAGATACCTATCAACAAACTCGATACGCCGTTCAAACATACAGAAAGACCATGCCAACTACCGCCATTCACCTCGAAGCAATTTGGAAATTTTGGGCAGAGGATAAGCTGGGAACGAAGCTCCGGACATAGCAAACTAGCATTCGCCACTACCGGACATATATGATGGAAATTGGAGACGTGGATTAGAGCGCTCGCTAACAACTCTGGCTCCTCTAGGTCAACGTCCCCAAGACCCGTAAGACCTACTGCAAGGGCAAGTCCTGCAAGAAGCACACCCAGCACAAGGTTACCCAGTACAAAGCCGGAAAGGTCCGTTCTCGTTTCCCCCGAATGTCAGCACCTCCGAGCGTAGACTAACGAAGCTCCTCCACTGTCCAGGCCTCTTTGTTCGCCCAGGGAAAGCGTCGTTATGACCGCAAGCAGTCCGGTTACGGAGGTCAGACTAAGCCCGTCTTCCACAAGAAGGCGAAGACCACCAAGAAGGTCGTGTTGAGACTGGAGTGCACTGTCTGCAAGACCAAGGCCCAGCTTGCCCTGAAAAGATGCAAGCACTTCGAGCTTGGGTACGCCGCAATCTTCCTCGCAATCGGTGTTAAAAACGGTACTGACACGCTCGTTTTTCTCTCTTTAGTGGTGACAAGAAGACCAAGGGTGCCGCTCTTGTCTTTTAAATGCAATAAAAAAAAAAACTCCGGTGTTTCATTTCTCGTTTTTTTTTTTACATTTCTTTCTTTCTTGGTTGGCATTGGAGGGGATTGGCAACTTCGGATCAAAAAGTAGTAATGTCATCATACTGCAAATCTGAAGAAGTTGGCAAAAATTAGAGATAACGTCAATCTGTTGTTTCTAGTAACTAGTCCTGGGACCGGGCATGGAAGAATGGGTGATGAGGAAACCTATCTATATACCTACTACCTGCCAGCCATTGTATAAAGGGAAAAAAATGGGAAACAGTATCATCAATCTGCTGGCATAGTTTTTTGGCGCTTCGGTTGGAGAGCTCTCAAATAGAGGAGACTATTTTTGATAAGGTTTGATGTAAGCGTATTTGCATTAGAGGCACTTGACTTAATCTACAGTAAATCCATTTGTATGTGGCCATGGGCAAAATTTAAATACACAGGTTGTCACTACATGTAGTTAAGATAGGTCGCGATCGTCATAGGCCGAGTGAGGGATTGTGATTACTTTCTTGGCAGATGGGTGATATTGCTCAGTAACCCTTTAAAACGATGCGTATAGGATGGGGCACCTTCACAGACTTCCCAGGAAAGAACTCATCCAGCATAACCCAGTTTTATGTGCCCAAGTCTCTACTTGTGAGCCCTCGCCGTTGGGGAACTTAAAAGACAACGAGTGATAGTTCATGATTCACAACCCACCCATATGTTGTCATATTGTTGATAAGAACAATGTGGATGTATTGAAGATAGTGTGATATAGGGGTGTGTAAGCTAGGTCTTGTCCGGCTGTACCTGTTTTATACGGTGACGTTAAAGCGCCTGGTGTGTGTGAGTATCTGCCTTGATTTGGGAGATACCTTCTATGTATTGTAGAATCTGGGTAAAAGAGTTCAACACTGTTCATCTCGAACTCAATGAATGTTTTGGCAAGGCGACACAGGAAATCAGTTGTGAAATATATCCTGCGCTTGGTTAGTACCTCTATCGAGTTGATGTAATAAAATTCCACGTGTATGCTTTGGAACATGTCCCCATGTCCTCTCCGAGCGCTATTGTCGTTCGTGGTTTTGGAGTTCGGCTTTTGAGGTCCCCAAGGTACCTCGGAGTAAAGTAAGCTGACGATCTTGAGGTACCTCGGTCTTGCAAACCCTTCGCCACGAAGTAAAGTGAAGTGAAAAAGACCTTAGGCATCGCGGATCACACTAGGTCTGGTACTATGGAGCACCGGTGGACTTCTTGGGCTGTTTCTTGGTACTGTACGCTGAGTGTGTAGAAAATAGGTTCGTAAATACTAATATCTGCAGTCTAGTCACACAGCACTCGAGGTAAAGCGGAGAGGTGGTTTATTAGCTTCGACTCCTTTGGTTTTGTATAGCCTTGATGTATGGGCGGGAACATGTATGCGTCGAGGAACTTCTGTGTGTCTTGATGTTGAGTATTGAATTATGCATGTGTTAACTGTTGATATGGAAGAGCCCTAGCTCCGGCCGCGAGTGCGTTGGAGACCGACGAAGCAATTAATATCACTCAATCCTTCACATGAAGCGGAGTTAAGATGACCTTTGGGGCCGGTCCTCGGAACTGTCCACGACTAACACACGTAAGCTACCTATGTTTGCACATTTATCTTTTTCAAAACCCATGGCCCATGATGCGGAAGAGTGGGAGGTAAGAAGGGAAACATGCCATCAACTAGGCACTCAAGATAAAACAAAAGGAAGAAATAGAGGAGTAAGCTCGACATTTTTCAGCCCTGGATGAGCCCTGAAATGAGAGGTGAAGGCTGACAACGGGTGGAGTATAGTGGATTGTAAGTGAGCCTTTTGGGGCCGAAGAATTAAAGCAGCGTAGCAACCTTGGAGTGCTTGGTCGTAGAGTATCGGTCTTCTCCGATCTCGGGTCTAGGCTTATACTAGCCCTGGCCTCTTGGACGGATGTTTGGACCAGGTATGTGTGGTTTGAACAGAAAATTGATGATGCCGTTAAGTTTTGACAACACTATTACGTTCCACTGCAGCTGTCGGACACCACTAAAACGACAAACACAACCCCAACCACCATCAAAACCATAATCAAGGTCACCACCTTTCAACTCCTTGAACGTCTTCCCTTACCTAAGAATCGGGATAAGCTCTTTCTCATTTATATTTCAAAACAAGGCAGACCTATCGCTGAGATTCTGAAAGAGCTGCCACTACCGCCGTTGTAGTCTTTTTAGCGGCCGATTGCTGATTTAATTGGAGATAGGCTCGATAATGAACACGATATTTGATGGCTCATTAATACCCATATATGGCCCTAAAGAACATTAGAATTGACTCAACTCAATGATTCTTCGCTTTCCCCCAAGTATATGGGTTCCCATGGATTATCTCCCATATCCTACATATCATTGCATCTATATATTTCAAGGCCAGGCTGGAAAGTTTTGAACCTTTCCATGAAGAGTCATAATCGCTCAATCCTGAGGTTATGTTCATGTCATCATTGATTAATGACTGGACCTCTCGAGTCTAAAGCTTTGAAGTCGACTAAATATCTTGAGACAACGAGTAGTTCGTCATGCTTCTAGTATATTTTACATAAGTTCAAAAGTTTGGTTACATCCTAAACCCGTCGAAAAGGATGTTAAAGTACAACTCTTCTGTTATTGACCCGATAAATACTGGTTTCACCGCATTTACCGTAGAGGAACACAACAGCAACCAATATACTGTACCTAGCACCCGTAAGGCTAATTGATTAGGAGCTGGGCCGAATTGTGGTTTTCTCTAAATGCCCCCACAATTAAGGGGGCGCCAACCCTTGATAAGATAATACCCCGGGCCGAATGACCATGTACTGCCGTTTTGGTCTAAAGTTGGAAAGCCCTGTGAAGGTCGATAAATCGTTCGGCGCCTAAAGTTGCCGTTGATTTTTCTGCCGGGTGTGCTCACCACAAAAAGCTTGAATAGCCAAGTACTTGGCCAGATATACTGGCTCTGGAGTCTGCCGACGTTTTGAAAGCTTGTCTACTTAGCTAAGATACTTGGCTTCTATTGTAACTGAATCTATGGAGTAGTGAAATATGTTCTCATACTTTTAGTTTGACCGGTATACCGGTCACCAAGACGGAATTTTGCAGTCCATTGGCAAGAGTATGGTATTTAGTTTGGACAGGGGATAAATTTCTTGTCGGAAATGCAGCTTCGGAGGGTTTCTTCGTTTTTACTAAAACAGCTGATTTGGGATAGACGCCGATGACCGAGGGAAAAAGTTTTTTCCTACAACGCGTGTACCTATTCTCCTCATATAGGACGTGGCGGGGCATATTAAAGCGGGTAGATTACTATCCGGGCTTTAAGTCGTCTCTTCTATTGCCCACTCGGTACGTATACAAGGTTGGTAGTGAATTCATGTGTGTATGTACTCACTAGACCTGGCATGGGCCTTTCGATCGATCTTCAGGTCTGTGTATTTTCCCTGGGTCGCATCTTTAGACTGAAAAGATACACATCCTAGTACTCTTCCTTTTTAGCTTGTGTCTGGCGAACGAACGAGACTCGTGGGATTTGTAACATGGTGTTCTGGGAGTGTGAAAGAGAAAATTGACCACCCTTGCATAGACGGGCACTCTCGGTTCGTATGTACTGAAATCACTGATCTTCATAGATTCTCGCATATGAGTTTTCACTTTACTGACGACTGAAAATCTCAATTGGCAATTACCTTTTAACCTCACTAGTTAGTTCACTTTTTCAATTGCACCAAGGCCGTGGCTTTTCAGACTGAGCAATTAAGTGGCCCCCCAATCATGAAGCTTTTTGTTCTGCAACTAGTTACATGACTAAGTACTAATGGCTTGGATATTTTTTTAACAGTATTGGCGTATTGAAGTGGGTACCTGAGAACCTCCGTACTTGAATATTCAGACCTAGTACCAGAGATCTATTCTATAAGTGGAGGCGGAAAGTGGGAAAGATTCCTCTAAGAGTGTTTTCACCGGCTCTAGTAGATCGGGCCCTACTACAACCGCAGTGACGAAGGCACTTAGTGGTAAACCCTGAATATCTGGGGGAAAGACTTTTGAAACTGTACCTTTAGGGGTAGCTATACCGCTTTGAACCGAATAGTAATTCCGGTTAAAGAGGCTAGGCTATCTCCGAACTGCATTTCGCCACTCAGGGTAAAGTTACCGCAAATTTTGGAGGAGATAGGTGATAAGAATTTCGATTTGGCCCTACAGAGATTCATATGTGATTTCGATATCACTTTATTCTAATTGGTGGTTGACGCGTCTGTTTGGGAATGTAGTAAGTAGGAGGTGTGCGATATACTAGCCTGGCTTTTGTAGTAATAATCATTTGTTCTAAGGGGCGCACGTCCTACAAGTTAACTTATTCCTTGATTTCTCTCAACTGCACTACATGTAATGGTTGAATACATGTAGCTTGTATGGCCATATTTCGAGTGATGGCTGATGATGGTACCCACAGCACACGTAAACCACCTATCGCGGCCAACAAACATGCAGGTACATATTGTAGTTCAATGAACATGAAACAGTACGATATTGGCTTGTAGACCACTATCGTGGTTACCAAAAACATGGTGTTGCGTTCGCGTACATCGCGTATCTCAAGGTACTATAATTTTATGCTTGAAACCAAGCTGTGAAGAAGCTTGTGTACCGAAGTTGACCGTTTTGGAACTATGCCAAGAAAGAGTCGTCGCGGCGCGGCAGCAGACGCGTCACTCCCGCTCTTGGCATACTTCTAGAAACCACGCCCTATCACTCGGATCGGTAACCAGACCGCAACCCCCTGTTCCCAAACAGCAAGCAGAGAACAAAGAGTGAGGGCTTCGTCGGTTAACCATCCGGTAAGAATTGTAGGTAGGATGAGTGGGCCAAGGTAAACCAGAGCCTCAAAGCAGAGTACTGGCAAGTTCCGAAGTTAGTAGCCAACAGCCGTTGAATATGCATACTTTTAATAAAAGAGGATTAGTAGTCTGTCCGTACCACCTACGTCTCTGCTCTACTTTACGCGTGGAAAGGAGACATGTGGGGGAGATGTGGATACTTGGTGACGACTTTGTCTTAATCCCAAAGCAAGCTTTCGCCGAGCCATAGCCACTTCTGCTCCACCTTGAAACACCGACTTGCGAATCGGTTGTCTGCTATTGCTAACCAACGACTTTTTTAGATTGTACTACTGAAAGGAACCTTCCGCTAATTTAGGGATCTGGCTGGCAACCCTTGTCAATATGTCGAGATCTTGACGTCTGCAGTAACTTTGAAGACTCGTAGCCCTTGCAAGATGCTGCGTAATAGGGTGCTCTGTGAGGAGAACTTAGCACTTTTATCTTCAATTCCGAAATCTATAAGAGTTTGAGGGTTGGCACTCTCAATGGAGGCCATCAGAACAATCAATCAGTATCATTCGCTCGCAACATCACACAACCACACAATCTTTTCGCAATCTTAAATTCGCATTTTTATAATCAAAATGGTTCAAATCACTGCTTTGTTAGCTGGCTTCACTGCCGCAGCTGGTCTTGTTGGCTCAGCAGTAGCTCACCCTGGAGGTCACGAGGCCGAGAACCTCGTCAAGCGTGATGCCGTCTGGCACGCTTCTAAGCGTTCTCTCGCCGCCTGCGCAGAGACTCTCAATGGCCGTGCCTTGATGGAGCGCGCTGTCACTCGTCGCAATGAGCTCGCCCAGAAGCTCCGCCAGAAGCGTGGCATCGAGTCCAGTAAGTCAAGATAATGATACAGCCACCCATGATATCAATTACTAACAAATTCTTTCAGACCACCTCTACAAGGCCCGTGATTTGGCCTCTGCTATGGCTGTAGACCACCACTCAAATAAGACTGGTATCTCACAGAACACCCACTCCAGCTACCTCTTTGGCAGCTCATTCGCCTGTCTTCTTACACCCGAGGTTACTGAGGGTCCCTACTACGTAACCGGCGAGTACATCCGCCAGGATGTCCGTGAGGACCAGGAGGGTGTCGATGTCTACCTTGATCTTCAGTTCATTGATGTCAACACCTGCGAGCCTGTCCCTGGCATCTATGTCGACATCTGGAACGCAAACTCTACCGGTACCTACTCAGGCATTGTCGCCAGTGGAAACGGTGACTCCACCGATTTGACCAATATCGACAAGACCTTCCTCCGTGGTCTCTGGAACACCGATCACGAGGGTGTCACCCAGTTCACCACCCTCTTCCCCGGTCATTACCAGGGACGTGCTACTCACACCCACATTGTCGCCCACCAGGGAGGTGTAGTCCAGGCTAACCAGACCTTCTCTGGCGGAAACGTTACCCACGTCGGACAGCTCTTCTGGGACGAGACTCTCCGCTCCGCCGTTGAGACCGTCTACCCATATAACACCAACACCCAGGCTGTCACCTCCAACGAGGAGGACATGTGGGCACCTAGCCAGGCTGACAACGACTATGACCCGTTCCCAGAGTACGTCTACCTCGGCGACGACGTCAGTGAGGGTATCCTCGCTTGGATTTCCATCGGTATCAACTCCACTGCTGCCTACGATATCTCTGTTGCTGCTACTCTCACTGAGGATGGTGGTGTTGCCTCTGATACTACCTTCGGTGGTGGAGACGCCGGTGCTGGTGGTGCCATGAATGGAACTATGCCATCGGGTGGTATGCCATCCGGTGTTGCTCCATCCGGTGCTATTCCCTCTGGGACTGGCGTCCCTGCGGCTTAAATATACTCCTTGATCCATTGGTCTGCTTTGGTGTGAGCGTGTGGCTTACAAGTTAGTACTACAGTGATGGGAAACTTGTATGTGTACTTGTAGTTTTGTGGGAGGGTGCTGGTTAGACTTTTCCTTTGTCTTTGTCTTTATTGTTTAATTTCCTTTGTTACTATACCCTGAGATGTGCTATTGGCTCTTGGATGCAGGAATAATGTTTCCATTCTTATGTTTTGGATGTAGAATTGCGCTGACTTAGAAAATTTCTGAAAATCAATATGATTCGTAAACCCATCAGTTACTTTGGTGCAACAATTTAAAAGTGGTGATTATTAACTGGAAGTATGGCTTCACTTTGTTGTTTATCATGAGTGTAGTCGACAAGATTTTTCACTTCAGTAGAGAAAAAAATCAAAGTTTGCCCGAGGTGAAGCACATATCAGAGCGCACTTATAAGTACGCAATATTATGAAAGATCCTTCATAATGGCGTCCAGGATCATTCGGGAAAAGTTCAAAGGGCGTGTTTATGTCAAATACCACTCTTGCTGCGTAGTAGCTCTTAAGGCAGTCGTCTGCGGCCGGTATAGCGCTTGAAAATGATCTAGATGAAAAGACACGCATATCTTTTGTCTTTTTTTCCGGAGAAAATCAAAATATGTAGTGTGCCCTCTTTCCAGCCTGTTTTCCATTGGTAGCGGCTAGAGGTGACTCCACTATGACCCGATGACGGATTTGAGATTTGATCATGAAATATCACTCGTAAGTGATATCGCCCTGCCCACAACAACTATTTGGGAAGTATCTTGTGAGCGTCAAAGTAATATCGTGTAACGTGAGTGATAGTGGTAAACCTCATCGTAGCTCCCAGTAAGCTTGATCAGTTCATCATCCTTTTAAATGTTCCTGTTGTGCTCGCGGTGTACTGCGAGCCTGTAAAGGGTGCTTTTTGTTTGGGTATTCGATTAACTCAGAAACAACGGATCTTCTATTCAGGGATCTGAATTTTGTTTGCCATTTACTAGTCCATTCAGCAATTCGACCATAGCCTCCTCAACCTAGGTCCTAGGAAATAGTTTTCAAGTACTTTGTTCCCAGTTGTCACTCTAACTTCATGCTGGCGGATGAATGCAGACAACGGCTGGGAGCAGACTTTTGCAAGAAGGTAAAATACAGGGACTCTTCCCAGAAGGAGTACCCTATCCTAAGAAGTCAATGTGAGAAAGCTTTCTGCAAGCTTGCATCTGGCTAGGAGTATCTTCTTCTGGTAGGAACTAAAGTAAGTATCATCGGACCTCATGATCTTTTCCGCAATAATCAGTCCCATTAAATGAAATGTTCCCTTGAGAAATATTCCTGGTCGGGTGGTATTCAAGACACTTGTCTAATGCAGGTCTTCTCGCGCCTGCCAAATACTGAGGGACTTGCGTTTGATTCCTGCCAGCACTAGAGAGAAAATAAGGCGCCTTGCTGCATCTTGCATCGCCTCTATTCCTGCAGGTTTTGTTTTCTCTGCACTGCAAACACATACAACGTGTGTGTGCAGTGTGGCGACTTCTGGCGCGAGTGATTCCAGTATTGCCAATCGACTATGTTAGTAGCTGCTTCTAAGTCCTTCGGACTTATGAACCAGAAGGTTGGGTTGCTTTAACTTGTATCTAGAAGGTATACCGAGATGCCATGGCCCGTCTAGGCTTTTCTCGCGAGGATATGGTTCTATTTGCATCATAGGTCATCACTCGCATTCATTAGTGTTTCTCTTCATCTGAGCCATGAGCGGCGGGTAACTTGGAATTCTGGTTGAGGTTTTCTGTAAAGATAAGTATAAGGCGAGTTTCATCTAGACCCAAGGCCGGCCGGCCCAAAGATCCAGCATTAGAGGAGGCTTATGGGGGTCTCATTTTCTGCTTCTGCTGCTGAATAGCATGGTTGACTGATGCCATGCGCTCGGGGCTGCGTTGGTCATCGTAGCGGGCCATCAGAACTTCTCAGTCTTATAGGTCATCCTGTATCTGAGCCTGTGGCTTTCTATTAGATAAGTTGGCCTTGATTATCTGTAGGGGTCTGATGTGCGGGATGTAGAGGTAAGTGCAGATAGATGGGATGGAGATGGAATGGAGGTGGGAATGGAGGTGGGATGGAGGCTGGAGATGGTTGGAGATGGAAGGAGATGAATGGAGATGGTTTATGAGGACGACGAGGACGGTGAGGATGGTGGTTCATCTAAACACACCACGCACAGCCCAGCAAATGGGGCGGGTAACGAAAGCGGGCTACAGATGGGACAACTGAGGGTTCGGGGCTAGGGCACATCAAGAGCTATCCTTGGCAAAATAAGCTTTCCAGCATATTAGGTAGCCCGGGCCGTAGCCCATCTTCACCAAGAACGGGCTTTAATATTTGCTGTCTCTTTGAATTTCCACCGCACACGCTCCGTCCTTCCTCCATTCGCGCCCTCCCGGCTGCGGCCATTTTATTGAGCACTGAACCTTGGCTCGCCATATATGCATAACTGGTCGAGCTTATATTATAGGTTAGCAGAGCAGAGAACCTTCCGCAAGAACATTCGAGCCACTATGGTGGCTACCATCTGGCCAATTCTGGAGGGTGGGAATATGTTCACTTAATGAAAAACCTCAAGCGAAGAATTGACAATAACTGCCAAACGTCGTCCCAGCTGCCAGATAATGCCTCTGGGATTGCGAGGTAGATATATCGCAGAACCATTTTTATAAGAGGGCTGTAGAACTTTTTTCGGATACAGTATTTTCGGCCAAATTGAACTAGAAGCCTGCCCTCACAATTAAAGATGCTGAGAACTACAATTCCTGGTCTCATCGGAATATTTCTGCAGTACAATCTCCTCTCGATATAAGGATACGGTCGGGACCGAAAATCTGTGTTGAATATATTCTTATAAGGCGAGTACCACTACAAGAAGTAAGGAGATATACTGGTAAAAAGGTATTTCGGGACCGCCGATTGCTATCATTATAACGAGAGCACTATTACTATAACGAGAGCCGACTGTAGGCACTTGATCTTGACGTCTTGTGGTCTCGACTTTTGACTATCTGGTGGCCATCTTCAATGATATCAGCGAGGGTTCACTTGGTTGATGCTCAAGATTCGAACCGTCAAAACCCCCATTCTTCATCCTTTAAATCCTAGACGGGCATAACTTTGCTCAGATGCATTGAGCTTGCAAGTACTGACATATCGGATGGTTTTCGACAACTGATCCTATGAGGAACCGATTAGGCGACAGAACTTCTTATCGAACTTTCTAGCAAGTTATACCAACCCCGAATATCTAGTCCAGTGCCTTAGTGGAATTGCGGAAGCCAAAGACATTGGGCGTTTGTCCGAAAAAATATTAGACCCTCAAGTGCGGCCAGCAATAACCGCCAAGTGTTTCATCCAGAGGTTTCCATACTCTGCAGCGCCAAGGTCTTCTACATATAAAACCCCCCATCTTTGAGTAAACCCTTCAACCAGACCACTTCTCTTCACAACCATAGAACCACATAAATAAACACGATTCCAATCTTCTTTCTCTTTACTACCGTGACTCCACATATAGTGCGGAACGTCATTACGGATGTCTGGCGGCTTTTCTACTAAGATACCTACCTGACCAGACATACCACGACGATAATTCCAAGATCTAGTTCGAGCCCTCTGATGTGTGCTGCATGGTTTCCGTTGCGGCCCGCAATTGTTTAATGCTCGAGACATTCGTGACTATAAACTGATTCTAGTGTGTATCTCTAGCGCTATACGCGATCGGTCTGTTATTCTACCATAACCAGAGCAGTTTTCCTCTTATCCTAATGTATATTCGAGCGCTGAATAAATACCAAAATTTCATTCTGTTTCCCTCCGTTTCTCTTTCCGTGTTCCAATCGAAAAAAAGAAAAGAAAATCAACCCCGCTCACGATCCCTGAAAACCTACATACCCTGAAAACCTACATACCCTTTATGGACCGATGGCGCAATTGGTATGATACCAAACCTGCACACATCAAAGGTCTTGAGTTCAATCCCGGACCCAGTTCCATTAAAGGTCTTGAGTTCAATCCCGGACCCAGTTCCATTAAATCGGATCGTCATTCTACGGATGTCTGGCGGCTAATTTCCTACCTGACCAGACATACCACGACGAATTTAATCCAAGATCAAACCCGGGTTTCTGATGCGAGATTGCGTTGCAGTTGCAGCTCATAATTCTTAAGCCTGGGACATTTACTTTGTTGATCTGTTTTCTTCTTTTTTTTTTGTATGTACTCTGGAGTAGAGGATTAAGGGGAGTGTCGCGTATCGTATCGACATGGATAGGTTTTTGAAGAGTTGCCCGCTCTTTTACAAGGTTACCGCGTGAGGCCGCCAGTCGCTATTTCTCTACTTTAGCTTTCCCATGCTTGGTCTGGGCGCTGAATTTTTAGGGCTGGAAATCTTGTTCTTGATATTTTTCCAAACCAAAAGAGAAATGGCGACTGGGTGGCCCGACTATAAAGTATAGGTGTTCAAAGACGTTACATACGAGTTATAATGGCGACGTGGTTGTAATTGGTTAAGCATATGTGTTTAGTTTTGAGAGCTTATAAGTTAGGCTGCGCGGTCCACTTGATCCACTCGAGAAATGGGGCTTGAGCAATCTTCTTGAGAAAATTCCAGACCTAAGATAGAGAGATCTACCCCGAACACAAATAGCCTGAAAGCACATGGTCACGGCGACTGGCTGACCTTACGCAGTGCTGAGAACGATCATTCACCCCGAGTGATCACTTATGAACGACATATATCACATTAACGGCCATAGCAAACAAAACAAGCCAGTCCTTAGAATAAATTCTCCCCCCTGCCACCCTAGCTACATTTAATAAACAAAAACAAAAAAGAGAAGGGAAAAAAAATAAATATAAAACACCCTCCCATCACCCCATTTTTTAAAAAAGCTAAACCGAATGTCACAGTCTCTCTAATGTCTACAATACCAACCGCTAGCTCAAGCACTCTCCTTCTGCTTGTCAGCCCACTCGAGCCTGATCTCGACGGCCCTGCGATGGGCCTCGAGCTCCTCAACCTTTGCGAGCTGCATGACGGCACCGCCAACGTTGCGAAGACCCTCTTCGGTGAGCTCGCTGCTGGTGATGTGTTTGACAAAGGTGGAGAGGTTGACGCCGGAGTATTGGCGGGCGTAGCCGTATGTTGCTGTTGGCTTTGTTAGCTACCTAGTATATGAATGGAGAGAGGTTATAAAGATAGGGGATACTAACGCAAACTGTGGTTCACCCCCGCCGAATAATCACCCACCGACTCGGGCGTCCACATGCCCACAAACACACTTCCTGCATTCACCACGCCCTCTACGACCTTCGCCGCATTCTCCACCTGCAGAATGAGATGCTCGGGTGCATATGTGTTGCTCAGTGCCACCGCCTCCTCCATCGTCGCTGTCCGCAGTGTCACCGAGTGTTCAATTGCACCCCTCACGATCTCAACCCGCGGCAGCGCCACCGCCTGCTTGTGAACCTCCTCCTCGATCGCCTCGAGACCCGCATCGTCGAGCCCCACGGCGATCAGCACAACCTGGGAGTCAACGCCGTGCTCCGCCTGCGATAGCAGGTCACTCGCGACGAATGCGGGGTTTGCGTTGCGGTCCGCGATCACCAGCACTTCAGAGGGACCAGCGGGCATGTCGATCGACACCCCCGCGGAAGTGTCGTTGCTGACATACATCTTCCCGGCCGTCACAAACTGGTTCCCAGGGCCGAGGATCTTATCCACTTTTGGCACAGACTCTGTGCCATAGGCCATCGCCGCCACGGCCTGCGCACCGCCCGCAAGGACGATGCACTCCGCGCCGACCTTGTGCGCGACATACACAATCTCGGGTGTCACTGTGCCATCAGGGCGTGCTGGGGTAGCAAACACGATACGGGAGCATCCCGCCACCATGGCTGGCACACCCAGCATGAGTGCTGTAGAGGGCAGGACAGCAGTCCCACCGGGGACGTAGAGGCCGACGCGTTCAATTGGGCGGACAAAGCGGGAGCAGCGGACGCCGGGCATGGTGCTGATTGTGAGGGGCTCGGACTCGGACTGGGCGGCATGGAAGGTGTGGATGTTGGCGAAGCTGAGGTCGATTGCAGCCTTGGTCTCGGGGGAAAGGGCCATGAGGTGGTCAGGGAAGGGTGCGCGGAGGACGGGAGAGGTAAGGGTTGCGCGGTCGAACTTCTGGGCGAGACTGATGAGGGCCGAGTCGCCGTTTGTGCGCACAGAGTCGATGATGGGTGTGACGATGGACATGATGGTGTTTGTCTTTTGTGCGGGGCGGCGGAGGATTGTTTCGAGTTGTTCGGGGGTGGCGGACTGGGCGTCGATGCGCTTCATCTTGATGGGGCGGTTGGGGTCGAGCGGTTCTGCGGGCGTCTCTGCGGGCTTGGGTGCCTCTGCGGGTGCGGGCTTGTCACTCTCCGCCTTTTCTCCACCAGGAGCAGCAATGAATTTGGGCTTTGCATCTCCCTTCCTCCTCGATACCTTCAGCGCCTTCTTGTCCAGATTCCTCTCCACATCAGCCAGGTCCACACCGGCAGCCACACATCTGGTCAGAGCAAAATAGAATAGATCCGCGGCCTCGAATGCGATCTCGTCCTTGGTCTTTGCATCACATAGCTCCTCGGCCTCCTCCAGGATCTTGGCGCGCAGCAGCTGCGCGTCGGAGAAGAGGCGCGCGGTGTAGGAGCCGGCGGGAGCGGACTCCTTACGGGCTTGCAGTGTCTTTTGGAGGTGTGAGAGGCCGGTGTAGGCGCCGAAGCAGGTGGCCGTTTCGAGGTGGCAGAAACCTGCGGGGGTTAGTAACGGTTTGGGTGGGTAATGATAGTTGGGAGGGTAATGATAGTTATGAGAGAGAAGACTCACCACTTCCCTTCTGACGCACCACAAAGCGCAGACAATCCGCATCGCAGTCCGCATCAATCCTCACGAGCTCCTGGGTTGCCCCGCTGGTGGCACCCTTATACCACAGTCCCCTCTTGCGGCTCTGATACACGCCGCTGCCCGTCCTGATACTCTCGCTCACACTCTCCAGCGAGCTATATACCAGTCCTAAGGCGACCCCGCGCTCGTCCACCACCAACGTCGTCACTAGTCCGTCCTCGCGATCCGACACAACTCCCGCCATCACTACCTCGGCCACGCCCAGCAGCCCCTCTCCACCGTCCACCGTCATCCACGCCGAATCCAAGATGGGCACGGCCGCCAGCTTCGCGATGCGCACGACATTGGCGAGCGCGGGCTGCGCGGCAAACGAGACGTACACGGGCGGGTGGTTTCCTGTTCCGTACTCAGTTAGCCAGGCGGCGATGGCGTCAATGTCGGTGACGCTGTGGGCGTAGATGCCGACGCTGGTGTCGCTGATGGCAGACACGATGGTGTCTTTTGAGGTGTGGGCTGTGTCGAGGAGGAGGGCGAGGCGGGAGTCGTCGTTGATGAGGGGCTGCAGCGTGGAGAGCTGCTCATAGGTGGCAAAGAGGCGGGTTGCGCCCGCGTCGAGGAGGGAGTGGATGGCATGTGTGGAGGGGAGGGAGGTGACGTTCACCGAGATGGTCTGGGTGGTGGTGTGGGTGGAGATGTATTCTAGGGCTTGTGGGAGAGTGTCGGGGGTCACGGTGAGAAGGGTTTGGGAGATGTGGGAGAGGGTGCTGGGAGAGAGACCTGAGGGGGGAGAGGTGAAGGGGTCGATTGCGACTATGAGGGGCAGCGACATTTTGTAGGTATGTAGATGTAGACTGTGTGTAGCTGTATCTATTCAATTGAGTGCAGTTTCGTGCAATTGAGTGTATCTGTGCAATTGACCGAGCAGTTCTTCGGGGCCAGTGATATCGGTGGTTGTGAATGCGTGAGTCAATGACTGTGTTTACCAGGTTTTCTGGCGTCGTCGTAGCCAAGGAGGCAGGGCCCTGGCTGGTTTTTTTTCTAGCGTAGCGGGGTATCTGTTTACGCGGGGCGGGGCAGCGAGTGGGGTGACCAGCTGAACGCTAGCCCGTGGGCTCATCTCAGCACCGGTCTGGGCTCTGGAAAGAAATAAGATGCACGCCCGATCATTACCTCATGGCCTTACGCATCGCTGCTATCCGGCCAATGATCAGTCGGCCATCATCACCCCGGCCAATGATCGATCAACCATCCTTGCTTCCTGAGTCGAAACCGAACCCCAGTCCGCCAAGCCCTATCTGCACGTGACCACTCCCAAACCACCAACAACTAACTCTCACCACTATCACCACCATACTAATCCATTCACATCACATCACAGCCCAAACCACACGCAATCAATCAATGGCCGACACAAACGGCAGTGCCGCCGCCGCCACAGCCGCAGCAGGGGACGCGGCAGACTCACAGCAACCCACCGCCGCCGCCGCGACTACTGCCGCCGCCGCCGGCGACGACCCCACAAAACAGCCGGCGACGGACGCTCCGCCGGGGGGGACAAGGAAGCCCCGTGATGCAAGAATCATACACCTTATTTTGGCCTCCATGGGCGTGTCGTCGTACCAGGAGCGCGTGCCGCTTATGTTGATGGATTTTGCTTACCGTACCCCCCCCTCCCCTCTCCCTTCCCCCAATGCAATCGCAGGATGCTGATAATCTAATGTGGCGCACCACAGGCTACACCTCCTCGGTACTCCAAGACGCGCTCCTCTTCTCCGACGCAATCCACAGCACCAGCAACACGGGCGGGCCAAACCCGCCGTCGGCCGTGACACTGTCAGACCTGCGCATGTCGGTTGCGTCGCGCATCAACCACCAGTTCAACACGGCGCTGCCAAAGGAGTTTCTGCTCGACATTGCGCAGGAGCGCAACCGCGTTGCGCTGCCCATCGTGGGGAAGGAGTTTGGCGTGCGGCTGCCGCCAGAGAAGTATTCGCTGACGGGCATCAGCTGGGAGCTGGCGGAGACGAGGGAGGACTGGATGGCGGAGAGTAGTGGGGAGGAGGAGGAGGAGGGGATGGGGGGCGTGGGCGTGGGCGTGGGCGGGGTGGGGATGGGCGTGGGGGTGGGGATGGGGGATGGGGGGTTGGGGAGGGCGTGGGTGGTGGGGGGGAGGGGGTGGGGGTGGGGAGATGGAGTTGGATGATGGGGCGGATTTGTTTGCGGAGGAGGAGGAGGATAGTAGTATGGTGGATGTGTAGAGGGGGGGGGGGGGTTGTGGCAATTGGTTTTTTTTTTTCTTATGGTGTTTGTTTTTTCTGGTTCTTGGGTTTCTTTTTCTTTTTCTTTCTTTCTTCCTTGTATAGATTTCGGGGAAGTGTTGTAATCGTGCAATCCAACTGAGTATATCCAACTGCATACACATCTAGTAGATTGGTATTCGTCATTAGTAGAGACTGGATGAGTATAATTAGTGGAAGCCTTATCAGTACTCAATCAGCACTCTTGATTAGCACACCAACGTTTTCTTTTTTACTACGGCTAGCATAGTTAGATGTATTCATAGCTGCCTATGTAGTAATAACATGACAAAGGAGCTCGGTACAAGCTAATACATAGTATGCATTGCTCAATTGATCGATACATGTAGCTATAGGCACATGTAGTTATGGATATTTAGTAGCATCTGTCCCCTAACAAGTATTATTATTTAATTGGTAAAGTACTCTTTATTAAAGGTCCTGAATTAGTATATACTAGTACTGCCAATTGGTACTCTTTCTCAATCACAAACAACTTGACTCGAACCGTACAATTACACTCCAAGTCAGCATTCAATTACTACTACTAAACACCCACCAGCTCAACCCTCACCCCCAACCACGCACATCAAACACCAACCAAACCCAATATATTCTCTAAAACCTACATACTATACAAGAAAAAAAACATTAACCCCCCCCTCATCCCCCCCTCCCCTCTCCCATCTTCTCCCACACACTACCTCCCCTCACTCCCCTTCCCCAACTGCGTAAACCCCACCACCGCCTTCGGCGGGTTCCCCCTCACCGTGCCATCACCCATGACCTTCTCGCGCTCACTAATGCGCTTCTCGATCCTCCTACGGAACCACTCGTCGCGCGCCGCATCCTCCACCTCGGGCGTCGCATGCAGCACCATGCAGCTGTTCATTGCCTGCCGCGGCGTGCGGCACGCCCACGCCGCCGAGACGGTGCGGTTGCGGGCGCAGTCGGCGAATTCTGTGTGTGTGTGAGCGTCAGCGAACATTCCATGCAGCTATGCCCCCCAAAGGGGGGGCCCGGGACAGACGTTTGATCTCTTCGGCACAGAGGCCGCGGACGCGGGCGTAGTAGAGGTCGCGGACTTGGCCCTCCTGGTAGGCCGAGAGGGGGAGGGGGTTCTTTGAGAGTTCGGGGATGGGGGGGTGTTTGGTGTCTGCCGTTGTTGTCTGCATTTTTTTCTTCTTTTTTTCTTTTTTTTTGCTACACCGTCGTGAGGATTGGAGGATTGGGGGGTTTGGGGGTTTGGTGGGTAGAGAGAGGTATGGATTGGATTGGATTGGATTGGATTGGATTGGATTGGATTGGATGGAGAGAGAGGTATGATGCAGTCGGACGATATAATCTGTGGCGGTGTTGTGGGCGTGTGGCTGATGACGTAAGAGCTGCAGGGGAAGCGGTGGAGGAGCGAGGTTGAGGGGAGGGAAAGTCCGTGGAAATGGGCGTTTGTGTGTGGAGTTTGGAGTGGGTCGAGGGGGGGGCTGATGGCTGGCTAGTGGGGGGCGAGGGTTGGGTTGGGGTGGGTGCATCATGTATTCTCACTCATCACCGGGGAGCAGGTCAATTGTTCTAGATATTCTCGATTCGTTTCTCTTCTGGCTATCTGTGTTTTCCCTTTTTTTTGAAACCACAACTGCAATTGATAGCAAGGAAATCTAATACACCACACATACACATATTGTTCTCTCTCTCGTCCGCATCCCCCCCATTTTTTTTAAATCACCCACCGACCGACCGGCACACCGAGCTACATACTAAAAAAAAAAAAGAAACCAACAAAAGTCCTCCATCCATAAGCAAGAGTAGAAAAGAATAAAAAGGGTTAGGAAAAAAGGGAAGGCACATGAGAAAAAAAAAAAAAGGGAATAAGTAACATAAAAGACACAGAAAAGAAAGAAGGAAGAGAAGGAAAGGGAAAAGAAAAGAAAAGAAAGCTATAACTGTATCCCATCCTGTATTATTTTTTCCGTTTTTTTCCCCTCGTTTTTTTTTGGCTTTTCCTTCCTTCGTTTTCTCTGGAAAGTAGAGTAGAGAGAGTAGAGTAGAGAGAGTAGAGTAGAGAGAGTAGAGTAGAGACAGAGCCACTACTCATTCCTAAACAGCACACTAATACTCTCTCCATGGTGAACCCGTCTCACCGCCTATGAACCCACCCACAAATCAGCACTCCCCCCAGCAAACACAGAACAGAAAGAAAAAAACTCACCTCCGCAAACACCTCACCCACGTCCAAAACCTCCAACTTATGGCACCTCCTCCGATTCTCATCCTGCGGCACCGTGTTTGTCGTCACGACCCGGTCCAGCGCACTCGCATTGATGCGCTCAATGGCATCCCCGGAGAAGACGCCGTGCGTGACGAGCGCATACACCTTTGTCGCCCCGCCCTTGCCCTTCAGCAGCTTTGCGGCCCGCGTGATGGTGTTGGACGTGTCGGCCATGTCGTCGACCAGGATCGCAACCTTGCCCGCAATGTCGCCGACGAGCATCATGGTCGCGTTCTGCCGGTCCGTGATGCGTGTAGGGCGGCGCTCCTGCTGCTCCGTTAGTCTACCCCCGTCTCTCTCTTCGGACACTACTCATGCCGGGGGAGAAAAGGTGGTTGGGGGGGGGGGGTGGTAAAAAAAAAAAAAAGAGGCACCTTATGGATCAGCGCAAACTCCATCCCCAGCGCATCCGCAATCGCCGTCGCGCGCTTGGCACCACCGGCATCCGGCGACACAATCACGGCGTTCTGGTAGTCGGGAATGTTGTACTTGATGTACCGCTGCAGCAGCGGGCGCCCATACAGGTTATCGACGGGGATGTCAAAGAAGCCCTGGTACTGCGGGTCGTGCAGGTCCATTGTGATGATGTGGTCCGCGCCCGCGCACGTGAGCAGGTCTGCCACCAGCGTACCCGCCTGCGCAACCCACTGCTTGTACCCCGTGTTCTTTGGCGGCGACCACTCGCTCGACGCCCCGCTGCTGCCCCGCAGCCCATTGACCGACTCGGCCGTGTTGCTGCGGCGCAGCAGCGGCGTCATGGAGCTCTTGGGCGTGCCGGGCCCGCTGGGCGCCTCCATCCCGCGCTCGAGCGCTAGCCGCGAGAGGCCCTTCTCGAGGTCGCCGTGCGAGACGCCGGGGATGGGGAAGTCGACGGGGCCGGGGGTGCCGGGGCGGGACTCGAAGGTGTACTCGCCGCCGCGGGCGCCGTTGCCGTAGTTTGCGGGGGCCTTTGTGAGCGGGGCGCCGACCTTGTTGTAGGGGATGTCGGACTGGCGGCTGTAGGGGAAGTGGGGGAGGACGGCGGTGACACGCTTGGCGGAGGCGGTCTTGCAGGCGGAGATTGTGATGAGGAGCTCAATGACGCCGTCGTTGACGCGGCCGCAGCCGGACTGGATGACGAAGACGTCTTTGCCGCGGACAGAGTCTTGGATCTCGACGCGGGTTTCGCCGACGGCGAATTTGGAGAGTGTGATGCGGCCGTTGGGGATGCCGAGCTGGTGGCAGATTGTTGCGACGAGCTCGGGGTGGGAGGAGCCGCCGAGGACGACGATGTTGCGGACCATTGCGGCGGTGGGGGGTGGCGGGGTGGGGAAGAGGGGGGAGGGAGGGCGGGGTGGTGGGGTTTGTGGTGGGGTTTCTGGTGGTGGTACTTTTTGGGTTGGTGGGGTCGGGTTAGAGGGCGGTGGTGGTGATGGTGATGATGGTGATGAGGGTGTAGATGCAGTGGGAGGAGCAGTGGATTGAGAAGATTCAGAGACGACTTCAACTTCCTCTGTTGCTGCTGCTGCTGCTGCTGCTTCTTCTGCTACTTCTTCTTCGTCTGTTGGAGGTTGGTGAAGAAGAGTTAGTGATGATGAAGATGAAGAAGATTCAGGTGTTGCAATTTCTGTCTCTGATTTCTGTGGTTGAGGTTGTTGCGGAGGAGGATGGCGAGGATTGGCTTGTTCTTGTTGCTGTTGCTGTGATTCTTTCTCACTGTCGTCGTCTCCGTCTTCTGATTCTTCCAGTCTTGGGGACTCGACGACGATCACTTCAGGCACTTGAGACACTTGCGGCTCAACAACAACAACGACCTCTTCTTCTTCCTGATCTTCTCTTCGTTCCTCTTCTTCTTCTTCTTCTTCTTCTTGTTCAGCACCAGCAGGATTGACCACGGCAGGATTGACCACAGCAGGCGCAGGCGTCGCACGATACGAAAATAACCTCGAAACCGGCGTCCTAACACAAGCTTCACGTTTAGCCCCACCAGCACCACCGTCGTCACCAGCACACATAAGGGATTTTTTCTAGTAACCCCAATCCAATAGCAAAAAAAAAAAAGAGGGAAAAACAAACAAGAAAATGCTCTCTCACAAGAACCACTTCATCACTAGAAGCCTATTTCGGTTTGGTTTTTTTTTTTTTTTTATATAATATAAAAAGGCCTCTCAAACCTTAAAACTAACGTCGACCGCGGCGTACTGGCTGGGCCTATATAAAAAAAAAAAAAATTGCAAGCTAAAATATCAGGAATTCTCTAACCAGAAACTACTATTTTCCCAATTCGGTAGGCACCGTAGTCGAAGACTGAAGTAGAGTCCACTGGAGTAAGTAGTTTCAGAAGGGAAAAAGTTATTCAGACCGGCCGGGGCAAGTGGGAAGAAAAAAAAAAAAAACCAGCAGGGTTGTTTCTCTTCCTAGTTGACTGACTGGACGAACGAACGACGTTGGAAAAGAATTTTTTTTTTATTATTGCAACCCGCCAAGCCAAACCATACCAGGCCAGGCCATTACTAAACCGTTCGAACCGTTTACTAAACCACCCCGCTCACGAGAAACATCACCACCTCCATGATTGAGCACAGCACCACCACCCAACCATCCATCCATCCACTCACAGCGTCGCCTCGGGCCATCTCCTGGCCAACACCGGTACCCTATCGGATAAACATGAAAAACCGCGTACCTACATGATAGACACTACATCATAGCTCAGCTAGTTGATAGCCTTGCATGTAAAATCAATGTAGTACCAACAGCTACAAAGTATTGAGATGTCACTACATGTATGTAATACTCAGGCTTTGAGTAAAAGGTCGTGAAAATAAGCGTTGCGGCGGGGCGGCTTTTCACGACCTTTTACTGAACGCCCGAGTACTACTCATCTACTAATACTAATACATACTAATACTACTGTAACTTGTAGTACTGGTGCTGTGCAGGATGGAAATGTAGGGAGAGTATCTGCTATACTACAAAGTATTGATATTGATATTTTTATTCCTCACAACCAACCTCCTCCCCTCTCCTCTCTCTCTCAAACACTCACAAAAAAAACCCCCCCTGGGGGGGCCCATTTGGCTGTAAACCCAACCAAACCCAAAGCTTAACCCTACAGCTATCTCGCTCGCTGTAAAGATAAAAATAAAAATAATAAAAAAACTCCTCCCCCGAAAAAATAAAGCCTTCTTCTTCTACACACACTGCTTTACTTTTAAAGACTTTGTCCGCATTTGAAAAAAAGATGGAAAAAAGGCCCCCTTTTGTACTTGAGGTTTCAAAGTGAATCAAACTCTCTCAACCTTTTTTGCGTAACCTGGCCCCTCTTGGAAAGGAGGAAAAAATTCCAACAAAAGAGAAAGAAAGGAGGGTTACAAAGGAAAAAAACGATCGATAAAAAAAAAAAAAAAAAACAGAAAAGAAGAAACCGGTCCGCCCAAACAAAACATTGCCCCACCGACGGGGAGCATACCCCAGTGGTGAACGAACGGCATACCCAAACTTACAGTGCCCTGCTCTGGTTCCCCTACTCCATCCATCCATCCTACACACTTCGGCTCTTTTACCAGCCGCCGCCGTCATCCTCATCATCTAACCTCTCATTAGCCACTTTCTTTTTGCACAATTATCACCCGCATGAAAAACTTACCACTCTGGTTTGAAACCTTTGTCTTTCTCTTATTCAGCACAGCTTGCAGCGCAAGCATTGGGTTATTGGCCGGCGCTGATGTAGTCGACGCCTTGATAGCCGGGGCACTTGCGTCCTTGACTGTCTTTGTCTTCTTCAGCGCACCAATTCCTCCCGCGCCTCTGATAGACGCCAGCAGATCTCCAGGGGGAAGGGCACTCTTGCTGGGCAACGGTGCTGCGCCTTCGTCTCGGCCTGGTAGTGGCGGCGGCGGAGGCGGTCCGCCAGGAGCCATCCCGGGTGGCGGTGGTGGTGGTGCAGGAGGGGCATTATTATTAAACCCGAATGACGGCGGCGGCGGCGGTGGTGCTGGTGGTGCAGATCCGCCAAAGCCGGACATACCGCCGGAAGAAGGTGGGGGCGGGGGCGGGGACGGTGGTGGTGGTGCACCCGAACTAAAGCCGGGCATCATTGGTGGAGGCGGCGCATTGTTGCTGAACCCGGGCATGCTGGGAGGTGGTGGGGCAGGTGTGTTGTTGAAACCGGGAATCATGGGTGGTCCGGATGATTGCGGTGGTGGGGGAGCTGGTGGTGGGGCCGCAACAACCGGAGGGGGTTGGAACGGCGGCGGCGGTGGACGCGCTGGTGGGAGATCTAGATATGAGTTAGATATAGCTTCAATATTAAATTATAGGGGATAATAACCTCGAGTTGGTGGCGGAGGCGCTTCTACTGGTGGCCGAGGTGGTGGTGGGGGTCCTGGGAATGCTGGCCGTGATGGTAGAACAGGTATCGGTAGTCCCCGGCTTGGAGGAGCCTGCGGAGGAGCCTGTGCAGGAAGCTGTGGAGGGGCCTGTGGAGGAAGCTGTGGAGGGGCCTGTGGAGGAGGCTGTGGAGGGGCCTGTGGAGGAGGCTGTGGAGGAGCCTGCGGAGGCCGGCTCGGTGGCTGGAAAGGCGGCGGAACTGCAAACTTTGTCTGGGTGTTCTCCTCCAGTGGTGTCTTTGGTGGTAGCGGTGGTGCTCTTTCTGTAGGCGGTAGTGGTGGTGGTGGACCTGGTCTGGACGGTGGAGCTGAATTGGCATAGGCACCAGCAGTAGGAAGCGGAGGGGGGACCCCAAATCGTGACTGGGAAGGCGGAGATACAGCTCGTGGCGGCGGTGGAGCTGGGGATCGGGACGGTGGGGGAGGCGGTGATGAGCCAGTCGAGTTAGAAGCTAAATGTCTTGACCCCCTGGGTATTGGTGGAGGCGGTGGTGGTCCCCTTCGTGACTTGGTCGAGCTTCCAGTTGGTTGAGGACTCAGTTGACCAATGCCGTTCCTAAGTACAGGCGGCGGAGGCGGCACAGAGGGTGGTGGGGGGGCAGATTGCGGGGGTGCTGGCGGCGGCGGTGGAGGGGCTTTCGCACTTCTATCAACTCCCCTTGGTGACCCCGGTACTTCCATCACATGCAAACTCCCATTCCCATTCAGTTGCTTACGCTTCTCCGCCTCTGCGTTCCTTTCTTTCTCGGCGATATAACTCTTGATAAAGTCTTCGTTATCCTTTATCTGATCTGCCGTAATTCCCATGTCCATGAGCTCTTTTAGGAGTGCCTGGAACTCCGGGTCTGGGTTGTCTATTGAAAACGGCACATCGCCTCCGTTTTGAGCCTTCGGCGCAGGGGGAGATGGTGAATTGCGAGAAATGCTATCGCTGCGTCCTATATGAGGAAGGTGAGGATGCGGTATGTGTGCGCTGAATCCAGCGGGGCGGCCTTTCGATTTTGCGTATTTTTCTCGTGTCTCCACCTTTTTGTGAAACGTTGCAGCTTCCTTCTCATCCGCAAATGAAAACCCCGCCATGCATTCTTCGAGCTCAAAAGTATGGAAGAAGGTTCGGTCGTGATTGTACTTGAAGCCCTCGTAGAGCTCCTGGTCCCATATCACGCCTTTGTTGCTCTGTTTCGTAAAGTTAGTACTTTGACTCTCCTCAAACCCCCACCTTAGAAACAAGTAACACGTACAGTAACATCAACTATTTTGAAGAAAAATGTATGTCCGACCAAGTCCTCGGCCAGTACCACCGCCCCACTAATTCCAGTGAAGTTCCATTTGTGCTTATTTGGATAGTTCACGTAGAGTCGTGCGACAGCGACAGTGACGATATTGTTTGATGGGCTAGGTACTGCGCGTTTAACGACCAGCTTGTCGTCCTTGTTCAGTATGGACGGCATGGCATGAGAGGGGGGGGTAATCGTGTGCGGGCGGTAATGTGTACAGTCGTTTGGTCGATTCTAGGTTTATTGCCGTTGCTCTCTCCTTTGTCAGTTGAAGAGAGATTTCTATGAGTATTGTCGATTGTATTCCTATGTAGCTTTGGGGGGGGAGGTACTACTAGTAGAGAGAACAAACAGGTACACTGTCAGGGAATGGAATGGAGTTGATGTCTAGGTAGAAGGAAGGAATGGGGAACTGTGGGTGCAAAAGCCTCAACCAGCCCGAGTTGGGAGAAGATGACGCCCTGGGAAAGATCCTTGCTCGATGGGATTGGTGGAGCTCGGCCGTTGGTTTGTCCTGCACGCTTAAGCGGCTGTGTTCCCCTTTCTACTTTCCAAAGCGCTCGGTCGGCTTCTCTAGGGGACAAATGAACGCTGGGATCCTTCCAAATTAGAATCCCTGTTTGACACCGCACAATGTCGTGAGCCGAGTGATGAAGTTTAAATAGAATTGGGTATCCCAGCTCAAGATCCTGATCTCTCTCTCTCTCTCGGTCTCTCTCCCGCTCAAGAGTGAGTATGTATCTATCTTCAGCTGTGTGGATATAAAGCAAAGTGCTGTTATAAGAGATCTGACATTCCCCTCACAGCCTGCCGTCTGGTCTGTCAGAACAAACAAGAGGGCTTGCTTGAGGGGTACGTAAGCCAAACTCGTTCTCACGCGGCCTTACGTGTGCTACCGCCACTGTGGCTGAGGGGCTGTGTAACACCGCACACAAACACAAATTAACGGGATTGAGTGATTTTTGATGACCGCGGATATCGAAGTTCCGATGCCGCGGTGCCGAGCCCGCCTGGCCGACAGGGTTTCGGCGATAAATATGTACATCCTCTGCCTAGCTGGTTTGGACTGACACAGCGCGCGCCGACCCGTTCTTTATCGGACTTTTTAGGGTGTTTGACGATTGCATCATACCGCAGCTGTTGTACTTGTACCACACACAGGTGCCTACATGTATGATGTACCTACCTGGTAAACACGTCAAAATATGAAACCCGGGTTCACCTGGATGCCATCTCGCAAGGATTCCCAGCCACAACCACGGTTTTATTCCTGCTACATACTTCTGCAGCCGATACGAACACTTCTATCCCTAAAACATCACTTACTGGCCCCCTCTAGCAGCTAGCTTGCTATGGATCGAGAGGAGTTACCCACAAAACCAGCTCCATACACTTCAGCACTTCTACAGAGATTGCGAATAGCACAAAGCATCCTAATCTATGGCTCGATCATCTTGGCTAGATAGATAAGGCCTACTCTCCTATGAAGAACCTCCCAACCGATCTCCGTCAGGTTGAAGACCCTCGATCCCCGGAGCAAAAGATCTGACCAGGGTGCTGAACAGCTAAGAGCATAGAACAGAGTTATGGGACAGGCAGTTCGACGCTACATGACATAGGTTTAGACTTTAGAGAACAGCCTTGAGAAGATAGATCCGGAGCTTCTGTGTTCCTGAAGTCGCTACTACACTGCTCCAGGGCACCACGCACAACAAGATATACACATGTATGGAGCACCGCTATTCTCGCCGTCTTTCTGTTTTTCTGTGTGGCTCTACGACCCAGGCAAAATCATCAATTCTGCCATCTCAGATCATGCTCCAGCTCATATTAAAGTATCAAGCACTTGTGAATACCCGCAGTTGGCCTTCCCCATCCACCATTAAGCAGATTGGTATAGCAGCCATCCCAATACAGCATGCCTAGCGGGGGGCACCGTATCGGGCCACGGTGGTTCAAACAGGATCAGCAGTAACATGTAGTTTGGGCAGAGAAAACCTATACATGTTCGTTGCTACCATATAGCTTAGCACTACAACTACCTAGCTTTACCAGCGCACAGGCTCTGGAGCTCCAGTGGCAGAGTACAACTTAAGAATGGACGGATTACTGGATCATTCGTGGTTTTTCAATGGCATGGGATTTATGAGCAGGCGGGTAGCCAGGATCCAAGAAAGCCGGTTACAACGTATTACTCGATGCCTTTATAATTATGTTACCAGAGGAGATACAACACTCAGCTACCACAAAATCCGAAGCAGAAGTCCGTGGTTGCTATATTAACAAGGAAGCGCCCTGCTATATCAAGCAAGGCTCGTGGAACTAACTGCTTGAACGGCTCTGTAGAAACGATTCTTCCTACTTAATCATCTCGCTTGAGACACCGTCAGCATTTTACTTTCTCTATTAATTCAGCCTTCGCGTCTAGGCTCACAATTCTCTTCGTTGGGTGGCTCGATTTTGACAGCTGGTAAACCAATTTCAAAGGGGCTTTAGGCGGTTTACCTGCATGAGTAGGGTGCCTATACTGGCGCTCATATTCTGCAGCGAATATGTAGTAAAGACGATTGATTGTTTTCACCCATTGTCTTCAGCTGCGGGCAGCAAATATTGGTTGCATTGAGCAGCTGATATTTATTAATTCTTTGAGGGTGGTCTACCCTCATGTAGACTAGTCCCAATCTAGTCTTGGGCCATCAAGTTCGTCGTTACTGAGCTGCCAGCAGCGATCTCATGCAAACATGAAGGTAAAGATATTCTATGTAAACCGAAACACACGAAATAATAGTTAGGTTATATTGATGTCTCAACGACCAAGTCAACAAATGAGAATGTATATTGGGAGGAAAGAGATCTCTCCTTTTCAATGTAACTGATAGCACTCTACTGAGCATATCTCAAGAAGGTACCACTAGGCCTTATATGTATTTTCCAATGCCCTAATATATCATCAGGATACAGGCACTTATGTATGTGCATCTAGTTGAAAGATATAATTCGTGTTGTGGAGCAGGTTAACAGAATAGGCGTCAAGACACACTAAAAAGGCGACGTGGTTGTAATCGGTTAAGTATATGTGTTAGTTTGAGGTCCTATAAAGCTAACTATGGCACCGACTTAATCCAATCATTACTACTCCCATCTTCCTGCATTTGGTTATACGAAAGTAATAGAATCTCGAGTCCCCAGATAGCGGGACCTTGATCAAAAACACCCCAAAAACGCCTGGCAGTATAGAGGGCCATTTAATTAAATTAGGCCGCTGATTGACGGGGTGAAACAACTTCCACGTAGGATCATCAATGCTCACTCACTGGGTCGAGTGAGGTGCTATGATTTAACCGTATCCAATAAAATTGGATCGACCACACTGTGTAACTACTAGTAAGCCTAGACGGTGGTTTTGGGAGAATGTGTGATTATTGGCGTATTTTCCTATCACTCTGGTCCTTCTTATTCATCACCATCGAGAATATTCCCGTAAGTGATAAAGCTAAAGTAGTCGTACTGTGAGTTCGCACGAGACTTGTTCAAGGGTTTTAAGAAGATTATTAATATGAGCAGGGACATCAATTTGAGAAATAATCGCTGCATCATCTTCAGTTTAGAACAAAACAAAACCCAAACCAGCCAAGGTATCATTGACTCCTCTATGAAACGAAAATCTAAGGCATTAATAATACAAGTCGCTCTTAAGCTTTCACATCCTTCAATTCCTGCGCCGACTCCACCTCTGCCGCCTCCTTCTCTTTCCTCTCCCTCTCAGCCCTCTCCTTCTCTTCCTTCGCCCTCTTCTCCATCCTCTCACTATACCGGTCCGCAAACATATCAAAGCTCGGTCTCAACACAAAACTCACCCTCACCAGCTCCTCACACACATCCACGAGTCTATCCCGATTCCCACTCTTCATCAGCCTCCCCTCATCCGTGAACTGCGTCCACGCCATCGGCAGACTGCTCTGGTTCGGGATTGTAAACATCCTCATCCACCTTCCCAGCACACGCAGCGCATTAACCGTGTTAAAGCTCTGGCTACCGCCGTTCACTTGCACGACCGCAAGCGTGCGCCCCTGCGTGGGGCGAACGCTGCCCGTGGCGAGCGGGATCCAGTCGATCTGGTTCTTGAAGACGGCGGTTAGGATTCCGTGCTGCTCGGGCGAACACCACAGATGCCCGTCAGACCAGTGTGAGAGCGTCCGCAGCTCCTGTACCTTCGGGTGGTCGTGCTGAACGTCGTCCTTGACGGGGAGGCCACGCGGGTCGAAAACGCGGACGTCGGCGCCGAGGCGGTGCAGGATGCGGGAGGCCTCGTAGGCCATTTTTCGGGAGTAGGAACTAGTATACACTTGTTAACTATGGTCTCCACATAGCCCACACCCAAAGGAAAGAGTATATACCATTCACGCAGCGACCCATACAGTACCAAAAACTTCAACGGCTTGTAATCCTCCTTGCGCTTTTGCTCCTCCACAAACGCCGTAACCGCGTCAAGCTCCAGCTCTGACACCCAGTCGCCCGCCGCCTGCTCCTCCGGCAGCAGGAACGGCCGGTATTTTGCCGTGATCTCGGCCTCGGTGAGCGAGCTCAGGACCTTTGCGTCTCCGTTCATGAGGCCGGGAAGCGTTATTCTACGGGCTTGGGTGGGTAATGGTAGAGGTAGTGATGGGACGGAGAGTCTGGGTCGGAGGGGAGAAAGGCGCTGTAACTGAGATAGGGTGCGGAGAGGGAGGAGCCGTGGGAGCATGCTGGGGGATGAGGGTACGAGGACGGTGACTGGTTTTATAGAGACCTTACTGGTAGAGAGAGCTCACGGGGGCAGACATAGAATTGAGGTTTTGGGGAGGGAGGGGGGGGGGGGGGCGTATGAATTATGCTATTCGCCCGCAGACCCTCTAAGTCTGACTATCTATCTACATAGTGACATGTCGAGCGGGAGAAAAAAAAAAAACCATGTCCCGGCGCCGGGTGGATTGATCGACAGGGCCCACATCGGACAGACATTTGGTAAGATCCCCCGGGCTGTCACCTGTGGGCCGTGATTGGGTGGCGGAATGTCACTGTCGGAGAAATTGTCACTGGTGCGGCGTGATTGGAGGGAAGAACTGGGGCCGGGGGAGATTAGTAAGCTGTGACTGCATCTACGTTGGGGCGGAAAAGTTGTGTTTTCGATGATTGGCAGCACGTCGGACACAAGTTCTCACTCGCCATTAACCCATCCTTGGTATTATAATTACACGAGGAAAAAAAAGAATAAGAAACACATGGCCAAACTTTTATATCTACAAACCAGATGATACAAACATAAAAAGAATATCCTATTAACCTCTCTTGGCTCTTCTGATTTGTCTTTTCCTCGCGATGATTCTCGCGGCCTTTGCCTTCTTCTCGTCCTTCTTCGCCTCCCATTCCTTCTTGTCACCCTTCGAGGAAGCAGTCTCTGCGTCGCCGTCCTTCTTTGGCTTCTTTGCGCTCCGGCCATTCTTCTCGTCTTCCCGCTTCCGCTTGATGCCCTCGTACTTCTTGGCCGAGTCGACCTTCTTCTTCGCCTCCGCCGCAAACTTTGCCTTCTTCTCCTTTGTGCTCTCCAGCGGCTTCGCCTTCCCCTCTGCAACAAGCTTACTGCGCTCCCGCGCCTTCTGCTCCTTTTCGTTGCGGCGCTGCACAACCTGCGCATTCTCAATCGCAAACTCCACAATCAGCCGCTTCTTCTTATCCTCGACCGACACGGGCTCCTGCTTCTTGCCCTTCTCCACTGTTGCCTGCGCCGTCCCCAGCACAGCATGCCCATTCAGCCATCGCAGCCCCATCAGCGCCCAGCGGTGCGACGAGTACTCGATGAAGCCGTATCCACGGGACCTGCCGCTGCCAGCCTTCTCTTCAATGATCTTGGCCTGTTTGACGATCCCCTTGCCCTGCTTCTTCCTGCGGAGTTCAGTCTCCTTGTCGTCCTTTCCACCGCGGGCAAGCTCCTCTTTCGACAGCGGCTGGCGCTTCCCTTCCTTTGTGTCCTGGACGAAGCCGACAGCGGCCTCTCTGGCCAGCGCCTTCAGCTCCTTTGCCGTGATTGACCGCGGCAGATTGCGCACAGAGAGCCTGGTCAGCGATAGATGCAGCATGGGGTTCGACTGTAGCAGCGCCTTGCGCTGCTTCAACGACGCCTCACGCAGCTGTCTCTCCGTGTTGCTGAGCGTCTTGAACGCCGGCGACGACGCAGGGATGGTGCCCTCCTGGAGTAGGAATAAACGGCGCTTATCGCCTGCCGCTTTGTCACGTTTCTGGGCGCTCGCATCCTGCAGCTTCGAGGCCTCGTTCTTGTTGACGGCGCGGGTGACCTGCAGCACGCGGCCATCGATGGTGTACTTGCCTGTCGGGTCGTCGGACTCGTCTTGCAAAAGTGTCGCGGAGCGATTGGCGCCAGTGGCAAAGTTGGGCCGCGGCGCAGAGGAAATGCAGTCCTCAAAGTGCTCAAAGTTGTAGAAGCAGACAAAGCCGGTGCCGCGGGGCCGCTCCGTCTCGCGGTCCATGACGATGCGCGCGTAGCGCACGGGGCCAAAGTGCTCGGTGAAGTGGGCGTGCAGCGACTCGTCGTCGGTGGTGAAGGGGAGGTTGCGGATGAAGATGACCTGCGAGTTGTCGTTGGGGTCGTGCTTGAGCTTTGGCTTGGACTCTTTGCCATCCTCGTCGTCGGAGGCTTCGTCGTCGGACATGTGCAGGTCGGAGCCCTCGTCTTCGGAGGCATCGGAGGCGTCGTCCATGTCTTCTGCGTCTTCGCCTTCGAGGACGCCGACACCGCCGTTATCGTCTTTGTCTTCTTCTTCTTCTTCTTCTTCAGAGTCGTCTTTGGCCTTGTTCTTCTCGGGGGCATCGTCGGCCTGCTTGGTCTTCTCCCACTCGTCCTTCTCCACTGCCCAATCCACGGCCACCGTGCGGCCATCAATCTCCATCCCGTTCGTCTTCTCCATGGCCTTTTCGGCGTTCTTGTATCCCTTCATCGTCACAAACGCAAACCCGCACATCTCGGCCCCCGGCTTGTTGCTCTTCCTCGGGATAATGACATTGCGCACCTTCCCATAGCTCTGAAACACCTTCACCAGCTGCTGCGGGTCCTTGACGCTCCACGGCAAGTTTCTCACAATAAGCCTAGGTGCCCTCCGCTTCACCTCCTCGGCCTCCTTCTTCTTCTCCTTCTTCTCCCTGGCCGCCTGCTTCCCCGCCTCGTCACGGTGCCGCGGCTCCGCAATCTCCACGCTCATCTTGCGCCCGTCAAAGAGCGTGTTGTGCAGCTCCTTGACGGCGCGCCGCGCATCCTCGGCCGTGGTAAACGTCACGAAGCCGAAGCCGCGGGACTGCTTTGTGAGCGGGTCGGCGACGACGGTGGCATGCTTGAGCGGGGCGATGAACGAGAACTTTGTGGAGAGGGCCTCGGAGGTGGCAGAGTAGGGCAGTGAGCGGATGAAGAGCGTGCGCCGCTGCTGGACATCTTCGTCGGAGGCCGAGAGCGTCTGCTTGGTGCGGGAGGCGGCGATCACGGTTGTGCCGGCGGGGACGTCGGGAGCGTCGGGGAGGTTGTTGGAGTCGAGCTTGGTGCGTTTTGAGGGGGGGTCCATTTTGAGGATTTGTGGTGGGGGCAATTGGGGGGTTTCAATTGCTGTGGGCTTTTGGGATATCGTGGGTTTTGTGAGGGTTTGAAATTTTGAACTTTTTTGGTGTGGCAGTGGGTGGCGGCAGGGTAACAGGCGGCGGGGGGGTGCACAGCCACATGACGACCTGGACTCGATAACAGCTTCACCGATAAGCTCTAAACATCAAAACCAGCCCGGGCTACAGACATCAAAATCCTCCCCTAAACCACAACCACCATCACAGCTACTTATACTACTCCCACAATGCACGACTACCGCTGTAAGCCCCCCCCCTCACTCCCTCTCCCAATTACAACCCCCCCAAACTAACACTCCCACAGCGCACGCCCTCCTGCAACAGCTCCCCCTCTCCGTCTCCCCCTTCATCCACCTCCCCACGGCCGTAACCCTCCCCTACACCTTCCAGACGCTCCCCAGCACGCTCCCACCGGCCTCCCCCTCCCCACCCAGCATCGTCTCCCCCTCCGGCGCCATGACAACCACCCCGCAGGCCGTCATCCAGGGCTGCCAGAGCCTCGTCGCCCACCTGCAGGCGCAGCGCGAGAAGGCCGCCGCTGAGGTTGCCGAGTGGGAGAAGGCTATCGCGGAGAGAGAGCTGAACGAGAAGAGGAGGGTGGCGCCGGGGTACTTGGATACGGGGATGAGAATGCTGGAGCCCGTGAGGAGGGGTGGTGATGAGCTGCAGCAGCAGCAAGGAGGGCCGGGGGGCCAGGGCGGGGAGGAGTTGGATAGGGTGTTTGGGAGGATGGGGGTGTAACTGTAGGTTGTTTTTTTTTTTTGTTTTTTTGTTGGTTGCGAGGGAGTTTGGGAGCGTGAGTGATAGTTTGTGATTGACGATGGCCCAGCAAGTGTAAATACATATATGGCAGTGGCATATGATACCCCACCCACCTAGATTTTTTTTTTTTTTTAATATGCTCTGTTAATTCTTAGATTATTGATTTCTATATTGCACGGCCTCATCTCATTGCAACCCCAAATCAAAGTCCCTACGAGGAACCGTCAACAGAGCCACCGCTTGCGCGAAACCAATTCTAACCGATGCTTCCCGTTTCAAATACACGTTAGAGCTTCTTGATTATAATATCCGTATGGACCGTACCACTATTCCTATGACACCTGTGATAGAAGTCGTTCACATCCACGCCTCAGTTGTGTCAGACGCATATATATACAGCCTACTAAACAGCCTCGAGTACAGTATGTTGGTAAATATATGTGCCTAGCCAGGCACCTCCATCTCATCTGTACCTTTGTATGGACTAGTGCCTCTCTGTGTCTCTCTGGGCTTACCACCACGTCGGAGTAAGCAAAAAAAAAAAAAAAAAAAGAACAAAAGGTACTGCAACAGCGGCCCGTTACTACCCCCACCCCTTCAAGGTTCGAAACCCAGGACCTCGCTCACGGGTCCTGGGCAAACACACGGTGTCTCACCCGACGCCGGGGTCCAAACCGTTGGAACCGCTCGCTCTTGTTTGGTGGTGCGTGGGACAGTGGTATTTAACCCTTGGTGGTTGTGTGTGCCAAGATGAAGCGGAACCTCACTACATAGCCCTTGGATTTCAAGACTTGATGCATACATAGCCCCGGGGAGGTGGCTTAAAGGGCGAGAGACAAGCCTAATGCAGCTAGCTGGCTGTCGTATTTACAAGTGCTGAATTTGGACCGCCGAAACTGGGAATTCTAAATCTGCACTCTCGCACACGTCGAGTGATATCTCATGATGCCCCCCCTACGTGTACCGATTAAGCTGTATAGCCAAAGATTAGTACGTACTACTAGTATTCCATGAGCATTTGGACGCGAATATCAAATCCCTATCGATCCACCATCACAGCCGAGAGGGTAGCCCCTGGTTGTTGGGATGTTTCGAGGGAGTGCATGTCCGTGGCTGTCTGGCTAGACAGGGAGTGGAGGTATATACATTTGAGGGCAGCTGCAGGACGTATGTACGTACGTGACTATCAGCTAGGGATATATATATTTACTACAAGTACTGTGGACTTGTGGCAGCAAGGAATAGGGTGGCGTGACGAGCTGTTCTCGATCATGTAAATTTAGCTAGAAGGTTTAGCAGTCCTCTCGGTCTTGCTACAGACGTTCATTACAGTACCTGTAATATGTTTGATCGTCAAGTTATTGACTCTTGCTCACTGTGTGTCAGAATCCAACACGTACAGTTTGTGGTTGGGCCTGGGAGCAACACATTTATCCTACTTGTCCATGGATAGCCACGTTCTGTTAGAGGGTGGCCATATTTTATTTTATTCTATGCGGTTACTCATGTAGGGCCTGCCTTGAGCTTGATATATGATTTCCGCTGACAAGATCAAAGCTGAGAAAGAGCTGTTGGGTATACCTCGAGGCCTTGTGCAATACCACGATCCAGCTCGAGACCACCAAATCCTCAGACACATCTCCATCTACACTCTGTTGAGCAAGCAATGCAATTGCCCGAGAACATTCCCTCTCAATAGCATCTTCTGATCTCTCCGAGCTGCCCAAAGGTGTGTTCCCCCACCGCCGCAGGACTCCAAGCAAGCGCCTCTTCTTGGCAAGCGCCAGGGCCCGCAGAGCCTCCCAAATTTTTTCAAACTCCCCCCACCACAAACCAAACTATCTCGACCCTCTCACCTCACCTCACCACCACAAACAACCTCACCACCACCACAAACAACCTCACCTCCACGAATTGTCACGAAACAGGGCAATTGCATATAAAAACCAGACATGACGGCAGGCACGCCCCCTCTCAAGTTCACCACCCACGCCTCCCTGCGCCGGCGCCTCCTGCTCGCAACACTCACAGGCACACCCGTGCACATAAGCTCCATCCGCCCCAACTCCCTCAAGCCCGGCCTCACCCCCTCCGAATTCTCCCTTCTCCGCCTACTCGACACCATCACCAACGGCACGCACATCACCATCTCCGTCACCGGCACCACCCTCCTCTTTGTCCCCGGCCTCATCGCCGGCACAAACAACACCCAGCACACGCACACCCTCCCCGAGAACTGCGCCCGCGGCGCCACCTACTACCTCGAGCTCCTCGCCCTCCTCGCCCCCTTCTCAAAAACGCCAATCAACATCGCCCTCGCCGGCGGCGTCATCACGTCCGCCACAGACGACGACTACTCGGTCGACACATTCCGCACCGCCGTGCTCCCGCTCTACGCAAACTTCGACATTACGCGCAACATCGAGGTACGCATCGTCTCGCGCTCCTCCGGGCCCGTCGGCGCCGGCGAAGTCCATTTCGTCCACGCCCACCAGGTGCGCCTCCCGCGCACGCTGCACCTGCAGACCCCGGGCCGCGTGAAGCGTATCCGCGGCGTCGCATACGTCAGCGGCGTGAGCGCGGGCAACAACGCACGCATGATTGAGGCCGCGCGCGGCGTGCTCAACCGCTTCCTGGCCGACGTGTATGTGTACAGCGACGTCAAGAGCGCGCCGACGGTGCCGGTGGACTACGGCAAGGACGGGGCGGTGGAGCGGGCGCGCGGCGGGGCGCGCGCGGGCGGGCGCACGCGCAAGATTGGGGTGGGCTTTGGCATGGCGCTTGTGGCCGAGACGGGCACGGGGGTGCTGTATAGTGCTGATGCGTTTGCGGGGGCTGCGGAGCCCGCCGAGGAGGTGGGGAGGCGGGCGGCGTATGCGCTGTTGGAGGAGATTCGGATTGCGGGTGCCGTGGGGAGGACGGGTGTTGTGACGATGCTGACGATGATGATGATGGGTGTGGAGGGGGATGTGGGGAGGGTGGTGGTGGGGAGGGAGGCGGTGGGGGAGGAGTTTGTCGGTGTGGTGAGGGACCTGAAGGCGTTCTTTGGCAGCGAGATTGCGGTGAGAGACGGCGAGGGGGGGAATCTCGTGGTGACGATAGTGGGCAAGGGCGTGGGCAATGTGGGCAGGAAGGTGGCCTAGATATCAAGCAGCTCTGCATCGATACATCTCGTATTCAAAGCATGTAATGAATCCTTATTGTAATATAGACAGTCTGTAAATAAAAGCTCTGCATTTCTTTCTTCCAGCACCATGATCATTGACTCCCCGGCACACAAAATTGACTCCATTTTATATATAACCCATTTCATCTATTATCCCCCCCACAACGCAAGAGAAGAGAGCATCGATTTTTCTACAATAATATACATAAATAACAAAACGCCCCCCCCCCCAACACACTATCCCACCCCAGTGCAAGTGTTCAGATCCAGACCACCACACCCCACCCAACCCTCTATCTACACCTCCCCCCTCCCCTCTCCCCCCACTAACCATGCTTCTCCAAGAACTCCTTCGCCTCATTAACCTTCCCTGCCAAATACGGGCTCCCCCCACGGTCCGGATGGTTCAGCAGCATCATCTCGCGATGCCGCTTGCGGATACCCTGCTTCGTCATGTTCCGCTCACTATCCACCCCCACATACATCCACCATTAGCCACCACCACCACCACCACCATCACTCACTCTCCATCCAAAACGAAAAAAGAAGGGGGGGGGGGGCACAAACGCAAGCTGCAGAATCAAAAGGGCCTCGCGCCGGTTCATTTTCGGCTCAAAGCCGCCCTTGTAGAAGGCCTTTCCGAAGGCGCCCGCCACGCCGGCGCCCGAGGTGGCTTTGTATTTCTTGAAGGCTTGTAGTCCGATGCGGCTCTGTTGGTTTTTTTCTTGTGTTAGTGGTTGGGGTTGTAAGAGGAGAGAGGATGGGGGGGAGGGGGGGGCTTACGGCGACGGCTGTTGGAGCGGCCCAGAGGAGGGTGGCTGTTAGTATGGTGTTCTAGGTTCTGGTAGAGTGGGTGGTGGGAGTGGGAGTGGGAGTGGGAGTGGGAGTGGAAGAGACACATACCGGCGCCTGCGATGCCGCAGCCGATGAGGATTGCGCTGGACATTGTACTGCTGCTGCTGCTGCTGGTGGTGCTTTGTGTTTCTGTTTCTGTCTGGGGCGTGGTGGTTTGGTCTCGCTCTTGGTCGTGGTGGTCGTGGTGGTCGTGGTCCGTCTGCATTTGAAGAGTTGAAAAAGAAGGTCGAGTGAGCGTGAGCGATAGTTATCCTGGATACACCCGCGGCGGCCCTGGGCCGAAAACTAAATTCTAGCAGCCCCACGCCAAGGATTAGATGGTGGGTGGGTGTGCCAAGACCCCGCTACCACGGGCGTGCAAAAGGGAAAGAGAAGAAAAAAAAATGTTTGGTAAAGGTGTGAAAGCTTGTAACTTATCACCACCAACGACCAACGACAACAACGACAGCAGCCAGCTACAACCACCATACCACGATAGCTGCTGTTTGATAAGGGGCGTAGTAACATATAGGGCAGATAAGAAGAAGAAGAAGAAGAAGAAGGAGAAGAACGGAGAAGGAGGAATTGGTTTCGCAGTGGGGGAAAAAAAAGTAGAGAAGAGACGGATATAGTTTTTTTTTAATTCAAGATGAGGATCCACCAGTGTCACTTCTGGTACAATCCCCCCCTCCCCCTCCCTCTCTCTACAATTGCGATTGCGATTGCGATTGTGTCGCACGAATATCCCCCACTCATAGAGGACAACAAGAAACAAGAATGCTAATGCGAATTCACACATCTACAGTTCGGGGCCTATATACCCCGGCCACGGCATCATGTTTGTCCGCAACGACGCCAAAGAATTCCGTTTCTGCCGCTCCAAATGCCACAAGAACTTCAAGATGAAGCGTACCACTCCCCATCTCCCCCATCTCCCCCCCCAAAACCACACCCCACTAACACCCCCCCCCCCTAGGCAACCCCCGCAAACTCAAATGGACCAAAGCCTTCCGCAAGTCCGCCGGCAAGGAGATGGTCGTCGACACGACGCTCACCTTCTCCGCGCGCCGCCACGTGCCAACCCGCTACTCGCGCGACCTCGTCGCAAAAACCCTCACCGCCATGCAGCGCGTCGAAGATATCCGTGCCCGCCGCGAGCGCGTCTTCTACCGCAACCGCATGGCGGGCAACAAGCAGCGCGAGCGCGAGGCAAACCGCAAGCTGGTGGCCGAGAACCAGCACTTGCTGCCCCGCGACCAGCGGACGGATATTGTTGCTGCCGATAAAGAGGCTGATGTGGTGAGTGAGGATGGCATGATGCATGTCGAGAGCGAGGAGGAGGAGGTGCAGCAGCCAGAGTTGGTCAAGGTCAAGGTCAAGGTCTCAAAGAGGAGGCAGAAGGTTGGTGCGGGTGATGGGATGGATGTGGATTGAGTGGGCTGTAAGGTGCTATCTTCTTTCTCTCCTTTTCATACGTAATGGGGTGTACTATTTGATATATCAAAAGTCTGTTTGCTTTTTTTTGTTTTCATTTTGGCAATCCGGGCACCGTGGATTAAATGTTGATGGGATTGGTAAATACAATATCAAAATGGGGCAGGCTTGGTATAGGGTTAGGTTTGCAACTCGTTCAATCACTCGGTGCAAGGCACAGGATGCGAGAAACAGTGCCTGCATTGTAATTACCAAATAGAATGCAACAAAATTCAAATAACACTATCTTCACATGTAACAAAAAACTAGACACAAAAATTCCATAAACGCAAGCAAAAAAAAAAAGAACTACAGCTACAACCTGGTATCCCAACCCTTGGTTTCAATCCTGGCCCGTGAAAGAAGAAGGTTAGAAAAGCAGTGCTCCTGTCTTTCGCTAGATTATCATATTCCTCTCTACCAATCCCATCCGTTTCATCCGTTTCCCATGCTTATAAGACCAATAGAAGTGCGCCGCGCCACCACTGTAGTACACAAAAGATTACATTGATCGTCCTTTATTTCTCCTTTGCTTCTGTCATGACGCCCACAAGATCCGGGACGTTTTTCTTTGCCAGCAAAAGAAGCCCAGCCTCGTTGTTAACATGAGACGTCGGTCGAGGCCTTGGCGTTCATCAGCAGCGCCACGATCAATCCGTACAATCCCAAAACTTCGGCGAAAATCAAAATCAAGATCATTCCGACAAAGAGTCTTGGCTGCTGAGCTGTACCGCGGACACCAGCATCACCGACAATACCGATTGCGAAACCTAAGGAACTCGCGTTAGCACCACTCGAGGGTTTACCAATAAAGTAGCAATGGACATACCAGCAGCTAAACCAGCAAGACCGACGGAAAGACCAGCACCGAGTTGGATGAAGCTGGTATAGAGTGAAACTCTTTGTTGCAGGCCAGATGATACTAATACAGAAACGACGAGCCCGTAAATACCGATGATACCGGCCATGACAACGGGAATAATGTCTTGAAAAAACGCAATATCAGCATCGACGTTCGAGTTTAAAATAGGTCCGATCTTGCCACTGTTTTCACAAAAAGCAAAAAAAAAAAAGACGGGACGAGAAAGTGGCAGGAAAAACACAGGGGAAAACATACTCCTGACGATCAAGTCGGGTCTCAAAACACCAGCAGCAACGATACCAACACCAGCCTTCGCGGTTCCGTAACTGGCACCAAAGCAGGTGAAGACAATGGCGGCTGTGCACCCCATGGCACCGAAAAAGGGCTACATTTCGCGTCAGTCAAGAGTCCGTGTTGTTAATGTCCAAGCCATGACTATAGCGAAGATTCGAGGAGAAAGTCGGGTAAATTGGGCTGTTGTTGACATTCAGTGATCGCTTGTCGCGTCAAGGGACACATACCGCATAAACAGGACTATAGAGAAGACAAAAACACGTTAGCGGGCGATTTTTTCCAAAAGACTACGACAAATTCCATTTCCTCAAGTAGATCCGTGGCAATCGCCAGAAGCTAACAGTCTTGCCTCACACCGAGGTCCGAAAGGGGCCAATACAGGTGTTGTGGACTTACCAGAGATCAGTCATTTTGAGGGTTGTAGTATTTTCGAAGGTGAAGAATATGCTGCCAAAACGAAGGGTTGTCGTTAAGTGTGTAAATGTTGGGTTGGCTGAAAGGTTCTGTAGGGAAGGTGGTTGGAACTTGGAGATGAAGACGGAGAGGCTTGCCTGGGTTGCCGCTGATGGTTGAGGTGATGGGTGGCTTAAACCACCGGATGACGACGTGTAAACTTGGCTTCTTAGAAAGCGACAGCGAATACACGGTTTTTGATTGGAGTTTTAATCGAATTACACTAGATTATTATGCCTGCAAAATCAGAGTTTTTAATACATATTTTAAATCGCTCGATATCTTTGGTATCTTAGGGCACGCCCTGATCTTGACAGGGATCTTCTCTAAATCCTAGCGAGAAAAAAAATATTGCATTTAGAGCCTCACCAAGATTGTTCATTCAACCTCCATCCACCACCCACCACTTCCCCAAATAAACAGTTAAAGGGCGAGCGTCCGAGCAAGGAACCCTTTGCCTCTCTTTGAAGAATCTACAGTACGAAAACCAAGTCAGGATGTCGTCTGCCCCGAACCCGAAAGGTATGCTCTCACAATCGCACAGCATTAAGTCAATCTTGTTTGTAACAATAAATAACATGTATTCATAGCTTTCCCTCTCGCCGACGCTGCTTTGACACAGCAGATTCTGGATATCGTCCAGCAGGCATCTCACTACCGCCAGTTGAAGAAGGGTGCTAACGAAGGTATTTTCACCCCACTAGAGTACTCTTACCCTCGCATCCCACTAACGCCTTGATAGCCACCAAGACTCTTAACCGTGGTATCTCGGAGTTCATTGTCCTTGCTGCGGACACCTCTCCCCTTGAGATTCTCCTCCACCTCCCGCTTCTTTGCGAAGACAAGAACGTCCCTTACGTTTTCGTCCCCTCCAAGATCGCTCTCGGACGTGCATGCGGTGTTTCCCGCGCTGTCATCTCAGCCTCCGTTACCTCTAACGAGGCCTCAGAGCTTCAAGGACAGATTAGAAGTTTGAAGGACAAGATTGAGAGGTTGCTCATCTAAATTTAGTATTTAATGGTTTTGGGACGAATGAATAAATAGCTGCTTTTGTATTTTTACTAGCTCCAACAAGTAGCTCTTATCCACAAACAATACTCTGGAAGAGATAACAATTCATTGATCTTATTTTTTTTTTTTTCCATTGTGAACAATAAACTCGGGAGGAATCAATTCCGTCCTTTACGAGGAAATAAAGTTCACACTTTATGCGGGTATACATATGAAGAATCTCGAATATATTGCATATCCATGTGTGGCCAATGTTCAAATTATCCATATTCCCGCTACATATAGCTATTTGGGGATTTATTCAAAGTTCAAATAACCACTACAAACGACAATATGCCCCACGAGTATAGTAAATCCTTTACATGGCAGCACCAGAGATGAAGAACCACTTGTCGATGCTCGGGTCAATGGGAGCGGGCGCAAGGTTGTCTCCATGAGGAATCGGGGGGAGCGAGCTGGGGTCAACACGGTTGGCACCGGACTGGGAAACAGTCAAGTTGGTACTGTATTTATCGTTAGTTAATCTTACGAAACATAGATCTTGGGTTAACTTACAGAGAGATGGTGTTGGGGTCGCTCTTTCCAGTGATCAATTTCTCCCAGGCCTCAGCACACTCACGGATGACATCAGTAGCGTACCTGCACGGAATGTTAGTAGTGTTATATAACGTTGACTTTTAACAAATGCTCACTTCTTGTTTTTGCACTCTCCCGAGAACGCGAACTGGTTCTCAGGCTTGCCATCTGGGATCTTGTAGATACGGAACCACTCATTTGTGGCCCTGAGTAGGCCAGGAAGGTGGCGCTCCACATCCTCAATATCATTAAGCTTAGGGGCCAATGGGTCGTTCACATCAATGACAATGACCTTCCAGTCGGTCTCCTCCTCGTCAAGAAGAGCCATAACACCCAAAACCTTGACCTGCTTGATCTGACCGGCGTATCCGACGGTCTCGCCAATCTCGCAAACGTCGAGCGGGTCGTTGTCACCCTTGGCCTTAGTCTCTGGGTGGATGGTGGAAGGGTCTTCCCAAGTCTGGGGGAAGGCACCGTAGTTCCAAAGGTAACCCTTGTGTGGGAAGCAGTTGCGGACAAACCGGATCTTTCCCTTCTTTACATCCTGCTTGATGGGGTTGAGAAGCTCTTCCTTAGAGATCTACGGGGTGTGTTAGTATTTGTGAATCTCGCTCGGTTTGTGGGGTGCAAACCTCAAGCTTTCCATTGGTCCAGCGAGGAATCTCGACAATCATGTTAAGAATTGTCTTTTGCTCACTATTCCCATGGCGTTAGAGTTTTCACAACAGAAGTGGCTAATTAGAGCACTCACTTGGCGTAGAGCGGGATATCGTGGAAGGGAGACACTGGGACGCCATCTTTTTCAACGAAAATGCGGTGTTCTATAGTTATATAGTCAATTAACCCATGTATTAAAACTAAATCTGATCTCACTGAATACAATACATACCAAGGGTGTTGGGAACCCCAATCTTTCTGACGGAGTAGGACATTTTGGCTGAAGGGTTAGACAAATGTCTAGCAATCTTAACTAATAATTAGTTACCATATCGCTACACAATTGGAAAGGAAATAATACCAATGCACTTCTGGATGACAGCTTGAAGAATTGAGTAGCCGGACGAGCAGTAGCTAATGTCGAGGAAAGGGAAAGGAAAGAAGAAGGAGGAGCAAGTAGGCGGGGTAACATGTAGCAGCCCGTGTCTGGGAGGGGAAGTATTGGCTTGGCAACGCACTCGGACGGACAACAGGAAGGCAGCAATTGCGTGCTGTAGCGAGAGTTTGGGCTCGAAGCTTCAATGGGACGTTTCGCGTGATTTATCGGCAAGCTAGGACTATCTTTCCAGGTCTGTCACTCGACAGTCACGAGAAGAAAAAATATTTGTCTGGGCTTCGTTAGCGTGTTTACTCGCCAAAACACTCCCGGTTCATAGGTTATCACTCATCAAATTTCCACAGGCCCCTAGGACTACGACACGAAGAACACCCTTGCCACAAATTCCAAGTGCATTTTCCTGAATGGGCATTAATCCCTATTATACAACCTTCTAACAAAGCCAGGAGTAGGTACAGTTATGATAAAAACGAAAACAACGTATTTAGCGGCATCCCAGGGCAATATACAAACCTTACGCTGAAACCCAGGTTGAGATAGATTCTAAAAGGAGATGTTCAGATTATCGCTCGGAAACACCAATAGTGCCGCCTTATGTCTGATCAGTAAACCAATCAGCCCACAGGCGATTTGTAAAACTGTAATGCCCATCACAAGCTTATCCTCCCTCATAGGTCCCATTTTTACAATCCATAAGTTGAGAATAGTCAGATTACTACATTCTGTAATCACGCCATTTCCGCTTCTCCAGACCTGTACTAAACCGAACTTCTCCAACGTCGTCAACATGAGTGCGATATACCATTTAGGTGGATTCGGAAACTCGGCGCGGGAAGCTTCCATTAACCCTGTCTGAACGCGAAAACGGGGGAGCCTGTGGCGTGGACAAGGAATGAGGTGGAATAGTTGTGGTGCGGAGTACAAAAAGTTGAAGATTTGTGGTATGAATAAAAGGAGGAGAGTCTTTGAAAAATGACCGAGTATCCCAACAACAGCGAAAATCATGCCTGCAAAGTAGCAGAATGTATCTCCAACAAACACTTTAGATGGGTATGAATTGTGCCACCATAGTGCAAGTGATACGCCTAAAAATGGAAGAAGAAAATAGAGCGAGAACAGATGCGAATCGGTCGCCGGGTGGCCTTTAACAGAGATATACAGCAGATCATTGAGCGCGATAAAGCAGGCGATCACGATACTTTGTGTAACTTCGATTCCATTAACACCAGCTAGGATATTGATTGAATTTGGACAGAAAATTGCGATAGCAGCCATATAGACATAATATCCCCAAGATAAGTCTAGAAGCGCGGTCCCGAGATATGGTTGAAGCGGTGTAGGTACAACGATATTGGTTACGCCAAAATCGACATAATATATCATGAGCATTGGGATTGCTGCTATAGCTGGTAGGAAGAATTTGTGTCGCCAGCGGACATCAAAAAGATCATCAGCAACACCAAGGATGACCATTCCCTGGAGGGAAAGTAGTGCTGAGAGATATTCGCCAAGTTTATTGTGTGGAAATCTGTGAAGTAGCCGTCCAGTCTCGACCTCCTCAAGCTCCACGGTGACGTCCCGGTTCCCCCCGCCACTTGTACTAGCGACAAAGTACTCATAGAAAGGAAATGGCATGAATACGATCATGGTCATCAAGTAAACCACAGCACATACAGCGCCCATGGTTTCCGGTCTAATCATTTAGTGTCAGTTTTGCTGCTCCAAAGCCTCTCCTCCACTTGGTTCATTGAGTGTCTTACAGCTCTCTCCGATCTGGCTTCGATATATCTCTCCCCTTGAATCCAACTTTTTTGAAAGCATCCCCGAGCCAGCTAATCAGGCAAAAAGTTGCCGCGAACGCAATTCCGCTGAATCCCAACGATGCAATAAGTGGTTCTCCATCACCTATGAAGACAGTGTATATCAAGCCGCAACATGCGCCGACAAGTGTGAAAAGAAAGAAATACCAGCCGGTAGAGATTTTTTGTGACATTGCGGTGCTGCTAGTATAGGGAACCCCGCGGTGTACATTCGTTTCGTTTAGGGGTGAAAGGATGGCATTGGTAACTACATGTGCGAGCGACGCGGAGGACACGTTGAGGCTCTGGAAATGCCAAGACTCAACTGACGATCATAGTGTATCACTCGACGGAAGTCTCCGAGCATCAGGGACTGGTTCACTGTAGTACAATGTGCCAGGAAATGATTTCTGCGTGATATCTGAAGTCCTCAAAAATTCACAAGAAATAAAGAAACAAGAAAACCCTAGCCATACACCTTTTGAGAAACAAGAAAAGATTGATTTTTTTTTGGAACATTCGTTTATCACATAACGACCAAACCAAAGCGCATATTTATTTATTTTTTACCACCCATCATCATTCGCCGCCTCAGTCTGGGGGACCGGGGGAGCGGACTCAGTAGGGGCAGCGTACAAGATAGGGGTAGAGTCGGGGTTGAAGTCACCGGCGACAGCACCCTCGTTACCAGTCTCAACACCAGTCTGCTCCTCAGCAGCCTGCTCCTGAGCAGCAGCCTGGGCAGCGGCAGCACGGGCAGCCTCAGCCTTGGCACCCTGTATCACACGTCTATTAGTAATTTTCGGTTATTGAAAATATGAACTCTGGAGCACTTACATAGTCCTGGGATGAAGGTTGTCCGATAGGGGCCTCCTCCTTGGGCTCGATAACAGTAACAGTGTCGGGAAGAGACTTCTGGAGTCCGGCCTTGCCATCGGGGTCGCTTCCGCGCATAATCTTAACCTTGATACCGAGCACACCTTGTCTGAGAAGGACGTGGCGAGTAGCAGAGTCGATAAAGTCACGGGCGGGCTGACCGGAGTGGATCATGAAGCCGTCCTAAAGAAATCCCCATAAGCTTCAAATCTTCTAGCCCAGTTCGCTTTCAGACCATCGAAGTGGTTACGCCCTCTTCGCGTCCTAATCCCGCCCAATGATAAACTTACAGTGAACTTCATTGACTTGGCACGGGCAGCTCTTAGCTTTCCGGAGACAACGACTTCACAACCCTTGGCACCAGACTCCATGATAAATCTCAAAACACCATAGCACGCACGACGGACGGCAAGACCATTGAGCAACTTGTAGCGGAGAGACTCGCACTGGGCAACGGCGCAAAGACCACGGTTCTGGACCTTAGCAGCGTAGAGAGAAACAGAGTTCTCGGGGAACTTGAAGCGCTTCTGGATGAGTGAAGTAAGCTCACGGATGCGGCGTCCCTGCTCTCCGAGAACCTCCTGAGTGTGGGTGGCACGGATAACTATCGCATATTAGTCGATATATCGTACCTCCAGCATACCTAGGCCGTAGAAAGAACATACTGATATCGGTGACGGTCGGGGTGACGCGGACCTCAACACCGGAGTAACCCTCCTCGGCCAACTCACGAGTGAAGAACTCGTTCAACTCGGCGTAGAAAACACCGTCCGCAACGAACTTGCGACGCTTGGAAATGGTTTGCGACTGAGCGGAGCTGTGGCCAATATATCCATCAGCATTTCATTCTTCCCATCTCTCCATATTTCCCAACCAATTTCTCGTAAACCGGGATGGTGAAGCTTACGCCATATTTCTGGATTTCTCGTGAGAATTAGACGAGTATTTTGGCGTATTACTAGGGTCGTAGGGTGTTGTCGTTCGTCGGTGGTGGGGCGGAAATTCGAGGATTGAATGTTTTGGTGGGCATTCCTCGAATTGTGTGATTTGTGTGGTAAATCGCAAGGGCTGAACCCTAAAGCTTACTGCAAGGAGTCACACTTAGGACCGGGTAACTTTCGATTTGTCCAAAAAATTGAATGCCAGAAAACCAGAAATTTCACTTAATTCCAGTGCTGCCAGGAGTTAAATCTTGATGAATATAAATTATTTTGCATCTTTACTGCTTAATGCACCTACATGTATTACACTGCTGAAACGGAATCGATTTGACTACGTTATGCAGGTAAGTCAGGGAATATGGTTGCCATCACAATTGGTAGATATAGGGCTAGGTTTTATAGGTGTGGCTTGTATGTACTGAGCTGCAACGTACCCAGCCACATTGCCCCCTCGGCAAAAGCTTATAGCAACCCAAAACAGAGGTGAGCTGTAAAGACAAGACTCCCGGGCTCAGGAACCACCCTCACGATTCGAAGAGCTCTCTTACATTCTCGTCTTCCCAGAAGCATACCACTATACTCTTTTCGCACAAACACTATGGCTTCTGCGCTCTTCTTCCTTGATCTCAAGGGCAAGGTACATACATACCCCCAGCTAATGTTGAGGTTAACCGTGGCTGAATGCTGTCTGTAGACCCTTCTGGCTCGAAACTACCGGGGAGATATCCCTATGTCGGCGGTTGAGAAGTTTCCCATCCTTCTTTTAGAAGCTGAGGAAGAAAGCTCTGCGGTCCCACCATGTTTTTCTCACGAAGGGATTAACGTATGTTGCCAGTCACCCCCCACCTGCACCCCGCGACGAATGTCTTAGATATTGATGTTTTTCTGGAGGACTGGATAGTATCTCTATATACGGCACAACAATCTCTATGTTCTGGCTCTCACCAAGAGGAACTCCAATGCGACAGAAATATTGCTGTTTTTACATCGGATAGTTGAGGTTTTTACTGAGTACTTTAAGGAGTTGGAGGAGGAAAGTATTAGGGACAATTTCGTTATCATCTACGAACTGCTAGATGAAATGATGGATTTTGGATATCCGCAAACTACTGAAACCAAAATTCTCCAAGAGTATGATTCTCTATATCCAGTCTCATGCACTTATGTGATGCTGGTGACGCTAACCACTATTCGATTCAGATATATCACCCAGGAATCTCACAAACTTGAGATACAAGCCCGACCTCCGATAGCCGTAACTAATGCCGTTTCCTGGCGATCCGAAGGTATTCGGTACCGAAAGAACGAAGTCTTCCTTGACGTCATCGAATCTCTCAACCTCCTTGTTAACAGTAACGGAAACGTCTTGCGTTCGGAGATTCTGGGAGCTATCAAGATGAAGTGTTACCTCTCCGGTATGCCGGAGTTGAGGCTAGGATTGAATGACAAAGTGATGTTTGAAAGTACAGGAAGGACAACGAGAGGGAAGGCAATTGAGATGGAGGATGTTAAGTTTCACCAGTGTGTGAGGCTTTCCAGGTTCGAAAATGACAGAACCATCAGCTTTATCCCACCAGACGGAGAGTTTGAGCTGATGAGCTACCGGTTGAACACTCAGGTTTGACCCCAGACTTAATATCGCTGACATTAGGGGTAAAACTGATGAACTGGTCACGATAGGTTAAACCGCTAATCTGGGTTGAATGCATGATTGAATCTCATTCAGGCTCCCGAATCGAATACATGCTGAAAGCAAAGGCCCAATTCAAGCGTCGCTCTACAGCCAACAACGTTGAGATCATCGTCCCTGTTCCTGACGATGCTGACTCTCCCCGTTTCCGTACTAATATCGGGTCGGTCCACTACGCTCCAGAGAAGTCTGCTATTATTTGGAAGATCAAGCAATTCGGCGGAGGAAAGGAATTCCTTATGAGAGCAGAGCTTGGTCTCCCGAGTGTCAAGGAGGCAGAACCGGAAAGGAAAAAGAGACCCATAAGCGTTAAATTCGAAATTCCATATTTCACCACAAGTGGTATTCAGGTGAGATACCTGAAGATTATCGAGCCAAAGCTGCAATACCCTAGCTTGCCTTGGGTGAGGTATATTTCTTGCGCTTCAGGTATGTCACAAATCCTTTCAGCTTAAAAGTATATCGCTGTACGAATTTACTGATCACTGGTGCAGATTATCACGTTCGCCTTCCAGAACCAACCCAGACCTAATGAAATGGAGAAGAGCAGCTCGTCAAGTGTTTTGTATCGCAGAAGTCTGGATATTAGAGTGGAGGCATGGTTTTTTTGTTATGTATATAGATAACCTGGTTACGGTTTTATGTTGGCCTAGCGATTTATTTCTATCGAGTTTCCGTAGGGGCAGGTTAATTGTCTTACAGTTCCTGTCCTTCTTGACTCGAATATTTAATTCAAAATTGGTATAAATGCCGCGCCATCACAAACTAAGTCTAGGAAAAATAGATGCGCGATAATAAGAAGGCTTATCCTGGCCATTCTAAACATCAATGCCAGATTTTTGCGCTCAATACTTCAGTATTACCATCATTCAACTCTAATTTCAACATATATAACATGCGCCTCCCTCTAGCTTTATGCCACTATTTCCTTTCAACATTCCGAAAAGCCTAGTTCTTCTTCTTCCCTTGAACTGCAGCCTTTGCCTTCTCCTTCGCAGCCTTCTTCCTCCCGCTCCTGATCATAACGACGCTCAAGAAACTGCCAACTACAGCAATCCCAATAAGGATTAGGATCACTGGGATGCGAATAGCCCAGACGCGTGGGGGAAAGAGGTCATGGAGTGGGTGACCCTCGTCAACGAATGGCTACCACAAACATCCAATTAGCTAGTGGCCAGAGAGGGAAAGAAAGAGGCAAAGCGGAGCGTACAATAAATAAAGTCCAGACAGTATAGTACAGGAAAACAGCGGATGCGATAAGGAGCATCATCAGGCCGGTAAGCTTGGCGAGCTGTTTATGAACATTGTTAGGTCTTAAATTCTGCAGCCTTATGTTTCTCCCCCGCCGGTGATGATTGATTTACCATGATTTGTTAGAATAGAAGCACAAAAAAAACAGGCGCAAAATGCCTAAAATAAAGCGAATCCAAGAATTTCTTTGAATAGAAAAGGAGCGTAGTTGAGTGAGAGAAAGGAGTGGAAGCTTGTATTGAATGCGAGGTTGGAATAAGCTCAGGGGGCTACGCGTGCATAGCAACCTGGCCTTTGGTGGTATGAGGCTCTGAGCTGGGATGAAAGGTTCCTTGCCATGTGTATATTTGAGAATGGTGAATACAATAGGTGAGTGACCTTTTGTGATTCTGCCCTGAATACATCTACTCATGTGCAATATAATAGAGATATGAGAGTATCATGTATGCCCTTGCATCTGTCGTGTTGGTGTAGTAGGAATCCTGAAGAGAAAACTACAATACCATTGAAGGATTGAATTTCTGAGAATACAATTCTGGTTCATCTTTTAAAATCTGTCATTCCGTACTAGATGCACGCATTAATGGTTGTAACCAATACTTCAATTTATATGAAGTCGTCTAGCCGTTTGAAGTTGCACCTCACTGTTAAGTACTGCGGTACCTACATGTAGGTACGTACATGATAGTTAGAACAACCCTAGCCCTGGCTATAGGCCTTTACGCGACGCGTCTTCCCAACCACCGTTCCTAAACTGGTCCGTGAAAGCCTTCACGTCCTCTTCTTCAACGCCCGAGAACAAGAAACGATTGACTTGGTTAGATATCTTCAACATGTTTCAGCAAAAAAGGCGCCCTATAGACTCAAAGAAGAATTTCGGTAAAACCGCGGATTTCGGCCAAACCACATACCCCCACCGTCTCAATTTCTACAATCTACCTCCCACCGCAGAGGTAACACTAGAACAATTTGAAGAATGGGCAATCGATCGCCTGCGAAGTCCGTATCTCTTTGATTCGTCATAAGGAATCTGAACACTTACATTGCGTAGTCCTCGGCGAGATCGAATCCTGCCTTTACCGCAATAAAACCCCAGCCGAGCTCTCTGCAACCGTCACCCCTTTGCTAGACGAATACCTCACGCTTAGCGCAAATACTGCAAAAGCGCCGAAGGAAGAAGAGCGTCGGAAAGACCATTATTCGCATTTTATCCTTCGTCTTGCGTTCGCGCGGAGTGAAGAATTGAGGAATAGATTCACCAGGGCGGAGACTGTACTATTCAAGCTCCGCTTCATGAGCGATGACCCCCGAGAAAGGTCAGCATTTGTTTCTAGCCTGGGTTTTGATTGGGAAACAGTTGGCGACGATGAGAAGCGAGCTATGCGGGAGAGTTTGATTGCTGCGACGGGAATGAAGTCAATAGATGGGGAATCGTTCTTCAAAGTCGACTGGGAGAAAGTTAGCGACCTTGTAGAGCAGCGCCGAGTTTTACTCAGAGCTGGAAAAGCATATGTGCCTGTGTCGCAGCAGATATCACTTGTACTAGCAGAGTTTACTCAGGGTCTCGAGAATGCCCTTAAACGCACGGCCCAGGCCCTCCCCCGCCTTGATGAGGACGACCGGCTTATCCCAATTCTTAATCACCTTTCGTTGGGGTTCACAACATCCGAATATACCAATTCCAACGCAACTACACTCAACGGGGCTACAATCACCGCCGGTTCCATCGACGGTCTAGTGCAGTACATGCCGCTGTGCATGCGTCACCTCCACACTACCCTTCGCCGTGACAAGCATCTCAAGCACTTCGGCCGGTACCAATACAATCTCTTTCTCAAGGGAATTGGCCTATCTGTTGAAGAGTCACTCATATTCTGGCGCCAGAGTTTCTCATTAATGACAGACGATCACTTCACAAAGGAGTACCGCTACAATATCCGCCACGCCTACGGCCTCCAGGGTACGGGGCGAAATTACAAGCCTTTATCCTGCCAGCAGATCCTTACAGAGCGTGTACCAACTGCGGGCCAAGCCCACGGGTGCCCATACCGCCACTTCAGTGTTGATAACCTTATTGCCAGCTTGAATTCAGCTGGTATAAATGATCGCGACTTACTGAAGGGAGTGAAGACCGACGTGGAGGCAACAAAGTTCCACATAGCATGCAACCGGGTGTTTGAGCACGCACACGCACGAGAACTCAAGAAAGAGAAGGAAAGCGAGACCGGGAGCGCCAAGTTTAAAGAAACCATCATCCATCCTAACGAGTACTTTACAAGGAGTTTCATGCTGAGGAATCCGGACTCGGCGGCGGTGGAGGGGATGGGGAACCATCAAGCGGTGGACACCGGCGTAGATCCGATGTTATAAACTTAATATTTGGGTTTGGGAAGGAGTTTCCTGGTGGGTAATGAGTTATATTGGCGCGGTCTGGTAGAATCATGGGCATTTTATGTGTATTGGTAGGAATATCCGTGTAGTCGGTGGATTGATAAAAATAGAAACTTGGCAGATACCGAGTGATCTAGTGTGATCGAATATTCTTTTGATCAGTGATTTAGAGAAAGATACATATGTGTAGAACCCACCATAGATTCCAACACAAAAGCAAAAGCAAAAAAAAATAAAAAAAAAATAAAACGAGAAACGACTGGAAGTACACGCCTTTCAAACATGCTAAGATGCCGGAAAAATCGGGTATTAGGGCAAGGAAAAGGAAAAAGGGCGGTAGAAGCTATTGTTTTAAGAACACATACATGTAGCCTACAATTTTTTCTTCGTTAATATGGTTGATAGGCCTAAGAAATATCAGTAAGTAAAAAGAGGAGAGAAAAGGTGAGGAAATCTCACATGTTGTATCCATGATCATGGTATGAACTAATTAATATGCTCATATATGTAAGAAAGGGAGGAGGAAGAAAGAAAGAACGGAGAAACTCCAGAACCCGAGCCCAATATTTTTGACAACAGACCATAATGTTGTTAGTTTTTTAGTTTCTTTTCCCCCTCTTTTTTTTCTTAGTTAGTATTGACTTGGCTGACCTCCAACTGCAAGATTCTCTCACACTCAGCCAAGTCCGCTTCTTTTTCCGCCAACAATTTCTTCAAACTCTTGACCTCGGCATCGATTATCTTGTGTCTCTTGACGGTCCTGATCTTAGACTTCAAGCTCGCCAAAACCTTCTCCACGATTTCCTTCTCCGTACCATCCTTTTTACGCCTTTTTACCGCGGGTAGATCCACCTCACTGCGTTCGCCCTCCCTATCCAAAACCACATCTTTCCCTCCACCAGTGCCCCTCATGACCCCGCCGGAGTATTCATAGTGCTTGAAACGATTTAATGCTCGCTCCAACGATCTATCAGTGCATGTAATCCCGCTGAGACGGTATGCCCGCGCAGGTTTGGCGTTTATGATGGAGAGCCATGATTCTAGTTGTTCTCTAGTGTAGCGATGGCCGTTGATGTTGTAGCATTGGCCCCAGACGGTGCAGAGCAGTTCCAGCTCTGGGCGGGTGTAGAGATGTTTGTTGTAAATGTAGAATGTGGCTGTACCGGCGTACACCTTCTTGAGGTCACCCTCCCAGTAGTCTGTGCCATCGATATTGTAGTAGCGTTCGAGATGTTCTTGCATGTTTGCTGGGGGTTGGATTTATGGAGGTGGGATGGCGTGGCTATTCATGTAAAGAAAAAGGATAAGATAGGATGCTGAATGTGACTAGAGCGGGGTGATTACTAAGCTATATGGAGGACGAGGATTTGTGTATTGTGATGCAAGCTTCTAAGAGATTTGTGATTGGGGAATGTTGTAGTTGTTGCGGGAAGGCTGGGCAGTTATTTCTATTTTCATTTGAGTATTTTCCATGCCTTAATGTATCCCGTAATGTCAGGTGGTCACAAAAGGCAAGACAGAACACATATACACTAGTTAGAAAAAGAACAAGGAAATATGCCTTTTTCTTAGCGTGGTATTGATAGCTCTATCTACTCTGTATAAAAAAAAAAGGCCCACCAGCTGCAAAAACTAGTGCAGCAGTACTCGAGTACTATTAAAGCACATGATAGCCATCACAGAAATCCAAATCTGCATTTTTATACACGACCTCCCCATAATCCCAGAGTAGGCCGCCGCCCCCAATATCACACTCACCCCGAAACCTGCCCAAGTTCGAGGGTCATAATCCTTTCGCATTCGGCTAAATCCTTCTCCTTCTCAGCTAGAAGCTTCCTCAATGTAGCCACCTCAGCCGCAACCTTTTTGTGTCTCTTCACGGCTTCGATCTTAGCCTGGAGGTTCGCAATAACTCTGCTCACCATCTCATCCTCTTCATCGTCATCCTGGCATTCTGATGCCCGGGGAGTATCCATACCGTCACCGTCAAGCGTAGAGGTCGTTTGTGTGGTTTCCGATTGAGCGTCTTCGTCTTCTGTAGTGGCGACGCCGTTCCAGCGATTTTCGATCGCGGACAAATGCTTGGAGATCTCGTTAACGTTGAGAGGACGGGGGGGAGGTGACTGCGATGGTCCCGGGCGTGTGGAGGACATTTTGTAATAAAGGTTTGTGATGTTTTGGAGTACGTATGTAGGTATGCGGTTGGACTGGCGGTGGTGGTGAATGAGTGAGCGCTGGAGCTTCAGTGAGCTATATCTGCAGCTGCTGGAACCTTGCGTGCTTACTGCGGGAGCTTGTCCTGGAAAGGATTAGTTGGTTTGGCCTTACCTCGAAAGCTCATTCATAGTTGAGCAGTTACCCGGCCGGAAGCCTTTAATTTACTACGCATGTGTAGCGCTAGTTAGTGATATGCGCTTAGTAATAGGGAAATACGTGTAAGCGATAGCAGAAACCTAGATGAATATAGATACATGTAGGTCCATGTAGATGATCTTGCTCTCATCATCATCACCATCATCACACAATAGACGTCTTTAAAAGGCTAGTTAAATCTAGTCCCGATAATCCAGCTAGAAGGAAGTTCAGCGGGTGCATGTAAATCGTAATATTTAATTTAAACAAATAGATCAGCCATGGTTACAAAATAGCAATAGAGTACATGATAAAGAGGCTCTTATCTATACTTGCTCCGATTCTAGCTGAATGATCCTCTCACACTCCTTTAGCTCCTCCTCCTTCTTGGCCAGACCTTTCCTCATAAGCGCTACCTCATTACACATTTTCCTATACCTCCTAACAGCCTCTAGCTTTGCCTCTAGCTTTGCCTCAAGGTTGTCCACAATCTTCTTTAGATGCCTATCACCTACAAGCTCAATATCCATAACTGGCTCTTTCTGTTTCTCTCCATCGCGTCCAGTCGACTCGGACTCGATGTAATCCGCAATTTCCTTTAACTTCTCCGCAGTAAATGAGGTTTTGCCTATACGATATTCCGGGTTTCCGGTTTTATGTAGCTGGTATATCGCATTTTGAATCTCTGACTTTGCAAAGTTGTTCCAGCCGAAGTGGCCCAAATTTATGCCGGTCTCCCATCTCGAAGCAAGGTTTGTAATTTCTTGTAGTGTGACTGCCCGATTGTCAAACAAAAAGTACCCAGGCTTATCGTAGACAGGGCACAGATTGTGCTCCCAGTATATTACCGAGTTGATGATGAAGTAGCGAGTCAATTTATAGGCAAGTTCTGGCATTTTTGGGTAGCAAAGTGGAGAAAGATACCAGGGTTGAATCACGATCGAAACTGTATCATGTGGTTAGTTAAACGCCAATCTAGTTGAATATATATTTGTCTATTATAAGATTACCCGGCCCTTCTTGTGCACCAGTAATTTTTTAGTGATCTTGTCTCGAACCCACACTACCAACCACCAATTACGCCCTCCGCATCATGAGAAAATCCCAGAAGCCGATGGCGCCGCCGTCGCGGAAACGGAAATCCGGAACAACCGAAGAACTCACATTCGACGCAACAGCACGACGAGAGTATCTCACCGGCTTCCACAAACGTTTGTTTCTCCAACATGCTAGATATCTTTCCTTCTTGTAATTGAAGATCTAACATACAGAAATTCGCAGGGAAGCTTCAACGGATCAAACTCGCCCAGGAGGAGGCCGCGCGCAGGGAAAAAGAAGAGAGAATCGTTGAGCGCAAAAAGGTATATATACCGGATTATTATTGGACATCACAATTAGCTCACCCATTTGCTAATTGAGATTTGATTCACGGTAGCTCCGGGACTCCCGAAAAGAGGAATTGGAATCGCACATCGCCGAACTACAATCCCTCTCCCGCAAAGCTGCTGCGCAAGCAAATGGCGATATAGATGGCGACAATGATTCTGACTCCTCTGGCGACGATACTTCCGATTCTGAGGAGGCGGAGGAGCTAGAAGAGCTGAATAAGCAGGAAGAGTATATCGACGAAGACAAGTTCACGACTGTGACGGTCGAGGCGATGGATATGGACCCTACAGAAGAAGTAGACAGCGAGACAGAAAGGGCGAATGAGAAGAAGAGGGAGGATGCAGAAAAAGAGAAAGAGAAGGCAAAGAAGAAAAAACCGAAGGAGAAAAAGAAGAAATTTAGGTATCTGACAAAGACGGAGAGGAAAGCGGATCGTGTAAAGGTTAGGACGAGGCTGGCAAAGAGAAGGGAAAAGTTTAAGGCAGCGGACGAAGCAAAGGGGTCGGGGACGAAAAGTAAAGGGAAGAAGAAGAGGTAGTCTGCCTGGTTTTATTCTTCCTTTTTCTTTTGTAAAATTTCTTTATTTCTCTTCCGGTGATAAAAGTACTCTGATCATGCACTTAATGCTTTACAAGGGGTCTTGCATTTTCATATTCTCTTTCTTTCTTTTTTTCGTTTTGTAGATTAGGCTATATGCAATATGGGTTGAAAATGAATATGAGAAATTCGGGTTTGAATTACATGTGGTGGCCCGGGGGGGGGGGGATCCAGACCAATGATCGAGAATACAGGATATTTCCTTAAAGAGCGTGGTTGTATTAGGTGGTAAAAGTTGCCCGAATCAAATCTGCACCGCCTCCAAAAGAGATAGAGAGGCCTGATGATCCACCTATACTCTCTTCTACTCTACATGTAGTTTATATATATACTCTGCACTAACGATACATGTATGTACATGTATGTAGTAGATTTACTTGTTAGTGCAACGCTAGATTACATGTACACATATATGTGGTTACGGTACTGTCGAATGATGTAAGCCACAATACATGTGTACATGTATATAATCAATGTGAACAGCATCGTGTCATCACATAATGAGGAGGGACATACGTAATACATGTACATACACGTATCCCTCAAATACATACATCCGTCTTAAATGACAACTTGCACCATCATCAACTATCACCATGGAAACTTCGCCAATCCTCAACAATTTACCAGACGACCTCATTCTCGAGATCTTTGACCATCTTTCCCTTCATTGGGTCAACAAAGTTATCCAAACAGGGGGGCACCGATTTGTCAGTCTCCTCCAGCCGTATCTCATTGCGCGCATCAGCGGCGGTTACGAGGGACTTGGTGTCCTTCTCTATGCCACCTCCTCCGGAGATAAACGTCTCACCTCCATCCTCCTGAAGAATTCTCAAAACATCATTGTCCAAGAAGAAATTGAGGACGATGAAAAAGAGACAATTGTCACATATAAAAGTCCTGGACACCCTACTTTCGACTTTTTGCTCGAAGACGAAGGGCTTAAATTCTATGACCAAGTTTCCGAAGCAACAGCATTGCATTGGGCAATTCGCAACAACGACTGCCGCACGACGCAAAGCATCCTTGAATCTTTCAAGTGCACTTGTGATACATACAGTAGATGTCTGTTCCATGCTGAGGGGACGCTCGACGAGGAAGCTCCTGCCGAATTTCAATTCCCCCCACCCCTCCTATATCCATGTATGATTGGAAATTTAAGAATGGTTCAATTGATCTTATCTTTCACCGGCTTTCCACGTCTCTTAGCCAACACAGTAATCACCGGAAAGGACGTCTTTACCGGCCGTACCGCGCTGCACCTTGCATGTATCAACGGCAACGACCAAGTCCTAAGGCTCCTCCTCAATAGTGGCGCCTCGGCCGGCCAAACGCAGATGACGGATGGTTCGGGAATGACACCAATCGATTATGCTGTGAAGTACAAGCACAGGGAGCTTATTCGCCGAATTATCTTGAATACCAGAAGCAGTTTTCATAACGGAGACCCACGCAACCGCACAGTACTTATGATCGCTGCAGCGCATTGTTTTAATAGTCTCGCGGAGGAGCAGATTGAAACATCTCTAGACGACCCCGAAGGAAATGACTCAACATTGATGACACCGCTACATTATGCAACAGCTGGAAGTAACGCAGCTGTTACGAAGATGCTGTTAAAGATGGGAGTCTTCGTTGACCCGAAGGATCATACTGGACGAACGCCACTCCATATTGCGGCACGCATAGGGAACGTAAAGGTTTTGCGACAGCTGTTAGCGCGTGGTGCGAGACAGAATGCGAAAGATAGGTACGGGATGATGCCGTTGCATTTGGCTTGCAGGAGTGGATCTGCAAAAATCGTGGAGATGTTGTTGCGGGAAGGCTCAGAGAAATATATCAACGTGGTAGACAAATTCAAGAGGACGCCGCTGCATATCTGTGCAAGACACAAGAGTAGCAGCGCAGCATGTGAGTTGTTGGTAAAGAAAGGAGCGGATTTGACAGCACTAGATGTCAATGGAAAGCTACCGAACTGGCCGATGGTGAAAAAGGATAAATGATTGGTTTTTAGAGTTTTAAGACTAAATTCTAAGTGGCATGAGACTAAACGTTTTAAAAACTTTATGCTATGGCATTATCTCACATCCATGCGTGGACTGCAAGTCAAATTAAAAACAAGACTGGGGATACGCTCCCCTAGTCTCGAGCCTTGTCTCCAGATATCCTGCTTTATCTGACGCGTCAGGTGGACGTAAAGGTGTCATAGGATACAATCTCTAAACAACGCCTAGATTTCTCGAAAATTATGATTGACTTAATCAAAGTCCACAAATTATCTAAGTTCAATGGTTTTAGTTAAAGATTCTTCCCCAAGAGTAGTACCACCCCTTCACCATGCACGCACAAGGCATTGTCGAAGATGTAATAGATCCTCAATGGAGATCGCTCCTATTAAATCTTTATTCGTCTTGTTTCTATTAATTATACCAAGGACTATACATCTGCAGCTGGATCAAGGGATATATTATTATAGTAGAATATAGAACACTCAAATAAAACAGAAATCAGTAAGACTCTCAAGACTTGGTACGTCATGAAATATCACTCGGGTAAATAGTTTTCATGGAATTGACAATGTCCTGGTATCAATATAGTACAGTCCGATTTGGATTTACCTGAAATATTAATCAGAATAATTGTGGATAAATATATAGTTCGTGGGTAGTAACTTCCCCTCATGAGATATCACTCGCATATATAGTCTTTCTGGGTATGTCGTGATTTTTTTTTTTTGGTTTAATTCATTAATTGTATTGGGTATGTCATGAAAAGCTGATGCTTATTATTGTTTGATCTGTGCCCTCCGTATTTTTGATATTTTCAGGTCGATCGAGATTCTTAGTAGAGAGATGCGCCTACATTGAAGATTTGGAGATCTTTCGTTTTTGAATTTTCTAAATTGGATATGAAGGTGCCGCAGCTGTCTTGATTTCTTTTAGATAAAATTAACATCTGGTTATTATGTTTGAACGCGCTACAGTCGACTCACTATAAATTTGTAATAGTATGGCCTCTGCTAGTTCTTTGAGCCGGGTGCAGTAATAATCAACCGTAGGCCGGAGCGCCTCTTCTCTTTTTCTCCGACCACAATATTTCGCTCCTGCTCCGAAATGCTAACGCTTAAAGTCCAATATCGGACTCTTGCAGATATCGGTAGTTGTCGCGGGGCGCGTCTATCATTGTGCGTCGAAACCTGTATTTCGAGGATGGCTCAGTGGCGGAGCAAAAGTGGAGCTTCTTTTTCTAAGACGAATTTTGAATCAACCTGGAGTCCACGGACCCAAAGAACATATACTTATGGGAAGGTCTTTGGATAGCGTATATAGCTGGAATCATGAATCATGAATATCTCGATCTCTATCTTTATCTCTCTAGGTGCCAAAATTTACCAATTGCCCCACAGGCTCTGTTTATGTAGATCTGAATAGGCACATGTAAGCATTGTACTGATATTTCGGTACTCGCACGTGACTCGTGTCTCAGCCCTAAACCTTGTCCTCTTGTCCTCGACAAGGGTCAAGGGGTATCCCAAACCTTAAATAACAAATCAGCCCAGAATTTTCGCTAACCGCTGAATAAAATACAATAGTGGACAGCGGCAAGAACACAGAAACGAGAATAATTTCGGTTCTTGAGGCAGAACTCATACGTCGGTAGGTTTCCCAATTGCTGAAACGTTGCCAAACACCGGCGCTATGGGTAAATATACAACGTCCTTTGAGATATTGGGGGCCTCTTCGAATTCCCTACCTATGACCACATCCATGCCAATGGACAATTGAGAGAGTGGGATCTGTGGGACTCTGGCGACGTTTCTGAGCGACCGTGGCGATTTCCACCACGAAATCAGCCCCTCTTTTCCACTCCCTCCGAAAGTTCGGATGACGATTTCGGAAGATTGCCTCCGCAGTGAGATGCAGAGGAACGGTTTCCTTTGTTTTGTTGACTGGGGTAAAGTCACAAGGGGATAATTCTACGAATGATACGAATGATAGTACATGTGGTTTCTCAAAGAGGACCGGGTGGGAAGTGTTGTTGGCAGGCCCAACGTGTGTGATTTATGTCGGGAAATGTTCTCGTAATACCCTGCATTTATCAAAATTGATATGTACCGATGAAATCGATGCTTGTGTACGGATATGATGTCCGACTTGAAGATACGGTTCACTCAAATTGATGCATTTCAAATGAGCATTTTAGCAAGAGAATATGCATTTTTAGCTGCTTGGTAGATATTGAGAAGTAGAATGGATGCCAGCACGCAGGAGCTTCTGCTTCTCAAAACTACTTGAGGAGGCATTACATGGAATGGTATGTAGCTACCAGTAGCCGCCAATAGCCCTTTTATCTCAATTTGTTTAATTAAAGAGTGTCTACAGGAACTTCCCCGCTCTATATTCCTTCTTTCCCTAAAAGAGACTTTATCTTTCTGCTTGTTGATGTTTGGTTGCATTTTCTAACTTGCCCCCCCCCCCCCCCAAAACTCAGATCAGTCATCACCTTTCTCTTCCATCCTCTAATCTCCTACTCCTCCTTCTGCTCTTCCTTTCCTTCTCCCATCCTCCTCCCCGTACTTTTGCCATCATTCCACCCCCTAATTCCTTATTCATCTAATCCTTAAGCTTATCCATCAGGTATCTTGCTGCTGTCTGTTGCCGAACCACGGATAACTGCTGGACCTGTGCTTGAATACATATTCCATCCACCAATCTATCATGTCCATGGGGCTCGTGCTCACCCCGCAAGCTCACCTCTCCCCACTGGAGGCGCTTCTCACGATCTATACACCAATTTTGGAATGCCTTGTGAATCATCTACATACGCCTTCAAAGATCGCCTTATCCCAGACTTCTAAGCATGTTCGGCAACTCTTGTACAGCTATCCACTGTTCTTCTCACATCTCGACTTTCGCCTCCCAGTTGTGGAGAACCTATCTTTCGACTCATATCGCTTAGGGACAGTCTACAACTTAGACCGGCTCCTTGCAACCTTGCCAATCGAGAATAGAATAACCTCCTTGACTCTCGATTGGACTGCTGTCACGGGATATTTTCTTTTCGGCAAGATCATGGACAGATGCCAAAATACATTAGAGCACCTTTCCGTGAGAGGATGCAGGAAGGTATCGATAAAGCATCACATAGTACCATACCTCGTTTACCAGGATTCTGTCGAGCCACTGTCTGTTTCTACCTCGACTTCTCCCAAGAGAGCCCTTAAGTCGCTTTACGTCTATAAAGCTCGTGGTGTACGTCGTAAGCCATTTCTTATCGACCGTAAGCCAGCGGACGGAGATGAACCGAGTAGGTACCTGACGACGTTGGCCGATAAGCTGGGAATATGGGTCGACTTGGGTTTGTGTCCAACCCCCAAACTGAGATGTCCGAGGCGAAGGGAAATTTTGAGGCGAGGAAAAGAAAAGTTCTGTGTACCTTTCGATAAGCGGTGGAGGGTCCTTATGGAACAAGGAGCGAACAATGCTGCGGCCCCGCATTTGACCCTACTATCGCCCCATGAGCACGCTCAGCGCCGACGATTTGAAGAAACTCAAGGCACAGGGATAGCATGTGACAATTGCGATGTAGCTATATTGGATCGCTGCGAGGCTTGTGTACAGCAGATGACTTGCTCAAATTGTGCAAAAGCTCTATGTCATCACTGCGCGTACGCTCGTCCGGCTAGCCCCTCGCCCTCATCGGTAGACTCGGATGAATCTGTTACCAATGCCTTAATCCAAACCGCTCAGAACACACAACCGTTCATTCCTATACCGGGAGCGGCAGCAGCTCACAATTTTCACAACAACAACAATGCTGCAACGGCGCCGATCCCAATACCAGGAGCGGCTGCGGCTAATTCGGAAACAAATCCCGTCATGCATCTCCTCCAGGCTTGTTGCGATTCGGCCACGGCAGCCAACCCTGCGGACATCCTGTGTTCGAGTTGTATGGGCTCTATTACCTGGGATATGTGCGATGGCTGTCAGAGGCAAATTTGTAAAAAGCATGAGTTAGACCGTTGCCGGAAGTGTGAAGGCGGTTGCAGGAGAATATTTTGTTTCTCAAACGATTCGACATCTCCTGTGCCCGGCTGTGGGGAATCAGTGACTGGGAGGGCTGGGATGAAGGATTGTCTTACTTGTGGCAAAGATGTGTGTGGTGATTGTCGGAGCCGTACACTCACGTCGTCTCCATCAATGACCAATGCTGCTTCCTCCGATGATGGTACAGAGACAGAAGAGCAGGAAGAAGAGATACCCCGTAAGACATCCTGCAATTGCAAAGCTTGCAAGCAAAATTTTTACTGCACAACTTGCTGGCCAAGTAAACCAACACCTTGCGAAAGGAGGCCAAAAGAGATTCTTAGTCAGAAAACAGTCGAGGGCGATACGGTGATATATTTGGTAACTTTTTACGATTCTGAGGAGCAGCAGCAAAAGAGATGGATGACGAAGCAGAGGATTCTGGAAGACTTCTTGAATACCGGGGGCCCAGAGTTGATCGCTGCATTTGAGGACTCTCTAATAATTTCAAAGCCTATGGACCTCCTGGTTAGCCCGCCACCACCAATGACCACACCGGAATCCTCGGTACATGGAGATGATCCGAAAGTTAGGGACGAAGAAGAGGACAACGAAAAGATACAAGTGGGGGAAAGTGAATGGATTATGGAAAGAGTTTTGGGCAAAAGGCATCATGACCCGAGTCCGCTGGGCCAGACTGGGCCAGGCTCCGTTGATTCATACTATTATCTGTGCAAATGGCTCGGAAGGGGGGATGAATGCACATGGGTTTCCAAGAGCTCATTCCGAGAAAAATCCAGAGAACGGATGATGATGGATAGATTCGACCGGAATGGCCCGGATAGAACTACAGGGGATGAGGAAGGGGAATCATCGAGAGAAGCAGAGCTTAGGACAGAGGGAGAAAATGGGGGGGAAGGATCATCAATGGCACTTGGGGGGCCTTTGATCTAGGATTCGAATATCAGGTTGCTATATTTCCGACCTTTGACAACGCAAAACAATCGTTGTTTTCAAGGCTGTTTATTTTTGCATGTATTATTTGGTTGGTTTCGAGTGTTTACCGCGTTTTCTGATAACTGGATTGGGATAGGAAAGGTTTAAACGTCATGATAAGGCGTGACGGGGTGTTTTTTTTCTCTTTTGGTTTCTCTGTTTACGAATTTGGTTATCTCCCGTGGGTACAATGTACTGCGGACCAGACTGACAGCGGCATAAAATTTGTTTTTTCCCTTCATTTTGGGAGTGGTTGGGACTTTTCGGCGATATCATACGGGTGTTATATTTCTCTCACTATTTTTATGTTTTCTCTTTTCATTTTCATTTTTCCTTTTCATATCTTTCGTTTGCTCTTTCGGTTCTCTTTTGAAAAGCCGAAGTGATTATATCTCGGTTTATAGCATCTCTTTTCTTTCTTCAATCATGATTCCCTGATCCGTAATTTCTCTTTTTTCATGACGGCGGACTTTGTTGACCGTCAAGCTTGGTGTTTTTTTTACTCTTGCATGATCATGAGATGCGTGTGAGTGTGCGCATACCTGTTTGTAGTAATTTCGAGGCGGAGGAAGGGGAGGGTGGGGTTGGAGGGAAGGAGGGCAGGGGGTTGAAGGGGAAGAAGCCCGGGGCTGTGTTGGTTTATTTACTTAGTTGTTTATCTATCTAAACTCCATTCTTTCTTTGCACGGCGCAAGGGGAGTCAAAGCGCACAACTATATCTCTAGAATGACGGCTCACTGCTTTCCATTTCAGATATTCATCCACGAACTATTACATCCCTTCGTCTGTATTCAGGACTTGTGGCGATTCGTGGCTCACCACACAAAATTCACAGACTAGCTGGAAGCGGCTGTCGGCGGTGCAGAATTGTCTCCACTCGTCACGTAAAAATCCTCAATCGAGTAGTGCTTTAAACAATCGTCGTTAGATTTTTTGGTCTATCACGACGCCGTTTCCACGCTAATAAGTTGTGATTCGCGGGAACAGACGAAGGGATGGGTGGGATACACGCCTTCTGTTTGTCATGGCTAGTGTTATATCTATATCTCATAGACCTAGGTCACTAATGGCCATTAAACAGCCATTCCAAATGATCACCCTGTCAATATACTTATAAAAAACAATTATCAGGCATCCATTGACCGGTATATAGCTGCGCCAAGGCCTCCAATTCTTATGTATGGGGGGTCTTTCTTGGCAAACTCCGAAAGCTGCATTCATTTAACTCCGCGAACAGCTGCAAGGCGACTGGCAGTCAGTCTGGATCCGTTGAGTAATAGGTAATTAACATTCAGAGTCAGACCGGGAGATCGATTGTAGTAAGCGCAGTAGTTGCGGGCGTTGTTTTTTGAACGAAGTAAGCGGTTTGCTTACTTCTGTTCAGCTACCTAAGTAGGCAGCCCATCCAGCACTTCCTCAGCACACATTAGAACTGCCTATAAGCGAGATGTACGATTCAGAACAAGATACCTGGCTTTGATGAATGTTTTATGGGTGAAATAAACATTGGTTGTGGTAGACGGTGGGGGGTGGTAGTGCGGCGTGGAGGCGGGTTGGGCGGTCTATGCTTGCCGCCTTATGCCGCCTTATGCCGCCGTGCCCGCAACCCACCCGCCTGCCAGGAAGAGATTCTGTGTTATTTGCGTAGGGCGACGCTTGGTATAGAGTTTTAACCATCCCTTAGCACTCCCGGCAGTCCTAAAGATACATGTATGGATGAAGGGGTAAATCTGCTACACCTTAAGGGTTAGGGTTAGAATAGGTGTATTGCTGACAAAGTACGACCGTCTTGGCATTGACACGACCAACAACCACATGCAGTGTGCATTCACGACTCATCTCACCAACATTGGCATCAGCTGAGTAGTTAAATAATCCAGTGTGCCAAATACAGTCTTTCTTGATCTCACGGCATCTCAGAGGTAGTTTACCGGCAAATGCGATCGTATTGTACCCCCGAGTGATAGTGTATGAACAAGATTTATTTCCACGAATTACTCCAAAACACTCTAGAGAGGAGGAAACTAGCTACATGTACGCAACAAAAAAGACACCCAAAAAGAGAATAGAAATTAAATATAATCAACCAAGGCGTGTTGGGGCTAGTCCGCGCCCAATTTCTTTTCTTTTCGACCGAGAGTTTATGTTTGATATTGGAGGTGAAATGCGGGATCGGAAGTTCTGAGCAGGCGGGATTGAGGGGTGTATGTTGGAGCGTTTTGGTCTGTGCTGGTTGTTTGCATTTGGGTCAGCATGTAGTACATTCATGGTATGTGAGGTCTATTCTCTGGGTTTGCTTACCTGACTAACGGCAACATGGGCTTCGACGGACTCTTCCCAGATACTCTCGGAGCCGTGTGTAATAACACACTCGCCGGATTCTGGTAGACCGACAGAAAGATGTCCGAGGACGAGGCTGTATCACCATCACTACTATCGTCGGCGTCGGATTGTACTGACATTCCAGATTTCTCTTCGGAGGTACTCGCTCGAGGCTTTCGTGGGCTGTAGTTCGCCGTATTCCTATACGTGGTGAGTCGGAGTCTCTCTGGGCTGCCGCATTTTCCTCTCTCTTTCTTTTTCGTGTCTTTGTCTCCTTCGTCGCTTGCAGCCGATAATTCATCACGCTCCGGCTCATCTTCCGAATTCTCATCTGATTCGGAGGCCTCTCCTGGCTTCTCTTGCACAGTACCTACCTCCCCGCTCCCGTCTTCACTGTCGTCCTCACCCGCTTCTCCTTCTTCATCATCCCCCTCATCGCCTGACTCTTCATCTTCTTCATCTTCATCTTCATCTTCTTCATCTTCATCTTCATCTTCTTCATCTTCATCTTCATCTTCTTCATCTTCATCTTCATCTCCATCTTCATCTTTTTCACCTCCTTCACCTCCTTCACCTTCACCTTCATCCTCTACACCCTCTACACTACTATCGTCGACATCGGTCTCTTCTTGTTCTAGATCTTGACTACTCTGGGACTCATCATCCTCAGCCCCACTTTTGTCTTGACTCTGATCTCCGTCGTGATCATCACTATCTTCTTCTTCTTCTACTGCTCCTTGTGGCTTTGTTACTAACAAGTTTGCGGGTTCAACGCTTTCCCCAGAGTGCCATTTACGCCGTTTACCGGGTCTTCCAACTCCATGTGGTGATACATAACGTTTCATCTTAGACCTTGTAACGAAAGCTTTAAGCCTGATATTGTCCGCTTCTAGTGTTCCACTGGGCACGGGGGCAATAGCGAAGTGTAATAATGGATTCATGTCTGTATGCAACCTCCTCCTCTTGGCGGCATAATAGCTTGCCCCCTCGTACACAATGATTCCATGCTTTCTCATAGCTGGAGCGGGAGGGGCAGGAGGAGGAGGGGGAGGAGCAGAGTCAGCAGGAGGAGGAGGAGGGGGAGGAGGAGGGGGAGGAGGGGGAGGAGGAGGAGGGGGGGGGGGAAGAGGAGGAGCTATCTGAGCTAGCCTTAAGGGTATCGATGCAGCCTCCATCGCCGCGATAGCTGCGGGCGTGAGGTTAGCTGCTGCTGCCCACGCGGCTAGTACTGCTGGGGCTGGTGCGAGAGGCCCTGCTCTCGCACCTATGGCAGCAACTAAGGCAGCGTTTAGCGTGATTGCTTGTGCTTGTCTCCCTAATATAGACAAGGATGTCAACATCCTAGTGATGTGATTATGGTTGATATTGGTAGGATTCAACCAGCTCATGAACCCGGGAGCTCTAGCAGCAACTCCTTTGGCAATAAACGCTTTGGCCGGGTTGGTGTGAATGTGAGTGATTGCCCCTTGCGGAACAGAGAAGCCTAGGTGCCTCATGAAGTAGTTTACGCCCATATTATATTTCTGGTAAGGCTGGTTTCCACCAGCGAATGCTGCGAGTGTTACTGGGGTTATCATTGGCGCTGGTGCGTAATCTGTATTGTCGTACGTCGGAAACATGAAAGATACCCAAGCACCAGGAGGCGCGTCCAATACCACGCGGGAGGTCACTTTCCTCATTCCTGAGGAAAAGCGTGCTCCACCCCCCGGATTTATAGGATGTGCTAATCTGCCACACAAGAATTCAATAATCGGGCATGGATCTGGGTTAGGTACTGCTGCTCTTTCTGCTGCCTTCCTGGCTATTTCATCCGCAATGGCCTTGGCTGCCTTCGCCTGTGCGTCCAGTTTGAGGGCTCTCCTTGCCCTCTTTCGTGCCCTACTTTTTGCCCTGTTTTCCTGCCTTGCTTTCGTGCTTGCCTTTCTATCTTTTGCTTTTGCATCTGCCTTCGCCTTCTCCTTTGCAGCATTTGCAGCCGCCCGGGCAGTTTCTTTGGCTGTTCTATCAGCTAATCTGGCTGCCCTTCTTTGTGCTCTTTCGAGCCTGGCCGCCCTCCTTGCTACTCTTGCTGCCTTCTCCGCATCTGTCATAGCATCCTCTTTGGAGGTTTTACCTTCCTTCTCCGCAGCTACAGCTGCTGCTACCGCCGCCAATATTCCCCTATATTCCGCTTCGGCGGCTGCAATCTGCGTAGCAAAGACTAGAAGCGCTGCATCATTTGCCGCTATAGTCGCTGTGATGGCGGCAACCGCCGCAGCACCTCTTGCGTTAGAGGCTGCTAGATTGGCCGCCTGCTGCATTTGTGCTGCATTAAGACCCGTGGACCCTTCAACAACGTCTAATGCCGCCCTTTTAGCTGCTCGTTCTACTGCCTCTGCACCGAGGTTGTTGAGATTGGCCTGGTTTGCCGCTCTGGTCGCTTGCAAAGCGGCCTGCTGGGCGACAATTCCGGCACGTCGTGCCCTGGAGGCGCGGGCGGTGCCTTTGAGGATATCGGACCTCTTGAGGAGCAACTCGTCATCATCGTCTTCATCTTCGCTGAATTCGCTAAGTTGGTCGTCGTCTTCCTCTTCCTCTTCGTCTTCCTCGGCATCATCGGCATCATCGGCGTCATCGTCTTGAGGTACGTCGTCATCGTCTGGATTGTCGTCTTCATCTTCAGGATCACTGTCGTCTGAGGCGGGCTCAGGGGATGACGACCGATCTTCCTCTGCTTCCTTCTCCTTCTCCGCTGGCACATCCTCTGGCAGATCATCTGGGTCATCATCTGGGTCATCCTCTGGGTCATCCCCCTGGGGTCCTTGATCATCCTTCGTGGTACCATCATGCGCACGATAAGGGCGGTGGGGAATAGCACGGGGGATTGGAAGTGGTGGCGTGGCGGCCAAAACCACAGCGGCGTTAGCAACGAAGCAAGGGGGTAGTGGCACCGGAGGCCAGCCCGCGCGTAGGTCGGGACAACCTATCCCGTGTATGGTGAATGGGACAGTGCTGTTTGCGGCTAGTCTCCATCTGTGGAACCACTTGACCTGCTCAGAGACTGCTATCAGAGTTGCCTTTGCGGGGTATGCGCTTCGTAGTTTGCCCAAGTACTGGTTCATTTCAAGTGAGATCCATCCTATGAAGTCTGCGGGCAGAGGGACTCGATTGCACCTTGCCCTGTGCTCTTCAAGTGTCTTTGTGGGATTGCATGGGAGTTAGTAGTTCGTCTAATTGAATAAAGAAGGAGAGGGGAGGGCTAAGGTGAAGATAAAAATGTTATGGAAGGATTTTGCGTTACCTCTGCCGCGGGACGCTCCTCACCATCAACTTGGTACGGCCTCCTGCGGAGCCTTCTGCGGCATGAGGGGCAGAACACATGACGTTGTGCTCTTGCATACTCTTGTGCTTGAGAGTTGGTCAGTTCGGTGTTGTAGGGATACCTTATAACCGTACGAACGGCATCTACCAAGAGATTTCGGGGGGTTTGGTTCTATCCCAGTCATTAGTAAGAGTCTTAATTGTGGGGGAGGACGTATATAGAAATTCGTACATAAATGAGTTCGAGAGCATAAGTGTCGTCGCCCATCGCATCCATTTGCGCATACAGATGATTCAAATCAGCCCTACTCCTCCTCGGCAGAGTCGCAAAGCTCCGTCCATCGAGTGGATTGGAATTACCCCACTGCGCCAGATGGTTGTAGTCCGCCCGCCGCCTCTGGTACGGGCATCGTATCCTGTGGTTCCTGTGCTGCAGATCTATAGCGGCCGCAAGGTTGGGGAGTTGCGACCGCCGTTCAGCACCCGTGAGCCAGACTTTTCTCTGTGGTTGTTATAATTAGTTGGGATTTCTTTTTTTCTTTTTTTTTGCAGGGTATTGTTTGGGTCAATGATACGCACCATGCCGACTTCAGTAAACTCTATACCGCAGTGCTGACAATGCGTCCGTTCGTCGATATAGACCCATCTCCTCATTGCATGGTCGTCGTATTCCAAATCTGTTTCAGTGCCATTGTGTCAGGGAAAAAATGGGAATCGTTTTTAAAGCCAGAGAGCTTGAGGGCGGAGAAAGAAAGAAGGGAAAAAAAAAAAAGGGATTTGAAACACGAATGCATACCCAATGCTCCGGGTCCGTGTACCATCTCGTCGGCGCGTGGATACGGTTCTTCGTCGATTTCGCGGGCAAGATCGGCTAATAGATGGGCTTTTTTCTCCTAGAGTGTTGGTTTAGTATTTTGGGCTTTTTCACTTGAGGAATCAACGGAATGCAATGTGCTTTTGAGCGCTGGGGGAGAAAATGGTAATGGGGGATCGTGCAGTGGGGTTGGGTCAACATGTAACGCGTATAATCAAACCAGCAACAAAGTAATAATAGGAATATTAGGACACAAAGATTTTGGTTGGGTTTATTTAATTCATTTCAAATTGGGGGGGAGGGTGTTTGCACTACTCTCAAAACCCTCTACCAGACGCAGACGCAGACGCAGACGCACACGCACAGGTGCAATGAGTGAAGAGACAAGAAAAAGGAAAAGTACCCACATCATAAGCCAGATGACCAATTTGAAGTTGGCAGTAAGGGCAGGTAGTCATCTGCAGCCCGTGGTTAATCTCAACAGTGAACGAGATGCTATCAATCATGTCCGCGAAAGCGTGAGCCCGCCCCTCCTCCCGCTCTATCCTCGCCAGATTCAGTCTATCCTCGTCACTGATTGGCGGAGGGCTCCCTTCATCATCCGGGTCATCATCATCCGTCATATCATCATCCGACGCTAGATCCCTCTCCCTCTGCGCCTTCAGCTGTGCCTGCCGGCGCCTCTCCGCCTCCGCCGCCGCCTCCGCCCTCTCCGCCGCCGCCTTCGCATCCGCCGCCAACCTTTCCGCCGCCGCCTTCGCATCCGCCGCCAACCTTTCCGCCGCCAACCTTGCCGCCGCGGCCCTCTCCGCCGCAGTCCGAGACTGGTCATCGCGCCGTTGCTCCGCGGCCTCCTTCGCCGCCCTCTCCGCTGCCTCCCGCGCAGCCTCCAGCCCCTCCTTCCTCTGCTTCCTCTCCTGCGCCAGCGCTATCAGCCTCATCTCCTCGATATCCGCCGCGCGCCGCTTCCTCGTGTACTCCGCCAGCCTTGCCGCGCGCCGCGCTGCCATCGCTGCTGAAGCTTCTGGCGTTAGGTCTCCTGGATCTGACTCGGACGACGACATGTTGTGCTCATACGGCGGGTCCTTCTCCATGTTCTGCTTGGCTTCGTCCCTCTCCTTTGCCTCAAGGCCCAGGGCCTCGCGCCTCGCCTGCGCGTCCCTTGTGGCCTGCTGCTGCAACATCAGGAGGTCGTAGATGTCGGACTGGTTGGTCATCTTGTGGTCCATCTCGAACTTTTGCCGCGCGCGCAGCGCAACCATTGCGGCGGCCTCGGCGGCGATTTCTTCGGCTGTGGGCGGCACGGGTGGGGGGAGGTCGGCGAATTCGTCGGGGGGCTCGGGGGGCGCTTTGAATTCGGGGCGGCGGGGCGGGGAGCGCCGCGGGGGTAGTGGGGGTGGCGGCGTGGGCATGGCGGTGAGTGGGGGCGCGGTCTCGAACGGGAGACCGGACCGTGGGGTGTCGGTGATGAAGCCTAGTCCCGTCATGGTGGAAATGGAATGGACTGGTTTGTGTTGAGGTTTTTTTTTTTTGTATGGATATTTCCAGGAAGCCCTCTTTTTTTTTCTCTTCCTTTTCTCCTCAGGAATGAAGTTGAGGGGGCCGATATCGTCGTGCTGGTCCTGGGAGGGTGAGAGGGAGAGAAAGAGGAAAAAATAAACCAGTTCATCTGCAATCCTAGGGAACCCTTGGGTCTTTGAAGTATATGGGTTCTCGATGGATGGGGGGTGGTGTAGACATATTCTTTGTTCTCCAACAATGCCGCTGCAGGTGGAAAGTTTATCTGCGCAAACTGACCAATCAGTCGGTGGCATTGCAACTAGTCAGGGATGAAGCTCACTTGTTTATTATATGCCTCTTTGTTTGATTGGGCAGACATTTTCATTGTTTTGGCTTTCGGTAACAATGAGTGGGTGAGTTCGACCTCAGTGTTGGTCCCAACGTCCGCCAGCTACTTATGACGGCTCTGCTGCATGCACACACATATAAACACGGGTTTGTTTGGTCAATTGGATTGTTTGTTGCGGTCTACACCCCATGGTGATATATATGTGGTGTAGTCCTGTACGTAGCTTGTCAAGCTCGCAACAAAGCTCGGAGGTTCAAACCCCTGAGGTCCATCAGTACCGGCATTGTAGCTTGTAATGCTGTGATCGACGGCATGGAGTACTGAAAATCGCAGCCTCTATGTAGTAGGTACATGGTTTCGGCGTGATCGTTTGTGCGGTGCAGAATATTAAACGGCCAGATTGATGTCAACCGGCTCTGAGTGTCCATCAGCATGCGCATTGTATTTGTCTCCTCCAGGAGTGGATAAGTATCCCACATCACAACCTGACCGCACACCCCCGACACCACCAGCGCCTGTAGTCATCTAGGTACAACGGCCAGCTCTACTCTGAACTGCACCTGTTGATTCTGACGCTCGTCCACGGGCGTGTACGTATAGTCAGCCAGTTGAGCGAAAGTGTCCAATGTCTCTCTTCATAGATCCATCATAGATGAAGTCCCGGGAGCTCGAGCTCGATAGCGATAGCGCCGTTCGACCAGGATGTACATGTAAGCACGGGAGTTACCGGGATAAAAAAACGGCTCGGGAAAAAAATAAGAAAAAAGAAGAAAAAAAAGATCGGATGGGAGGGATCGATGAATAAGCGATCTTCAAACGGCGGTCCTCGCAAGCATATCAACACACACTCTGAGATTCTCTCTCCACCAGAAATCAATTACAACTTCTTTTATACCTTCACCTCCTCCGCCAGATTATATCTTCACCATGGGCTGGTTCTGGGCCGATCCCGTTGAACCCACCGCCAGTGCTCCCGCACCCCGCCGAGGCCCTCCTCCAAACCACCCCACCAGTGGCAAACCTCCCGTAAGAACCCCCCCTCCACCAGCTCCCCTCCCTCAGTGACAACAGCTAAACCCTCTAGGCATCATGCCCCATGCATAAGCCCGAGGACGCCGCCGCCGCCGCCGCTGCACCTCCCAAGGACTCCGCCTGCCCCTACGTCCCCCCCGGGAGCGAAGAGAAAGAGCCCTCCGACTCGGGCATGAACCCGCTCAACTTCATGTTCTCCAACCTCCCGCAGACGCGCGCGCCCGGGCAGAAGCTCGTGCTGCCGACGGAGCGCGAAGTGTCGTCGATCCCTCGCGGCGCCGACAAGGGCGAGGGCAACTGGGAGTACCCGTCGCCGCAGCAGATGTACAACGCCATGAAGCGCAAGGGCAATGACCACATCCCCGAGGACGCGGTCGAGAGCATGGTGGCCGTGCACAACTTTCTCAACGAGGGCGCGTGGGGCGAGATTGTCGAGTGGGAGCGGCGGTTTGGCGGTGGCGTTATTAATGCGCTAAGGGAGAAGCAGGCGGAGGATGCCGCGGCGGAGGCGCAGGCGCAGGCGGAGAGGGAGGGCCAGGAGGCGTGGCCGAGGCTATTGAGGTTCCAGGGGAGGAGTAAGGAGTTGACGCCAAAGGCGAGGATCTTGCAGATGCTGGGGAGGGTGTATCCCGAGAAATACGGGTAGGTTTTCTTTCTCCTTTTTACCTGTGGGGTGGGCCGTGTGCTGATGATAAGAAACAAGACCCCCGCCGTTTGACAGACACGACTGGTACGTCCTCCGTGAAGACGGCCAGGAGGTACGCTACGTCATCGACTACTACTCTGGCGAGCCCGAGCCCACCGGCGAGCCCGTCTTCTACCTCGACGTCCGCCCAGCCATCGACAGGCCCTCCGCCATCGCCGAGCGCGCCATCAAGTGGGGCGGCAACGTGTGGGAGAAGGCGAGCGGCGCGGACGTGCGACGGGCCGCGGCAGAGGAGGCGAAGAGTAGGAGGTACTAAAAGCTAATCACCAAAAAACAAAACCAACTATCCCCCCTATTATTCTTCTTTTTAATCTTTCCCGGCCGCGGGTAGCGTAGTGTGAGGTTTTTTCTTTCTTTCTTTTTTTGGCGGTTGGTAACAAACAGTAAGAGAGAGGGAGAGAGAGAGCAAAAAAAAAAAAAGTTTCCTGGTTCATGAATTCCGATGAAGCAATGTTTTTTCTTCTTTTTAAACACTTTACTTTTCTTGTATAAATATATCTTTTTTTCTTTAACGGCTCTGGTTAGTAGGGGTTTTTCTTCTTCTCTTCGTGTTTGTGTGTAAATGTGGGGGGGGTGGGGGCGGGGGTGAGGGTGTGTAGGTAGGAATCTCAACTCGTTATTTTACGTGTTTACTGCGAACATTGTTTGTTCCACTATGAATCACGTAATATCACTCGATCTGTATTTGTAGACAAAACGATCATTTCTGTTTTTGCGCTCCCAAAAAGAGGGTAACCAAACTCAACGTAAGTGGCGCTCTAGGCGTGACAGGGGGAGGGGGGGGGGTATTAAATTCGGACCAAAGTATATGTGCTTCTATATAGGGCTATATGATGGAAGAGCTCTGTGAGGAAGTGCTTGTGTATCATTATTGTGAAATCGAGGATATCCAGTACCAGGCAAGGCAGCTTAATTTATATTTAGCCGAAAGAAAAATACGCCATATATATAAAGTGTATGTATATACGTAGCGCGCGCAGGAGTTGAAATATAGCTCATGAGCGGGAAACATTCCTGTGACATGGTACTGACCGCACTGGCGTGCCGTCGCGAACCCCTATCGTTATCGATATCTACCACAGCAAATAGGCACCAACTAACTACAGGTCGGAAATATTTTCCTTCTAGGACCACCTCCACCGTTGCTTCCTTCCCTTTCGTTCTTTCTTGATCAATTAAGCCCGCGGCCCGGTATGCATACATCTAGTCGCGTCGATCAGCCACACGAATACAACATCCCGTACGCGTATAGCCTGATCGATCCAACTAATTCTAGTCTCGACTAGATATTAAGAAGCCGAAAGGTTAGGCATCAGGGGTCTCATTCCAGCATCTCCTGCAAGAATCCCATGGACCGGGAGTCACTGGCAAAAGTAAATGATTCCAATCACAGTATATCACTCGTCAGTACGATCTGCAGAAAAATGCTTTCATAAATATGTAGCTTGAGGTCACCGGACTTTTTATTCTTTTCACTATCACCTCTCGACAGGGCCCCGGTTCCGCTCATGCCGCACTCCCGACCGCTCGTGCGCTCTTCTATATCCCACCTACATACATGTAGCAAGCCAATAGCTAAAAACTCTCACGGTGAGGAGGCCAGTCATTTAGTCAAGACCTGTGGTTCCATCTAAGTGTATGATCGGGTGATCTGGTGAGCAGGCGTAGAACCCCAGCGCAGGAATGCTTAATCAAGGCTTGCAGTGTAGAACCAATCAAATATGAGAACCTAGTAGTAATGCTTCCTTGGTTGAAGCCTTGTGCAATATTATACTGCTACGGAGGCGCTGTGTATCCACTCGTCACATCTGAACAGATGGCATATGAAGCAAGGCCAAAGCCAGCTCCGTACCGTCCCTATCTGAGCGACTTGATTCACCGCACTACCCACCGTTATCAACCCAGAGACCATGTTCGAGCCTGTGCACCCAAGCCAGAGCATCAGCTAGCCAAATCTTTCGCCTTCCAGATTATCAGCTTGGCAACGGCTGGTCATCCTTAACCTTCTCGTACGCTAGCGATCGTAAACCCAGGCCGCGGGCTTTCCCCTGCTTTGGAAGCAGAGCATACGCAATTCTCCTGAAACAGATGGGGCAGGCCAAGCAAATGGCTTCGGTAAACCGGAGATATTCTTATCCTGTAGCTACAAGTGAGACGCATGTATATTCAGCTGTGAGTGGTAAAATTATTCATGTAGGTATATGGGAGGGGTCTATTGGCCAAACCAGCCATATTACAAACCCTGTTTCTAAATAATTTTACCTCTGCTTATGTGGAGTAGATAAAATGTCAATCCCTGGCAGATCTCTGTCTTGGGCAGGGGTGTCGCGTGTATTGTATGGGACGAAGCCTGGGTCCGATAGATGTGCTTCAGACTTGGATAGAGTGCGGAGGGCGAGCTAACTGCCGGTAAATATATCTGTGGCATACAAGCTAGGGGAGAACCAAAGAATCCATTGTGACGGGAGAGTGGTGGCAAGCCGGCGATGTATATAGGTTCATCCTGGTCTTCAGGTAAAGTATACATGTAGCCTAAAGGACCTGAACGGAGCTTGCCACTGAGACACCCCTACCCTGTCAGGAACCACACGAGCAGAGTGGGTCTGGGGTGCTATATTTGTGTAACAACGGTGCTCCTGTTCTCTTTGGATACTTGTCAGTTCTTACACTCGGAAGCTTTGCATGTAGTTATTTAGAAGCTGGATCTATCGAAGCGCCTACCTATATGTTTGCTCATGGTATGTCTCACCTCCCGTCGCCACCAAGGAAGATAGCTGCATGCATAGAGAGTATTTATGTTGATACTGTAGTATCTGTGGAATACTCTACGCATGGAAAGGAAGCAAGCTCTCCAAGCGAAACACTGCAGCTGTGCGTTGACGTGCATCAAACCCGGCCAGATCCCGGTCCCCCGTCAACTGCTAAAACATCAACCGAAACTGTAATGAAACCGCACGTTACCAGGATTATCTACCGCTCTTCCATATTTAATATAATGTACGTGTAAGTGGGGAGAGATAGAGAAATGGAAAAATGCAATACAAATACCTCTTCTATCCGCACGCACGTGGAAATGTGTGGGGACGTTAATGATGCTGCTGGCCATGCTGAATGCATACTATATTATTCACCTCGTCATTCTTTTACAGCTGCTGATCGCTTGCGGTTGCAATGGGGAGAGGTTGTTTGTGGTGATGGTGGGGAGGGAGGGGAACGACCTGAAGTTGAGGTTTAGTCCGGATCAGGTGTTTGCGGATGTGGGTGATAGGGTTCAGTTCCAGTTCTATCCGTTGGTATGTTGGCTTATTCTTTTTTTGGAACTTTCCCTTTTGACTGCTGTATGTATAATGGTGGGATTTATGCTGATGACAGATGAATGCGTAGAATCACTCGGCGGTACAGGCGGACTTTAATAACCCATGCATACCAATCAATAATTCAACTGGAAAGGGCTTCTTCTCTGGTTTTCATCCCCTTCCTCTCGATACAGAGATAGTTGAGTACTCCTATATATACTTATTCGTTAGCACTTATTAGCTATTTTTTCTAACATCAGTAACACATTTAGTTAGCTACATTTACCATCAACATTACCAGCCCTGATCCCATATTTTTCTACTGTTCGCAAGGCCGCCACTGCCAGCAAGGTTTTGTTGGCGCTATCAACCCGTAAGTTTCACTTAATTCCTTAAAATAACTCTGCCCTAACGCCCCCAAGAACTGCCGAGAAATCACTTGAAAAATTCCGCGATGCAGCCTCAAAAGCGCCCGAGAGCCTCTCGCCGGGCGAGGCCTCTTCTCTCCGTACCGAAACCACCCCTCCACAGCGAGGCTTCCCCACCGGCTTCAACTTCACAAATGCCGACAACGACAAAACCATCACGAACGTTGGCGCCATCGTTGGTGGGGTCCTTGGTGGCGTGGCGGTCTTTGTTATTCTGGTCACGTTTGGGGTGTTTTTGGTTGCGAGAAGGAGAAATGGAAGCGGACCCCCGGCGGCGAAGGTTAAATATAAAATTAGTAAGCCCGAGATAGTGCAGAATAATGTCAAAGGGAGTTATGGTAAGCTTACTTTCTGAGTTGTTTAGCTTGGTTCTCGTCGGCCTAGGGCTGTAAGGTAGAATTGAATTAACCTGGTCTGTATAGGATCGGTGGATGTATAAAAGGATCGACTGCTGTATTTAAGGATGGGTTGTATACTATATCTTTATGAAGATAGATCTATATTTCGTACTAATTTCAACTGGTTTGAGGAATTGGGTTTGTATATTTAACAAAGTTTTTTCATAGAGTGCCTTGTAACATATTAAGAAGTCGGGTTTTCCCTCGTACCTAGGAGTTCACAGCTGTGCGCTCATGACTAAAAGTGATTCTCTTGTTTTCTTCGTTCCAGCCAGTTATACTTTCTTTATTCTGTTGATTAATTAGTGGAGGAAGACAAAGAGTCCGGTCTACTTAAGTAGTCATAGTGTGACGAATTATATCAAAGACAAAGTTTGTGCCAAGGAGAGACATGATAATACTCCATCTAGACATAAATAACTATGCATGGTCTTCTGTAGGTTTCTCAGAAATAAACGTCCCGTAATAGGTTAGGTAAGACATTGCTCCCAGGCTCGCGCCTATAATTTCAATCATCTACATGTAGCCCTATTTGAATCGAGTGATTATTCATGAGTTATATATCGCGTCATGCATGATCACTCGATTTAGTGTATTGTGACAGCTAGCAACGAGGCCTTAATGTAAAAAAGTACTTACATACATGTAAAATATATGTATGAACTTATCTACCTATACAGTTGCAGATTATATTATCGGGAAAGAGAATGTGTCGAGATGGCAAAGTACACGGTTTCGTTGTCAGTTCAGATATGCAGAGTAAAGCTGGTTTACTTGTTGAAAATGAACGTGATTCTTTCCTATACGGTAGGTATTTTAGAGCTATCCCTGAATGGACTGTACTTTTTACTAGGTTACTATTATCTGTACTATTTCCTTGGCTCGTAGTATTTAAGGGACCGAATCCGGCACCCGGAATAAATCAAGTAACTCTACGCCCAATCGTACAGCAACCGCCGTAGATACTTATCACGTGACTCTATGGATAAAGGTAACCAAACACTGAAATATCTCTAGATTCGTTACGGTTTATTTTCCACCTCTTACCTAGTGGTTCCAGGTATTATATAGACTCGAGTATGTTCGGTAAAATACTTTGCAAACCCTAACCTATCATGTCCGGTACCTATAGGTATAACTTGAATCAGCTCACCTGGATACATCATGTATCTATACACGTAGCTACATGTATGGTACATGTATTGTACTACATGCACTAAAATTGTTTTTACCCCTCTCCTTTTATCTCGCTAGGGACGACCAAGGGCCAGCTACACATCCATCTCAAATATAAGAAACGAAACACTATATAATAATTAGACTATCCCCTGGATGTATGAGACAGTGGGAAAATCTCTCTCATGCATTAGCGTGGCCTATCGAAGAAATGATTTACTGAAGTAAGGCAGCGAACTGCGAACTTTATGGCACCGTTAAGTATTCCCAAGACCGACAAAGGCAGCAAGCTACTTACCCAGACGTTTTCTCACCCAAATTCACGGTCACATGACGTTCATGCATTAGAGAGATTTTCCCACTGTCTCATACATCCAGGGGATACGAACTGGTACTAATTAACCACCATGTCCAGCTGTCAGTGAACAAACCCTAAATTTGCATTGCATGTGCCACCATTCGCTGCAGGTACATATAGGATTACATGAATATATTAATAATATATAATAAACCCATAAATTATATTCGATCCTGTCGGTACTGATGGGATAGGGTATTAGTCCGCGCCATCGTCGTTTCTACCTTCGATGAACTGCATTGATATAGAGCACTCCACGTATATGTACTCCTCAATCTAATCAAAATGCGTGCACATTTATAATTAAGCGGCAGTCATGAGTAAATGAGCGAATGAGATCGTCATGATTTGATGTAGGAGATATGTTTCCGGTGGCGGGAGAAAATGAGGAGAAGGAAGGGGGCAAAGGTAATTAGGTAGAAGGTGTGGAGAGAAGGTGTGCTGTAACACTCATGTTCCCCACGTTAGCACCGACCATGTAGAGTAAATTAATTCGGCTTGGGTTTCCGGTATTCCCTGTTGCTGTGCTTAGTCAATTTTGTACTCGCTGGGCGGGGAGGACAATTGATCCCTGACCCTAACATTGGATCTAGATGTAGACGCTCGTGAAATATCAATGCAGGTACCATATGTGATATTACACAGTACAGCTATAAGCTATAGGAAAATTAGCTTAAGGTTGAGGATTATGTTCGGAAATCAGATCTCCGCAATGGAATAATTATGTCGCTGAGGGCAGAAATTTTGATTAGTACATGTTTTCAGCGAATATATAACTTCTGAACATATATCTAGCGGAATATCGAGATTAGTTCTGCGCAGATGAAACGTTAACCTTTGTAGTGTTATGAATTGAGTCATTAAATATCACTCGGTACGTGGCAGTAACAACCTCAAAAAGGGCTAGTGAGTAAATCATGCAGCCCAGCCACACCGCAAATACATGTAGTACACCGGTGGAATATGGTGTTTTATCTCACTACATGTATGGTGGGCCTGGGTACATGTATACTATGAGGTCAATTTCGCGATAGGACTAGCTACAGTGCCACCAATATTTGCGAGATCTAGGGGGCCCGGGGCGCAGCACCTGCCAATCACAGGAACATAAAGTACAGCTGCGGCGTGAAACCTGTATATATTGTAGGGGCCAAGATCCACGTGTTTAAAAGACTTAAGATATAAGAGGTGGTTTGATGAAATGACCTAATGTAGCTAGACTAGTTCCGTGCCTACGGAACTTCTGACCGTTGAAGAAATATATGGCTTCAATAGGGTGCATGCATGTAGCACAACGTTCCTTATGGTATCAGTTCACGTATACATTAACTAGCGCTAAGAAGGTGAGGCTTGCTTTCTAAGTATTGTACAGCACGCTAGAGAGTAACATGGTAATGGTCACTTTGGCTGAGCTCAAGGACATATTGCATGCAGCACTCGGCGCTACTCATGGAATTATCAAAATCCAACCACAACATCAGAATACTTCAAAGCACTCAAATAAGGCATTAAAGTCTATTCTGCGCGCCCTGAATCCTACCATACTGAATCTATACAGGAGACAATCACTATCTTGTGTCTGTTAATATATACCGACAAGAACAAGAGGAGCACGCCGCAATGCAATATAGCGCGAAATAACCGCATTTGAGTATTCAAGCGACACCTGTGCAGCAATTCCTACATAGCACGCTATTGAGACGACTGGAAGCACCCTGAAGGTCACATCTCTGATGAGATTTTAAATACATTAAGATCAGATGACAGGTTTATCTAGAGTACGCTACTACGTACTACTGTACTTTCCAGATTTCCGGCTCTTCGATAGGTCCTTTCACGATGTCCACCCTGGAAAACGGATGCACCTACTGAACTACGAGAGCACATCGTCGGTAGTATGCTCTACGTACGGGAGCCTCCTCTATCTTGTGCCCAGTTCAGCTTATTATGGACTGAAGAGAGATCTTGTGATGCGATATCAAATTTGCGTTCATGATCAAACACCAGCCAAGCTATCCCAACAAGGGATCTTCATCTATACTTACACCTAAATAAATACTCGTATGAGAATTTTCACACTCGTGATCTCCGAGATACCACGAGAAGCTTAGCCTTCAACGTCGTTCAAGTACGATAATATGTGTGTCACGAAAGCCACAATCACAAGCTCAAAATTCGAAAGATCCGATACCAGGAACCAAAATCGGAATAAGCAACCGATCAACTTATTTCTGATATTAGATCAACCCACCTGCAAAGAAATTGGGTCCCGGGAATTTGTAACCTAAGAGTTTGGGCCCCCAAATCTCTGGCGCCAAGTGGCAACCTGCACCGCATGAAAATAATTTTTACAGGCTTTAGCCGAAATTGGGAAAAGTCCAATATATTTTGCATAATTGCACCGTACCCATGGCGCAGCTGGAAACGCGTGATTACTGTGCTTTCACGTATGGTTGTCGATCAATCTTTTTCCCTATTGATCCCGTGTAGGTAGGTACTTTGCTAGTGCTGAGTCGTCTCTACGATATTTATGACCGATCTCGCGGGGAAAGACTAATCGTTTTTGAACTCTATTCTCCCCACAATCCCCAGCTTTCCCCACCAAGTAACAAGTGGTTCTGTGGCTCTCTGTGTGGCGGTTCTACTATAATATCAAACACAAAATGGTTCAGCAAACGTTATCAACAGTTTGAATGCCATCTGCCATCAGTTTTGGAGCGGTTTATATCATAAAACCACCTTCATGGAGATAAGGTTGCAGTTTTTCGCTATCTAACTGCCAATAGTCGAGGTGTGATCAGACTTTTTTTAAAGATACCACAGCATGCTTATCTTGAGAGACAAAAAGATATGGGTTTGGCCTAGATATTGGATACGAAATCACAACACTGACTATACGTACTGGAGTGGCCTGACCGATAAATTGCGGCGAAGATGATCCTTAGTAAATCATAACTACACTTAGATATATCTGGGGGCGAAAAGAGAAGTTGATCACTACAACGCATAATGTATGTGCTTGTTATACCAGTTGGTGTCAAACTTAATCACATTTCATTGGTGAATAACTGATTTGCAGGGCATATGCATACCTATACGAATTATTCTAGAAAGAAAAACAAATGTGAAATTCCCGGCTTCGAGGCCCGCAAAAATGGACCCCACAAAATCGTGAAGCAATTCAAGCCACAGGAGAGATTTTGTGCAACATTTAACCTCAAAAAGCGGCTCAAAAATAAAGGAAAACCGCCTGACCTGGAAATAAACTTGGAGGCTAATTCTTCCGGTACCTTTATGTAACAGCTGCCTTGCATGGGAAGCGGAATGACGGGCCTCAATCCCGGCGGACCGTCGATGTACGGCATGGCCTGGCCTATGGTAACATACAAACCCCACTAAGAACAAACCCCCGCGCGGAGAAACCTGACACTGACCGTGTAAGCGACATTTCTCTGGGGTCGAACTGAGTATTGGCCCCAGGAACATGGTTACAGTGTAATTTTTAAATACAGTGCTACGAAAGCCATGACAATGGAAAGTACATATAGGACGCTTCCCCAGCTCCTGGTAGAGCTCTTGTTCACTCACCATCATTCTCTAGATCTTTCAAACGATCAATTTGAAAGAATCAGACAGTCACCATGGTTCCTAATCCTAACCAAAAAAGTCTCCAAGCCCAGATTGAGGCACCACGGTTCGCAGAGGTTACCTGGTACAAAGATGCAGGTCTAAGAAAACTCTATGGCCTCTGTGCAATCATTATCTTGAGTTCTGCAACAACTGGTTTCGATGGGTATGTTTTAACCACTTATATTCTGACGAATATATACTAATGGCATGTATAGATCTATGATGAACGGTTTACAGATGGTCCCTGCGTGGCAGAACTTTTTTAACCATCCTAGTGGATCGATTCTCGGTCTCTTCAATGCTATCATGGGTATTGGGTCTATCTGTGGTCTTCCATTCGCGTAGGTTTTTCCTCAACACCATCCAGTGGATTTCATAAACTAACAATGACTATAGGCCCTATATTTCCGATTTTCTAGGCCGTCGTCTTGCCATCTGTACTGGAATCTTCTTCATGATGCTCGGTATTGCCATCCAAACAGCTTCTCAGAACTTTGCCATGTTCGTTTGCTCCCGATTCTTCATCGGATTCGGCTGCTCTATCTCCCAGGCTTCTGCTCCCCTTCTTCTCACAGAGATCTGCCATCCCCAGCACAGAGGTAGAGTCACTGCTGTCTACAACACAACATGGCACATTGGAGCTATCATTGCCACCTGGGTGACCTACGGAACCTTCAAGATGGAGAGCGATTGGTCATGGCGATCCCCATCTATTATGCAGGCTCTTCCTTCAGTGATCCAGCTCACCTGTCTCTGGATGGTCCCTGAGTCACCACGTTGGCTCCTATCCAAGGACAAGCCTGAGCAGGCCCTGAATGTCCTAGCTAGATATCACGCCAATGGTGACACCCAGGACCCACTTGTCCAGTTCCAGTACCAGGAAATCAAGCACACGATTGAGATGGAGCAGAGTGTTAGCAAGAACACTGGATGGTCAGAACTGTTTGCCACCAAGGGTAACCGCCATAGAATGATTCTGATCATGACTGCGGGTCTTTTCTCTCAATGGTCTGGTAACGGTCTTGTCTCATACTACTTTGGTGTTGTCATGAATACCATCGGTATCACAGATGCCGACACACAATTCAAGATCAACGGCGGGTTGTCTATCTGGAACTGGATCGTTGCCATCTCCTTTGCGTTCTCCGTAGATAAGTTCGGACGTCGCCCCTTGTTCTTGGCCTCCACGGCCGGTATGTTGGTTGCATTCATCGTATGGACTATCTGTTCCGCCCAGTACGCGCTCCATGAATCCAAGGCTGCAGGTCAGGCAGTTGTGGCCATGATCTTTATCTATAACACTACCTATAACTTCGCCTGGTCCGGATTGTTGGTTGCCTACTCTGTAGAGATTCTCCCGTACAGCATCCGTGCTAAGGGTCTCATGTAAGTTTTCATCTTTCAGTCTCTCCAGTTGCGCATCAATTTCTAACAACAAAACCAGGTTGATGAATCTCTGTGTCCAAATTGCTCTCGTGTTCAACCAGTATGTCAACCCCGTTGCCCTTGAGGATATCGGCTGGAAATACTACATCTTTTACTGTGTCTGGATCGGGTTCGAGTTGGTCGTTGTCTACTTCTACTACGTCGAGACCAAGGGACCAACCCTCGAGGAGATCGCAAAGATCTTTGATGGTGATGATGCAAAGGTTGCAAGGGTTCATGTCAAGGAAACGGGCGAGGTCCTCTCAGATTTGACCCCTGTTCAGAGCTATTCCGGTGAGAAGGGGACTTCTCAGGTTATAGAGAGGAAGTTAGATGCGCATGTTTAAGTGTTTACTTTAGTACCTAGCGTTTGATTTCATTTGTTGGTTGTACTGGGGGCGGGAAATGTTTTTATTATTGAAGATTAGCCTTTTTATTGATTTGTCTTTCTCGATATTGAGCTCTGCTAGGCCAGACTTGACAATCGGGGCCGGAGAAAAAAAAAGAAAAGGAAAGTTTTCGTTCAGTTTATGTAGTTATCTACTTTTGTAATACGAGGAATGCAGTCAAATTACGAGTGAACAAGCATAAGGACAGGCATACCCCAAAGAAATTCTCTTTCCCATGCCGATTTGCGGGGTGAAATAATTAAATCTTGCCTCATGTAAAGTAGGTTCAAGTGCGACATACTAATTCCCTGTGAGGTCCTGGATAAAGTTAACCTAACCCCAGATGGAAGACTTGGCAACCGCTACACTCCCGCCAGTGGGAGGGATTCCCGGGTACGCGCTGGAGTCTGGGGCGTTGTTAGCCCTACTCTACTAGTACTATCCTGGAACGGGAAATATTAAGAATAGGCTAAATCCAAAAGCTTGTCTGAGGTTTTCGATATTCGTATTCTGCGACATCATAGTCTCAATATATATGCTGCTTTTAAAGGATAGTAAACACTTCTGGGACTCTCTGAAAGGTAAAGTAAAGTAGGGCTGTATACATGTAGCTATCGCTGGGATTGATGAGTTAAAGGCTGAATTCGAAAGCTTGTCAATCTAAGACCGATATCCTTTACGTATTCTGCGGCACCTAGTAGTATAGTGCCGCGTTCCAGTCGACGTCATGTATATTCAGACCAAATGTCAGCTGTACTCAATATATGCAAGGCACAGTATAACATGTCATCCATCAGGCGGTTCGCATTCTCGATGACCACCCTAGGCCGCTGATCTAGCTAGATTAGATTAGATTCCCTGTCATCCTTCCCCAGAGGTCAATTCAGCATCAATTAATCTGACACTACAACTTTTTGGTCAGCTTATTTCATATAAAACCCCAGCTGTAGTACGAAATACTACCAATCTATACAATTTGAGAGTGAAAATCGGGGATAGAGCGATCTAGACGTGTTAACGGTCTACCGGAAAAACAATTTTGCTAATCGTGGGGTAACTTCAAGTTAGTAAATGTACAATGAACCTTCATTAAGAGGAAGAAGTCGTAGTGGTACTACAGCGCTTACAGCTGGGCTTGTTGAGGATGATCGAAAGAACCAGGACCAATATAAAAGTAATATCTGTTAACGTATTTTCGACGAAAACAAGTAAGTTCAGCGTATTTGAAGTGATAAAAAAAAAGGGAACGGGGAGGAAAAGGACAAAGTCATGGCTAACGGAGGGACAGAACGATGAGCCCCCGCCTGGGCCCGCGTATATACATGATCATATGAGCAACCCGTAACTATTCCAACCATAGCGAGTCACTCGGTTATCTTATCTTTATTATAACCACCAAGAAGGACTTGTACTTTATCACATTTAATTTATTGCAATTAACATTTATCGCTCTCTTACTTTATCTATTTACCTACATCCCCGCAGCAAAAAAAGAATTTCTAAGATACCTGTTATATTCCATTCAATGGCGAGGGCGCCAGGTGCAGGGTTAGGCTCTAGCGAAACCTGTTTAGTAAACTTCTTTTATAGTATTATATTAGAATGATCTTTCACCAAATTACGACCCTTTATTACAGGGTGGCCACGTGGCCGGCAGCATAGACAAATGAAGCAGGAGAACTTGAAATTGGCTTCACAAAATATCCAAGTAGAAACTTTCAAGTCCCATTCATTATATTTCCGATAATTATGCAGAGTAATAGCTCCCAAATTTAAAAGAAACTAAACCCTCTAAGAAACAACTATGTAGCTCTGGATTCAACTTTTAAAAAACTATTTCTTTCTAAAGAGTCAATTGTATCAACCGGCAATCACCGAAACCGAACTACGGTGCACATAAACAATCAACTCTATCACTCCTCATGCTCAGAATTTCTACAGCCGCTCTCCGCCGTCTCAACCTTACCATTCGCCGGCATAGTAACTGTCCCCCAACTCCACCGTAGCAATATCTTCAACAAGTCACAAAACAGGATCAGCGATACTATAGTCACCAAAATGCACCAAAGTATGGTGAATGCCAACATACTGATCTCGTCCGAAAAGTTATGCATGGCCATTGAAATCTCGGCCGCGAGTTGGGTTAAGAGAGGATAGGTGTTGGTGGGTTCAGTTTTGAAGAAGTACTCGTAGTAGGAGGTCATTACTAGCGCTTGTCTTGAGTTAATTTATGGCGTGTAGTGAGAACTTGAGAAGTTTATACTAATAGCGATCGTGTGGATATGTGATACGTCTTGTTGGTGTGGGGTGTATGATAGAGACAGATGGCAGGTATGGCTTCATACTTATACGGTAGGATCCAGTGAACTATGGAGGGCTGCCCTAGGGTATGGCACACAATTATTGATACTTGATACTTGATAATATATCCTAACTAAAAGCTTTCGGGTTTCAAACGACGCGGGGAGTGCGAAGTCATGATTAATCACTCGATTCCACATCAGTGATGCTTTTTCAAGTCTGTTCGGCAACAGGATATTAGGAAAAGGTTTATACCTTGTTGATCTCGTTCAAAGACCTCTCTATTGGACATTCTCCCACTTAATCCTGTCGGTAGGTGGGTCCTCAGATATGATGAAGGCAACAGGGGCCGGCACCATCACACGTATCCTCCAACACTGGCTTACGCCTGGAAAAGACACCTAATACTGAGAATAAACTCAAGACTCATGTCATGGTGTAGTATCAGGCTTCAGAAGTATTTAGCACCAGAGGTTTCTAGGAAATAACCGTCTCTTCTATCTTCGCATATAGTTATCTGGTCCATAGAATCTTAATTTGTGGCTTGTGAATCCTGGTGATGCATTTCCTTTGGGTTATATCTAGCGTTAATGAGGCAACGTACCATGTAGGCATCTGGAACTGACGTATTTTAGAACACATAAGCAGTAATTTTAATTCATTCTGTCCTCTAACCATACATAGTCACTTGGCAGTTCTAAACGAGTCTAATATTCTCCATGAAGATATCTCAACCACGAAACCTTTAGAAAGGCTCAATCATATCGCCGTGGTCTTTAAGTCTCCTCAAATACCCTCTAGGCATTTTATCTCCTTCCTCTGCGCCTACTTCTCCTCTGCATGCTACTACCATATACAGGCTTAGCAGCATCCCGCTCCCACGACTCCCACCCGAGCATCAACATACGCAACAAATCATCAAGCACAACCAGCGAGACTATAACCAAGAGGAGGCACCAAAATACAGTGAACCCTATCATTATGATGAAGTCCACCGGACTGGAATAGATGGCGAACATTATTTGGGCTATAATCATGGTTAAGGGAGAGTAGCGTCGGGGGGGCGCCGGTTCAGGCTCATAATCATAATTAAAGTCGGCGCCGTAGTAGGGATTCACATTCATTGTCGTGTTTGTTTGTATTTTTGCTATGGTGTAGATTTTATTAATGTTACCTTTGATTTGCGAGATGCTTGGTGAGGGGTAGAGGTGGCTTTATGTTAGTAATGTATAATACTTAATTACCTATAGTGTGCGTGTGCATGTAATATATACTACGGGTTGGGATCCATGCTCATAAACTTGATACTTGATACTTGATAGTTCAGTGACTGTTTTGAATTTCAAGTGATATATAAGCCCAGTCATGATAGATCACTCGATTTCGATTAACCCACTTTGTGTCATGAAATATTAGGGATTAGGAGTAGTTAAATACTAGAGTCATAGTAGATTAGGAATTCCACCATGTTGTTTATGGTCTTGTAGTTTAATCAGAAATATTTGGTTGCTCCTATTGGGCTTATACCCGTCATTACCCTCGTGACGTATATGAAGGGGAACGAATTCAACATGCTATTAATTGCGCCCAAAAGGATACATCAACTGATCCGGGGGGAAAGGAAGATTGCTTAGATAGAAGATTAGATGATAACATGGTAACGCACTTAGTTTTATACAAGCGAAGGGACAAGTCGAGTGGAAAGGAGGGAGACACGCTCATTTTGTTCCCTGAATCCTCCCTGAGCCTTTGAGTGAGGGGTTTTGATTGTTTTATTTTATTTTTTTGTTCATGCAAGCCATGAAATGTCGGGGTAATGTAGATACATATAGTTCCGGTTATAGTATCCGACAGCCTTCTTTGTCCCTATCATTTCTGCGTCCATAGTTTCCATCATTTTTCCCAATCTGAATTCTGTTTTCCTGATTCACCGTCCTTTCCTATTCTACTGGTCTCCGACTCGTTTAGGCTACGTTATATTGTTGATGGCTGGTTCCAATCGATGCTCCGTGACTTCCCACCCTTGGCCTTGCAGCTCCTTCATGTTTTCCTCTATAAGTGAGCAGTAGAACCACTCTAGGGAGTCGTTCCACATAGTGATGGCCATCATGTCTTTGCCATTCTCAGCCTTGTACTTGTTGTAGAGCTCAAGCTGTGTCTCCGGCCGGCCGCGTTCCTGCCAGCGCTTCCTGTGCTTTTCCAGGTTGTCCTTACCCATTTTTTATTTTTTGTTTAATTCATTAATTACATGCAGACCGTAGTCTATCGCAATATCACACTACCCCTCTACTGCCCTACATCCACCGCCATCTCCAAAATAATGATACAAAAGAAAGAAAATAAAATAGAAATAGATAGCAAATTCGTCTCTCGTCGCGCCCCTGCCTAAGGGCTGTTTCTCAGTCCTCCCCAGCCTCTGTTCCTGTCCCTTGCCTCCTCCTCTTCATCCTCATTTCTCTGCCCTCTCTCGTAGCGCCACCCCGTGAACTGTTTCCAGATTTTGATAGCTGTTTTGATGCCCGATTCTGTCCATAGCAGTTTGGAGATCGTATCGTTATCTTGGTCGCTTTGTCTGCTCTCCGTAGAGTCCTTACCCACCTACTCCTCAATGTTGGGTCCTTTATCGAAGAAATCAACATAGAGCCATTGCCCAACCATATAGCGAGATATGACGGGTGGAAGAACAAGTGTTGAGTTTGGAAGGAACATATCAAGAAAATCATGTTCTAATGAATCCATATGTTCGAGTGCAATCGTGCCCTTAGCCGCTAGAAGACCACCTTCAACTGTGTTCAGCTGCTGGGCCATCTCTTCATGCCTTTCCTCCGCGTACCTGCAGCTGCTCCGCCTCTTTGCTTGACTTCCTCTCCATCTATTTATTTATTACTCATACTTCTTGCATCCAAACTCGGGTATGCCTTTCTCTCTAGAGATGCGGGTGATATGAACGTGTCTTTGTCGATTTGCGGTTATAGTATTCCTAGAATCTGGCTTCCTTCCGTCCTTCGATTGCTCAGGACCGATAATCCAATTGTCGGTTGCCGGGAAAGAGGGGGGGGGGGGGGGGTAGGCGATTAGGGTTCACGTTAGTGCATTTACTGAATCTTCGTAAGCGTTGTTTTCTTTGACCTCGTTTAGAATTGGTAATTCTGGTGTATAATTATGGGTTGTGAGGATATATGTCGGAGATTGAATGCGATGGTGGTGATGGGAAAAAGCAGAGGCCGTAATTGACACCTCCCGACAACTAAATGAAAAATGCAGGCGAGGGGTATTGAGGTTTGATTCGAAAGTGGTGACGGAAGCAGATAAGATATAGGAGATCGAATGGCCAGATAAGATTGGAGGATCAATTATTTGCAGCCTGGAGGCCACACGGCAACAGCACCAAAAGTACCATCAGCCAAATACGTACTGAGGATTGAATGCGAGGGCAGTGACGGATAGAAGATTGAATACGATGATAGAGCATATGATAGAATGCAGCAAGAGCTGCCCATAGGAGTGTATATCTGGATAATGTCCTACCAATCGGCCAGCAGAGGGAAGGGCGTGCTTTATACCTTTCTTTTTCATCAAACCCTAGTAACGTACTCGTCCGGAGTCGTTGGAAAAAATTTAGAAAATATATAGAGGATAGGTATACCAGACGCCCCACCTAATTGCCTACCCCACCTTTTTCTGATGCTAATCTTCTACTGGATGAGCTACAGCGATGGGGAAAATTATTGTAGAAGTATGGTAAGAGTCCTATTGGCCGGGGCAGCCACCTAAACCCTGTTTTTAGACCCCTGTTTCTACAATAATTTTCCCCATCGCTGTACATGTAGCTTTGGTTATCCGGGCCGCTGCAGGGGAGTGGTAGCGTTGATCCCCCACATAATAGAACACACCTACTCTACGTACATACTTGTATTTTAAGCATAAATCTTTTTTCCTGCGTACGAAGATTGTTATCTGCCCAGATTTTCCCTTCGAATCGTTCATGCCAGGTTTTTACGAAAAAATACGTCAGAGGCCAAATTAGGAGAATCCATCGCCGCAGGATAGTTTCGTGCTGCTAGGGTTAGGTATGCTTTCATAAGGCCATATTATCACCACTATTACAAAACTTCCATAGCTACTGCTAGCCAATCATCTATCTACTGCAGCATTAGCAACAAAAAGAAGGAACACACCTAACCCTGACACTACTAGTTAGGTTGTCTATCAATCCTTGTAAAGTAGAAGAGTTAAATTTCGTTTTCTCCTGGCCTCTTCTTGGAGGTGAGGGACGCTGTCGGGACCGGTCCTAGAATGCATTCAAAGTAAGTTCCATCGTCCTGATTTCTTATAGGTTATATAATTAACTTGATTATATGTATGTGCTGCTCTGGAGGCGCCGATGGCGATCAGATCGAGCCAATTCTCTTCTTGATATCGATTCGATTTGATCCTCGATTCGAGTCTTATATAGTCGAAAGAAGCAGTCTACATATGTAGTCTATCTTCTTGATATACCAAATGCGTACGATCAAGACTGTGGCCTGTGGCCTGTATGAGGGGCGTCCCTCACCTCTACAGCTCTATCGATTCCTCAGCTATCTCAGCCTTGTTTTCATCCTTGGCTCGAGTACCTTGATCGTTTGCAGGCCTAAGCTTTTCTCCCGTTTCGCTTAAACGACCTCGGCTAAAGTAGGTGGAGGGGGCGGATCGGCCTCGATAGACTTACTCTAAATGGCATGGGTGTCACCACACTCTCAAGGGATAATTTGGCATCTCGATGTAACACTGCACTGCTCACTGCACGGCGGGCTTTAAGTAACTTAAGATATCACTTAAGATATCACAAAAGTATATGTGTGCACATGATATTACAGAGACGGTAGGCGTCTTAACTAGGCGTTCTACAAAGGAAACTGCTATAAGTATATACGACTGGTATTATATTACAGATGCAGGGATAGTAGCTATATACAGTACGATTGGAGTACCGGGTGTTGAGGGTAAGTGATCAGAATCTGATAAGTGAATGTCGCGGTGAATACGTGTATTTGTCTTATCAGATTCTGATCACTTTTCGCTACACCCTAGTACTCTAGAAGATTGGAGGACGCCGGTACGCTCGCTAGGAGGTACATACGGAGCCTTGACGTCTCGCAAGAACATTTCAAAACCAATAACTTTACCACCGCCCTAAAAAAGATATGACGCTTGAGGAGAACGCACAGTTAGCAAATAGGTGATTAATAACAAATATAGAAATGTTCATTGGAGAGGATCAATCACTGAGTACCAAAGTATTATCACGAGCTTCTGGATTCAATATAGAGGCATATTGTGCTATATGCATGCACTCACTCGATCCCGTGAACAGATATAAGGTTTTGCGTTTCCAGAGTTTACGCATAGCCTTAGGAAGCAGACACATCATTTTAATTTCTAAAGCTTGGGCATAGCTTAGAACGACAGTTAAATTTGGGCCCTTTTAAATTAATTAAGTGGTTTTACTCATACTAAAGTTCTAATCTAACGGTTTCGATAGAACAATCTCACCTAGCTATAATAGTCATCCGCAGGATATATTGCGCCCGGCGTACTGCGTCAATCTTCGTACTCGGGCTCTATGAATCATATCAGAGATTAAGGCTGGGTTTTTTTTTATATTATCGAGAAGCACCGTTCTTCTCAGATTCTGTGTGGCCTTGGTTTTTCGATTTCAGTAATTGAATGAAACATTGTTGTTCATCTCAAGGATTAGGTTTGAAACCCTAGATTTTACTATTTTTAAAGACACTGCTATTATAATTAAGATAATCCCAATGATTAGGTTTACACTATGGAATACCTAAGCTTAAGACACTATTTTACGTTCTCAACTGAATAAAGAGAAATACGATATTTTGAAGCAGGTCACTCACAAATATTGGGGGGGGAAAGGAAGGAAAATAGTTACTGATGACGATCGCCTAGGCGTCCACGTTTCTTCGAATCTCAAGTCTTATATTATCACAAATAGATCTATATTCTTCTTGTTTCCGTTTCTATCTCTCGAACCACGTGGTTTCGACGATTATATTTTTTCAAACGAAGCCCGGCCAGTCCCAGGAGAACTCGACTGACGTATCAGACACTCACTTACTCATCTATACATCGTGGCTTAGCAGATAAAGCGTTCACATGGACCTTCGTCGCTCACAAATTAGCATATATATATGCAGGTCCATCATGTATTCTCTATACCGCACAATGAATATATATGGACCAAAACGAGAGGAAGGCGGGGGTCTGCGTGGGGTCAGTACGAGCACTTTTGGATACTAATCTGAGATGGCTCTTTTGATTTGATTGCTGAAATAACCCAAGGAACAATGACGGTGTCGTTCTGGTGGGGGCTAGTCAATTACAGGGAGTTTCGCGAAATCAGCCTTGCCATGATGCAATTCCACTTAGAAGCACATGCGTGCAGTCTGCCTCGACAGACAGGCATGTATCCGATTCGATCATGCAAAATACCATATAAATCAATTGGCCATCCTATGGTAGGGTCCAATGTCGACCGAGACCATGCACGAAGCTATCAGATAATCGGACTTAGAATTAAAAAGAACCATATTACTAGCTAGCTACGGCTATGTACTTTAGGGCACATACACACAGACTTACTTTTGAAAGTATATCATGTATATAACGCCGGATACCCTCCGAGATACTAGGAAGAAAAAGGCTGCTCCGGTTATGGCTCCCGAGGTGGAATAAACATTCTTTCCAACTCCAGCCTCCTCCGCCTAGACGGAGCCATGAAGTTCTGCATGGAAGAAACGGGTAAAGGTGGGAACACGTATTTCAACATACACTGTACTCTGGAAGGTTTCGAATCTGAGGTAGTAGTCGTCTCATGGCTATGTTCATCATAATTTTGAGACTGTCTAACTGTGCGTTTGGCCTAGCGCTGTCCCGGGCTATGCCTGGATGGAGTAAGGTCTCTGACAAGCTGTCTTTGTGGTCTTTGAACCATTCGTCAATGCAGTAACATCTTGGAGGAGCACCTAGATACCAACAGAGTTTTACTCTGTGTAGTTTTCTTTATACACGTACCAGTGGGCGACCATTTTGCTTATTCCATGCATTACGCGTACACTGTGCGCCGAGAGATCTGGAGGTGCTGTTATCTTGCTCTAGTTATCTAGAGTACATGGAAGCAAAGTGGCTCACTGCACTAAAAAAAACGCAACGAACCTTTCACCACGTCGCCGGCGGGGATATCGGTGATACTACGCGACGGTATTCATGTAATGCGGGGAGATGCATCCATGTGGTAGGGATTAGGGTGCGCGCTGCGCTAAGGATTCCTACTAGCGGGTGCGGTCACAAACAATCACCCGCACGTACCCACAAAGCCCTGCCCGCCTGTAGTGCCCGCCTATATAAAGGGGTTATTTTTGTATTGAGAAAGAATAAGCAGGTTTACCCAGACGAATATTACATGCAGTGGCAGCCCTGGTCACGTGAGTGCGCTAAAACACTTGTACGACTTGTTGGAGTGATACTGACATTGATAGCTTATAGGTTTGATAGAGGTCAGATGGTCATATAGTTTACGGTTTAATTTACACTTTCACCACCGGAGAGCAGCTTCATTCCGAACTCTGTTTCGATCTCACCCTTTGAACATGCCACGAGAAGCATTCCGCAGCCCTATTGTTGCCAAGCTAATATTATATATAATGACTCTGTTTCTCTCAGATCATGACTGATATAAAATTATACTTATGCCAAATTACGAGCTGGTCAGACTCCTATTTGTGTACGAATTTCCGATACAGTAATGCGCCAATGCAATAACCGACATTACTGCGGTATGTTACCACCGGCCGCGTTAAACCAATGCAATGGAGGTTTACTCTGTGCCTTAGGGTATATTCTCAGTAAGTGCCTTAATTACTCCAGAGCACAAGAAAGGAGATTCTTGTACGCGCTGACTTTATATATCTATTTCGCAACTAAAGCTCACCTAAGACCTTAATTGTATGAGCATTGCCTACAACGATTATTACTCCCACAATCTGCGGCCAATCAGGGCCCAGGATCCTAGCTTGCTAACTCCAGCTGAGACAACAACTCACTTGCCCAATCACAGAGCAGCCAGCACAACGATATATGTCAACAAGTGGCCAGGACGACTGTAGTTGGAATTAACTTTAGGTCGATCTGCGGCAGGGTAATGAGCGAGCGAGTGAGAAGCGAGAAGTGGCTACAAGAGAGAACCCTATCGGCAAGCAGGGCAAACAAAAGGGGCGGGGGAGGGGGAGGGGGAGGGGACCAGTGCAGCAGATAAGCCACCACTCCACACGCAGCACCGTACCTGAAGCTCATCTCGTCATCATCTCGCCTCACATCGATTTCGCGGGGCAGGGGTGCGGAGTGCAGTTTTATATTCCGGCAAATACCATACAAGCATTTTCTTGTTTTGCCGCACATGTACAGCCACCGCGCACAGTGCCAGTCATTCCGCCCCGTTTCAGAGAACGACCCCGGTTTTCTATGTAGGGTCTACATTCCAGTACCATGGTACCGCGCGCTGTAGGTACCTGTATCAGATGAGGTGTGGGGGAGCGACTGCGGGGCAGAGTGGGGTTGGCAGTGCTGGCGGTGCGGTGCTGGGCAGTGCGCGCTACGCCAATTGCTCCTTATTGGGGGAAATGGTCAATGATTATACTGCAGTTTTTTTTGAATTAGAGCTATATACATATTACAAAGGGATAACGGCAGAATCCGAGAGAGTAAGAGAACTCCGGGCCAGTGAAAAAAGGTGACATGAAGTAAACAAACAGAGAAAACGACATGAAAAAAATGGAGAAACCCATAGCTACGCCCGCTGCGTCCGATCCAGCCTCTTATCCACTGCACCCATAACCGCCTTCAATATCCCATCTGCACTCAGGCCCTTTCCCTCATTCATCTTCTTCCAGCTAATCGTGTCCACCATATCCCTCACGCCCTCCTCCTCCACTAACTCATTATCCAACTCCTCCAGACTCTCCGTCGCTGCCTCATCATTCCCCACCTGAAAGAACTGCACGCCCACCTGTCTATCCTTCGCGCCGAGCTCATCTAGGCTCTTTGCACAATCCACAATAGACTTCTTCAGCCTCCCGGGGTCTGTTGGCTCCCCATCTGTAATCACAATGATATTCAGGGGCTTAATCCCCGGGTTCCTTCTATACCCAGTCAAATACAGCTCCAAGATCTCGCCGAGACGCTTTCCCGTGGGCGTTGCGCCGCAGGGGCGCACATTGCTGAAAATTGACAGAACCTCCGCGGGCGAACGCACTTGTGTGTGTGCACGCGGGTGGTTAAGGAAGTAGATGTCGACGCCGTCAGCGTCGTGGGCAGTGCAGATGGGGACAATGGCTTCAAGGGCTGAGGAAGTCTGGCGCCAGTTGGGGCCGAGCATAGACCCACTGTCGTCAATGAGGAAGACGGTGTCGAAGTGGCGCAGGGCGCTATAGTGGTCGACGCCCACCGTGGTGTTGGCGCGGGAGGAGAAGCGGGGGGTGATAGGATCGATGGTGGGGTCCGTGGCCATTTGCGGGTGGTAGGGGTTTGTAGGGTGAGGTTTGGTTTGCGGTTGTGGGTGGTAGGGATTGGTGGGGTGGGGTTGCGGTTGCTGTTGCTGTTGCGGCGGGTAGGGTTGGGGTTGCGGGGCGTAGGGTTGCATGTGGTGTTCGGTCATGGGCGAGAATTGGGTGTAGGGTGCGGTGGAGGGGATGCCGTAGGCGGGGGGCGGCCCTTGAATCTCAGGGAGGGCGGTGATGTGTGAGGTGCGGGGCTGGTGTGGCTGCTTGTCGTTCATGAGAGCCGGTCTCGGCCCATCTAGGCCGCGGGCAGTCCCTTCATTTTGAGGTTGTGCCTTCTTCTTCCCAAAGCAGAGGAGGCGGCCAAGTCCACACATTATGGTGATTGTTGAGTGTAGTAGATGTTTTGCTAGCACTGAGGTGAGAGAATATGCAGCTGAGGTGCGGGGAGAGAGATTGCTTTTTATTCTCGTGTGTGGCGCTTACTCGAAGCAATTGGTGTTTTGCAGTTGCTCCAATGGGCGTATTGTAGTAGGGAGGGAGCTGAGAAGGCGTAGATTTTCGTTTAGATAATGAAATTAAATAAAGACACCTGTCGGCGTACTAGATTGTATACTATAGTAGAGTTATCCGTATTTGGGTAGTTGGAATACTAGGGGGCTACAGCCGGTGTAGCGCTTGCTTTGTAGTGTAATTGACTGGTCAAGGTAAAGTACGGGATTTGGCCTCCTTCTCCTCTCCTCTACTTATACTTTTGCCCTTATTCCGGCCCGGCACTTACGTGATTTCTGCCCAAGAAGGCAACTAGTTGCGCAATAGGGTAAAATGACAGAACGCTCGGGCTATATTTTTCTTTTTCCTTTGTACAGAGGGTGGTAAAATTATTGCGAAAACAGGGGTAGGCGAGTGCTGTGGGCCCGCACAGGTGGGCGAGTGCTGTGATTGGGTGAAGAGGAACCTCAGGCAAGCTTTAGGTGGGCTTTAGGCGGGCTTCAGCGGTTCACGGCTTCAACATCGGACCAAAATCTCTGAAGTGGGAGGTTTTGTTAGTAGAATTCACAAATTTTGATACTCGCTAGGCGTTTTTAGCACGCTCGCCAACCCCTGTTTTCGCAATAATTTTACCACCCTCTGTATGTACACCACGCACTGGGAACGCTGGACAGCTACTAACTACAACTACAACCAAAAGAGCGCTGTTTTGCTTGTTGTTCTTAACGTGTTTTAAACGGCGCTGCCAACATATCGAGTGCTATTCCCTGGAACCTTCTAAGTCTGAGTGCTCACTCGATCCAAGATGTGATACCTTTCTTCCTCATCATCATGCCAACAATGACTCCCGCGGTTTTTGGACATGTTCTACCGGTAGTTTGTACCTACATGTCTCTGCGTACAGCTCATGGTTCTCCAGACCCCAACCTGATCGCACTCGATCGACTCTGCTCCTTCAACACAAGTCAAGTGAGCAGCGCAAGACTCGAGCTCTCGAAAGAATTCCCGCTTACCACTTTTTCTACCCTACCTCAACACATATTCAAACACGATAAATCACTTTGTTACTCTCCCTAACGTTTTTTGCTGCCGGCGCCCAAAGGCTCTCTACCTCTGAACCTCATGAATCAAAAAACTCCACACCGAACATCCATTTCGCAAAGCTAGCACTCAGTCTAACTCTCCAGCCTCTCTACGCCCTGAAAGGCGTATAAAGTGCTCCTGCTGCGGCGATTGCAACTACTATGGGTTAGCAAAAAAACTCACCACGTTTCTACGCCCCATGAACGTTTACTCAGTATTTCAGCAGGATCCTCAAAAGGCAGGGCCGCCGGCTAGGAATGGAGGGCTGTCATGACCTCACCGTTCATTTTCACCATTTTTCTCCATGCCCTTTACATCTGAGGTCTACAGCTAGGCTCTAGCTGGGCTCTGAGGCTCTGGGGACTCTACTAGCAAAGACGCAAAGCTCTTGGGTTCACATATACACTATTTTCTAGCCATCATAGCGAGAAGGCTGAGGTTGAGGCTCACGGGACCCGGGGACTTTGCGTCTTTGCTAGTATATACAATCACATCTCACTATACCGAATCTCGATATCCCAAATCCCTTACTATCCCATACGAAATCCTCTGGAATTCCAGTTCTCTTACTGCAAAAATCAATCTTCAATCCCGGATTTCTCGTGAATATTTGCTATACCGTATGGAAATTGTCCAGTTCTTGGCATCTGGCATAGCGAGGCGGACTATAGGTGGACCCCATGTGCACCCACGTGAGTACCGAGATATCGATCTGTCTCAGGGATGAGAGTATCGCAGAGTTGCGCCGGAACAGCCCGGTCTGAGCTGGAGTTTGCAGGCGCAGTTCACGGCGTAAGCCACACGCACTAGGCTAGATTAGTGTTTCAGTGTGGCTTGCGCCGTAGAACTCATCCACCACCTTCAGATGATGCTGGCCTGTTCTAGCGGAACTCTACGGGAGTGGAATGTCTACCTATCTCTCTAGAGTTGTCCCTGCATAGATCGATGACTCGCATCATGTATGGCTATGCTTGATACGTCACAGGCAGTTAGGTAGATGCATAACTCTAGTCTCGTACCCAGTCCGTTACTGTAGCTTGCGGCAAGGTCTTCTGGAAGCATGGAAGTACATGTATGTACTCTAGACGGGTTGGGGACGAGCCTAGCATAACTCATAACTATGCACAGTATTGCTCACAGAGCGAGTCAGTGCATATTCCTACTGCATTTGGATTTAGTCGAAAGAGAAGTTTGTATTGCACTGTATCTGCCCGGCGGCGTATTAACTCCCCGTATTGGTAATGTATATTGATAATACTGGCCGAGGTAGGGAGCAATTATACTAAAGTGGTAGTTATTTCCCATCTAATCACTAACGGGCCTCAAGAGGGATCGAACTTGCCTTTCTGGATCGCCACTCTTAACTTATATACGATTGTGGATAGACATGAGATCAACCATATAATCAACGCTTCAGAGGTTGATCTCCTGTCACAATGAAGGCGTATCAACGCCCCATGATCATCTCACGCCATCACCGTTTTCACCCCACTACCGTCTAGCCCCATTCCAAACTCCCACGGAGCAGGAATTCGGTGATGAGAGGCTTTGCATATTCTAACGGACTCAGTAATCTAGCTACCTAGATAGTTGGTGCGATCCTCCCTATGACACTAGGGTCCTATATGAATTTAGATGTATGTGGCTTGGATACTGCTTACAGAGCCTCCAAATGTACTATACTAGTTGGAACCAGATTATACTACATACGCCATAGTTTATACTTTATGCGATGATTGTACCTAGAAACAATTCAAATGACTTCGTGCACACACCAGATTATAGACCAGCTTGCCCATCAGCGAGCGCTGCCCATCAGCGAGCGTTGCCCGCTACCCTAGGATGCAACAGTTGCCACCCGCCAAATTTTAGTAGACGCTCGCTGATGGGCAAGCTGGTCTACTACTGTAGCCATACATGTATTTTATAGGTATATTGTCACGCCACGTTTCTTTCTTAGTAATAGTTGTCTTGGCATCACACTTCTAGCGGCAACAATCTTATCAATATATACTTTTTGAATGGCTACCAATCGGGTTTCCATACTTGTGACTACATGTAGTGATCCGTTGACCTCGTACCCAGTCTAGTATTTGTGGTTGCTATGCCAAGACTTTCTGCGAAAGTTGGCACAACCAAATACCAAACTTTGGCAGAAACTTTCGCAGAAAGTCACGTGACTGCCAAGAAGCCCGGGGCTGGGGCCGAGCTCAGTGATCCGTATCCTTCCACGATCTAAGGGACCGGGTTAGGATAATGAATATATCTGATTGGTGCAATAGTGCGCCTTACTACATAGGACATGCAAGTGAAGAGACAGGGATTATTTGTATGGAGTGGCGCCGCTCTGCCATACAAATAACCTCCTTGTGCCCTAGTACTTGAGGCTTCTAGAACGATCGCTCGGTCGGTGATCACTATGTAACAGTATGACGTACTCTACATACGTGCGGTCGGCCACCGGCGGCCCCCCCCGCCGGGAAACCTTGGATACATGTAATCCTTGATCCCCGGGAAGCCGCATTGATCCCCGCCGGAGTAGAACCGGTTGAGGAATTAATGCCGGCCCCGGCCAATTACGTTTGGGGCTGGAAATCGCTGGGGGGTGGCTGGGATCCAGCCATCCATCCTGAGTGAGGCTCAATGTGTATGCTTCGCACTGGGCCATACTCTGATCGCGAGACTATTGCATTGTCAACTGTGGGCCCACACAATCACCATCACCAGCTGGACGTCACGTTCAAGGCCAATTGCAAGGTCAACAGGATATCATATTACCTTACCACTTTTTGCTTTGCCAAAAGTATCATGATTCATTAAGCTAACTACTATCGATAAACCTACAACTCGCGCCAATAGGAAAGTACCCCCCTGAATTTTAGTAGTCACTTTCTCCTCAAGTTCTAATGGTAGATGTGTGCGAACGGCTTAAACCTAACCCTGATCTAACTTCCCTAACCCTGACTAATCCACCCTAACACACACTCCCACCAAAATATGGTCACACTATTTTTCTATCAGCTCCTTGTAAAATCTTTATTTCCTTTTTCTGAAAAATACTTTCTCTATACAGCCTATTTCCTCGATCTTTTATTACTTAGTTGTTGGTAGACTAGATAAATCTGGCGTGGGTGCATGGCTTTTTCGTACTCCGCCAGAAGCGTAGATTTATCGAGACCGGCACCATAGATATCTCCAATGTTTACTGAATGTGTTTAACAGCTGCCATTTCAATTCGGCCTGACGGCTTAAGGGATAATACTATCAAAAAAATATTTTTGTCTATTCAAGACTATTTTTCTGCATTCGTGCCTGGTCAACAATTGCAAGCCTTATTACATTTTAGCAGATCCAGCCATATTCTGGGCTACAATTTGGTCATGAGGCGAACTCACCGACGTTAAATCAGGCCAATTATCATAAGATCGATAACTAGATATAGATAATGGAAATCGGATTTGTAGCCTGGTCCGGGGGCCGAAGTGAGGCTAATCAGTATATCCAGTTAACGTAAACTACTGGCCTCTTCGCCAGGCTTATGCCAAGTCCAAACCCCTGAGTAAAGGTGGTGGGTTTGTGTGGCCCGTTGGTTCCGTAGCCATCCGCAGGAGAAGACTACAGCGACTGGAATGATCTACGGAAAAAAAGGGGTGTGAAATTGTATGGCGAAATATCTGTGCACCATATAACTGTTTTTTCCATAGATCATTCTTATCGCTGTAAGCCAACGATTTGGGCCAGATCAACCAACAGTAACCTGGTCCATTAGCCACTGAGTAACGGTAACCTGGTTCATTGAGCTACTAGTAGTGTGGTCTATGCGCCGGCATATAAGCTCGAGCTGACTCGGCTCGTTGGAGGCAGAGGCTCCTAAGGCTCGAGCTTTAGTGACAGGCTCGTAAACTAGCTCGAGCCGGTGGTCAATGATACAAAAAACAGGTTATCCTTACACCAATTGTAGTAAAATGGCAGATATAAGCTTCATTTCATGGATTAATACCGTGAGAAAGGATTGATTATTTAGGGGAGTATTCTAGTGGGTAGAAATCCCCTTTTTCTTCCTTTGTGGATTCTAGAGCCTAGTTCAGAGCGAGTAAACTGAGCTTGAGATCAAGCTCGAGCCGGGTCGGCTCATGGACCATACTAGTCACTAAGCCAACGGTAACCTAGTCCATTGAACCACTAAGATGTTTCCCAGCTTGAGTTTGTAGACCTCGAAACCAAAAATATGCTTACTTTTAGTGCAACTGCTAAACTCCCGGTGATAATACACTTTCTTTGACGGTACAATGTTCTGGCACGACGTTATGCCATTATATCTGAAACCTTTCTAGAATATAGCCACGTTCGGGGTAATCTCTGGGGAGATGCTTCATCTAATTTTCAGTATATATATTAGACCTTAAGCTACCTTGAAGACGCAGGTACTACTACATGTAAGTATCTGGCACCTTAATATTCATTGTAGCTCAGAAAGCCAGCGCAGCTACAGTAACTAGTTATGAATGCCGATTTCTATCAATCCAGAACATTCGATTTTTCTTTTTCGTCTATCGCTACATTGAGTTGGGCATTGAGTTAAATATGCTTGGACAGACGAGGCCCAGAGAGTACAGCTCATGATCAGTTATGAAGATGGAATATACCACTCGGGATGCTTTGTTCACTGAGGGAGCTAGGAGCACCTTATGATCCGTGTTATAGAAGAAGGCCGAAGCCTTGTGCGACTGGGGGCACGTGCACCTTTGGACCAATAGTAAATGATACATACGGTTGTGAGGCCTTCATTTATCATGGATGCTATGAGATATGTCCGTGAATCTCAACCCGAGAGGTTATTCCCCAGAAACTTTGGCGACACGTATATCCAGCTGGTGGGAGCCTATATGGATATCCATAGGTGCTCTAAATTTTCTGCCTACCATGTATAGCGTTTCAACGAGTTTAGGCATTCTCAGTCAAGACAGGAGCTCATGAAACAGTACCCCAAGTGATGAATACTTCGTGGAGTAAGGATCACCCCCTGATTTTTGCTGTGGTACGTACCCGTTAATTCTTGAATACGCAGGTGACCTGGACAACCTCGTTCAAGCTTGTGATTAGCTGTTTGAACAAGGTAACCCCCGCACTGCTGAAAACGCAGTTGGTATTTGGCGTAGGCAGAGTACAAAGGCATTAAGTATAGGCTAAGCTGTACTCCGCGGTGCAGAATGCTCTTTTGTTTTTCTTGGTTGAGTGACGTGGGACAAGATGAGCACAACCCATTGTTGGTTTGTTGGTGTAGATATCTTCTATGCTTAATTGTGGGAAACATCGGGACTGGGTTGGCCTATTAGATTTTTCACTTTAATGGTGTAATTGAACAACACTAGAAAACATAAACTTCATTTATCTAATAGTTACGTAGGTACATGTACTTGTCATCGATATACGTATGTATCCTAAGAGCGTAAGTGCTCGGCCCTTACGGTCGGTATGGGAATAGATACCTACGTAGCCCTAGGTACTCTCCAGGCGCAAAGGCGTTTACAATTCGTCTCGATATGTCGTACGCCAGTTTTGAGATGTATTCAGGAGTGCGCATTCGTTCCCTTGGATGTTGTTATGTTAGGGGCCGGAGGTCTGTGCTGCGTCGGGAAGCTTGAGAATAGTTATTATATATTAATATGCAACGGGGCAGAAAAAGATACGGAGGAAGAAAAATAGACACGGAGCAGGAAAGACAGATCGGAGCCACGGAATATGAAACTGTGTGTGTCCTTTAGGACCGGCCAAGTGTTCAATATATAACGGTCTGCTTTTTGACCGGAGTTTAGATGGCTCGCTCGCGATCGGTTTGCAACCGGACCACAGAGCCTTCAGCTGTCGCATGGTACCTTGCATTGACACATGTACCTACAGATGAGCTAGGGGAGATACTAGAGTACTCTAGATGAAGCATTACTACATACATGTATATATATAACCATCGATCTGTTCAAGCTCTGGCCGGCCAATGACTAGAATAAGAAGTTTCTTCTATTTATGCTCAGTGATGTTGCGCCGATATATACATTACACAAGGTGGAAATATTTTCAATATCAGAACTCTCTCCGAGGCGCTTACTTAGAATTCATCTGTTTGTGTCTACGATGAAGAATGTTCACTTTGGGGAAGTTCCGTGCGAGGGTTATGCGCTTGCGTATGTGAGTACGCATTTCGCTGTTGGGTGCAAAAGTTCAGGCCACATGTCAATCCGCGGGTATGCGGCATGAGGCCTGTGACTTTTGTGTCTAATAACGGTCATAAACTTTTTAAAAGCTTTTCTAGTTAGTTAAACGGCCGTACTAGGAGATAGAAGGCCAAAGGGGTTTTTCTCGCATCCCCGGTATCTTTCTAGCTTGCATCATTATCTATCACTCGGTATCAATGCTAATACATGTAAGCGCATGCAATACCAGAACACGCTACACGCAGAATAGGCCTACATACATACATGTATTTGTTTTAGCCTATATTCATTGGGCCACCCCGTAGGTTTTATGTTTTTATTTTTTGCACAGGGTTCGGTCCGGATCCTCGTACTAGTATCGGTGAGGTCTAGCCCAAGTTCCTCTACAATTCTCCACCATGTCCTTTTCCTCTTTTTTATATTTACTATTCTTATTTCAGTTATTATTCTCCCGATCTCATAGTTTAATTTATCTATATCACCTGCAGCTGAAAAAGAAAGCTTCGTGGAGAATTCAATCCCTGATTTTAAAGATATCTTGCCGGCTAGACACTGTCACTACCACCTCCTGCAGCAGTAGTATCAGCACAGCCGCCAGCACGTGGAGTACCACACTACATTTCTCCTTCCTCCCAATAAAGCCCGATATCAGCATGCCTTGTAACCGTGAGTTGCTACATGATCAATCTACTCCTCCGGGACAAAATCAGCTACAAAATCAGCTAACCCAATCTAAATAGCGTAGATAAACCTTATTTGAGCCGCAAAGCAGGGCCAGTCTTGGCACGAACATCTGGGGGTAAGAATATTTACATCTGCTTATCAAGTTGGTGGGAGTTGGAAAAAAAAGAAAGAAAAAGAAAGCCAGGGCCTTCCAGAGCCCCCTTGGGGATTTCACGACGTCCCACTTCATTCAACAACATCTAGGTACCCCCGAACCTCACCACCACCACCACAACCACCATCAATATCAACCATAAAAACAAAACCCCACAACTCGCCCACCAGTTCTATATCCCACCATTGAAAGCTTCGAAAGACACCATGCTTTCAAGAGCGGCTCTGAATCACGACAATATCAGTGGTATATTCCTTGATAACCCACCTCTTCAAGCTAACAGAAGTAAACTAAAAACAATTCTTCCTTTCTCTTCCGTTGTGCGTTTTTCTGACTTGAGTCTATAGTGGTGGATCTCTCAATCAGTGAAGGTCACATAACAATAGATCCCAAGGATACAAAATACTTCTGCGCCGCAGTAAGCTATTATAATGACATTTACAAGATCACCACTGAAGTCCGCTCAGATGGCCCGGGTTTAGAGACTCAACGAGCAGATGTATCTGCAAAGATAGAGGCTTTGGAAGCAGTATGTGTCGAACCTTATTGTAAGGACTTCAAGTCAAAGCTAATTGCTCTTGGTGAAAGTTATTCCATGGCCCAAACTCTTCTTCCGATTTGAGGATTGGCCTTCTGTGGTTCAAGGTTCTGTACCTACTTGAGAACCATGTAGAAGCCTACAACGTCATACGTCTAGTGAATCGAAAGACACAAAAATTCTCTCCCTGGCTTTTTAAACTAGTCAGTAGAAGTCGAGACCTGAGGAAGCGTCAGGATGAGTCTATCGCAAAACGTAGTCACCCCCTCAATCCTTAGCGAGCTCTGAATACTATAGCTGACATGGCTTCAAGTTGCCGAGAAAGCGCGTGCTAATGATCCCCCTAAATCGCTTCCTCATGAGTACTCTCTAGACAGAATGCGGGATTGTGTTATCCCGGACGCGGTTGTCGAGGATTTCGATCTTATTATGCGTTTGTTAAGCGCACCAGCGAAGTGTGATCACGCAAGGCTATTCCGACATATCGTTATTTCCAATCACAATCTAGAAGGGAGATTACACCAGCTTTTGGAGAAAAAAGCAACCATAAGAGAGGTTGTAATTCATGGGATCAATCATGTCACCATGAGGAAGAATCGAGTTGCTAATTCTTCCCACGTTATTGGAGCCCTCAAGCAATCGTATAATATATTGATTGAGCTCATGGATGCATATTCTGAGGAAAAGGATGAAGAAGAGGCCTTTAGCTGTATGGGATCGGAAATGTTAATCCAGCTACACAGCCAATTTCTCAAGCCAATCCGATGCCATGTCCAACGAACTGCCCGACCAAGAGGAGAGTCTACATACAGCCTACGTGCTGTCCACACTGGAACATTTAAACTCTACCCAAATAATCCTCTCACTCTTCATCAGCATCAGCTAGTTCACACACCCCGGTACTGTGCTCCATCCGAGGCACGTACCGCTGTATGTTGGTTTTTTGAATTGCTCGAGGCGAGTTTTCCCTTCTCGTATTCTTAAATATTCGATTAACAAAAATAGAAACACATACTAATCAAACCACCTTTGAATCCTTTCATGGTTTCTGCCTGGGCCCACCACTTTTTTGAACTTATCAGTCCTTTTCACGCAAGTTTCTCTAATAACCTGAAGATTTATTCTTCTTAGGTTACTAATTCATTTTCGTAGACCTACAACTTGTTCATGGCGAGAATCATTGTGTCATATATTCTCCGCCGATTTCGTATGCTGCCGCTTCTTATCCGTACAGAGGACATTCAATATTACCGTCACGTTAGATCATATGCATTTGTAAGTATTCTTACTATAGCCTATCAGAATTTTTGGTTAATTGGTTTTCTGTAGACCGATGGAAATCTTTATCATCTTGCGAACTTTTTCGGAACTCTGCAAATACAGGCTATAATGATCGCCATGGCTCAAGATGTAAGAGAAGTAGTCGAGATAAAGATGTATTTTGTGCTAAAAAGGTGTATAGGAGGATCCAAAGAAGCCCTCTGTTAGGCACAGTACATTTGTGCTCAACTTTGTGAAAGGGCTTACAGAATTACTCAACTGTAGCATTACTCGGTCAGGCTTGACAGTACAGCCCTACAGTCAGACAGACTGGCATGCCGCAATCCCCTTTGTAATACCCTTTTCCTTAATCATTTGATCTATTCAGCATTTAATGTTTTACTAAATATTCAAACTAGGAAGTATGCCCTAAGAACTCGTACCGTATTAATTTTCACAAGAACAAGGAGCCGACGGAAAAGGCGATCTATGCAAGCATTTTGATTGGCCCATTCAGACCCTGGCGTAGAGGCAATGTGGCTGTGTATCTCCAGAACTCTCTGGGCTGTACGTTGTGGTTAACTTGCGTCAATCTGGTGGAGCCTAAAAAACTAGCTACGGAGATTAAGAGGGTCGGGGATTGTTGTGGGATGCTTATTAATGGCTTAGAGGAACAGAACCTTATAACCGTGGCTAAAAAGGAATCAGATCCTCCTAACTCTTGAAATTTGATTGTTGTGTATGTTCACTTCTCGATGTTTTCTCAGCGAAAACGAGTTAGAGCTAAATAAAGAGAAGACAAAAATTCTCCTTAAACTCAGGATCACCAATCAGCCTTGTTTGACCGATTCGTAGAAATCAAGTAGTTAACTACATGTGTTTGAATGCATAAAGATCTCGGTAGTTCAAGATATATCCTCTTGATATAGAGGTCCACGTGCATGCTCCTTTAATTGACCATCTGTCCTTTATTGATTCTATCACTATAGTTAGCTAAATGCAGAATAATAGCCTTGCTTAATTGAGCTTGTTAATGATTTGTTCATACATGTACGCAGTAGGCATTTAATAGCTTTTCACGATCGAGTAATAAGTATAAATACTTTAACTACATGTAAATGTAATTAAATACATGTATCAAAACCATAGGGTAACAAGGACCTTAAAAAAATCTTCAAGAATGCGAATATCATGCATATGCTTATATAAGCCTAAAATATAAGGCTTAAAAAAAACCCAGTTCGGGCGGTAAAAGTATTTTCTAAACTGTACGCACAATCCCTACGTAATATATGTGCGCAGTTACCTTCCTCTATGTTTGAAATTGCGCCCTGCATTTAATACCTACTCGGGGCAGGTGAAAAGTACCGGACAATGCAGGTTTTTGGTTCACCAATGGGTGCGCGTGCTAGGCGTGAACTACTGCAAAAAAAGCCCAGAGACAAAACTTGCATTGTCCGGTACCTTTTACCTGCCCCGAGTATGTGTAGATTTGATGTGATTGGGTAGACTCACATTGAAGCATCTGTACTTGTGAACTCTTATTCGCCGACTACACAGTTTGAAACTGACCAATAATATGCAGTTTCAAGATAAAACATACCTTATAAAGAGTATACAGTCGAGTCTCGATAGTAGCATATGGTCGGGAACAGATTTTCGTATGCCACTATCGAGAATATGCGAAAATATGCTTCTATCGAGAACAAATTTGCCTGTACCGACTCGTTTGGGATTGCCCAAATATATGCTACAATCGAAATATGCTATTATCGGGTATGCTACTATCGAGACTCGACTGTATACATAGTTTTTAGGCCCTACATACCATGATTATGGCTAATAATAAAAGGCACAGTTTTTAACTTTTTAAAATCAATATCCACTAGATAGGCTAGCTGTACATGTGGGCTTGGTGCACATGTAAGGGGGTTACAGCATACAAGTATCTTGCAATTGAAGAGATTTTAAGCCCTGCTAGCTTCAATTCAACCAAGGCAGAATAAAGATAAGAAGTATAGTTTAACCACATTGAAATGAAAAATGAAGGTAGTTATAGCCAGTGAGGCGGCCAATGGAGTCTAGGTCTAAATTCCAGGCTCCAGCTACAGCTCAAGAAATATATGCATGTAGAAAGCCTCTCGATTGATGATATCATTAACACTTGGCCTTTTAGATCAGTGGTTTATGACGCCAGAGGTCATTAAATAAGTTAATTGCCACTTCCGCGAAAGCACATATGCAATAATGCTTCAAGTGAAATTTATAGCCTCAATGTATTGCGGGTTGTCAAAAATAATGGGACGCAACGGGGCAATGAACACCGCAACGGCCACCCAACCCCGCCCCCAACGAACGTCAACACGGAACTAAAATACATTTTAAGTCTCTAGTATTTCTCATTATCATTTATCGTGTTTGTAGTCTCTTTCTGGCCGGCCGTGGTTGAGAGATTATATTGCAATGAAGCTGTTGCGTCCTATTATTTTTGACAACACGCAATACCTCCAAAGCTCATCATGAAAAATCACGTGTATGTTTCACGTGCGTTATTCGCCCGAAACACACCAAAAGATTTGTCATTAAAACCTGACGAATTGGTTTGTGCTTGTGGCGTGCTTCTAAATCGATACAGCCAGCACGAATGCCAGTCCCATCGGATCTGTTCGAATGATTCACCTGTATGCATATATGTGCATGCAGCAGATACATGTAGTTACTAAACTTGATCAATTGATGTGAAAACCGGTCAAGGTCTATATCTTCAACTACCGATAGGTCATCGGTCCTGATTCCGTATCTTGCATAATTCTAGAGAGGCCCGGGAGGCGAACAAGTCGATATGGCGCTGCGGCTAGTAATGGTGAAGATATTCTTGATACAATACGACAACGATAGAGTTCCATTTCGTTGGTCGGTATCAGGTAGAAAAAGTGCAAGGCAGATTAAGCAGTCGATCAGCTCTCTCTCGTACGCACATTTTCATGATAGTAATTCTAATGCGCGAAGGTAGACAGCTTTCCTAGCCACTCGAACACCCCTCACTCGAACAGTGGATGATGGTTGGTAAAATAACGGTATGGAGGTCGATTATAACGAAGATCCTTTCTGTTTTGCGTTGGATTTTCGAGTGAGGGGGGTGTTCGAGTGGCTAGGAAAGTCGTCTATATTCACGAATCTTTCTCGTCAAAAACCCCCACATACGTACTACATGTGCGTACGTATGCTCCAATGCCGGTACTCACCGCAAAGGCGTCAAGGCTGTGTCGATATACCATCTAGTCATTTCTAGTTAATGTTGGGTTCAAATTTGCCAATACTCAAGTGTAAAAATGTCGAAGGATTCAACCCAAGGGCAGTCGAGCTCCAGGTCATGACATTAATGACTATTCGTGTCCGATGAAGCCACCGCTTTGACTTACTGTCAGATGGGGGAGGTTTGGACCCTGATTACGGGGTTCTGTCATTTTTTTTTGGCGAGGTACAAGCGAATGTTTTGCCTTCCCTTGAGATCTTTAGCGCTTTAGATCTTGGTTTGTTCCTTAAAGCGCCTCACGGGCGGCTATTATTGTAAATGTAAATCGAATAGAGATATCCTATATATGCAAAAAACTCTCGAATTGATACTGCGCCACAATTAGAAAGCACACACACACAACCAATATTAGCTAATGACAGTCCAAACTAGGTAAATCACATTACAGTCGGCTCTCGTTATAGTGATACTTCATATAGTGATACTCTCGTTATAAGGATAAGAATCCGTGGTCCCGAAATACTCTTTTACCAGTATCTCCTTACTTCTTATAGTGATACTCCCCTTATAAGAATATCAACACAGATTTTCGGTCTCGACCGTATCCTTATATCGAGAGGCGACAATAATCACAAATGATCACTCGCATCACAGGATGTCACTCGCTGTTTAGTGATAGTTGCATCTCACTGACTCACACCGGATGCAAATGGATACTGATAGAGCTTTAAAGCTGACAGAAAAGCCGTTGAGCTCTAGAGCCCTTATACACTTAGTTAGTCTCGCGTTCCACTCATCGTTATTGCCAACACTACATAGTGAGAGAGGGGTTACCAAATTAAGGACATAAAGTACTCACCACAGGGCCCGAGAGTTTGAATGACTAGAACTACTGTTTTGACATAAAGAGCTATAATATACTTCTAAGCCTCACTGTCTGGAAAAGGAGGAAGGGAGATGGCACAACCACAAAGTACCAACTACCAACTATCCCTTAGGTGGTTGGTCCAAATCGAAATCGTGACCGAACCAGATATGGCTGGTTGTGCTCATTTGAACGCAATTACTGTTTATACTCTCCCTGTCTCTAGTAGAGTAGGTAGAGCTTTCTAGCGTGTGAGAAGAAACTCGAGGACAGAACAAACAGGAACTGCGTTTATCAAAGGCATAGCTACGTCCATATCTGGTTCTGTCACGATTTTGGTTTGGGTGGGCCGCCTAAGGACCTAAACATATGAACCGTATTTGAATGTAGATAGGCACCCTACAGAGGGAGAAATCTCTCGAGTCAGCAAAATTGAATCATTATTTTGATGAAAACTTAACTAGGATTTAAATGAAGTAATGATCGAATATCCCATACACTCTAACGAAAGCGTGCCGGCCCCATGATTGTGCTTGCCGATGTGTAATAAAATCGATGAAGAAACGGATTGTGTTATTGATTTAACGTGGATAAGTCCGTAAAATTCCAGATGAAAGTTCCATTTTATTCTGTCCAAGTCTAGTGTAAAGCCAAATTACTTTAAAACGTCAGAACTTAACAGTTTTAACAAATCAACCAGTGGAGGAAGAAGGGGGGGCGATGGGGAAGATAAAGAGGAGTTGGATCCTAACTGGGCAATTCTCTTGTACCCGAGTCCGTAGTCAAAGAGAGCTGCTACATCTCTATTGCGGTTGCTTCTATCATTGACTTGGGTGTGCGGGGGCGCCATAGTTTTTCACTAGCTAACGAAGTCGCGCCCGCACAATAAGAGAGGGTGCGAAGAGTTTTCAAATGCGGCTGTACATACGCCAGACCTTCAACCTTAAGTGCAAATATTCGAGCCCTAGCCAGCACCAATAAATCAGTCTTACGTTCACATATTGCTTTTCCTGAGCCTCGAAGTCGGAGTCCACTGATCCTTTTAAGTTATTCGTTCCTGGCAATGAGCAATATGAGCCTTCCACATTTTAAGCGCTAAAAGCAATTCTTCCGCCTATTATTATATAATATATCTAATTCAAATTTAGCAAGAAAAAAAGCAAGTCAACTTTATAAGCCTTGCGCTATGCCTATGCAACCTAATGTCTAGCTGTAGCACTCGTTCTCTTTGGCTACCCCGCTTTCTTCCAGTAGGAGCTTCATTATCCACGACCTATCTACAGCTCGATTGCCCAGATCATTGCTTTTTTTTTTTTTTTTTTTTTGTTTAATTCATTAATTGCATCCAGATTATTGCTTGATCATACGTACAAATCACATATACGTAGTAATATCATTAGGTGTGCCAAGAAGATATCTCTGTATCGTTCGGAGGGTACATGTGGTTGCCTGGCACTAATACATTGGCTATAGCTCCTATCACCCTGAATACCAACAATATTATCTCAACCCTATTGCCCCTATCGCCGGCTTGATGAGCATCTTAACTCCACAAACACATAGAAGAGAAAGCTTGTCGTCAAGCGCTCAGGAGAGTCATCATGCTGAACTTGTCCCAATACGACTATCGTATCTCCCTGGCCAGCTAGGAATCAGAGAGCTGGCTCTTACTAGAAGGGATAGGATTTATCTACACTCAAACCATCCGCCTGCCACATGCCTTCTGGTGACTGCGCGATAGGTATGTATCAGGATCGGTCCAGTACACATCCGGACGCGAGCTATTCCTTCAACAAGCCATACTCTTTATCATCAAATTACATGCTTTCGTCTCTATCTCTTCAAGGGTAGACTGGCGCCGGACTTCATCTCTTCAGTTGGTCATTAATGAATTAAACAAGAAAACAAAAAAACATCAGTTGCTCATAAGTTATCACTCGCATCTACCGAGGCTTGGCATAGGAGCAACTTTATTACTGGATCTATTCTTCTCGAAAGGAAGATTAAAATTGGCTCTTTACCGTCACCTCTACTTTGTATGATGATTGGGGGAGTATCTGCTCTGGGAAGGTCCCAAACCCTTGTCACTATCCCATGGCCTGGTAGAAATTTAAAATCCCGGGACTTCCTATTTCAGCGAGTGGCAAAGTCACTGGTCCACGCACCATTAACACTAATCCACACGCTACCGGTGTAGAGCAGTGACTTTGCCACTGGAAGGCCTGCTGAATAGGAAGGCCATGAGATAGTACCGACTGGGACATTGACTTTTCACTGGGTACTAAGAGTTAATTGCGTGCTAAATAGTACACGGAGATCTGTGTTTCCTCTTCAAGTTCTACAGGGTTCAATCCAGGCCCAATCTTTGTCTTCAACTCGGGAGACTCTTTGTTCCAGGCCCCTCTGAGCTTCTTCGTTGCTCATTCACCCTACTAAAGATCTGGGAAGGCTAGAGGTATTCGATTAAGTCTCCATAATCCCTTTTTCTTTGGTCATCTGGCGTCTTCTTTATCGTACCACTGAAAACCACTAATACAAAAGAATCGCCATTAAATACATGTATATACAACTCAGGCTCACGCTCATCAAAGAATTATGTCTATATACACAAAACATAGCCATCCCTGGAAGAGACAAAAGAAAAAGAAACGTAAGGAAAGTAAAATAACTCCGTAAAAGAAAACATAATCACGTGCCTCATATCACATACTATTCGGCAACCTTAGGCAAAAGCCAAAGTTCCTCATCATCCTCCCCGCCTCTATAAAACCACCGATCGAGAATGCAAACCCAATTATAACAATGATTGTCTCCGTCAGCAGTTCCATCAGCCTCCACCACTTCTTCCTCCCACCCTTCGTCTCCGCCAAATCGAGAACTCCAAGAACCTGGCCAGACACTAACCATCCCATCATAAAGGTCCTCTGCCTCATCGTGCTTCCCTCCGGCCTAAACCTCGATAATGCACCAAGAATAATATACGGTAGGATAAGAGCGCTAATGACGATTATAGTTACTGACTGGTGATAGAAACGATTCGACTTCTTAACCTCTTTCTTCTTACGCTGATACTGGCCTGCGCCCGGAATGATGATTTTGGTGCAGTGGCTTGTCGACACCGGCTCCTTCTGCTGTATCATTGGTAGTGCATGCTGCGGGTTCCCCATAGGCTGATCGAATCGTTGTGCCGCGAGTGCGAATTCAGCGCCTAGTGGCTCTGCTTCAACCACTTTCCACTTCCTCCCTGTTTCCTCGTCGTTGGCATCGAGCTCGTACGCGTACATTCCTCGCTCTTTGTGGCGCTTGAACTTAATGTCAGTCCAATCCCGTCGATCGAGGTCTGGGATCAGTGCCCCTACGGCGCCGACAAACTCTTCCTTGGTGCGCCCGAAGGCCTCGACCATCACTTCGCTCTCGATCATGAAGAGGGTGTCATAGTCCGCCTCGATGATATTTGCGATCGCGTTGAGGAAAGACATGATTGTGTAAGGAATGACTGAAAATCCGAATGCGGCATAGCCGTAGCTTGCGACCTGTGCGCCATAGGCGCCATAGAGGGTGTAAATGGAGAATAGAATCTGGAGGGCACCAAGGAAGGACTTTGCAGTCCCATAGGAGGAAGCGATAACGATTGTGCTACGATCTGTGGTGGGATTAATGGCGCCTAGAGAGGTCCCCGGGGGTAGCTTTGCGAAGCCGTACCCGTTGGGGAGATTGTATTGGCCTTGAATCTTCCATTTAGTGGGGTTCACTATTTGTTTCATATTCGGAGTCTCGATACAGAGTACTGCCTCCTCCCTATGGTGTGAGCCTGACGACCTATTCTTCTTCCTTGATCTTTTCGAGGGCTCCTCGAACGTGCAACCTCGAATCACGTCGCCGTTCTTCGGCTTCCATGTTTGTTGCCGCTGCACTATGCAGAGAGTCCCAGCGTGTAGCGCCTTGCCAATTTCATCTTTCCCCAGAAAACGACTTCCTCGAGCGATAGTACTGGCGGCCTGACTGATACCAAAGAATGGGACGAATAGCGATACGATGGTGCGAAAGTAGTCGCGCGATCCCTCATAGCCGGATGTCTTCTTGAATGTTGCGATACGCGCGATGTAATTTGTGACGAAAAAGGACAAAATTTGGGTCCATGGCGCCGGCACCACACACAGCCCAGACTCTGTGAACCTTATATTGTTGGGAATCGTGCTTGATGTTGTTCCTGTCGTCGTTGTTGTTTGGCGGGGGAATAGGCCCACAGGGAGGGCGTTTGCGATGTACGGAAGTAGACCGATGAATACTATTGCCGAGAGTGTTGAGCGCAAGCTGGACGCTGCAGGGAGCCTCCTGCGTAGATGCATTCCGTATTGTTTCTGTTTTTTGATCCCTTTCCTCTAGAATTCTATCCCACCTTGGTTCAAGATCAGTTAGATAGGGTCAAGGGCAGGCGAGCAAATTGTAACAACACGGGGAAGGGGATCAGTCAGTGGGAAAGGGGAGAAGGGAAGGGATCCAATATACATACCATACCTGCCTCCACAGCTCGTATGTGAAATGTCAGATATGAGGAGGAGGGGAATGTTACTGCGCCGTAACTATTCTTCATTGGACCCTGTCGCGCAGGGTCATGTGTTTACACGTAACTAACCGTTTCGCATCTGTTGCCAGGCAACGGGGCGACGGCGCGACGGCGGGCCCTGCAGCGCCCTGACAGCCGTCATAATAAACGATACAGGCTACAGGATGTACCTACATAACCTACTACATACAGCTATTCCACATTCCATTGGCTGAACGGGAAGGCGTAACCTGCACGTACGCTCCCCGCATCACCTTTTCTGGGCAGTGGAGGGGATGCTGAAGACCGAATCGCGAGCTGCGGAGATACGTGGATGTGCCTAGTTCCATTCGAGATCTTGGCGTAGATACAAATTGCAAAACCCGCACCGTTTCACCCCGAAAGTTGCAACTTGGGTCGCGGTCGTTGTTGTCAATAAAACTGGATTTATACAGTATGGATATATCATTTTCAACTTTGAGGGGTTTCATACCGTCTGTGGAGGTACAGTATATATGTAGCTGGTAGCTGTGAGCCCTTATCAGGAACTCTTGGTTTGGGGAATAGCCGCGGCATATATATATTGATCGACTTGAATGATTTGGTGATGATTGCGGATGGCGTAAGGTGCTGACTGTCCTATCGGCTAGGATAAGATCAGATCATCAATGACTCAGACTCAGGACCGATAGAAAAGAAGAACGAGGCTTTCCGCTTTTATACTCCCCAAAAGAGCAATCCAGCAAGTGACGATATAACTGGCTATTCGGCACAGAGGTCAAGAACATAGTGTTGATATTATATCTCCGCATACATTTTGGAAAGCCAACTATCCAGCATATACGCATCGTATATGTACACCGGTAAGCTTGAGTGGTCTAGCCCTCTTTATACATTTTCGTACAAGCCTCGAGCTCGCGGGAGACTGGATCATCTTGAATGATCTTTTATGATCCAGAACACCGAGTAACTATTGATACCACTCTCTCCTACCTTTTCCGCCCCGAGGCCCGCTTGCATGGGGAAATCCCGCCCCACGAATGCCGCGTCAAACTATCTCTGGCTTAAATGAATTAATTCAGTTTCTGATTGGTTGATCATCTTGGGGAATTGCCACAATCAAGAAAAAAGAAGAAAATAGCAAGCTACAACCCAGAGATTTGGATCCATACCGACGAATATAAACGGATTGGGTCCATTTCCAGTGCGTCCAAATGAAGGTCACTGAGTATTCGATATGCTTGCTTACCAGTAAAAGAACCAAAATTCAAGTGGCGGGGACGGGGGTTGTTTGTGTGGGAGGACGGCGCCACTCCATACAAACTATCTTTGCGCATTTTATGGTCCCTTCGCCGGTAAGCAAGTTTTGTAAAAAAAAAAAGTATGTATGCATGACTAGGCGTTTAATTGTATATATTGATGAGGCGGCGAAGTAATCCGCATCACAAACCATCACTCGAAGTAAGCAACTCTTGTCGATATGATACCCACGGGCTAGAATAAACGGGTTCAACACGAACACTACCAAAATATTGAGGGTTTTGAGCACGGAATGTTTTACAATTATCCTTGTCTCCTAGCCCTACGAGCCATAGATAAGTTAACACATTGCGCTCTCGTAGATAGCGGGCATGTACAGGTGCAGGGGTGTTAATCACTCTCTGCGCAGAGTGTCAAAATTTCGAGGTCTTGAGCTTACTGTACAAGCTCTAAGATCAGCTTTGTTGTGCGCTTTCTTCCCCCCCTCTCGGGGGGCGGTTTAAGATTTGTCCGGTTCTTGGAAGTTAGGAGTACGTGTTAGATGAAAGAGGACGGTACTGTACAAGATGGTTATTGAAAGGGGAGGTGTACTACATCAACTTTGATCTTCAAAGCTGCTATTCCATGGCCGGTAGTGACGGTAGGACGAACCATGGTAACTTATTTACAAAGGATCTCAGAGGAAAGAAATAGTAGTCAGGGTTCTGCAGGTGTCTACTTCTGCCCGCTTATGGCTGTTGTCCTCCAATGCAGAAAAAGTGTGGGCATTGGAAAGTTTTTCTCGGTGACGAACCGGGGGGGGGGACATCTGTCTCCACTCCTAACATTGTCAAACTCTTGGCACTGCCGAGTGACACCCCATGAAGCCTCACCACCAACTATGTACATAGTACATATTAATTATTTTTACAGTTTTCGGTGGAAATGCTCTAAAATAGCACATGATGCAAGGTGACACAGTTCTCTACAGTACGATCCAAAATGAATTCTACGAATGACATTGAATCGATGGGTTAAGGGTGTCTACTTCATCTTGGCATAGTATACCGCCAAGCTCAAGTATTACTTCCAGTGTCATTTTAAACCTTTTCCATTATTTTAATAAATATATACAACATCCACACCTCCCATATATATACACCAACTACCTCAACCACGAATTAATATACGCCATCCCCTCCTTCCTATACGTATCGGCCTCCACATAGCTCGTGTCATTTCTAAACACGAAATTGCTCGGCCCCTTCCTATAATCCGGCCACTTGGCAATTCCGTCAACGCCATGCCCATTGGGGTCCAGGTCCGTGACGAAGCTTGCCCACATACGCGCCATGAGGTGCCCAAGCTTAGTGTGTGATGGATCGTCGCCTAGTGCGGTGATGATCTTGTTGTCGGTGTTGGAGAAGACGTAGGGTATCTGTTGCGTGCACCGTTATGTTAGTACCCCCGTAATAGTGCATGATGAAGTCGGAGGGAGAAGAGAGGAACGTACATCGGAGAAGTGCCCGACTCCCACTTTACTCGTGGTGTTTTGCAGCGGGCTGTCGAAGCGATAGGAATACACCTTTTGGTCGACACCCTTGGCGGAATATGTCTCGGCGAGGAGACGGCGTGGCGCATCCATGGTGATATCACCGGCGATGCTGGAGTAGCGTTTGTACTGGAGGCCGAGGGAGGGCCATGTGCGGTTTCCGGTGCCAAATGGTGAACCTACTGCTGGGTCGTCGGGGTAGAAGGAGAGGACTTTTTGTGCTTGGTATGTGTTTACCACCCATCGTTTTGACGCTAATTTCTACATTAGGACACTGCTACTAATATCGCCGATAAGGCGGAAAAGAATGTGACTTACTGATGAGCTGCGCAACAGCCTCTTCGTCGTTATCGACTCCGCTCACACCAAAAGACGTGCCCTCATCCGTGCAAGTACCTAGGAGAAGAGGGACCTTGATGAGTTTCTTCTGCTGGAGGGACAGTACAGGCCATTGCTCGACAAAACTGCCGTCCACTACTGCGAACCATTCATATCCGACGTTCATGGCGGGGTAGATGCTTTCGTATGGCACCTCACGTAGGCATTGGAGTGTGTCAGTTGCGTTGTAGCAGCCGGTCGTGGTCGTGATGCGGTCGTAGAGGGGCTGGTACCACCGGGTGTCGTTGTGTGGGGGGCCGATAGCATTGCCGGATTGCAAAATTGCTTGAGTATTTTTAGTGCTGGGTGCATTAATTAAATAGGTAAATTCGGGTTACAAACCTGCGCGGAATAGACCATCATCACGCCCACCATACGCCAGTAGATGATTCCCGACACTGAAAGCTCCCGCCGACTAAGCATTCAATTGACCACTCAGTACTCAGCAGGCAATTAAAAGAAGCGGAATCAATCGCGTGCTCACCTCGCCCCAGATCGTAACCTTATCCGCATCACCTCCGAAAGCCTTGATATTCTCCTGGACCCACTCCAGAGCCACGCGCTGATCTCTTATGCCGAGGTTTGTATTTCCCGAGTTCTGGTTCGGCCATCTGTGTCAATGATTGAAACACAACGGTCAGGGCTAGGGTTGGGAGTGTGTTACCAGCACGTCTTGACCGTATAAAAAGCCGAAACCACCGAGACGGTAGTTCATTGAGACACCGATAACGGGCTTGCCCATTTCTGCGCTTTGTTCGATGATGTAGCTCATGTTGTATCTATACATTTGTTAGTTTAGCTAGTCAATTGGGTTTAGAATAATCAGCCAAGCACGAACCGTGGATCCGCTGTAGTTCCCTAACACCAATCATTTCCGTCAGCATCCCTAATACAACCCACACGACCGGCCCGCCAACATCAAAAAGTAACAAAAAAAAAGTCCATACCTGCATCCATCCACCACCATAAATCCACACCAACACCGGTAACTCCTTCTTCTCATACCCCTTCGGCACAATCACATTCAAGTTCAAGCAGTCCTCATCCAGCGTGATCATGCCCTTCTCCAGCAGCACCGTCGTATCACTGCCATACGAAGGGCACGACGCGCCATACTGCTTCACCTCCCTTGCCTCCTTCGACTTTGTTGTCAGCAGCGTGGCGGGCGTGAACCGCTCCGGCTTCGCTGCATACGGGATGCCGAGGTAGACATCTTGGTTGAACTCTGGTAGATAGCGGCCGATGAGGGTGCCGGTGTTGATGGTCACCGTGGGGTCTTTGGCAAATGCAAAGGGGGAGGCAAGTAGCCAGCCGGAGAGCTGGAGGAGGATGCTTTTAGGCAGCATCGTGGATAGAGTGTGCAATTGCAAATTAAGGTTCAATTACAGTGGAGAGCTTCTGGACAGCACGTCTACAGGAATAAGAACAACAACAACGTGGGATCTGGCCTTTTATCTATAAGGGAGATGCAATTGAGAGCCCCCGTTAGAAAACCAGTATTCACAGAGCGTAGAACAAGTACGGGATAATCGGTACCGAAGCTTACGGCTATGGCGATTTATCCGATTGCTAGGTTTGCGGGGTACATGGTACTTTTGTGGGGAGCGAGCGTGGGGAAGCTGGGGAAGAACGGCGTTTGCCATCTTACCCCGGAATCTGCGCATTTGAGTTTCTCGGTAGTAGATGAAGGCTGGGGGAGGCTAGAACAGGGCCCACTTTTAGTTGATTACAATTCACAAAGACGTTCACGTGCAGTGCCATAGACCGGGTTCAGAGGCTAATTCCGGTAGTTCTTCACATCACGACGTAACTGCTGTAAGTACTTTCTACTCTACAGCTGCAGTGCCTTGGCCATCTTGACGGAAAAATACAGGTCCGTGGCCCTCTCCTTTATGCTGATGTTCAATTGGCTCAAGCACGTGCTAATCGTGGCTCGCTTGGGTAGCTAAAGCACAAGCTGTATTCAGGCAAGACCCTAATATTTAACCTACTATCTAGTGGGTTAGGGTTTTCAAACAACAATTGTACAACCTACAACGGCCAAATCCCCGAGAGAAAACGTCCACGGATTCCAGCACCGGAAGAATTCGTCGATCCAGCTCTCGGTGATAAGAGTTCACCCAGTCATCCCCATCACACGGTAGGGCGGGGTAGTACAGAACAATTCTTTCCTGAGGGAAGTACTAGTGGATACCTCCCATCCCCATACTCTACCACTTTGCCAGGGTTTAGATACATAAGATCAATGTATTTATCCACATCATCAACGGTGGTCCATGTTGGACTATCGCATCCATTGCCGATATTGGTAACCATCATGTTCGGGAGATGCGAGATTCCACTGCCGCCGTTCTTGATGTTTACGCTGGCGCAGTTCTGGAACATCTCGTGGTCACGGTTGAACCAAGACCTTGAAAACAATAATAGGTGTTAGAGATAAAACATCAGCAGAGCAAAAGGAGCGGGATAGGCATACCAAGAGAGGATAACGACACCACTAGGCGCCTCTTTGGGGATCATGAAGTTGAACTTCTGCTCCTCGTTCATGCTGCGTTTTAGGCAAGACCCGATGAAGTTCTTGATGACCTTGAACGTTTGCCCGCGGTCGTATGAGAGCGAGATCTGACAGCTGCCGCCGCCATGTGGCCCACCCTTTTTGTTTGCAGCAGGGCTGTTTGGCTCGAGCCTAGCAAAAAAAAAAAATTAGTTAACTGTGTATATATATACTGGGTGAGCTATATCAGGGAATGGGGGACTAAATACATAAAGTAGCCGGTTCCACCAGCATTGTAGGTCGCCACTTGAACGCCCTCCCGAGTGCCCATGAGCTTTACATACCCACGGTAAGGATAGTCGGAGCCGTTAGGTTTAAGAGGATCGTTATAGTTACCGTCAATGGGTCTAGAGGGGTCCCTATTTGGGTTGAGCTCGTAGTTAAGGGGTGTGGGGAACTTCATTCCCATGTGTGCGGATATCGCTGGCACACATACCAGCAGCAGCGCTGCGAGGGTATTGATAATCATAACTGATCCAAAGTTTTGACGTATAAAGGTGAGCTACCTAGATTGTATGAATAGCCGGAATGACGAGAGAACCTTTAAAATATAAATCTTGAATCGTGGAAGTGGGTGTTTGTAAGGACTGTCTGTGGTGGTTGGTGGTTGACATTCCATCTGCAAATTCTGAAAGCTTTTTAACACAGATTACAAACTCAGATGGCGCCGAGTCTCTCTTGAATGTGCACATAACCGGGCCGACCGGCCTTTGCAATTTTAAAGACTTGAAATTCAACCAAGGGACCGAAGGGGAAACATATGTATGCAATAGGCCGGGTGTTTCGGGTTATATTTCATTATCGCTATTAATCATCATCCCCAGATTTCTGCAGTTCGTATGCCCATAAGTATCCATAGGGTCCACATTAGTAGGTGTAATCATGAAAAGAGAAAACCACCCCTTCAATTTCATTCGATGATAGGAAACAATCTGGCAGGCAACCAACGCTATCCCCTCGTCTATCTGCACGCCGCCCTGTAATTCTGAGTCGTATCTTAAGGATCAATCAGTTGACAAAAAGGATAAAGAGATCTGAGAGAAAAAGCCACTCTATTAGCGCAAACTTTAGTATCGACAGACGAAGGGATATAGCATAAAACGAAAAGAAAACACCCTTTCGTTGATGGACAACTTGGCAGACAAAAATGCCGATAATGAATCGAAATGGAGCGGCAAAAGGAAACACTCTATCTGCATTTGAGTAGACCGAGAAATTGAGGTCCCGATCCATGCAAGCCACTTCTCATGGAAACATGAAGCACGTATAATGTGGCCAGCAGAAAAATACAGAAAAAACATGAGAAAGCTGATCAATGTCCAGAGAAGCTGTCCTCCTGAGCTAACATTGCCTCTAGCTACATGTAATTGGCTCAAGGCTACTTGTCTTATGGACCGTGGCCACTGCGGTTCGAGTGAAGTGCACTTTCAGGTGACACACACTAGGACAGTATTGAAAAAAGCTCATCGTAATACTAAGCTTTTGCTACTTACCCTAGCCCTAACTTCTAGTACTACAATGTAGATCACAAAGACAGCCCCCACGACCGATCCCCTCAAATACGTAATACCAGTGTGAACAAAAGAATCCCATTAATTAAAAAGAACGTATAGCAACATAAGCCCAAAAACACCCTCAACTATATCTACAGCTCATAAATATAACATAAGAAATCACCCTCCGTATCCATCAAATCAGCGACTTCAATCATATCTGCCAGTTTCCCAAGACCAAGCTCAAACTCGAGCGTGACATTCCCTGTGGAGAGACCAGTGCGGTTGGGGGCCATTATGTCTGACCACGGCGCAATGGGGCCAGAGATATCCCAAACGCGGTTCTCTGGGTCGGCCATTGCCCATTGCCACCACATGCGGTCGAGGTTTGTGTGGTGGAGGTAGAAAAGTGGTTCTTGAATAGATAGAGTTAGCATTTAAGGTTATATCAGATCTCAAGGGATGGATTGGTACGTACCAGTATTCGCAGTAAACACGTCAGAAGCAGAGCCTGAGAATGTTAATATAATTCAATCAAGTGCATTAGAGTTCAGATCTAACAAACCTCCTACGGCGAAATGCCCTCCGCCGTGCACACCCATTTTGACATAACTAGGCTCTCCCTCCAGCACGTGGTGCATCCAGCCAAAATCCTTCTGTGCCATGATTTCCGCCTCGACATTGGCATTACACCAATCATTTGCAATTGTTGGGTTAAGACTTCGTTGCAAGCATCTATCATCCCGGATTTGAGTTGTATTTCTTCCGATATGAATAGTCCAATCCGCAAAGGGTCCGTCAGTAACACACCCACCACCTGTACCCTTCGGAAGATCAAGTCCGGGAAGTGAACTGTCGTTGGCATATTGACCATCTCCGCCAAAGCCTGTATCAGGGGAGAATATTGGAGAGGCTGATAAACCCGTGACTTCAGCCGTAGGAGGCACATCTAGGGAGTAGTCCCAATAACTATTTCTAGGCGTCAGCTTTTGTTGGGTAGAGAGGATTCTATGAGTAGCATACGGTTGAGCGCCTTTATAGCCACAGCGGTTTCTCAAATCCTCTTCGTATGTCCACATGAAGTATCTGTGCCATGGCAGGAAGTGCCCCTTTTATTGACGTGTTATTTCATAAATTCATTGATTATATCAGGAATTGACGCATACCACCAGGTGCACATAAGGCGTTTGGATCTTATGAACGTATATGTAGTCCTCAAAAACCGAAAGTCCATCGATTACATCGGCATACTGCCCCGGAATGCTGTGAAGACAGTCTACAGCTCGAAGATAGTCGGCCTTCTCCCAATCAGAAAGCTTTCTCCTACAAAGAGAGTTAGCTTCAGTCCCGCTAAGGTTTTATTTCATGTTGTAATGATCAAACCATTCTTTGCGCACTCGTGGGTTCTTGCAGATCCCATCGTTTTCATGTGTTCCATATTCTCCATTTTTCAAAGGTAAAGAAGAGACACAAGTCAGCCCGAAGGTAAGAATCGACAAGGCTTTCGAAACGGAAGATACTGAAAAAAGCATAATGTCCAATACTGTGAATATGATTGTAGTGATGCTGTTAAATGATACTGTCTCGGTGGAAATTGGAAAAGGAAACCTCTTTATATACCAAATCTTTCCTATTATCAAGACCACCTAGCAGAATTGACAGCACTTCATTCATGTCTCACCCAGCGCGATTAAAACGACTATCAATGCCGAAATGTCTGCCTAACTATCATAATCGCAGAACATGCAGGATCGTTATTTTTCCTAAACCGAACTCTTTATCCTAATGCCTTATTTTCATTCGCACATCTGGGTCGCGACGCGGTGCCGAAACGGCATGCTAGAAAATAAGTTACACTATAGCTAAGCTACCTGTGAGTGGCACAATACGTTCCATTATCCATGGTACTTCCAAGTAAAACCCCTATTAGCTGTTTCTTGAACTCAGTAGTGCCAAGTCAAGGCCGAGTCTTTGTTGAACAAGTGTTCCCCTGTAAACAAGCTTAACCTAGCTAATTACCAGGAAGCTGCCTGCATACAGACACTAGTAGATGGACCCACTTTTCATGACTTAAATTAGAGTCGAATTTCTGCGGCTCATATAAAGTTTTTGGGTAAAATCAAGATTTCTGGTTCTCTGCAACAAATAGAGTGCACCTAAACTTTAATGTGCATGCATAGCACATACCAATGATCGAAATTATAGCTCGAACAGAGTAAGCTCCCGTTTGAGTGATTTTCAGGGTCCCCGAATCCATTAATATTACGCCTTGGGATGTAACTGTCCAGAGAAGGTCGAACGGAAGCTCTCACCGCTTCGTGCCCTATAATTATGGTCTATATAGATGGGGACGAGGCTTCTTATTCTGACTCTAGCGAATAGTTATTCAAGACAGTTTGATTGAGTGCATACGATAACGATACGCTGGCATAATCTCAGCCTTATATCTTTCCCGACGTTATTTGGCTGATTTGGTAATTGCAGCACTTACGCATCACATGTCTCTGCAGTATTTCGTGAAGTAGGTACAGAACCCGACGAATAGAGAATATTAAGTACTGGAAATTTTGTCTTTATGGAGCTGCTTCCGCTTAAAGAGCTCCCGTAAATAGCCAAGATTTTAATCTAAGAGCAAGTAAATCTATGCTCATACAACTAGAGCTATAATGTCACCTTATAGCTGAATTTGGGGTATGGGCGATGTACGTAACGCATCGGGAAGAGGCATCTAGCTAGCGATGTTAGTATTTGGAAAGGATTATGCATTCATGGACGTGAATACATACCTCATCTTTTCAGCCCTTCTCTTTTCCATCGAAATCCAGTACGTTTCATCGAATCTGAATTTGGATTATTCTTACGTCCCTGAAAACAGAGAATCTTCCGGGTTGCCCTTTCTCGAAGACACTAAAAATAATGCTTAAGTGATTGTTGTAATGCATGAGTGCCATGGGTGTTGTTTTTCGAAAGCGTGAGTACGTACATCCTTGTACCGAGATCGATTCTTCCAATGGACACTCTAGCAATGTAGATACGATCCCCACATACATTCCAGACCTAAATCTTTACATCAACGCCGTTAATGATAGGCTTTATTTAAACGAGGCTACATTTGATGTCAGATATCGTATCATTCCCGGAATTCAAAAAGTCAGGTCCCTAGAAGAATTCAAAAACAACACCCTCTAGGCCTCCCCACCCCGGCCCATTTCTGATCTCGGAACTTCTCGGACTCCAAGTTGAGCTCAGGTAAAACAGCCTAGGATCATATCTGGTAAATATCATTAGCCTTGTTGAAGACTTATATTGGTGAATCTTCATGCATGAGACATGGATATAGAGGGTATGTATCTCAATTGATATCGAAATCGATCGACGTTAAAATGATCTGAGGGGGCTAAAACCTCAATATCTAGGCTTCATAACCGTAACCTTCTATAATATTATAAGGCGTCAATAATTGCTCCTGTGTAAAGAAGGACGCCTCTGTTAACTGTACCATGCCACCGAAAGCCTTAGACACTTGTCTAGCGGGTTCGTTTACTTTGGCCCACATATGGATATTAATCGGGGCGTAGAAGATTTTTCCCTGTGTCTGAGTGAGATGTTGTAGCCTGTGTTAACAAAGCTTGCTAGTTCAAAGTACGATTGTGGATATAATCTGACCGCGGATCTTGTGTTGATTCTTCAAGAATTTCAATCCTTGTGGGCCAGGGTCTGTACGGGTCAGTGGCTGAGGCCATAATAGCGTTCCGGAGAATTCCAGATCCCATGAGCGTTCATGGATACTCCGAACCGACTCTGACTCCGAGTACCTACATATCATACTTGAGGATTCTCCAACGATTTTCCTTTGTATCTTCCCGAGCACGGATGATTGAGTAACAAAGGCTCTATACGGTTAGACCTAGTTGAGGCAGCTTTTTAAAGGATCATTCCTTAGATAGGATTGTTCATTGATAGTCCTGCACGGGATGAAGGCCGTACGTGTACCTACACATGTTTTCTTGAGATCATTCAAGTACATTATGTACCTTATGTAATTGCGACCAGCCGCATGTTTACTTCAGGGGGAAGTTCTCTGGTCCAGTCGAAAAACAATTCATCCCTGATTAGGAGGTATTTATGAGTTAAATTTTTACCATCATGAAGAGAAATATTGTATGCCCGAGAATAACAGTTCAGATGCTTGCCCATTTATCAGCTACATCAGTATCCAGTCATAGATGTACCAATCACGTAGTAAAAGACATCTTGTTGATGAGCGCCGGACAAGCTATGCCTGAAAGAAATAGGTTCTCCTCCGTAGAAAAATTCGGTTCCCTGCTTTTGAAAGCTCTCCTTCTGAACTTAATTCCATGCTGGGCTGCATTCCCTGATAGTTAGTGATAGCGTGTGCGAGAGGAATTCCATAATATTAAAAGCCCTATAAATGGACTGATTCGTTTAAATCGATGAATAGCTCTGGAGCCTGGCTTATAGAGAGGAAGTATTACGCCTAGGTACTCCAACGTATATATTTATTTACCAAGACAGCATTCTAGCTTGGCATCTCTCAACCGAGCTCAAGTACATGTAGTACAGTCACTTCCAGATAAAAAGAAACTTGGCTCAATAGTGAATGGTAAATGTTTCAACCAGAGGTTTGTTGGTTTCTGTTGGCTTTTAATGTCGGATCAGCCGTTGAACCACTTCGCCAATGACCCGGAAATAACTGCACCATTCACACTTAGGTTCCCCTGCAGATGTCTTACATCGCATTGGCACACTCGCTTCTCAACCCTAATCGGGGAAATTCTAAACCACTAGCTTCTCTCGAGATCGAGACTCAGGTCACGTGTGTCACACGCACAGTACAAGTTAGACAGACGCCAGTGCTGGTGTATATACTCCCTAAATGGACATGTAGTTGCCAATGTTCCGAGGATTCCGTATAAGTATTGGTTTGCGGCGTGCTTCCAGAGGACCCTGGACTAGAACAGCAAAGGATCTAGACCTGATATCTGCTCACCGTGGCCATCACGTGACTCGTCGACATTTCGCACCTAGAGCTAGGTAGAGTCATGTAGGTACATGTGTAGAGCTCATAAACCTGAGTGGGATAGCGCAGGCTGTGGCTCGTTGACCAGATAAGCTTCATAAGTGGTCAGATCTGCGCGTGCATGACTCGACTCTCACTCCGAAAACGGTCCTCATCCACATAAAAGCACCTGAACCGTGTGTTACTCACACTCCTGTATACCCCGCCATTGTTCACCAAACGCATATCAGCGCTACTGGTACGTTGGTATGAGAAACACAGTGAGGCTGAGCTTGGGTGGAGCTGGGAAATGTGATAATTGATAATTGAATATGAGACTGGGCGAGGGATAATTCTCGCTTGGGTATTTTTCTAAATTTTGCAAGGCAGCAGAACCTCCAAACAGCTACAGAAGAAATAGGTAACATTGAAACCCGAGGAACACCCTAGACCTCAACGTCCCCTGTCGACACCATCACCACTATCATCGTTAAAGAAACATTCCAACCACCTCCACCGGCCGACTACATTCGCTTCTTTGTCGTCCCGGAATCCCGCTTACTCTCGCTTCATTTGTGGTGATTGTTTACTGGTAGCAACTTGACTGACGTTGCTGTTCCTCACTTGACGCTGGAGGTCGCGTGAAGGTGTTATCGATAACTACAACCCTCATTCGACAGTGTGTTTGATCTGAACCTAGCTGCATGAACCTTTGTGACTGAATCTTCATTCTCCGCTTTCACCATCATTATTAATTCTATTAGCGATGGGCTTTTCACTTAGAAGGGTGCGTCGTTTTGCCGTCTTCGTATCTGGGCGGGTTCGGCGATTATGTACGGTGTTCCACCCCACTATGGCACTTGTAGCCACATGGTACTGACCGAAATATTTCGTTTAATATAGCGGGAAAGGCACGCTGTTCGGTTTGCATGAAATATTACAAGTCCCATAATCTAAAGGTCCTCCCTCACTGTGCCCATAATTACTGCCGAGAATGCCTCCGCCGGACCTTCTTGCGCCTTGTAGACGATGGCAGCGAGAGCACCGTTCCTCCTCGCTGTTGCGGGCACGAAATTACTCTCTCAATCACTGGAGACTTCCTTGATGGAGTTGAAAACCCCACCGACACGATAGGTCTCAAAGAAAAGTATCTACAGGTCCTTGAAAAGCGTACAAACGATCCTATATTCTGCTCGAGAGGGTGTATCAAAGACGGAGATGCGGAGTTGGATGCCGGTCTTGATACGAAGTGGTTTATTATGCCAGAAGAGATCAGGGAGGAAGAAGACTTGGCAATATGTGGGAAATGCAAAGGAGGTACTTGCACTCTTTGCAAGTTGCCAGCACCCCATGTAGCTGAGGAATGCAGGGTCCTTGATGAAGCGGAGAAAGAGGAGATACGGTATAAGCGGTTGAGCGGAAAGAATGGGTGGAGATGCTGTGATTCTTGTGGTATGATGCTCAGCAGAGATGTTGGCTGCGCACACGTCGTTTGCAGGTATGAACTCCTTTTGAAGGATACGAGTGGTCGAAGCCATATTTATTAATTCTCCGATTATCAGGTGTGGGAATGACGTTTGGCTCGCATTTTAGCCCTTCAAACTTCAACAATGATATAATGGAATATATTACTGCGCTATTGGGCTGGGTAAGCGTTCCCATGTACCAGTATTGGATTTGTCTTTACGTGTTTTTCATTCTATCCATGACAGCAGATACTTTATTTTGTCTACTACGCAGGCGTTAAAAAGTTTCTTTTATAGTTCCCTCTCTCTTTCTATTCGATATGTATCAATGTTTTATATGTCTTTTTAGTAACTTGTTGGGGAGTTTGTCACTTTTTATTCTATTCCCAAGCCCAGAGTGCAGACAGAATGTGGCGATAGCTATCAACAATTGATTCTACGTATATTTCAATGGTTATGGACTTAGTTTAGTGAAAAAGAACTAAATTTGCCAAACGCCGAAGTAATGGTTGAGAGGTATTGATTCAGATTCATATTGGATAATTATTAGCGGGGCTTACTCCATGGAACATTCCATAAAATTACATAAGGTACATGTATTGTTCTTTTTTCCTTTGCCATGTGGCATTGATTCGGTTTGATCGGTGGTTAAGAGCGATCTTGGATCGTGGTTGACAGCAACAACCATTTAGTTACATGCCAAGAACACTAGCGTTCCTTATTGGAAGAACGACAGCTACATGTACCTATGTAGCATCAAACGGTCAAACCCCGTTACGTAGTTCGATAATGTCCCGAATGCCGAAAAGAATAGTGCTACAAATAAGAAATCCCCGTGAGTGCCGTATGATACCCATGAGCTGCAACACGCGTGCTTTTTCAGGAATATGTGATAGAGAGATTACTACGTAGGCATTAGCTTCGTATGCGTACATATGCGTCCACAATTATATTCTTCCACGCTATCTGTAGTGCATACGGAAATTGAACACAAACACATAATATTTTCAGCTTTATAAACATTCTGAAAATCTTAAAAATATATGCCAAGAACTGTACATAAGTACAATAGATACCTACATGTACTTACATACCTATGTACTACATGTAGCTTCCATGCAGATCCTAGATCCCGTTCATAAACCAAAGTCGAAGAACCAACTCCTAGAATTAGAAGTCAAAAAATTAATAGGGGATTAAGATTAGGATCCGAGTGCTGGCCAATGATCCAAGACTTCCTCTAGTGCTAGGCATTTATTTAGCGCTAAAACCACACACCCTACAAATTGGGATAGGACCAAGATTAGTTAGACAAGGGCTTGGTTTTGTACAAACCTTTTCTTGTTCTATTATGCACATTTCCATATGCATGCCTAAGATACCGAAAATCACAATGGGAATTTCCAGGAATCAGATTATTCTAATAATAACCAAGGGTGAACGTATCCTAACAATAATTTTGAGTAAGCTTGTTTATCCAATAAATTTTTAGACTATGTAATACCATATAGCTACGGATTGGATGCCCTTTGCGCCCACTGGCCCGCTCACAGGTAAGAACGGTCCACTTAACTGGCAGACATAGTTTAGGCAGCAGACCCCAGCAGAATCTGATCAGGTTCCACTACTAATAATGGTTCTCAGTCTGATTCTAACCTTGAAGTGAGAGGTCTAGAGTTTAGACCCTACCTTAGTGTTATTATGCTCTACCCACTTGGGCACTTACCCTATCAAGAGTATTCTTAGTGACCAATGCTTACTGTTCATTGATGGAATGTGCCCACTCTATACTCTATGGTTGACCCTCCTTGCGGACGTTCTTGAACAGGATTCCGATTTTCGAGTGATGCTTGATGACTGTACCATCTTAGCATCGAATATATAATGCCCGTTTTCTGTACGTTTGAATAGACCAACCACTAGAAAGATCCTGCCCACGGAGAATCGTAGATACATAAGTTCCAATGAGTGTATTGACTGAGAATTGATAACCATATATATACTCAGGGGTGTTCTTTTCCAATAGTAATAGAAACAAATCCGACGATGTCTTTGTTAAAAACGAAGGGGAAACTAACTACATGTGTATGTATGGCCCATAAATATTTAGCATCATAGCCAGTTTTGGTATTTGGTGATCAAGCCTTTGGTATCATTATTCTGTTTGATTTCCTCGAGACACGGAATGTAAAGGGCATATTCTCAACGAGGTATAGTCTTAGCTGATAAGCGCTACATCTTCCATATCTATAGTGACTCCTGGTTTGAGAATCCCGGGTATAACGGGAAAGAGACCTTAAGAGTCATTGAATTATAGACGCTTGGGCCATGGCCATCCTAGCCGGTCAAGGTGTTCGGCACGTCACCGAGTGCCGTCCATGCCGAAATAATAATAGGGGTTGGTTTCTAACTAAGTGAATTGTCCTCTGAGAAGTAGTTAAATCATATGTAGATAACAGATGATGGCGATAATTAATATAATCGTTCCAATAAGATAGATAATGAATAGATCCATTGGTACTCCCACTTAAATAATGTGCCTTCGGGATAGGAGTACACTCCTGATAGCCTAGTTCTATAATATGTATAACTGCTCTATGATTTTGATTTTATAAAATTTAAAGAGTCTCAGCACCGGTACCGTCAACGTCAAAGATATACTGGTCTAGAAGGGTCCTCGATCGTACTAGGAGCTTTCTCAAAACACCAACTTAAGACCTCCAAGATACCGCACAAAGAGCTTATTTATAGCCCTGTCTATCAACGAGTTCCAAAGTAATTAGAATTTGGAAGGTGACACTTCATTAACTAAGCCCCACAAAGTCCAAGTTTCAGGGATCACAGTGACTCAGTACTTCGTGGGGTCCAACCAAAACCTAACCATACCACACCACTAGCTCAATTTGCGTGAGGGGTTTATTCCTATGATACCGTGTTTCCCCCCTTTCGTGTTCGCGTAAAGTACTTCCACGGTATATAACCTCGCCGTCGCGTCGTCTACTGAAAACCTCGTTCACGTTCACTACGCGCTTTGCAAGCACTAAATCTATAATACATACCACCGCCTAGCATGGTTTTTACAATCAATTATCTCTCCATTACGGACGACAGCTGGTCCACCCCTGAGAATTTGGCGCTTTTTGCCGACACCCATGGAGATACGTGGTTCTATGTGATGTGCGCTGCTGATGTTCTTATAGCCGTTTTATGCCTTCAGGTAGGCGTTCTTCCCCCAGTACGACATGATGTAGTATTTAACACTCATCTCGATAGTTATTGTACATTTTCAAAGTTCTTGTCACTCTCGCGAGCATTGAAACCCCTCCCGCAATCTCCCTCCCGCTCAACACCGACAATCGCAAGGCTTCCGACGTCCTAGGTATCAATGAGAGACAACAATATGTCACCAGCAGCATCCGTGGGACCATTAAGCACCTGCGTACACAGGCGGGATTCTTCAGTGCGTGGAGGGGCCTCGGTGCAAGTCTCGCATATCACTTTGCGACGGGTTCGGTCGCGGGTATCCTTCGTGGTTTTCTGGGGACGTCCCTGCCGGCGACTCTAGTTATCGGCGTATTGAGCATATTGTTCTTTGCTAGGTTCTCGTTGGCTGTGACACAGTAAGTATATCATCTCTCTCTCTCTCTCTCACACTATGTCTGTCCTTGGTGGTGCAGTGTTGATAAGGGTGCTTTATAGTATCGTTATCTCCCGCCCCCAGCCTACATGGTGGCTTAAGCGTGTACTTGCCACACCATGGTCTAGTGCGCGCCAAACGCTGCCCGCAATGGCTCACTTTGCTCTCGCCCAGTGGGCGTCGTATGGATTGCTTGCTATCGCGTCAGGCAGCGGGTCCAGTCTTCCGATTAGAGTGTCGATGACACTGCTGTTCTTTGTTATGAATCTATTTGTTGTACTGCCGTTGTGGGTTGTATTGGTAAGAGTGCAGGCATCACTGCTTCCTGATACCCAAGAGGCGATTGTTAGCTTTGATAGGACGTTTGGAAAAGAGGAGAGTGATGCGTTGAGCTTCAAGGAGGCAGCCAGAAGTTTCAAGTGTCAGGGATGGCAGAGAATAATGAAGTTGGTGGGGAAAATGGTGGTAATTATCGCTAGTATTGCGGCAGTGATGGTGTTGGCCCACTTTACTTTTCTAAGTTTTACTAGGGGTGCAGCTCTTCAGTAGATAGGCATCCGGTAAACTGAGAAGGGGTTCAATTGAGAGGGGGGCGGACGAGGTTGGGTCGTAAGGTCTCTACATATATATATGTATCTTTAGTTGTGGCTAGGTAAATTAAAGCGGGTTCTTTGGGGATATCTTATTTAACCTCAGAGCTGCACAGTTACATGTAGTTCCATGTTTGCTGAATGGATGCTCTCGGTCTGTAAATGTTGCTAGTGTAGTAGACTTGGTAATGAGAACGCCTTTGGATGATGAGGTCTGAAGCTAGAGTTGAATCTAGCAACTGAGTCATTTATCAAATCTGATAAGATCTTTGTGATGCTATGTACAGTCGCAACTCGATATGCCGGATCTCAATACGCCGGATCCCTTGCTGTCCCGTACGAAATCCTCCGGGATTTTAATTTTCTTACTGCAAAATCGATTTGCTATCCCGGATTTTTTGCTATCCCGTACGAAATCCTTCGAATCTTGGGAATCCGGCATATCGAGTTGCGACTGTAGTATCTACGGTTCAATTTAGATTCGGACATGCGGGCCCTGTCTCGGTTTCACCACACGGCTGGAGGCGGCAAGAGCCGCTCGGCATGTGCATGTGGGGGTAGACGTGGGCGTGGGGATAGCCGTGTGAGATCCGAGTAAACCGACCGTCCGTGAGTGAAGAAGAGTCTTAGACTGTGATTTCAGAGAGCTGTGGAGCTGAAGCTGGGTCAACACTCTACATACCCATCCTGCCATAAGGTGCTTTCTCTACCGCACGTTAGCTGAAGCGTAAACAACATCATGGTATATCTGATCATGCAATTGCTGTGAATCCCATTGTAGAGTAGAGTACATGTAGGTACAGTTGTACTCCTAGCTTAATAATGGAAGCAAGATCTATGACGTCCCACAACCGTGTGTCGTCCCTGTCCAGGCCTGTGACAACAACAACAACAACACCATGCAGCTTAACTAAATACAGTAACTGCCGAGGCACCGAGGTGAGGGTCTCACACCTTCCCCAGACCCTTCAGCAGCCAATCGTAGACCCCCCATTATCACTTTTCGCGGGGAGTCCGACACGTTTGCGGGGAACGAAAGCAGACCACGTCCCAACATGTGAAAATCCCCCATCCCGTGAGTGAGTTGATGACATAATGGTTGTTACCACCTGACTTTGAGTGAGATCGAGTGGTCTAGGAAGTGCTAGAGTTGCCCTTTTCACATGCCTTACTCCCGGTCGTCCGCTGCCTCTTTATTGCATCTGTTCTCTCTCTCTTCTTCATCCCTCCTCCTCCTCTTCTCGATACTGCACCATCATTACAAGAACTACCACAGGATCAAATATATACTAGCAACCATGTCAAAGACCTTCAAGCTGTCCGAGGTAGCAGAGCACAAGAAGCCTGACTCGCTGTGGATCGTTGTTGAGGGTGATGTATACGATGTCACAAAGGTTTGCCTTACCTGCCTACCCACTCGCTCACTAACTCGGCGCCAACGCGTAAAGGAAAATAAAGTCAATCAAAGTAAACAAAACTAACGCGCCATAACTTGATAGTTCGCAGATGAGCATCCCGGAGGAAAGAAGATCCTCCAGCGAGTTGGCGGCAAAGATGCAACCGCCCAGTTTTGGAAATACCATAATGAGGCCATCCTCAAGAAATACAAGCCCAAGCTTTTGATCGGTTCATTAGAGGGTAAGGCTGCGCCCGAGCCTCCCAAGGAAGAGCCCAAGCCCGCCGAATCCAAGGCTGCAGAGCCAGCGAAAGTTGAAGAGCAGGCGCTCGTACCTATGAAAGCTGGCCCTGTCGCACCTGCCCCAGCAGAGGAGACACTGAAGGAAGCTTTGGAACCATGGGGTGACATGATCCCCTACGGTGACCCAGCTTGGTACCAAGGTTACCACTCACCCTACTACAACGAGTCGCATGCCGCCCTTAGGACGGAGGTCAGGGCTTGGGTGGAAGAAAAGATTGAGCCTTACCTCAACGAGTGGGAGAAGGCCAAGTTTGTACCGGTTGAGATTTACCAACAGATGGGACAGCGCGGATACCTTGCTGGGTATGTCCCCCAACCCTAACCCCAGTTCCTCGCATGACAGATTACTGATATTCCTTTTTTGCAGTCTCCTCGGTCTCCACTATCCCGTAGAGTATACCCCCTACAGGATCGCCGCTGTACCACCCGAGAAATGGGATCTCTTCCACGAGTTCGTCGTCACCGACGAAATTTCACGCACTGGGTCTGGTGGTTTTGTCTGGAACATGATTGGAGGATACGCAATTGGTCTCCCTCCCGTTATGAAATTCGCCAAAAAAGAACTCAAAGATCGCATTGTCCCTGGTATTCTCAAGGGTGAAAAACGTATCTGCTTGTGTATCACTGAGCCCGATGCGGGCTCTGACGTTGCAAATCTCACTTGCGAGGCCAAGAAGACTCCCGACGGCAAACACTACATTGTCAATGGCGAGAAGAAGTGGATCACCAACGGTGTCTGGTCCGATTACTTCACTGTAGCCGTGCGTACAGGCGGACCCGGAATGGGCGGTGTTTCTGTCCTCCTCATTGAGCGCAGCGAGGGTGTCACAACCCGCGAAATGGACTGCCAGGGAGTTCACGGATCAGGAACTACATACGTTACATTCGAGGACGTTAAGGTTCCCGTCGAGAACCTTATCGGCAAGGAAAATGCTGGCTTCAAGGTCATTATGACAAATTTCAACCACGAGCGTATTGGAATCATCATCCAGTGCACACGCTTCTCACGTGTCTGCTATGAGGAATCAATGAAGTACGCTAACAAGCGCCGCACGTTCGGGAAGAAGCTCATTGAGCACCCCGTTATCCGCATGAAGCTCGCAAACATGGCAAGACAGGTAGAGGCTACACACAACTGGCTAGAGAACGTTATTTACCAGTGCATGAAAATGGGAGAAACCGAGGCGATGTTTAAGCTTGGGGGTGCTATTGCTGGACTCAAGGCGCAGGCGACGGTCACCTTTGAGTTCTGTGCACGCGAGGCAGTCCAGATCTTTGGTGGTATTGGATACACCAAGGGTGGTCAGGGTGCCAAGGTGGAGAGGCTGTATAGGGATGTCAGAGGTTATGCCATTCCCGGAGGCAGTGAGGAGATTATGTTGGATCTTAGCATCAGACAGTCCATGAAGGTGCACCAAGCGTTGGGAATGAAGTTGTAGTTTTAGGGGCGTGCTGTCTTTTCTTTTTGCTTATTTTTTGTAACTGATCATTGCGGGAGTTTTGTTTTATCTCTGGTTATGCCGCTGTGTGCGGTGCTGTGTTTGATTAGAGGGGTGAATATCATGATACAAATAAGAGAATGTATTTACCGTCTGGTATGTGAGAAAATTCCACGATATATCAAGATTGCCTTAAGCTGCGCCCAGTGATATTATATTAGTCAAGTAGTTGTGATGACAGTTACTCGAGCTGGCGTAGATATGGTTATCCAAAGGATCCGCCAATGTCATGCTACTATTGCTAGAACGTATTATATCACCAGAATTCTGAGTAGTGAGCAGCTCATAACCTTGCATGGAATACCACGCAATTGTGTACTGAATAAAAGGTTTTAACGAAAAAGTGATGTATGTGAGCTGGATACGTATGTAGGATTCGAACCACTTCAGAGTCGACTGACCTTATCCCAAATGTAAAACTGGTTTCGAATTGAATATAATGACCTGGTACGACAACCGACCACGAGGTACAAGACTACATGTAAGTACGTACGATGTCAAGGAAAAAACCACGTCACTCCATAATTGAGATAGAGACAAATGACGCGCGAGGGATAAAAAATTACATGTAACCTTCCTTTTTTTTTTCTCTCAGTCGAGTGATATGCTGTGTGTATTGGGTTGGTTAGGGTTACATGCTATACAGAGTGTAGAGAGAGCATTTACACCCGACCGCCCCAGGAGAACTTTCTCTTCTTGAGACAGGGCCAAACTTGTAGTTTTCTGTGGTGAGAGTGGCCGGCCGATAAGAACCCCCAATTCTCTTTTTCCACGTATATTTGCTGATCATAAAGAATGGGTTTAAGGTAATATGAAACGAATTGACTAACGGCTTACCCCGCGAGAATTAGTTAAGAGTCAATCATAATCTGTCACTCGCTCCGGTACCGCATTAATTCGAATGGGCGGCCGGTCACATAAGACGTCGAATTTTCCTTTTCAAGCTAGTATGAGGGAAGATTAGGGGGGCGTATTCAAGGCAAATAAACAAACACGGGAATTTCAACGTCTTGTGTGACTGGCCGCTCATTCGAATTAATACGGTATCGTAGCTATAGGTTCATTGGGAGCTCCTCCCCTTTCGGTTCCCACGTAAAAATCACCGCTTAGAAGGGTGCTAGGAGATTATTATAAATGATTAAGCAAATGTTCTTATGGCCGGATCATGACCTTGGCGGCGAGACTTGTGTATGGCCTACGTGAATTTCCTGTAGTGTTGACAACTGTCCCACGAGGGGAGTGGAGGAGGAAGGGAGCATCAAGTTCTATGGCAACTATAGTTGCATACATATATAGGGATTAAGTTCCGTCGACTTTACTAGGCAAAGATGAACACAATTTCAACCCTGTTGTCGATGTGTGGTCTTCGAAATAGCTCACACCGTCTAGATCTATAGGCCAGGGATTTCATATTATGGCGAGCGCCCCTGGCACTCTCTAGATGATCCCCTTAGGAATAAGAAATCTTTCGGTGGGTTTAGATAAGATAGGGCTCCTTGCACAAAGCGATCAAGAATCACATGTATGTCCGCTGCGTATGCAGTGTGATTTGTGGCTTGTACTGATCTGTACTAATCGTAACGTTATTAGCCCCTTGGCTGCTCGAGAGTACGAGTACGACTACTAGCTACATGTACTAACCGTAACCTTAAATTCGCGGAACATCGGCATCTAGCTTTACCCCGTGTTCACTTCTAGCTGACAGGTCACCCCCCCCCCAACCCCCAATTCCTCTAACCGACAATCCTACAGATAACATGAAGCTTTTAATTCCCCAAAATACCTTCCATCCAAGTTACGTGTATGACCTGCTGCTGAACTATGGGGTTAACCAAAGACATAGTAAAGAATTACTCCTCTCAGCTATTACGTATATACCCAAAAACCTCGCGCTAATATGTCATCTCAAGACTAATACCACGTTTAGGGTCACGAATAATCTAGGTCAGCTATATATAAAAAAAAAAAAGCAAATCTCGAGACATGTTGGTGTTGGTGATCAAATATCAGCCTGAGAGTCAGTACTTTGGCTGCCGACATCCATGTCCGCCATCCATAGGTCCTAGGACAACTAGGACAACTTCAAACAAGACAGTAAAGCCCCGCACAAATACTCGGGGCAGGCAAGAAGAACCTGAAAATGCAAGCTGCAAGCAGGGGCTCAATTTGGTGTAGCTTTTTGCCAGCCGCAAATCACAAGTCGTTACCATAAAAAGTCATTTTCAGGCTCTTCTTGCCTGCCCCGAGTAACAACGGCCCGGTAATATTCTAGACCTGGGTCTTTACCGTTAGTAACTCAATGTACCCTGACATTACAACAGCAGGCGCATGTGCTCGTTCATGTTTACGTACAAATTCACTGCGAAAACGTGGCTTTTCAATATCGAACTCTCCATGATGACGAGTACTCGAGGCTCAATCAAGGAATCTTCCCCCAAGGAAATCAAAATTCCTGTCCCCCCCACCCTGGCCCTCACCACATGGTACTCAAGGAACAGGGCCCTCAGGGGAAAATGGCAATCCCCCGGAACGGCGCGGCAAATCGAAATAAACCAGGAGTAAATCCCGGGGCAGGAGATCCGAAATCGTCTATCTCTCATAACGGTATACTAGCGAGGTGGCCCTCGTTTATTTTATATTAACTGCAACCCCTGGAAGATGATGCTTGTCTGCACGCGGGACCTCTGTATCACGGGCGTTGAGGGGTCTTATGGAAAGTTCCGAGCTCATGTGCGTAAGTGTATGTAGGTACATACATACGTACAGATATGTTGGATGGGCCCGGATATGCAAGACTTCGGTTTCATGTTTATCTTGCGTGTGCAAAGAACTAACTAGTGTGTAGTATTTGGTTTAGGTCATTAGTTCCTATCTGTTTGTGGGGGAGCTTATGCTCTACTTGATGAAGCGGGTACATGTCAGTCATACAAACGGTTTATATATTTTCCCTGATTATATAGTGGAATGAATGGCTACAGGTACTTAAACTTCATGTACTCAAGCACATGTACTATGTATTATGTAGATACAGACATGGGTTCACACGTGCAGTTACACTAGCGGCCTCGGTAAAATTTCAGTAATCAAACGATAATAATAATATGAAAATGAGGCGAAGTCACTTCTGTTAGTACTCCGGTGGAGGTAATTTAAGTGAAGGGCCTGCGTTCATGAAGCATCACTCGATCTAAAGAGTTTCCTCCAAACTGCATGACACGGGTGAATGAGCCCAATTTGTATTACCTGAGGCATATATATGTATTTACAAGTATCATACAAAGAAATCCTATGAGTCGTTGTGGTGTAGACTAAGCGTGACACGATTCAGTGGTAACGTGGCTGAACCGGGTCATGCAAACCTGTCCTGTTTTCAGACCTGTATAAAAACAGACTCCGTAACCTAGACCAATTCATCATCATCTCATCCACCATCGAACTTGCACATCACTCATAGTGAGACCTTGATCACAAACAGCCTGAAACCGACGTCTATGTTGGTGATCAATAATACATGAAAAAACTCAAGAAAATTCGTCGACATAGCCGGTCACTACCGCTATCAGTAATGGCCTGAAAGAGTGCGGTCCCATTGAACTTGGCAACAAACCCAAGCCCTGAATACAATCATCCTTAAACCCGAACGCCTAATTTTCTGAGAAAAACTCTCGGCCAAAGCAAAATCCATATAGGGCGATATTTCATTTCTTCCGCTTTTTCCTCTTTGTTGCCGCTGCTTCCTCCTCTTCCTCCTCCTCGTCGCTACTGCTCTCCCACCAGCTGACCCAATTACTCATACTCCCTGCACTCGCCCTGCTAAGCCCTGCAAAACTGGCCACAGGGGCCCCCAGAGCCGGCTCTGAAACCGCCTTATTCTCTGTTATCGGCCGTATCTTCTTCTTCCTTAGCCTATTCGATATTGACAGCGGCCTCGGCACCGCCATTATCGTATCCCTAAACGGCCGTTTCCCCCTGGCAGGAACCTGAGGTGGATTTGACTCCAGCGACGTAATCGATGGCGAGCGATACGCCGAAAACGGAACTGGCGAGAAAGGCCCAGGGGTAGATGGCTGCGACGACATCGGAACTCCCTTATACATGCCCGACAACGATGTCGGCCCACACAGGCTGGGCGTGGGCGGTGCATTGGCGCTGCTGACAGTCCGTGTGGGGTGATCGTTATCCCACGCCGTAACCCTACTACTATATGTACTATCGCCTGAGCCCAGGCGGCGGTGCGACGCGCTGTTGCTCGGGCTGTGGAACCGGTTTAGCATGGTTCCCAGCGGGCTCCCTGCTACTGCGTTCCCGGGGAGAGTGGCATCGGGTTTTGGTTGCGGTGCGGTCTGCATGGGGAGTGTGGTGGAGTCTGGGCGTGGGGCGTCGCCGAAATGGCTGGTGTGGTCTATGTCATGCATTTGCACGGAGATTGTGTGCTCGGCGGTGGAGCGGTTGTGTTTCCAGCGCTTGAAGCAGCAGACGGCGAGGAAGGAAAGGACTGTCAAAGCTACCACGCCGGTGACGATCACGGCTATGAAGATGGAGCGGCTGAGGCCGGCTATGTGGAATTTGCTGTCAGAATCTGGCGGCGGGGGGCCGGAGGAGCTGGGGGCGGGGGGGAGGAGGGTGTTTATGGGGGCCGGGGATCCGCTGGGGCTTGGGCCGTTGGAGTTCTGTCTAGCGTGGAGGGAGTTTTCGGCGTTTGTGAGGGTTCGTGAGATTGAGAGGAAACATGACGCTCCGTTTAAGCCAACCCATTGTGAGCGGGTTGTGGCAGGCGGTGGCATGCGAGTGGTGAAAACACGGTGGATGGGGGGGGGATTATGAACCGCAATTCAGGGCCGATATGTGGATTTTGATATGATTCTCGAGGTATCCTCAAATGATAGGTGATGGTAATGGACCAGAAAAATTGTAATTGTGAAGGATGGAGTAACGCTATGTCGAGGAAGGAAAACAGCACCCATGGTCGCTTTAAGAGATACTGCTCCTAAAGGCGATATGGTTATCCGCATCCTTGCAAGCTACGCAATATTTGGGGCAAGGGAAATTATATAGGCCAAGGTAAGTAGTAATTGCATGTATATGATATAGTATATAGCAATGCAGCCAGCGCCTTTAATGGCTGAAGGGTACAATCCGACGATTCCGATCTCAAGAAAGTACATACATACATGCAGGTGGAGTAGGGTAAGGTACATGTAGGTACGTATTCCCGCGTAAGATGAAATCGGTTCCAGATGTAGCGTATAGATGAGGATGGCATGAGGCAATTAGAATATTCTGTTGCATGAACCCAAAACAGAGGTAGGAACTTAAGTCCAGGCATGTTTGTAGGCTGCGTACATGGTGGCACAAGAACCGAAAGAAGCAGTTAAAGTGGGGTTGGGTAAAATATACATGAAACCTCTTGACAGCTCTGAACAGGGGGGGGGGGGGGGGTAAGGGGTATTCAACATAGGCTAGAGACGGCCCCTCTCTTCGCTTTCTCACAGTAGCTGAGACGGTGACAGGGGATGCATGTGCTGCATATAGAAGAATTACACATACTTTTTTTTTTTTTTTTTTTTTTTTTTTTTTTTTATGGTACTGGCTCCCCCACAAAGATTCCCTGTCGGCGCCGGCGGCCTTTATCCAAGGGAACGTCGGTTTGGGTTCTGGAAGATCTGTGGATGGGTGAAACCATGTCGTATGTGTGAGTCTGGATTTGCAAGAGGGTAGATTGCGAGTGATTCTGTGTGTGGTAGAGTGCGTGTGTGCTTGATTTTATCTTCAGACTCTTGATCTCCGGCAGACTACATGTATGATCGATATATCTAAATGAAGCCGCATTTTCTAAGATTACTCGCACTAAAGAAACTAGAGCTGTGCTGCGCTGGCCACATATGGTGAAGTGCCATGAACGAGTTAAAACACCTACGTACGTACATATGTAGTACATATACGAACTCTGACTCGTAGGTTATGTAAGTACCTAGGATTGTGTAGATTGGGGGTGATGTTGCTCTGCAAACGTCGTAGAGTCGAGAGTACCTCTTCTTCTTCTTCATGAGATCTGACTCGAGAATAACAACTAAGCAAAGCATGCCTGCTTAGTCCTGAGGTAAATCCCAATAAGTAATAGCCCAGCTATGGAGCATTACCTCCAATCCAAAAGCCGCTATTAATTCACCAGTTTTGTTAACGCTACTCTACTAACACTAACAATTACGACCAACATGGCTAGCCCCACCACCAACTACATGTAACTACTGCGCCGTTGCCAAGAGAATAGTTACATTACCACCATCCTCTTCTACCCTAACCCATCAGGAACAAAGGACCGTGCGCGAAATAATACATGTATCTAACCCGCTATTACTCTCGCAACCAGATCTACAATAATTAAGAAACGGAACAAGTTTCTCCACCGCCGTCGAGGCTGAGGCTCCCCCCAGGCTCTTCCCGGGAAGAAGACGATCGTGTTCCGGAGTTAATTGGGGGGCTGCTGAGTGCTCATGCTTAGGCGAAAAGGATCTACCCGTATCTTCCGACAATCAAGATGATCTACAGAAAAAAACAAATGGCCGCGAAAGCTTCGAGTGTGGTTATGGGTCGTCTGTTTTTGTTTTTGTTTTTTTGTGCGGCAGCGGCGTTGGAGTGGACGGAAATAGAACCGTCAGGGGGGGAGGGGGGGAGAGATGATGGGGGAGATCGAGGGTAAATGCACTGTACTCTACGCTCTTTATTATATTTGGATATATATGGAAAAAGGTTATTTAACGAAATGAGATTTTAGGGGATTTTCGGGGGGGAGGGGGGTATCTATGTAATTGAGTGTTTCCCCAACCCAATATCAAAGTCAACAATAACTCGTAATAGTGTACGTACGTACGCGGGACGACACGAAAACCAAAGCAAACGACTGAAAACCAGAAACTCCAAGTTCCCCCCGCAAAAAAGAAGAGGAAAAAGATACGCCTAAGCTATGTAGCTATAGTCTAAGCTAGTTCAATGCGAAGCTACTGCCTCCGTTCCTTCTTCTCCCGTACTCTTGCTCTTCTAAGCTTGCCTTTATCACATAATCCATCACTATCTTCTCCTCAGCGATCCGTTTTGCTTCTTTCTCTTCGTCAAGTCTCCTGCTTTCCTCAATGGCTTTCAATAAGTCCTCATCACGATCGTCGGTGCTGCCCTGCGGCATCTTGTCGTGTCTCCTACTTTCTCTAAGTGCTCTTTGTAGCTCGTCTTCATCGTCTCCTCTAGCCCCTTCGGCGAACATCTCGCTTTCCCTGAGGGCCCGTTCGAATTCAGCTTCGTCTTGCATTATGGGGCCACCTCGCTCAACCAGACTCTGCTTCAACGCTTCTTCAAGCTCTAGATCACGATCTGCCGCTACCACACCAGTCTTTTTGTCATAGGATCCCCATTCATCCGCTCCACCACTTCCTCCCCATCCTCCTCCTCCTGCAGCATTGAATCTACTAGTCTCAGCCATCGAGGCCCTGATCGCGCGCTGGTAGGCTTCTTCCTCCTCATCCAAGGTCTGCGTAGGATTGTTCCGTGCCACATTCTGCATCTCCGCAACACTAGCCCTGATCGCCGCCTCCACGGCCGCATCATGCTGTGCATTCCCCTGCGATGTCACGCGGACCGATTGCTGGATAGCCCTCTCCAGCTCATCATCATCGTAAGACGCAACCTGCTGCAGCACACCGGGCGTATACGGCGCAGCCTCTGTAGTCATTTCTGTCGTGGGCGAGCTGATTGCCATCGTTGGCGTCCCCGGCAAATCATGGGGGTAGTATGGGAGAGACTCGTTGGTCTTTTTGCGCTCTTTGCCCTTGCCCTTCATGAAGCTGCCGTTGAAGACGTCCTTCATGGGCCGCTTGGGCTCGATCCGTACTGTGGCCCATTTGGCGAGGGCGGCCTTCTGCTCGGAGAGACTGCTCTGATGCAGTTCGGCTTCGGAGATGGCGATGCGGGAGGTGAGGATCTGTTTGTCGGCGTCCGAGATCTGCAGCTTTTGGATCTCGCGGTGGATGCCTTTCATTGTGTAGCCCGGAATACCCCAGAATGCTTTTAAACAGTGTTAGTGGGTGGTACTTCCAAAAAAAGATTGCTGGTAATGTATAATTAGGGAGATTATACCTGCTCCGCCTTTGAGGAAGACTCCGCCGACCCCCTTGCCAAAACCTTTGACTAGGCCCACAGCTCCCTCCTCTTTTGCGCCTTTGATGGGTTGCGTGACGAGGCCGGAAATGCCGTCGTAGAGACCGAGTGAGAGCTCTTTCCCGGCGGCCTTGATGCCGCTTTGGAAGCCGGTGACCTTATAAGTCTCGCGGACGTTGTCGCCGTATAGTCTTGGTGCGTTATGAAAGCCCTGCGCAAGACCGAGGGTGAAATCCATTGGCGCTGTAAGATGTTAGCGTTTAGTTCAATTATTCGCAAGCAATTGGTTGGGAATTGAACATACATTTTAGTCCTGCCTCTACGATCCTAGAAACACCTTTTCCGGCGCCTATAGCCATCTCCATACTAAAGTTATTCCCACTTTTCTGACTATCATCGCTGGCTACTCGGCCCAGCGGACCTCTCGACTGTGACGAGCTTGGGCCGCTCATGAACTCTGATGTCGAGCCCGGGCCGCTCATGGACTTTGATGTCGAACCCGGGCCGCTCATGGACTTTGGTGTCGAGCTCCCACTCAGCGAAGCTTCACTCCTGTACCCCTTCTCGCCCAACATACCACCGACGGCCGAGGACTCGCCATTCTGCGGCGAAGAGTCGCCTGCCTTTCTCACAACCTTGAAGATCTCGCGCGGGAAGTCTCCGACCCCCATCATGATGCTCCCCATCGTGCCGAGCAGCGCGCCCGCGGCGCCCGAAAACGGCTCATAAGGGCCCACCTCCGTCTGCCACTCCTTATGCCGACAAAACTTCAACCCGCTCCAGCCGCCCTCAACCAGCCCATTCGAGACCAGCAGCGCGGCCGCAAACGCGCTCAGCGGCGCATCATTCTTCTTCAGCCGCCACACCGCAGGCCGCGACTGGTCGAGGACACACCTATACACGCCGCCGTTGCCACCGCTGTTTGCCAGCCCCGCCAGGAACGTCTTTGCGCCGACCTCCGCGCCCGCCTCGTGGCGTATGCGCTCTCCCAGCTCCCTCGCGCGCATGCCCACCTCCTCGCTCAGCGCTGTCTGTATGCTCTCTGCCAGGATCTCCGCCGTCAGCTTCTTGAACGGCACCGGCTCGGGCCCTGCGCCCGCGCGCGCGACCATGGACCCCCAGAAGGGCTGGTCGCCAAAGAATGGAACGATGACGGTGGGCTTTCCGCAGCGGATGCCGGCGGCGGTGGTGCCTGCGCCGCCGTGGTGGACGACGGCCGCGCACCGCGGGAACAGCCAGTCGTGCGGACAGTTTCCGAGGAGCATCACGTTGGGCGGGGGCGCCATGTCGGCGCCGCCGAGGCCGCCCCAGCCCTGCGAGACGAGCGCGCGGACGTTGAGTGTGCGCAGCGCGGTGAAGAGGAGCGTTGTGAGCGCGTTGGGGTCGTCGACGACGATGGAGCCGAAGCCGATGTAGACCGGGGGTGGGCCGGCGGCGAGGAAGGCGGAGAGGTCGGGTGGGGGTGTGTAGCTGGAGGCGAGGGAGAGGAAGGAAAAGCCGCTGATGGAGATTTGGGAGGGCCAGTCGAGGGGCTTGGGGATCAGAGTGGGGGACCAGATGTAGGTGTGTGGGACTGCCAGGCGGGAGATCATGCCCGGGGCCCACATGGTGCTAATTGGGTCCAGGCCGAGCTTGGTTTCGCGGAAGCGGTTGACGAGATCACCGAGGCTGCGGAGAATTAGTTATGTTTATTAGGGGGCGGGCATTATGCGCCGAGTGATGGGCTGTGATGCGGGGACTTACCCTTGCCAAGTCATCATGTCGACGAGAACGTAACTGAGATAGTTTGTGACGCCGCTCTCCGCATTGGAACTCTGGATATTTGCGAGCGGATGTGGGAAGGCAGTCGTTGGTGACCACGGCATTCTAGATCGCATATCAGTCATTAGCCCACCATACCCAAGCAAGTAGAGCCACCATAAATGGTAAAAGTAAAAAGTAAAACATACGTAAACATCAGATGGAGCGGTATTCCCAGTTTTTCGGCGCAATGGACATGCCCGAAACTGGGCGGATTGGCAATGATCGCATCGGCGATAAAGGGCCTATTCCCCGCCGAGTCTCCGCTACCCTCGGGAGTGCCGTCGCCTTGCTCGATACCTAAGATCCTATAAGCCTCCATCCCAAAAAATGGTAAAGGTGGTGGGGGGGGGGGGGGGTTCCGCACATGCTCTCCACCCGCCCAGCAGTATCTCCCACATGCCCTTTCGGCGCTTCGACACATCCCCGCTGCGCAGACTATCCATGCCGGGCATCAACCCCGGATTCTTAACCATAAACGCCATCTACCCCCCCACACACCCACATTAGCTCCCTCCCCTTCCTTCCCCACAACCCAGAAAAAGAAAGAAAAACTCACCAACTCCGCCGGATCCCCGCCAATCGAATAAAACTCTAACCCATTCTCGATCACAAACTTCTTAAACGTCGGATGCGTCGCGACCCTCACCCTATGACCGTACTGGTTCTTGAGTACCTGGCCGAGTGCAATAAACGGCTGCACGTCGCCCCGACTGCCAATGATCTGGATGACGATGTTGAGCGGCGGCACGTCGCGCGCGAACTCAGGGACACCGAAGACGGCGCTGGCGTCGGGCTTCTCGGCGCGCGCGCGGGAGGCGGCCTTTTCGGCGAGTTGCAGCTGTGTGCGCATCGCCGGTGCGAGCAGCATCGACAGGTGCCCGGACTTTTCGTGGATGTTGATGTTGATCCGGCCATCCTCTGCAGCGGGGGTTAGCGGGGGTTAGCGGGGAGAATGGGGATGGGGGGGATGGGGAGGGGGACGAACCAGCTATCTGCGCATGCGTCGACATGCCGTCCTGCGTGATGTCCAGCTCGCCATAGGTCTCCGTGTATGCGGGCGGCGGCTGGTCGCCGGGGCCGCCGTAGTCGGGGGTTTGCGCGAGGTCATAGTTGCGGTTGTCGTCGGTGCTGGGGCGGCCATTGGGGCCGATTGTGGGGCCGGCGGGGGTGGAGGAGTTGATGGAGGGGACGGAGGCGTAGGAGGGGGGTTCTGGTGGGGGCTGCTGGTAGTGGTGGGGGGGAATTGGCGGTGGGGGCGGCGGAGGTGGTGTGTAGTGGCCCTCTGTGTCGGGGCGGTAGGGACGCTTTTCGTCGGACATGGTAGGTGGCGGGAAGTAAGCTAGCTTGGGTGCAGCTTGCTTGCTTAGGAGCTGTAGAGTTTAAGGATATATGTGTAGTGTAGTGTAACAGCACTGAGAGCACTGGTTTATATCAGTTCCAAGATGCGCAGATGGAAGCATGAAGAGAGTTCAGACTGTCCCCCATTAATTGCAGGCGGTGACAGCAGCTCTTTTGAGTATTTGTAGCTCAGTGTCGCTCAGTGTCCTGCGCCTGCTCTTCAGCCCGCCAAACAGGGTTCCTTCCGTGACGAAACGAATACGAATACAAACTAGCCTGCTACAGGGTAGTTGTGGGTACGCGTGGCTATCGTGGCTGTGCAGATCACTCAAAACGTCATTGAGGGGCGTCCTGATAAGATAAGATTAGCGAAAATCTCTACAGGATGCGAGTGGGAAGCTGTGATGCAAACCCGAATACGGGTGCCGAAACACCGGGGGGAATCGAAGCGAATACCGCAACTGATGTTCTTGGCAGGGGGATATGAAAATAGGAGCTGGTTTGTGCTGGTATGTGCTTCCAAGGAAGCTTAAGACTCGGGTATTGTGAGGATTGAGAAAAAGGGGAAGTGGTGTTAGGTTTCAGCTGGCCATGGAGTAGGTACTCCTTAAGTGAGTTAAGATCCCACGATGGACAGACGTTGAGGTGAAGTCGCCAGAAAGCCACGTAAGAGCTAGAGCTCGTATTAATATATTCCGATGGCTGAATACCGCTGAGCACCGACAGACAAACACTTTGAACCCCCGCAGTGCTGTCACAGCCTACATGTAGGTACTTACGTACGCGTGTGCCCACAGTCACTCATGGCCTGTCACGCGGAATACGTGACATGTCGTGCTTCGATGTCACAGCTGCGGACGTGACAAAATCGTGAAACGATTAGACACATATAAACAAAGTGTACATGTAGCCTTCTTGTAAGGTGTTCTTTGTAACGGTGTCCACAGTCTAGCCTAACATGTAGACATGTCACCTTTATATGTGTATGGAAGTAGATACATCTTGTACAATATGGGCATCCATCCTCCTTCGCAATTGAACCATCCGTCTTATTACCAATTGGCCATTAATTGAGTCTCTTTCCTACTTCCCTTCTTCTATCCATCCCTTTCTTGATCTTTCCTTTCTTTCGAGCCTCGCTCATCGGTTCAGGTTATTAGGTTCTGACGAATGCCTTACATGTAGTTACACTAACCGCCCTATTGGGGAACAGGGTTTTTGATGGTTCATAACCGGTGTCACTAATCGCATTTGTAGGTACACTCAATGTTTCAACATACACATCTCGAGGTCTAGGTTCTGACATTTCATTCAAAAGCAATTCGTACATGTATGTACCTACATGGTCTCGCTCACAGAACCGGGCTAGCTCCACAAGCAGTTCAGTGCTTTTTTTCTTTACGAATCTCGATTTTTTGTTTTTCTACTGTTCCCTAACCCAAAAAGGTGCTGGGTGAGAACAAACAGGCATGTCAATGTTTAACATTCAAATTGGGTAAGGGTTTCGATCCCTCCGCAACTACATACATGTAAGTACATACATCACCTTTGTCAACCACTTTTTTTCTTTCCCCACAAAGCTTAATTGGTCCCCCTAGCAAGCCATCACGATCACATGAGTGTAACAATGCACTACTGCTGCAAAAAAAAAAAAAAAAAAATGCAAGCCTCGTTGAAAAGATAAATTTTTTTCTCCCCTGGCCCCCTGGACTCTACGATCCTGCTATACAACTATCGATGTTCCTAAGCGTACCTGCCTGCCTGGCCCTCTGTCTTTATGTACTCTCCCGAGCACCAGGAAACAAACATACTGACAGGGCCGAATCGAGCACCGAGGGTTGGTTTGCAAACATAGCTGACCGATCGGTCGCATTGGAGTATCTATGTATGTGGAGCACCCTACATACCGCAGCCTAACAGGAATTACTTATTTCCGATTCCGATGCTGGACACTGTTACTTTTTTCCTTTTGTTTCTTTTGTTTCTTCGACCGTTAAAATCGATCGTGGGATATCAACCAGCCCTGTCGTTTCCCGATGCGACGGACGGGTTGCGGATTTCGAAGTGAGCTGGATATCGATATCGTGATTGCTTGGACGGCCGTGGCTGCTGCTGCTGCTGCTGCTGCTGCTGTACCTACCTACATAATTTTTTACAATGTTGTGGAATGCATCTGATCTGAAGCCTACACACAGGCCAGGCTCATTGCGTTTGAAAAAGAAGCAGCAAACCAGGCCATGAGGATTAACAGCGTTTTTCCCCACTCGATGTACGATCGTGAAACTGCGAACGCGAGTGAGGATTACGAGATGCCATTATTGTGCGCGGGGTTGCACTGGACGGGGTGCTTGCTTCTCTGAACTGTTACTGACCATAGAGAGCCTGTAGTTGGGTAGATGGATGCCGCGCATCATCGTTCGATGCCGCATTTCGCACAGGGACACTCGTTTTTGCCCTTTATGCTGGGTACGTACTGCTGTTTGTTGTTATTGTGCTATACTTGGGAGAAGATACGGGCTGAGAGAAAGAATTCGAAAGAAAGAAGGAAAGAAAGGGGGTAAACGCTGTAGAGAGCGGGCTAAAAACATCACCGAATAAAATTACAATGCTTAACGAAACCTATTCTCGACACTGGGTATACCGCTGCTGTGCGGTGCTGTGCGGTATGGTCGGGGTCGGGGTCGGGTCGGATATACATCGAATCCCTCACACGTATCCTATCCCGCGCATATTTCTCATTCCCATTCTGAGGCAGGTATGTAAATCATCCTCAAACAACACCCAAACAAAACAAGAAACCCAAAACCTCAGACATCAGCGCACATGATGTTTCAACCTCGTTGTCAATGTCAGTGTTAGCTGTCTTGTCTCACGACGTTGCACCAAAAAACAAAAACAAAAAATATAAATTGATTTTCTCCGAAAAACATATGGATCAAAATCAAATCGGGTGACATGGGTGAGGTGTGTGTCTTAGATTTGAATGCCTCGGGGCGTTTTGCGGCCTTGGAATCAACTTGGTGGGAAGAGTCGGTCGTGGAGAGTCGGGGCCGGGGGGTCCTGATTAGCATTCTTACTTTAATTTGGTCCTACTACCACGGAAACATTTTTGGTTTTTTTTTGCACTTAGGCCGAGTTGTCGTACTACCTAGCGTACTCTATACCCAGCTACCCCAGGCTTTCTGTATCTGTATGCGAGAGAAAGGGGCGGGGGAGTATTCTGGGGACTAGCTAGGCGGTCAATAGGATTTCGAGAAATCTTCAGGCCCTGGTTTTTCCTGCTCTGCTCATGCAGTATAAAATTACAAAAGATAGATCGCTAACGTACGCCGGGAAAAACAGGAAAATAATTCCAGAGCTGCGCAGCAGATAAAAAAAATAAAAAAAATAAAAAAATAAAAAAAAGAGAGGAAATATGAGGAGACGTAAACTACTCCTACAGTAGTTATCATGCAGTGGGAACAGTACCAGCCCTAGCAGCCTTGCAATTGATTGCTCAATACTGGTATTGTAATCCATCGGATGTCATGTCACACGACTGTCGTCTATCTTTTCTTCTTGAACTAGCAGCTACAGTTTACCGAGCGTATCCAAATTTCTCTCGCCTGAACAAATTAACTGAGAGGTAGCGAGATATGGATTGCAATTGCCTGCCTATGGATATCTAACCGCAGCCTACGGCCAGCTAGGGAACTTGTCCTGCCCGCCCGCCCGCGCGCACGCCCACTATCGCATGTTGAGCGATTTTCCCAATTGTTGCGAATGTAAACATCCGCACCGCACCGCACCACCCAAAAAAGGGTTCCCGTTCTTGTGTGACGGGAGAAAAAAATAATAAAAAAAATAACTGGGGCCCTCTGCTTTCAACCCCCCGGACCCCTCCAATTGAGTTTCCAATCAGACTGTGAATAAACATATCGCATTTATGGGACAAGATGCTGCGGCGACAATTATTTTTTTGGGACTTTGACGTCAGGATTTATCAAAGTTTTTGCTTTTTGGGAGGCTCTCTATTGGTGAGGGGTGGGCGGAGGGGCATTTGTGGGTTGGGGTTTGTTTTGTGATGGGTAATAATTTATTATTATTTGCCCTTTCCCTACAATTTTACTTTTACTTGGCCAAAGAGGATGGATTTTTGCTAGTTATTCGTCATCTTGTCTTGGAATATATTGGGGATTGCTGGGTTTGGGGGAGAGAAGTCGATAAGGTCGGTACGGTAACCAAACGCCGACAGCTAACAATTGGGCAGGCGCATGGCATGGCGCATCATCCGAAAATGCAGGCGTTTATGAGGGTTGATCTACAGCTAAGACCAACACTAGTAGTATGTCTACTGCTGCTGCTGCTGCGACGCTACTGTCAGTCATGGGCAGGGCACGCGTTCCTTCACCTGCAAGGATTTTCCAGATTCGAACTCTCTAAGCAATCATGGATCGTCCAGAAACGAGTTTCGGTACATGACTTGGATTTTTTTTTTTGTTCCAAGGTTCTAGATTTCCCAACCGCGCCCCGTAGGTACAAACACGTAGAGCACAGGTACAGTACGTCCAACCAACGCCCAACAACTTACTACAATCAATCAATCAATCAATCAGTAGTGGTTGTTAATAGTTCTCGCCCAGAAATTACCGCCCTGGATTCCCGCGGAATGTGGTGAAAACTCGGGGATCACCAATTGAGGTCCTTGCTACTGGATGGAGTTGCTCTGGAAAAGGGTAGATCAGTACATACAGCGGCCGGCTCGCTGGCTGTGTCGCCGAAGGGGGAACTCCCCCCTTAGATGTGCTTGCTGCACTCGCTGGTAGAGTTGAGTACTGACCCTAGGTACGTACTAGTACTGGCTGTAGGTAGAGTAGGTACTCACTCTACTATACCTACAGACATATCCTATCAGCCTATGGTCGAGAAGAACAAAAGAAAAAATTATAGGCACCTTGCTGACATTATTTGTGGTACATGTAGCTCTCTGCTCTGCGCTCTGCTCTTCAAACAACCGCCCCCACCACACCTAACCTGCATCCATCTGCGGAGGCTACTTACCGGAACATCGCGCCCCAATTTCGCCTCCACCTATCAACGAGATGTTCATGTAGCCCTATTCAAAAGTTAACTAACCCGCTGATTCCCTCCTACATACGCTTCCTAATATAGGGATCCTGCCTACACTTTGCAACTATTGAGCATGAGTTCTCAGTGGGATCATCCCTACACATCTGATAATTGACCCTCGCCCCCCCCCACCAACACCACCTCCCCTTCCACCATCCCCCCTAGCGGCCGGAGAAGGACATTGCAGATAGAGAAGAAAAAAATTTCACAGGCGCTCACTCGGGACTTGGCTAAAGGGGGCGTGTTGCAGATATAAGTATTGCTACTGTTCCGCTGTGTTTTTGTTTGAAGAAGGACAGCACGAGAGTCATTCTTACTCAAACACACAAAGCCCTACACCTACATTGCAACTACCAGTTCCTTCAAGTCTTATATCAAATCCTACTACCACTACTACACCACCACTACTACTACACCTTCCTCAAGGAATCAATTCCATTTACTCAAACAACCTCAAACACTCATCCACCATGTGCACCTGCTCCCAACCCCTCGACTACGACTACCATCGTACCACCCGCACCCACCCCATCATCGAAAAATCCTTCGACCGCCACTCCCACCCGCACTACTCCACTGCACCCCGCACAACCCGCTACCACGTCTCCCCCGACACCTACCGCGGCGCCGCCAACTACACCAGCACGAGCGCCCGCGTCCCACTCTCCTCCCGCAGGCGCTCCACCACGCCTCCCCCCGTGCTGATTCAAAGCACGCCCATGGGGCGGTCCGAGCTGTCCCCGCGCCTCAGCCCCAGCGGCCGCTACAGCCGCAGCAGCCTTGACAGCCCCACGTCCAGCATCCGCAGCGGCGAGATGGGCTTCAACCAGCCAATGGTGCTGCAGGCCGACGGCCTCGGCCCCGTGATCCACCAGGGCGTCCCGTCGTCCCACTACCAGGCCGCGCACAACACTGGTTATGCGCCGCATGTGCATGCTAGTGGCGTGAGGGCGGCGGGACAGAGACGGTATACGGTGAACCCGGGAGGCGAGAGGGTCAGATCGAGCTATATTGGGTATCGGTCGGATCAGGGGTCCGTGGGCAGTGATGATGGGTATGGCAGTGGCGGGAGGCTGTATACAAGTGAGGTACGGAGGAGCTATGGCGGACGGAGAGAGTCTACTCCTGTGAGGAGATATTCATGATCTTGACGATCAGTCTTTTTTTTTGGCGGAGGGGGAGTTTCATTTGTTATGTGGGGGATTGGCGGGGATAGCTGGCAGTGAGGGTTATCATTGTGTGCTTTTAGTGTATTTTTTAGTTTTTTTGTTCTGTTCTCTTTAATCCTTGGATCAGTAACAGGGTTGTTCTTCAACTACAAGCCATTTCCTTATTTTTGTCATAACGTTTTGACGCTTTTCTTTTGTTATTTATTGTTATTATGCTAAGCAAAGACCAATTCGGTTCAATATGCTGGGAGTTTGATGACGATGATAACGATTATGAGGGATCAGCAATGAGAGACGAAGGATCTGGAGGGGTTTCCAAAAAATTTGTTATATGTACATGAACTATTTTTGCTAGCCTACCTTTTTTCCTCTCTTCCTCTTTGAGATTTCTGTGTAAACATTCATGATGTTACGGCTCTCGCACGGTTTACATTCTCCATTTACATTTGTTACATTTTTTACATCTATCCCGCTTGCTCTGATAGAGAGGTCCGAATTCCACAACATAGAAAGGTGGCTTATTATTTTTTTTTTGTTAATAGAGAACCAATGATCATATTGCCACCATTTTCCACACCCCACCCCCGCCCTTCCCACCCTAGCCTAGCATGGCGTAGCTCGCTGTGTAATTCTGCCTCAAGTGGCCGGCGGTACCGGTTCGGTTTTCGTCCCAGTGCCATGTACCACTGTCGTCCACCGGCCAATGGGGTGGCAACATGCCTCGCCAAGGCTGGCTGGGTAAGCTAGCCTCATGTACTCTAGCGTAGAGTACTTGGTGGAGAACGACAAACCTGCCTGCATATGCGAGTCATGTTCATGGCTGCATGATGCTCTCTTAGTCTCTAGCACTGTCTGTTCTTGAGGGTGTCGTACTGAATTCGTAAATAAATTTTTTGAAAGGCAGAAAGAAAAGAAAAAAAATAAGAGGAAAAAAAAAAAAAACTTCTTGTAGAGAAAGAAAAAAATTTCAGCCCTAGTGATTTGGTCTGCGTTTTTTCCTACATATGTACTTATCGCGAACCCCAATTTTGGGAGGGGCACATGCAAATGTACGTACCGTACGCGCGCTGCCGGATATAATTATATCATGGTATTATATATCCAGAGCGCTAACTATGTCGTCTGGTATGTAAGTAGAGTACAAATAGTAGAGAGAGAAGTCTACCAGCCAGCCAGTAGGGCTCTCTCTCTTGTATATATGTAGCTGCAAGTTCCATCACGAGGACCCTACATGGCTGAAGTCGAAATTTCTCGGGGGTATTAGGGAATTTTGTTCCTGATCTTGGCAAACAAAAATACTAGTAATCAATAAAGAAGGGTTAGGTTACGTATCAACGCATGTACGTAGAAGTTTTATGCAGGTATTTAATCTAAGGCAGTGATATTCGGGGCTAACTACCACGCGTGCACACCACCACACGGCAGTAGGAGAGCTGATAGCACCACAGGAAAATCTTGGGCCCGTACCAATGGTATCGCTTTATCAACAAAGTGGCCCCAAATTGGAAGTTATGCAGTAGATTGATGCTAAGAACGGATAAAATGTTGGCTTGGAAGGATGCCCGGTCATCCCTGTAAACGTTTTCCTAAAAGTATTGTTTCCCATTCAATACTTAATCACATTTTGAACTTCAAGCAAGTCAATATAGTGCTGTGCATATAGGGTTGCCGGTACTATCAATGTTCCCCTCCCCCTCCACCCTCCCTCTCGTTCCTCAAGGAAATAGTCAACCCATCTTTAAGAATTGCTGGGTTTAAACGGGAGCTATCTCTTCTCTTGCATTCACCGGCCCTTCCTTTGCCACTAAAGAATGAGGCTGCAGATGTTGATATGTTGGCCATGGAGCGAGGTCATTCCATTACTTTACGAGAAGTTCTGATCAGCTCATTTTAGGAAGGTGCGTTTATGCACCCAAACTTATTCCTCCACGTTATTGGTAGCTTTTGTTTCAACAACATCTGCATGCCAGCAAGCACCAAGATGTTTGCTATCATGTGAAGGTTTCCCAAACTCTGGTCTCGAGTAACTTACTAATCATTCCTATATTACACCATCAAATAAATATGTCCAATGAAAGTGAGATCCATATTATACGCCCTGAAGCTACGCAGAGCACCGTTGCCTGAATATCAATTATTTTCGGTACTGAATTCATCAAATCGGCTTCAATTCGAGGGCCAATTTGGCCCATGGCCTTCAGCGAATAGCAATGAATAAAACATGATTTCAAGATTCACCACGCTTATCGTGTTGCCCAAAAAGCGGGAACTGTAGTAAATTGTCTCAGAAAGCCGATCTGGTACGTATCCAGAAGAACAATTGGACACGTAAATCACTAGATTTGGCCTATGGAGTTTTCGACTAATAGGCATCGCCTTACACCAAAGTGCGGGGCAGCTGCAGCTGCAGCTAAGATTCTGGTGATGTTATCAGTTGTGAGAGGTTAGGCACCACCAAAATGAGGTTCAATTCGCTGTTGTTAACCTGGGCCTGCAGCCGTTGATGCATCAACCGTTGGCTAGTCAGAACCTTGTGTCCTATCATAACCCCAGGGGTGAGGTTATCTATATTATTATCCTATATGTCAGTATATATTACATACTTGACGTGCATGCAACATCCTGGGCCCTCCAGATGAGCCCAGAACTTGGAGATGGTGCCCAGCATGTAAGTAATAGATGGGTTATCGGCAGATGTACCCGTACTTTCTTCTTAGAGAATAATTTAAACTTGATAGCTTGAAGTTGACTCCGTATTCCTCACCCATGATCCAGGCAAGTGGGACTCAGGCTTGCAGGCGCAGGTCCAATGGGATTGCGCATTTTTGATTGTAAATATATTTCCTTTAACGTCCATTAGCGGACATTGAAAACTTGGCGCGAACATCCGCAGGGAAAGCATGTGTAACTACCTAACTGCATAACGGAAGCTTGCTCCTGATGTGCAATTGAGTTCAAAAATTACATCATATGTAGGGTGCGAAAGGGCATTAGGTGGCCAAAGCTCGCCCATATCTCAAGGCAGTCTTGGCAAAGTCGAGGACGAAATCGAAGACGGCATCCTACAAGTACGTAGATAGATTTGTTGTCTGAGCTATTATCTCCTTTTCTTATCCTTTTGCATTAGTACTATGAGTCAAACGTAAAAAGCTAACGGTTTCTGTCCCAATGAGAATTCTCTGAATATCGAGGCTATGTGGCGAGCTTGGGGCCTTAAAATCTTTGGTCCTGATAGTTATCTGTTATAATTATAAAAGAAATAGTAAATCCTGAGTAACATATTCCTCAGATGGCTATTACAGCGTGTCTGCCTAGAAGTAGCCCTAACCCATATGCATTGAGTCCGAAAACGTACATTGCTTTCATTTGTTTGCGGCTCCGGTGATGGCGAGATTCGAGAGAATTAATACTCATGCGTAACGCCAGGCAATTCTCGTATCCCAAGAAGAGTCAGTTGATACCGCTAAATCTCGAGTTATTTGGGGGGGGTTTCAAGGCAAAAAGTGAGGATCTTCACCTTTAGATGAAGAGATTTCAAGAAAACAGCCCTCTTCTGCAGGATCTAAACTAAATGTAGTTTAGCAGGTGGCATTGGTAACCCCCCGGATAACTCGAGATTTTGCGGTACAGATTGATTGCCACTGTCTCGGATATCAACATCAGTTCGGATCCAATCCCTGAAGAAGCACATGCCTAGCTCGCCCCCCGAGCCGCATCGACATATTGGAGCCGAGACAAAGCATTAATTTTCAAGTTATACGTCCCTTGAGTCGATCTTTTCATACGGGCCGGGCCGACTCGGCTTGAGATCGCCTGGGCTAGGGTAACAAACTCGAGCTAGAGCTTCAGCTTTTGGACTCAGAAACGACTGATATCCGTGGGAATCAGATGTTTTTACCCACGTGTGAGTGGAGCCCTGCTGAAGAATCGAGGGCCTGGAATATTTAGTCGAGATTGATATAGGTATATGAGAACGAGATCTTCATCCAGCGTGGCCCGCGGCCACAAAAAGGGAAACCCTAAGTTAGTAGAGATGGCAAGATGTGAGCTGGAGACGTGGGGGTAACATTGGTTGAGGTGTGGTGCATGTGGAGTGAGGAGAGGTCGAGACTGGGCGGAAGCTTGAGTAATTGTAGAGCTACCAACACGGCACCAAGATTGTATGATAGGAACCCAATGCCAACACTATAATATATTACCCCCCATAGTCGAGAAGTAGCCACTTTTTAGCAGCCTTGCTATCATCATTCAAGCGCCTAAGTACCGTTATCAGAGAGATAGCGCCCCATATTATTTCCTTAAGAGGATGTTACTCAGGATCTACGTATCAACCTAAGCATCCCACCTTTGCACAATCAGTCTATCGGCGTCATGATATATCACTCGCTGGCCTTGGCATATATCTCCTGGTTAGTGCGTCATCATTTCTTCTGATTGGGCAAAATTGTGAAACAAGACTGCCTTTCATATATATCAAATACGAGCGATATACAACTGTTAATTTAACAAGACAAAGTGTCTCCCCACGCGTTCGATCTTGCTGTCATTGCCTGTAAGGCCATATCGGAGAACGTCTACAGAATGGCCCCAACATTAGGAAGTAATGATGGCATGAGCAGCTAGGCTCCCGGTTTGGAGACAACTCATGAAGGCTCATATGGTTCGAGCCCAGAGGGTCTGATTTTAATTAAAATCAAGTTCTGGAAAATACCGCCAAAACTCGAAAAATTGGCTATCTCCGTCCAGGGATTACCGCTTGGGTGATTGGTTGAATGGCATCGATCTGCTTTAGAAATTTCCCATACAAGTAATTTTGATCTAGCCAATTTTTCGAGTTATGGTGGTAGTATTCAGCATAGTTTTGCTCTCGGGGGTATTCAGAGGAAATTTATTGAATATCGACTCACTGAAAGTCACGTAATAGTTTGATTGATCAGAGGGGAAGAGTCCCGTCTGCCTAGTAGGTATACCAGCTAATCTAATCTAGTATACCTATATTACTAGTACAGTGTCGAGTGTCCTCCCAGACTTAAGGATACAGTGTCTAATACTATTCTTACACTCACCCCATTGTCCAGGCTCGTCTCACGGCCCTCATTGTCCGGCACAGGGGATTTAAGGGTATGGTAGAAAGAAGAAGGATAAATATATATCTACTGATGATACTGGCTCTAGATATCTGAAACAAGAGAAATAACCCTAACCCTATACTCGTGCCCCCATATATTGGACGGAGTCCAACTACAGAAAGCCGAGAATGGGAGCAGTTTCCTAGGGTTGATAGGAACACAGTTCGCAGACAAAAAGAGCACCATGCAGTAAAAAAAAAAAAAAGGTTCCCAGTTAGGCCACTTCTTTTTGTCAAGGGCCCGCTTGGGGGAGGTTCGAAACGGAGTTATTGGGGCTTGAAACTCCGTTCTGCGACCCATTTTGCGGGTCTAGAAAACCAACATTAGCCCCATGAAACCAGAGTTTTAAAAAAGATGTAGCTCGGACTTGACTTTTTCCTTACCACAACTTGCCATATCATCCAATTTTGCCTCGTCGTAACGTACCCTCATCACCACAGTCTCTCCCAAACAGTCAGTACACATACACGTCACGCTTAAAAAAAAAAAAAAAAAAAAACTCCCTAACGGGTCCTTACCATTCTTCTCGTGGCTTATGATTGGTGTAACCAGGTAGGTGCTGTTTGGACAGTTACAACAGCCTGGGCACTACGGCCGAATCTCCCTATATATATATATATAATGTTAAATACCTTCTGTAAGAATACTTTCCATATAGTATAAGGGTACGTCGGGACCGAAACTTGGTACCCTTATATAGAGCGGCTACCCTAATAGGAGGGGCAGATTTGTACCTACGAGGCCCAATGAGGGCCCCAACACCTACCCTTTATATAAGGCGAACACCCTTATAACCCGAACCCTTACAAGGAGATTCTGCTGTACCGTTGGGCTTTTGAGCACAAATTGACCCTTGTTATAAGGATACGTAACACGCCCTATAGGGGAGATTCGACTGTAGCTGGTTTATTCAAGTGTGCAGTATACAAGAGTTGACTTTCAGAAAATCCAAAATCCGGCATCAAAAACTACAACAAGTCCAATGGAGATAGTTGGGACCACCCCGTACGATCGGCCCGACCCAGGACTCGCACCTGGGCCGGGCCGTTCAAACAGTGACGGTAACGACATATTGAGACTCTCAATACGCCCGCGAGCTATAATCTTGGCAATGGTGGCTACAATGCAGTACACGATCCATGCGAATCAATAGGCCTAGAGATACCAAGGGCTACATGTAGCTACATATAGTTAAGTATGAACGTGCAGTTCAATACCGGTATATCTCACTCAATTGGAGGATTCCTGGGACTTTCTGGATAACCCGTTCGGTGCAAATGTTTTTGTTTTTTTTAGCACTTCTATTAAAGCTGCAACCCGCAGTCTATAATATAAAGTGAATAATAAAGCCTAGAACTGGGTAATAGGAAGGAAGACCGCCAGGAGGTTAAACCTATTCCTGTGCGTCCGTGGGGAGCTGAAATGTAGTAGGCGTTAACCCCAAATCCACTCCAGCCAACACTCCCTTGCCAAAGACTGCAAAACCACAGCTTTCTAGCCCCCAAACTTCCAGTCTGCCACAACCAAGCCAGTCCATCCCAGCTGTAAACCAGGTGCATCAAACCCCTCGAAATATAAGGAAGAAAAATAAAAGAAACCCGCCTCAAATCCCCCAATCCGCCCATAGCCTACTCCTCCCTGCTATAAAAATTATCCACCACGACCCTCAAGCCACTCCCCCAGACGCCAATCGCCGCATATATATCCCTACTTCCATCGAGGCCCTCGGTGGGGTCCTTTCCCCTCTGCGAATCCATCTCTTCATACAACCTCCAACCCCCCGCCGGCTTCCCATTGCGCGTCACAAAGATCTCGATCCCCCTCCCACCCGAATCTATCGGGAACCTCATAGCTATCACACTCACAGTCAGCATATCCACTCCCATACAAACTCTCTCACCATCCCATTCGCAAACAGAGAACTTACAGATCCCAATCCTCTCCCCCACCCTAAACGGCGGTCCAAAATCCTTACCGCCATGATCATCATTACAGTACCTGCGCCCATCATCCGAATGCACGCCCAAGCTCCCTCTATGCCACCCCGGCAGCCTAAACGCCGGATACGGCTTTGCCACAAAGCCCACTGCCACCACCGCCGCCTCGCTGGGCAGCCCCAGCACCATAGCCTCATATCCAAACACTCTTCCACGGCGCGTATTCGCCGGGTGGTGGTAGCCGGCGGCAAACAGCGGGGCCGCGCTGGTGAGGCATGCGTCTTCTGTGCCGTTCGCCTCGACCAACACGCCGCCGTTGACGGCGCTGATGGAGCCGCGAAAGTGGCGGGGCGGGGGGCTGAGGGAGAGCGGAGCCGGGTGCGCGGGGATGGAGGAGAGGAGTGCGTATGGGAACTGCTCTGGCGGGAAGAGGGGGTTGAAGGCTGTGAAGCGGTGGCCGGCGTCAGAGAGGGCGCGGGTGGAGTTGAAGGCGGGCGAGATATCGTGGGAGATGCTTGGTGGCGGAGGGAGGTCCTCGATGGTGGTAGAGGAAGGTGGGGGGAAGGCGGGAGGTTTGTAGTCGTCCGTGTAGGTGCTGGTCGGGCAAAGGGTGTAGACGGGCGGGGCACCGTCACTGGCCTCGCTATCGTGTGGGTAGGTGCTGCTGCTGGTGGCAGGGAAGGAGGGGGCGGCGTGGGTGTAGGTGTTGGTGGGGGGTGGGCCGTAGCTGCTCTTGTTGTCCGGGGGGTACTCGGAGGGGGGTGGGCCGTGGCTACTGCTGCTATCAGGAGAGCACTCAGAGGGGTGCGGGATGGGGGGGAAGTTGTAGGCTGGGTTTATAGGGCGCGGGGTGCTATCCTGCGGGCCCTTGAGCTTGCGAGACCATTTCTTCAAGTGGTCCATGTCTGTAGCTGTATTCTGTAGTAGTAGAATAGGTACGTATCTGCAGTGAACAGGTAAGATGAGTATCTATATCCGTGAAGACTCAGACAGGGCGGTGGTGGTGAAGTTGTTTATACCAAACCTCCGTGATTGTGGAAGTGTTGCACTCAGCCCGGCATCATGAAACACAGCCAATCTTGCATGACATGACGCAAAGTCGATCAAGCACCCGGGGGGGGGGGTTTTCCACTGAAGCTTAGCCTTCATTTAAATCCCCAGGAAGCCTCCGTAGAAATGTTCTCTTCCTCGCATCTCTCCCCCGCGAGGCAGCATTCAATGACTGTGGTCGTTACTGCATCCGGAAGCAGCAGTGCCCGGGTGCACTTCTAAGCCCCCACGGGCCTTGGCGCCCCCCCAAGCCTCCGTCATAGATCATCACTCGCTCTAGTTACTCGGTTGCTGTGTCGGCAATGACGGGCTTTGGCTAACTAGCTAGCTCCTATGGTGAACATAAACAAAACACCGCGGAGGAGACACCGCCTGGGGCCCACGAGCCTGTAAATCCCGATACAAAGCACCATATCGCCATTGTAGAGAAGGGGCTCTAGCTGTATGTTTCTGTGTATATAGACGCAAACTTGGATGATGATGGATGGAAGCTATTGGAATCCTACTTTCTTGGATACATCTTTTTGGTCCTTGACGCTTTAAAGCTGACCAGGGGCTCAGTATAGGTTTTGGTCCTACGTGAGCCGCAGGAGAAACGGTCGGGCCCAACTCTCCAAAGCCAATAAGCTCAAATGATAGTTTATTGGTCACCGAAAGAATATACACTAGCTACAGTACGTCCAACTACACCTCCACCTCACTCAGTATAGTAAGATACGGGGCCTTCATGACCACCTGTATATATATACAAAAGGACGTGAAAAACCACCTACCTGCCCTGCACTCGCACCCCCCCAAAGGCAAATGCGAGTGATCTCCCATGAAGGGTCGACGGCCGCAAGCCCGTTTCCCATAAAGTCAGAATCCTTCAACTGGGGGCTACATACTTGTAGCTACATGTAGTTCTGTCCAGTGCCACTGCTCCAAATACATGCACAGTGGTCTATATCACAATGCCAACCTTATATATATAAATTACATGTAGCCCATAGGAATGATGGAGAGGGAAAGAAAAAAAACCAAATCTCAAATTCTTGAACGCCTGGATAAATACATGACATGAAAAGCCGCTTTTTCTTTTTTTCTTTTTTGCTATAGTACTAGCTGGAATTAAAACGGACCGTCATGTAACTACAAAAAAAAACATGTACCAATTAATACATGCGTATAATCTCTAGACCCTGCACGCAGTGGAAAACGAAATGACCATCCAACACGTACATCCGGCGAGCACAAATCCACAACCCCCACAACGCAAAAGAAAAAAAAAAAAGAAACCTAAAGCCTAAAAACCTCTATTTTTATTACAACAACAAAAAAAAAAAACACCATACACCCCCCAAACGCCACTAAAACGATCTCTCCTTCACCTCCCCCCTCCCCGTAGCAGGCCGATACTCGATCCACCTGATCTTTCTGCGCTCGACGAGCCTGCCAGGGTTCATGACATTGCACCCCTCGTACGTGAGCGCAAACGGCTGCATCGCCGGCTCGCACAGCACCAGCGCCGTCGGCAGCGGGTAGAGCGTCAGCGCGTGCCAGTAGTCCCACAGCACGGGGCGCGTGCCGAGCGCAAAGGGGGAGAGGTAGCCTTGGTCGAGGATTGTTTTCACCAGCTGCACACATCCAAGCTCATCGTCAGCACAATCCTGCAGAGAAACAGAAGGGAGTGCGTAGATTGTTCGTGGGGGGGGGGGGGACCATACCTTCCTAGCACCCTTCACATCCCCATCCACCACGGCCTTCTCCCTCTCCCTCTCCCTCTCCTCCTCCTCCTCCTCCTCCTCTTCTCCTCCTCCTCCTCTTCTCCTCCTCTCCTCCCCCTCCTCCTCCTCCTCCCCTTCCCCCCCCTCCTCAACATCCAAATCCATCCCCTCCCCCTCCTCCTAAACCCCACCGCATTCCTCCTCAGCCGCCCCACCACATCATCCCTACACACCACAACCTCCTGCGTAAAGTACCCCACCCGGCACGGATTACTCGTCCACACGGCCTCGCCGCCCGCCGCCGCCCCCTGGAACGCCCGCCGCACCCGCCCCGTAAACACCTCGGGCACCGCCTTGCGCGGCAGCGCCGCCGACGACCCGCCCGAAAACGTGCTCGCCCACGGGTCGTTGTCGCCCGGCACAAACACAAACGTCGATGCCTCTGTCAGCGCCTTAAAGTCCGCCAGCAGCGACGCGAGGCGGTCGAAATACTCTACGCCAGAAAGCTAGTCAGTCAATGATCGCCGCGACATGTTTTTTCCCCCGGTGGTAGGGGGTACCTTTATATGCGACGCTGCCACCATTCGTGCCCATCGCAATGCTCGTGAACGAGCCAATAAGCATAATCATAAGCGGTGGCGCCTCTTTGAGTATCTCAAAGACCTTCCGCAGCCCCTCCAAGACGCCCTTCCCATCGAGCTCCACAGCGCCCAAAAACACCATCCTCACGCCCTCCTCACTCTCCGCTCTCCGCATCGCACGACCCTGCTGGCCGCCACCACCACCACCACCACCACCACCACCACCACCACCGCCACCATCGCCAAAATGAACACCCATATCCAGCGTGACGCCGTTTCCCAGAAAGTCCACATGGCCAAACACCTCCGCGCTCGCATCGCGGCGCTCCGGGAGCGGCTGGCCAACGGTGTAGACTGTGAACTTGCTATTCTCCTCGAACGCGCCGTCGACGATGCAGAAGCAGCCGGGCACGAACCAGCTGCCGTCCTCGGGGACGGCGACGGCGATGGACAGGTCGAGGACAATCTCGCCGGAGGTGTCGATGAGCGTGAGCACGCCGCTGGGGTTGACGGCGAGCATGCCAAAGAGGAGAAAGCTCTGGCCGGCGCGGCCGAGCAGGTTGGAGATGGGGGTGAGCTTGTGCTGCTCCCGGGCGGTGGCCTTGGTGGCGGCGAGGAATGTGGGGGGCAGGAAGAGCTCTGTGCGGAGGAGGCGCTGGTGCAGGAGGGAGTACCGGGTGCGGAAGAGGGCTGTCTTTGCGGAGGCGGGGGGGAGGAGAGTGGGTTTTGGTGCTCTGTTTTTGTTTGTGTATTGTAGTTAGTATCCAGTATCTGATATCCAATATCCCCTTTCTGCATCTCCAATCATTGGCCACTCACTTCTCAAACCCGCGCTTCAGCGGATTATACGCCCACTTTGGCATCGCAAACGCATCCACAACCTTCAAAAACCTCTTTCCATCCACGCCGTCGCCGCCCTCGCCCTCCAGCCCCGCCGCCGCCCCGCCGCCCGCCGCCGCCGCCGCCGCAACATGCGCCTCGACCTCCGCGCCCCACAACTGACTACTCTCCACGCCCCTTCCCAAATCCCACTCCTCGCCCCTCACCGGCCCGCCCACCCTCAACAGATCCCCCGCGCCCGCCGCGCCCGCACCAGGCACCTCCATGCCCCTAATAACACCCTTCAGCGCCTCCCCACCATCCACCAGCACCCCCTGCGCACCCTCATTCCTCTTCCACTGCCTCGCAATCTCATCCAGCAGCCGCTCCCCCATGCCCGAGTCGCGCCAGTCGGCGCCGCAGCGCCGCCCCACAAACGCGCACAGCAGCGCCAGCGCGTCAGACTTGAGCGTGAGGTTGTGCTTCTTTGTAAAGACGCGGAAGGCCACGGGGCGGAGGATGCTCGGCGGGATCTCGACGGCGAGGATGCGCGGTGTGGTGGGCGCGCGCGAGGAGCTGGGCGGGAGTGGCTCAAAGGGGTCGGAGGTCAAGGTGGAGGAGGAGGGGGGGTGCTGGGGGCGGAAGAAGGACTGCATCTTTTTCGCTGGGGGATTCATGCTTGTAATTGTGTTTATGCGTGCAATTGGGAGTTGGTGGAATTGCACGTTTGAGGGTTTTGGAGGTTTTGAGGGTTTTGCTTGCACGGGGAGGGTTTGCGAGGGTTTGCGACGTGTTGGCGCCAAGGGAACGGGCGTTTCCAAAGAGCAGATTGTGGAGATGAAGAAGTTTGGGGGAAGAGGAAGAGGAAGAGGAAGAGGAAGGGGAGAGCGGACAAGATATCACAGTACAGTACAGAGAAGAGAAGAGAAGAGAAGGCCAGACACAGCATCTAGTGATTCTTTAATTTCTATACCACAGCAGCCCCCCCGCAAAAACACCATCAGGAAACATTATGATCTAGCCCGTAAAGTAAAAAAAAAAAACCCCCCATGCACACATGCCAATGATAAGTACGACGGGAAAAAGAGACACAAATTACCTCAAAAACAACCCCCCCAAGAGCCCTCCATGCCAATGAAAAACGCCTATGAAGATGGAAAAAAATAGTAAAGGGGAAAAAAATAAAGAAAAAAAAAAAGAAAAAAACAAGGATGGAGAACAAATAAAAATATAAAAAAAGAGAAAGGATAGAAAGATAGAGAAAAGGATGTGTTAAACGTTTACAGGTTCATATCGCCGCTATGTATCACACTGCCATCTAGTTAGATACAAGTATTCCCCCATTCACATGCCCTATTATGGTGAGCCCTGTAAAATCACGACAGAAATCCCATCCCATCCCTTAATCATACCACACGTCCTCACTTTCGTCCTCTTCTTCTTCTTCATCGAGCTCCTCATTGTCCCACTCGTAATCCCCGCCGACATCCCAAATGGTCCCAAGCCTCGCCCCGACATCGCGAGCCTCCTTAACCAGCTCCCTCTGCTTCTCATTGACTTTCGCCAGCAGGAGCGCCTCCCTCTCCCCGTCCCGCAATTTCCAGCCCTTCTGTCTACGCCCAGGGTGTTCCATCGCCCAGGCCGCAATGGCGATTGGCGTAAATCCCTTGCGATCCGCGCTGAACGGGAGCCTGGACCCCTTGTTCAGCAATTCCCTGTAAAACTCGAGCCCAGGAATAGTGGCGGCATAGTGGAGTAGAGAAGTTCCGTGTTTGCGCATCAAGTAGTCCTCCTTCGCCCCCGCCTCAGTAAGCAGCATCGCGGCTTTGGTTTGGTGAAACTTGATGGCAGTGTACAGCGGGCGGTGGCCATGGCCGTCTTCAACTTCAAAATCTTCCCCGTCCCTGATGCACATCTTCAACACCTCCAGTGCGCCGTGTTGAACAGCGAGGTGAATGTATGTGCGCTTGCCGGGGGTTAATTCGTGGCCGTTTTGGTACATGATTTCCAGAAGATCAATAACGGCCGGATTTCCTGATCTCTCCAAGCATGCAAAAACGTTCTTTCCCTGCTCGTTCTCCAAAGTATAATCGGCGCCAGATCGAAGTAGTACCCTGACAATTTCGGCTCCTCCCTTTCGAAGAGCGGCAAGATGAAGCGGAGTGCTACTCCTCACCTGGTCCCCTTGCCTTGGATCGGGGTCCACATCGTGATCAAGAATCATTTGAACCACTGCTGCGTCACGATAAGCAGCAGAAGCATGGAGAGGGGTCCAGAACTTCCCCCTAAGCTGCACCTTGGTATCCGGAAGTGCACCTTTCGAGAGTAACTTTGCGACCAACTGGTTAGATATCTCAGGATCACTAAGAGCAAGGATGAGGGCAGACGTCTCATGGCAATTCGGGTCGGCCCCATATTCCTCCAAGAGACACTCCGCCCATTCTTCACGGCCTGCTTTGATTGCCTGGTGTAGTGGTGTCCGCCCCTCGTGATCTACATCATCAACACACTCAGGGTTCTTTCTGAAAATATACTTCATAAAACAGACGAGATGCTTCTCAGCTGCCCATCCGAGCGCGGTGTACCATACGGTTCCTACTCTGCGCGGACGGGAAAGCAACAGCAGCGATGAATCCCGAAGCACGTGTACGAGCTGTTCATTAGGCAGCATTTTTTTAAGATCGTCCCTTGTTGGCCCAGTAGTATCCCCCGCACGCCTGGCGAAATCAATCTCGATATATTTCATATTGCGCAACAACTTCAGCGCCAGCATCTGGTCCTTCACCATGGCCGCATAAAAGAGGAGTGACATGGTGTCATCGAAACTGTTTTTGACCTTGTTGTAGAGGACGTTTGGAGTGGAAAGACGACGGAAGAAACAGCTTGTTTCCCTGAGGTTTACTAATGACCATATTGAGCACTCCTTGACGATTTGGATGAGGATCTCGGTTGGGAGCCTCATCAGAAGGCTGTTTTCCACGAATTGTGGAGATAATTTTGGAGACATTGGTGATTCGGTGGTAAGGTCAGACATTGTAGGGAAAGGTATTGGTGAAGGTAGAGAGGAAGCAAAGCCGATCATATAATGGGCTAAACGGAAGAAGAATGAGTCGGTATATTCAGGTGACGGGATCATGCCGTGAAAGAGAGGGACCGGGGGGAGGGGGGGGGGTTCAAGACGTTTTTATTTGAAAGTGTTGGTTGTGGGCGGGTAATTGATGTGAGACCTGTCAAAAGTGAGACTGGTTGAGGGCGATGTCGAGGTGAGTCTGTGGAGGGAGGGGGGGGCACAACCTTTAGAACAGCAGATTATGTCAAAGATTGCTTGGGATAAATTTTGATCGCATGACCCCGTGTTTATTCCGTAGCTGTCAATTTAAACTTGTACGTGTGTTGTATGAAGTTCAGCCTCGCAGAGAAGACAGCTACAAGTGCAATGCGGTAGCCATTCAACTACACTGTGACACGAGCAGTGCACACAGAAAGCTGCAGCGAACAGTGCAATCAAAGAGAATGGGTGGGCAGCCTAGGGCCAGCCAGAAGAGAGATCAAGAAGGAGGGGGTTGTGGTGAAAGGAGAAAGGCGGACCTGAAAGAGCGGACGAGAATAAGCTTTGTTGAAGACAGGAGGAGTTCCCAGGTACATCCCAGAACGTCAGTCTCTACTAGCGTACTTTTCTCATCATCTTGACACATGTTGTCTTCCGTTGGTCACTTGGCCTTCCAAGCCGAGCTGCTGCGCCCAATCAAAGGTACATGTAACGCTTTGTATCCAGCCCAGAGATCTGTATCATGATAGGTACATGTATTTCTGGCCTGGCAATACCATATGAGAGATATCCCTACAAATTTGTGTGTTTGCGTGGCCGTGGCGATAGACCACGGTTCGCTCTCATCCGGTGCGCATTCTATGAGCTTTTTAGGCCAACCTTCAAAGATCAATCCGCCACTTCATACCCCTTATCGAAAAAAAAAAAACAGTTTTCCCCAAACGATGGATGGATGTCCAACTCCTCATCGTCAGATTAGAATTACATGTAGGCATCGATAATTAGCTCGGTAAGTTCCGCATCGCGCTAAAGCCACCCCTGTTGCGGCTCTGCGGATGACAAGGAATCTCCATGCTTTTTCGGCCCCCGGCCCCGTCCAAGCTTTTTTTCCTGGCATGCAAGCAGAGGATAATTTAGGATCAGCACTCAAGCGATACATGCTCATCCAAACGTTTTGATTCAAAGTCTCCCCAAGAAGTACATGTACATGTACGTACTGGTGCCATCTCTTCACAAATCGAGATGGGTATAAAGTAGATTGAAGGATTTCGCAGACTACCATTTTCATACTTATGTTGTATGCATCTACATGAATCCCCTATTAACGATCCAATGGACTGGCACAGACACCTCACACACCTCTCTGATCCGTTCCGTGCCCACCCACCCCTCTGGTCCGCCCGGCACAAAGCGAGCTGCGCGCAGGGACCGAATACGAGTCTATGAGTGCGCAAAACACACTTGTGTGTTGTATGTTTACGCTAGCATTTCGAAAATCCCTCCAATGGCTAGTCACATGACCTATGGATTTTCAACATTGCGATGGAGGTACGGCATAACTCAGTCTACAATGTTGGATGCCTGAACTAGGATCATGGCATGTTTGGCCGCCTCAGTCTTTCACTATGCTCTTGATACATGCTTGGCGTGTACGACAGCTCTCGTTAGTGAATAGGGTGTGAGTGATTGCCTTGAATTCATGAAGGTAATAGCAAGTCTATTATCGACACTGGACCGTATGGTATTCTATGATGCGATTTTTATATACCGTCGTTGATTGGGGGGAGAGGTGAGAGCTCCTGTAGAGTAAGTGAGTGCTCGATGGTACTACCCCGATCAGTCGGTTTACAGACCATACAATTGTTCAAAATTACAATAAGAGAGGGCCTGAACCAATCAAACCCCCCAAAAACCGTTCCTGGACGCTAGGATCACCATTCAATCACTCGGTCTTTTAGCAGCCCTCATGTGACTGTTGCTTCCCCACTAGCCCAAACCAGGTTGTTAGGGTCGCAACCCCACCCCCCACACAAACTCGCGACCCAGCTACGCAAACCACCCTTACGAAATTTCCGCCCTTAGCTACAAACCCTCCTTGCAACAATCAACAACCACCACAGCCACCCTCAACAGTCGAGATTACCCATTAATCTTTTCGTCCAAAATGTCTTACAACAAGCCAGAGAAGGGCGAGTTCGGGGAAGGTCCCAAGATCCACCGCATCCGCATCACCCTCACCTCCCGCAAGGTCCAGGCTCTCGAGAAGGGTACGTTTTTGCCCACCCTAGAAAATTAGTGGGAAAGGAGATGGGAGGAAATTAACAATCAAATGGGAATATTGTAGTCACCTCCGACCTCATCGAGCGTGCCAAGTCCAAGCAGCTCCGCGTCAAGGGCCCCGTCCGTCTCCCTACCCGCGTCCTCAAGGTCACCACCCGTAAGACCCCCTGTGGTGAGGGTTCCAAGACCTGGGATTGCTTCGAGATGAGAATCCACAAGCGTTTGATCGAGTATGTTACCCCATCCCTTCCCCGCAAGCTTTCGTTGAGACCTATGCGCACGATTGCTAACTGGCTTGTAGTCTTAACGCCCCTACCGAGGTTGTCAAGCAGATCATCATCAACATCGAGGCCGGTGTCGAGGTTGAGGTCACTATCGCTGCCTAAGCGATAGTGGGAAGGAGGGTGAAAATGGATACCCCCAATGGTGGGGGGAGTATCAAAATATCAAAAAAATAATAAAAAATTAAAAAAAAAAAATTTCTCGGGTCCTTTTTTTTCTCTGTGATGAAAAATGTCGTTTACGGTCATTTGGGGAATAAATTATATTAGGACTAGCGAAACGCGTTATTTGAAGTTCTCTTTTTAAGAAAACAAATATCCGCTCTTGGATTAACAGGATTTCAAACTAATGGAAAGCTCGATCCTAACTTCCAAGGAGTATGTATTTACCGGGTCACAGACTATCACTCGACATTTGTCAGCTAAGGTCCCTCAACCCAGGCGATCGTCTCAAAAAATCGTTTAAAAGAACTATGCCTCTATTTCCTATTTGAATCAATGAATAGATACATGTAGTTCTAGATACATATATGTATTCATGTGTGCGCAATTCATGCCATATCTGATCCTTGTATCATGAAATATCACTCATCGAAGAAATCCGACAACATTCACTTGTTGCTTGTAGATTTTGACCCGCATATTGTCTCGAAATTGATTTCCCTCCTTTCATTCCAAAAATTCGAAGGATCTCGATGTAGTAAATAGGAATATAGAGCGGCATAAAAAATACACAAGCATGAAAGACAAGACTAGGAAAAATAAACATCAACCCACCGCACTAAACCGGAACAGACAGCATCCTCGCAGGCACTGCGCCACAGAAGCTTTCTTTCGCGGTTTGCCTTACACTCCGCAATTCTTCACATAAAACGCAAAATGCAACTTGATTGGGTAAGAGAGCCAAAATAAACGTGGGGGGAAAGGGAAGGAATATTTAATCGAGCTGAAATAATGACTATAGTTTTTTCTCCTCTTCTGTATGCTTTGGGCTGGCTGGGCCCTTATCTCTCTCCGCGCTTGTTTCCTCAGCCGCTTTTGCAGCGTCCTCTGCTGCCTGTGCTAATGTCAGTCCGGGAATTGTGCCGGGACCACTCAAGGCTTCAATTGGCTTTGGTGCTGCCGATGCTGGAGTTGGTACTGGCGAAGGTTCAGGTTTCTCAACGGGCTTCTCAACCGGTGGTGATGTTGGAACAATGGGTGGGGCAGGTGTGGGTGATTTTGCCTTGACAAGTTCAGGGTTTTCTGCTGCTGGAGCCACGGAAGATTGTTTAGGTGAAAGTATAGGGTCGGTTGTAGTAGGTGGGGGAGCAACAGCGGCATCAGTCATTTCCTCGTCGTCCTTTACCCCATCCATGCCTAGAGCCGATGTTTTCGCTGCGGAGGTATCATCGCCCATTTCCACATCGCCGTCATCATCCGCACCTGCCGCCTCCTCCTCTTCAGCTTCCTTCCTGACAGCTTCTAGTTCATCATCATATTCGGCTAGGTTTTGATCATCCTCGCTATCTTTGGCGGCATCCTCCTTCTGGAGGGCGGCAAGGTTCTTCTGCGCACCTGAGCCACTGCTGGAACCGGTTTTACTACCACCAGCTTCACTGGGTGCTGCACTGTCGCCGCCACCCCCGAGAGGTGATTGCACGCCAGAACCTGCATTGGAGCCAATTTCTTTGTAATTGCTCTCGTTCCGACGGCGTGTTCTTCCCTGGCGACGGATACCAAGAGAATTGTCCATGTCCTCGTCTTCAGATTCCGACATGAGTTCTCCATCCTTTTCAATGTTACGATCCCACCTGCGCTGGGTGTGGCGTCGGTCCATGCCGATCGTATCATCTTCCTCATCATCAAGTATTGCATCATTTTCCTCTTCCTGTTCCGTAAGGCCCCTGCCGACATCGGTCATTTGTACGCTGGGTGCGTGACGGGTGCGTTCGAGGTTTTGTAGGACAGCGGTTTTGATTTTTTCGAGGTATTCCCGGGAGTTAAGATTCTCCATGTTGGAGGGGCGGACGTCAAGCTCGTAATCGGGGCCGAAGTACTAGTATTGTCAGTACTATAAGGTTTAAATAGTAGGGTTATAGTTCACCTCATAGAAATCACTGAATGGCAGATCCGGGCCAACTTTCTGATTTACCAAGATACCGGTTTCGTAAGTCCAGGCTCTACTGACATTTCTCATGGTGTAGCCTCCACCACCCACAACTAGAGTAGGTAGGTTGAATTTTTTGACAAATTCCACACAATTCGCGTGCCCGGCCATACTTAGGTTAAAACATCCGAGTCTATCGCCCGATAGACTGTCGGCACCGCACTGTAACACAACAGCGTCTGGTCTGTAGTATTCCATAACATGCCCAATCACCGGCTCAAAGACCTCCTTATAAGTGACATCGGTAATACCATCACGAAGGGGGAAATTGACAGCGTAGTGTTTTCCCTGTCCCACACCAATATCACGGAGTTCACCAGTACCTGGGAAATATTCTCCATATTTGTGGAAGGAGACAGTCATAACGCGGTCTGTCGTATAGAAAGCTTCCTCGACTCCGTCGCCATGATGCACATCGATATCAATGTATAGAACACGCTGCTTGTAACGCAGAAGTTCGATAATGCCAAGGACAATGTCTGCGCAGTAAGATTAATATCGATGTCCCAGGTGCACGAAAATGCAATGAGACTGACCGTTAATATAGCAAAATCCAGATGCCTCGCTTTTCTTTGCGTGATGCAAACCCCCAGCCCAATTTATCGCGATATCGCATTTTCCACGATTCAGCCTAGCGGCTCCTTCCATACTACCACCACCAGAAATTCCACAGAACTCGAACAACCCGTCAAATACTGGACAATCATCGCCGACATTGTATTTTCCTTGCTCTTTGGCATATTGTTCCATGTTATCTGGGGTGACTTTCGAGAGGAAATCTACATATTCATCGGTGTGAAATTGGCACATTTCCTGTTTTGTTGCAGGTTTCGCTCGCTGATAGTGGAAGTGAGCGACAGTTATGGATAAGGCCGAGTTGTCAGGATGATCCTTACATATATTTCCATCTTCTTATATAGGCCGTAATTCATGATTAGACTGTGGGTCATTCTTATCCGATGAGGCTTCATTGGATGCCCAGCGACATAAGCATAGTTTCTAGGAAAGACGTTAGCAAGAGGAAATGTTAATAAGTAGGTCTAAAACATACCCTACATCAGCTGTTGGTAAGGAAGGATTAAGTTAGTAAAATCGCAAAGTTTTCGTTTACAGTAACACTGCTTGTTCGGCATGGACAAGTTCGTGTTCTTGTATCTTGTAGTGACGCGATTCATACTGGGGCCTCGACTTGAACTTACAATCGTAGAACTACACAAGCACACGAAAAGAAATCAGTATCAAGCCCACATAAAACTATGGAACTCTTTTATATAGTTTTAATGAGAGCAATACTAACATAGGCCACACGTTTCGCATTAGATGACCCGTTTGTTGATGGAGGGTCGATGGGAGCGCCATACTGGGTCATGTCGCTGGCCGTAGAACCTAAAGCGTTCTGTAGCTATCGGAATTATTTAGAAAGAGTTGTATTCGTAGGCGGGGTGGCTAATAGTGGGGGTTGGTATGGAAGGGCGCAATTTCCAAGTGATGAAGAGTGACGAGCGAGACAGCAGTTGGTGCAGTAGAGGAAAGGGTGGAGGAAGGGGAAAGCTCAAGAGGCTGAGACGGCTTCCTCCTACATTTAACTGTGGCGCACTACTTAATTCCCATCCGGGTAATCTGTGGCTGGTAATTATAGATTCTCGAATAGTTGTCACGTGGAATAATTGCAGGCAAGGTGGCTTTTATGAAAACGTCCAGTCAAGTCTTACCTCGATTGTCCAATTTGTCGCCTGCAACCCGCTCTGCAAGTCTCACATAATCCATCTTCTAAGATAATCTCCCCACAAAACAATATTTCGCCTGCTTTATTCCGCTGGATCTGGCAGCAGTGAAGAAATCAAAGCTCAGCAGTCTGTCTTCTTTTGTTTCGTCTTTGTGACCCTCGCAAAGCTATATCTATCTTTACTTACTCCGAAGCTCCCAATCAGACCACGCCCGGACTCCTTCAATAATGGCAGAAATGGCCATGTATTACGCCCTTGGGGCTGACGAGCCGGATGCGAACAACCCAAACCCTCCTGTATCTCAGCAGCAGCAGCAGCAGCAGCAGCAATTTCGGCCTGCTGTAGCTCCCCCGCCAACTGGCTACCAGCAAATCGGCGGCTCTCCATACCAGCAGCCATCTTATGGCCAAACTCCTGGACAGGTAGCGTCCCCTTACCAACCGCAAGGACCCTATGGCCAGACACCTTACGGTCAAGCTCCACCTATCTCTGCCTCCCCATATCAACCACAAACTGGGTATGGACCTCCACCGCAACAATCCAGCTCCTATGGGCCTGCTGGAGGGGATATTGCTGGCTTGACGGGCTCAATGTCTGGTATGGATCTTGCCGGGGGTGTCGGAGCTACTCCGGGGACCATCTCTAAAGCTTCTCGGAAGAAGGCAAGAGCATACCACGAACTTGGGCAGGCCTCAGAATCAGCAGCTGGCAGCAACCTACCCCCATATTCGCCGGGGGTTACATCACATGTTCCTTCTCAATTTCTTGGCCAGCAACCAACGCAATCTCCAGGCTTCGGGGGCAATTCGCAATTTCCAGTTCCCGCGAATCAGCCGTATTCTCCAGCTACAGGAACTAATCCCGCAGCGTTCGCCGCCCGCCCAGCTCAGGCGTCTTCTGTCAACCAGCAAGGTGGTAAAATCGATCCGAACTCGATTCCATCAGTTCCACTCTCACGTGACTTTGCTACGACACATTATAAGACAGCAGTCTACTCGACACTTGATAAACAGGCACCACCAAATGCCAATTCCGATTTCATTGTCCATGATCAGGGCAATGCATCTCCTAAATTCTGCAGGTTGACTTTAAATTCAATCCCTGCAACTGCAGAACTTTTGGGATCGACGTCCTTGCCATTGGCACTTTTAATACAGCCGCTAGCGAAACAGAAGGAGGAAGAGAGCCCAATACCTGTTCTAGATTTTGGGGAGATGGGACCTCCACGGTGCAGACGTTGTAGGACTTATATCAACCCTTTCATGATATTTTTGCAGGGTGGAGCAAAATTCCAGTGCAACATGTGTCTTTTCCCCAACAACGAGGTGCCTAACGAATACTACTCTCCTGTAGATATGACTGGTACCAGGATTGATCGTATGCAAAGACCAGAATTGATCAATGGGACAGTGGAATTTGTAGTTCCGAAAGAGTACTGGGCGAAGAAAGAGGGCGAGGGAGCAGGTGGTGAAGAAGGAAAAGGTGGATCACCAATGAGATATCTATTTTTAGTGGATGTGGGTGAAAATGCAGTGAATAAGGGTGTCTTGGAAAGCATCGTTGGTGGCATTAGAGAATCTCTCTATGGGGAAAGTGCCTATGTGCCATGTCTAGAAGGGCAAGAATCCGACGATGAAAAGGAAGGAAAGAAAAGGAGATTACCTAAGGGGTGTAAGATCGGGATTTGTACGTTTGACAAGGATGTGCAATTCTACAACTTGAACGTGAGTTGCGTTTCATGGTGAAACTCACTTATGACGAGTGCTGATTGGTGGATAGTCGAGCTTGGACCAAGCCCAAATGTTGGTTATGACTGACATTGAGGATCCTTTTGTTCCTTTGAGTGAGGGGTTGTTCGTTGATCCTTACGAATCGAGGTATGCGCATGGTTATAAAGGCTTATAAAAGGTGGAGAACTAATGGGTGCACCCGAAGAACTGTCATTGAATCACTCCTAACAGCCCTCCCGGAACTCTTCCTGAATATCAAAAACCCCGAACCGGCTCTTCTGCCTGCCTTGACTGCTGCCCTTTCAGCCCTTGAGAAGACTGGCGGAAAGATCATCTGCTCTCTCGCTACGTTGCCAACATGGGGTCCTAATCGTCTCCACCTCCGCGAGGACTCGAAGCTCTACAACACGGATAAGGAAAAAGCACTGTTTCAAACAGAACACCCTGCATGGCGCAAGATAGCCGGGAAAATGGTCGAAGCTGGGGTAGGCGTAGATTTCTTCCTGACGCCAAGTGCCTATATCGATGTTGCAACAGTCGGTCATATCTCCGCTACTACTGGTGGGGAAACGTTCTTCTATCCAAATTTTGTTGCGACTCGCGATGCTTTCAAGCTCCGTTCCGAGCTTTCTCATAGTTTCCATAGGGAGACTGGGTACCAAGCCTTGATGAAAGTACGTTGCTCCAACGGTCTTCAAGTTTCGAGCTATCATGGAAACTTCCTCCAGCACAGTCACGCAGGTGATGTTGAGTTTGGAACTATCGATGCAGATAAATGTATCTCGGTCATGTTTAGCTATGACGGGAAATTGGATTCTAAGGTTGATGCACATTTCCAAAGCGCCTTGCTATACACAACCAAGGAGGGGGAGAGGAGGGTTAGATGCAGTAATGTGGTAGCTGCTGTTACCGAACAGGGCCGAGACGCTGTAAGATGGGCGGACCAGGATGCGGTATTGGGGGTGCTCGCCCGAGAAGCTGCTAGCAGAATGACCGAGAAGCCATTGAAGGAGATTAGAGGCGCACTTACGGAAAAGTGCGTAGAAATCTTGGCAGCCTATAGGAAGAATTTCAGCGCGAGTGGTAATCCCCCAGGCCAGTTGGTATTACCAGAAGGTCTGAAAGAGTTCGGGATGTACGTATTAGCTTTGCTCAAGTGCAGGGCCTTCAGGGGAGGGAATGTGGCGAGTGACATGAGAGTGCACTCAATGAGGCTTTTGAAGAGCATGGGCCCTAGCGAACTACAGCTATATCTATATCCTAGAATTCTTCCAGTTCATAGCATGGCTGAAGAGGTTGGTTTCATAAACTCCAGACTAAAACTTACTAAACTAACATAATACTTGGTATATAGGATGGCTTTCCTGATGAGACCGGTCATCTCAAAATCCCAGCCGCAGTTCGTGCTTCTTATGGCTTCATCGAAGAAGGTGGCTGTTATATTGTTGACAATGGTCAATTACTTCTTCTTTGGATTCATGGCCAGGTTTCACCAAACCTCTTGCAAGACCTCTTCGGGCCTGATATCACCTCTCTCTCTGCTCTTGATCCGAACCTTTATGAACTCCCCACCCTAGAATCACACCTCAACGCACAAGTCCGCAATATTCTACAATACCTCAAATCACAGCGCGGAAGCAAGGCAATATCTATCCAGCTCGCTAGACAAGGGTTGGACGGCGCTGAGTATGAATTTGCCGGGAACTTGGTTGAGGACAGAAATAATGAGGAGAGGAGCTATGTGGATTGGCTGGTACATATTCATAAGTTTATTCAACTAGAGGTAAGTGGTAGATCTATGAAGAAGATGTGAGCCCGGTCCGGGGCTGATTCATATCTGTTGAATCAGGTTGCTGGACAGAGGAGGAAGGAACAAGGGGATACTGCATCTGGAGGCGGAATCGCAGGACTAAGGCCTCCTTATTGGTAAATGTTTGGTGATGTGAAGCAATAATGCTGAATATGGTGTGGAGGTTTGTTTGTAAGCATTTATCTTTTGGGCGCGTTTGATTTTTAAATTCGTTGCGATTAAATATTAGTATATCTGCCTGGTAGCTGAAAATAAAGAGGTGGGTTTGTTTGGGTGGGAAAATTGTCAATTGATCAATGGTGTGTGTATATACCAAGCTGAAGTCTGTACCTGCTTTGCGTTTACTTTACTTTTTGTCTGAAAGAAAAAGCATGTATTTGAGCTCAAACGGAGAAAATCAGTGCAATTTTGCTGTAGAATCTGCGTCTACTTAGAATGGAGTTTTGGCCATTGATATGATAGAGTCCAGATTCTATGACATTCTTGCTCTGTCAATCGCAGAGCTGATATAGAGTGTGGTGTAGATCTCAAAAACCTAATACAGTATCAACATACATGTAGGTATTGATTCTCCCCATTCCATCTCAGATGAGATGCGGAATTCACGTGTGGGGGGTGGGATCTAGGAGCAGTTATTTCGCGCTAAGTACCACACATCATGCCGCACTAAATACATACCCACAAAACATCCTGGTGCCCCACCAAGCTTCGAAAGGCTTGCGGGGAATTTGTATGCAACGCGGCTGTTGTTGTTTACCCTCTACTGCAGGTTCGTGTTTTTTCTAACGACCCCAGCTTTCAATCCCGGTCCTTCTTCCCCTTCTTCCCCTTCGTTCCACTCTTTTACTTCTCAACCTACGACCAACACTCACGACAGCCAACACCAACAACCATCGACCAAGAGCGACAACAGATAGATATCTTCTTGTTAAAGATAGGAAGAATCTATCTATTCCTTCACTACAGAAATCCGAGAAGTGTCAGTTCGCTGCCACCTGAAATCGAGAATTACGGAGACTGCCACCTTTGGACGGACTGGTCAAGGAGCTAGCATGGAAAACTACCAGAAGATTGAGAAGATCGGTGAAGGTTTGTCTCATTGCCTTTTGATGTTCGCTACTTTTCTTGACCCAATTCGTCTTATACAAATCCATTTTGTGTTGTTGTTTGTTTACATGCCACTTCACTACCGCTATTTGTTTCGGCCATTAACTTAATTGTTTCAAATCCTCTTGATATTCCTGGGGATAAATGCTCCCATCTCATATATCACTCATTACCCCTTCTCGCGACCTTTTTTGCTATTTGATGTTTCCGAATTTGAGCTCATGATCTCAAAACAGGTACCTACGGAGTCGTCTACAAAGCCAAAGATCTCAAAAATGGCAACCGTATCGTCGCTATGAAGAAAATCCGTCTCGAAGCCGAGGATGAGGGTGTCCCCTCTACCGCTATTCGTGAAATCTCTCTTCTCAAGGAGATGTCAGATCCCAACATCGTTCGTCTCCTCAACATCATCCATGCAGATGGTCATAAGTTGTACTTGGTTTTTGAATTTTTGGATTTGGATTTGAAAAAGTACATGGAGGCTATCCCACAGAATATGGGACTGGGTAGAGATATGATTAAGCGATTTATGAGCCAGCTGGTCGAGGGAGTTCGGTATTGCCATGCTCACAGGATTCTTCACAGAGATTTGAAGCCGCAGAATCTCTTGATCGACAAGGAAGGGAACCTGAAGTTGGCAGATTTTGGTTTGGCGAGAGCATTTGGTGTTCCTTTGAGGACCTATACCCATGAAGTTCGTTTTTCCACCTTCTTTCCTTCTTATTGTGTTACTAGTAGATCGAGCTAACCTTATGTCTAATGCTAGGTTGTTACTCTCTGGTATCGCGCCCCCGAGATTCTCCTTGGAGGCAAGCAGTACTCCACCGGCGTCGACATGTGGAGCGTTGGTTGCATCTTTGCCGAGATGCAAACTCGCAAAGCTCTTTTCCCAGGTGACTCAGAAATCGACGAAATCTTTAAAATCTTTAGGTTTGTGCTAACACATATCTATACCTTTACCTACTATATATCGCAATGCTAACCATGCGCCTTGTACACTTAGGTTACTCGGAACCCCCGACGAAGACACCTGGCCTGGTGTAACTTCTTTCCCAGACTTCAAGTCCTCTTTCCCGCAGTGGGCCAAGGTCGACGTCGACAGGATGGTCCCCGGACTCGACCCCGCGGGTTATGACCTTTTGGAGGCATGTCATGTCGCCTCTTTCTCTGTTTCCCCCAAACTAACTTTACTTTCAGGCCATGCTCGTCTTCGACCCAGCTGGTCGTATTTCCGCCAAGCAAGCCTGTCACCACGATTACTTCATGGAGGATGGGCAGAATAACGGGAAGCCGGCGAGCAGGTACGCACGCTAAATAACGAATAGTTTTAACGCAATGGCACATGATACGATTGGATGAGAATAATGAACTAAAAAGCCAATTGGAGAGGCGAATAAAACCGATCTCTTTCTACGTTTTGTTAATCGCCTACACTTTTTTTTTAAGTTTCCAAGTTTAGTTTTTTTCTCTCTCTTATTTTTCCCAGTTCCTTTTGGTTGGTACAGGAAATTAGTACGGCGAAAATAAAACCAGTAATCAGGCGGATACTTTCGGTACGAATTATGCCATAATGAAAGGTTCTGTTACTATTATTGGGGTCGATTTTTCAAGGCTCGGGCAAAGTAAAGTGAGGGCTGTTTAGTTATGCGTCTAAATACCACCTTTTCTCTGGTCACTAGCCTATCCTATTAAGCGACACTGTATTTCGAGCATACACCTTGAACAGCTTGCTGCGCTTATATATTGTTGTATGCTGCACGTGCCTCGCTGCCCGTGTACTCCTGGACTGTGAGTACATACATGTTAGTATCCAATCGAGTGATAAGATATGAGTTTTCTTACAACAGGTTACTATATTATGACTAAGCGACCCGCCAAAAGATATTGTTCTCTAGCTATATGAACAAACATCGTTACTTGATCATGATACATAGATTAGTGGTTGGCGATTCCTCAAGCGAGTTTGGCTTCACACTTCGGAAGCCCTGGATCTCTCCGCTAAGCTAAATAAGTTGGTTTTATTACATTTAAAGTAGATTTTGATGTAAAGGAGGTATGTTTGTATTAGCCTTCTGAGTGCATGTAGGCGTGCATATACATGTAATCAATGGTGAGGATTGGAAACTGGGGTGAGCTTTGAAAGGTTACCCTGCCTTAGAATCGCAGATTAACATCTAATCTGATGTGCTACCTTAACGATTAGATTAGGGCAGTAAACCTGGTCCCCACACACGCACACACAGTCCCAAGCTGCCAGCCAGCCCACGCCCCAATCTCTAGACTGTATTGTGAATTTGGGAGAAATCTACTGCAACCATCACGACCGACAAATCCGCGACCGACCGATCCGACAACTAATCCCGTCAACCCAGTCGACGTAGTCACAATAAAGCGCAATTATGTATGTTTTTATCTCCTGCCAAAAAATTCAGACACTACGGTTTTTAGGGTGGATTGGTTGGAAGGAGCGGCTGATAGTGTTGAACGAGTGAGAGAAAGTGAGAACGAACTTGCTAATGATGGTACCATATTGGTAGGCTTATCCCTAAAGCCGATCGCAAGAAGATCCACGAGTACCTCTTCCGCGGTAAGCTTATTTTCTTGCCCTCTTGATTCGTGAGGATTATTGGATATTGGGGTTTGGAGACATTGGGATAGAGGTGGATGATAGAATGGCTGGATGGGGGAATGAGGGATTGGCATATGAGCGGATTCAAGGCCAAAAAGCTAATGTTTGTACAGAGGGAGTTCTCGTCGCCAAGAAGGACTTCAACCTCCCCAAGCACCAGGACATTGACACAAAGAACCTCTTTGTACGGCTTCCTCTTAAGCTCCATCAGCTATCAAAGTCACAAACTAACCGCCTATGGATGCGTACAAATAGGTCATCAAGGCCTGCCAGTCCTTGACCTCCCGCGGCTACCTCAAGACCCAGTTCTCGTGGCAGTACTACTACTACACCTTGACCGTTGAGGGTCTCGACTATCTTCGCGAATGGCTCCATCTCCCCGCTGAGATCGTGCCTGCCACCCACGTCAAGCAGGCCCGCAGCCACGCTCCCCCCCGCGGAATGCTCTCTGGAGATGGTGGTGAGAGGAGGCAAGGTGGCCGTGGTGGTCCCCCCGGCGAGAGGGGTGACAGGGAGGGTGGATACAGGAGGAGGTTCGACAACAAGGAGGGCGCTCCTTCAGGGGGCTTCAACCCTGAGTTGTATGTTTACCCTCTTCTACGGTTTTGGGGTGATAGGTAATGGATTGCTGACGTTCGTTATAGCCGCGGTGGTTTCGGTCGTGGTCGTGGTGCTCCTCCTGCTGCGGAATAGAGGAGCATTCCGTAATTCTCCCTGTACCCTCCAAAACCTTCTTCCTCTTCCTACCTTGACTCCGTTTTTTTGTATCTTTCTCGGTTGAGAAATACATGCTTTTTTTCACTACTACTTTTTTTCTCTTCTTTTCATATCGGAAAAAAAAGAGCGGTCTTGGGTTGGCTTGGGGGAAAATGGAATGAAAAAATTAACAAAGTTGTCATGAAAAAAACTAGATACAAAGACTTACTTTTTTTCTTGGTGCAGTGTTTTAAATAGCTTCTGTGGTATCTCGCGCGACTTTCCGGGGCGTTTAGGGAATGTACTAAGTCTGGTAATACCTCACATGGTGTGTTGCACGAGGAAAAGTGCTGTTTCAAAGTTTCACGACCTATGACGTTTTGGCGCTATCTTCACCTACTGCAACCGCAATTTGTAACAAAATTAGATAATGACAAGAGTATTAAAGCTCCAATGAAATGCCCAAATAATTCTTATGTCCACAAAACAACTACCTTGTTGTAGCGATTGCTCAAATCGTTAACTAGAGATCACAGCGATAAATAGTTAGTCTAAGCAAAAAGCGAAGAGTTGTGTATAAATGCCTTTCAACCGATTCTTTTGCTCAAGTTATTGTGAGCTTGCAGAAATTGGAACTTGGTTCATACTTGCAATTTTGGACCTACGACTAAAAAAGACAAGATATTTACAGGAAGGTGGTTTGGCAAAATGCCAAACTAAGCCAAAGGTGAAGGAAATGACTGTGAGGAAAGCATGGAAAGACCCTAAAGATAAGAATCGAAGAGAAGAAAAACAGCACCTACTTTCGGAAGAAAAAAGAAGGGATTGTCAATGATTGATATAAGCTTCGATAGGAATCTGTCCTTCATGAGACACATTCCCAAGCTTCCTCCTTTCAATCGCATTCGGGCTTCCTCCTGTTTCGTTTATTTTCGTCCAATCCTGAATCCCATGTAGCAGAACTCCGCCTGCCCAGTACTCCCTATCGAACCAGCGAGAAAAGGAAAGAAAGAAAAAGACGAAAGATAAAGAGAGAAGGGAAAAAAGGGAAAAGTTAATTTAAAGGTTTCCACCATTCCTTCGCCTTCTCCATATTAATTGGATGGAATGGGTACAGCATTCGTTTCAGTCGAGCTTCCCTCTGGTGCTGTTTGCTCCGCAGCTGCCTTGCCCTCCTCTTCTGCGCTGTTTGCGCTGCTGAGCTCCTCGCCTTCGATCGGCTGCTGGGAGCCCATGGGGGACTTCGCGTGAAGAAGGCTACTCTCCTTAACCGGTGAGCTTGAGCTACCGCTACCAGTCGGAGTACCGGGACTGGTGATCTGGTGGTGGGGGATATTTTCGGGGAGGGGATGCTGAGAGCCGATGTTGGTTACGCCGACATCGGAGGCTTTCCCGGCTTTGGAGAGAGCATAATCGCCTGAATCAAAGTACTTGCGTTCCTAAATCATCAGAAGGGAAGGTAAATTTCCCAAAGGTTAGCTTGATCTGATGGTTGAAATTTTGACGATTCCCTGTGCCCTGATTCGCTGATAGAGAGGGGTAGGATAGGCATTGAGAGCAGGGGGTTATGGATGGCGGTGATGGTGGGGATGATGATGGGGGGTTGTTACTTTAAGCTTGTTCTTCAGGATATCTTTCTTTGAAGGCAATTTTCCATAGAGACGAAACAATCTTTGTTCTTCCTCTGTGAGAGACTATGTTGACTCGACACAACCTCATCCTCGAGATTCGGTCCTTATCGTCAGCTCAAGTTCCGGTGGCCTATTCATTGTTCACGAAGCGGGGGAAGGTCAATGCGTAATGGAGTGGGGTAATGAAGAACACTCACGCTGATATCAACTTTGTTCTTCTGTGCGGGAAGCATATTTGGATTGTTATTTCTCCCTTCTGACGGAGGTATTTGTTGATGGGGGGCGGAAAACCGAAATTTCTTTTGGTCTCGTGTGGAAAGGTTGCAAGCTGTAGTAGGATGTCGCGGAAGAGAGATAGGTGTGGGATGACGATGTATGGTTGTACGCAGGAGATAGTAGTCTGAAAGGGACAATGGAAACAGAATAGGATGGGCAACTCGAGTTATGTATTCACTAGATATGGAAGCAGAAGCCAACAAGACGAGAGAATGAATCCTGAGAACCTGTTTGGGGTTGGGGTAGGTAGAATGGTTGGGTTTCCTTATTTATTTTCCCTGCAATCTGCTGTACTACAAGAAAGTGGGTACTTTGTAGATATTATTTATGCAGAGGGGGTCAGTCAATCGAGGCACTCATTTCATCCGTAGTCATCATTGGGGTTCAACTAGAGTGGGCTTATTCGAAGCAACCTCTCCGCGGTATCGCCCGCAGCGGAAGAGTAGGCAGAGCATTTCCAAGAAAGTTTATCTACACCTGTAAGCTTTTGTCCTTTGAAATTCTTATGATCTTTTGGGCCGGCCCCACGGTTCGCATCAGAACCATAATCATTTCATAGGAGTGGGTAGCAAACTACTTGCAGATTAGAGCACATTCACTCCCACGGGGTAACCGGTGCTGATTCCTTCTGGCACCTTGCTGAATGCCTACGAGTCTACACTACAGGTTATGACTGCGTGTGAACTAGCACTCCAGTGATCAGGTAGGTCTTCTACCTACTAGTAGAAGTACATTACTCCACTATATCCCACACACGATCAGCCGTACCAGGCCAAAGCCTGTTCACCTCACGGAAGGGAAGCTGCACCCGTAGATCCCATACACAGAGCACACGCCGTAGCTCGACAGTATTAATGTGGAGAGCCGCATTCGAGCTCTTTCGCTCTCTTGGTCACCTGTTTGCGATGATGCGGGATCGACAAGAATAACACGCCTATCGCACCCAGGGAACGGGGAAACAACTAAAAGGCGGGGTTGATAGGCCACTATCACACGCAGATAAATAAACACCCATTGCGATCATACAAAGCTGGTCCAATTATCGCCTCGATGGATCACACTGGAAAACAAAGGAAGGAAGCATTCCTTACGATCATAGGGTAACCCTATGTAGCGCCTGTAGAAGTAGAAATATTGTACCTGCTTTCAAAACAAAGTATCCGCCGTGCCGGACAAAAGTTCGTCATCTCAATGTGTCAGTTAGCCAATATGAGCTCCCGGAGTTACATGGTGGTTGGTCCCATGATGTGATGTGATGGCTATATATGGGTTATGATTGGACAGCACTTGAGTTATTTGATGAGAAAAATCCTCGAGGACAACAGAAGAACTTTCAAGGCCCTAACTAATACATATTCTGCTGGCCTTGAAGGATGTTGCACTTATCCTAGCTATGACACACGTAGCTGTATCAAAATGGGCCGCATCGGCTCCTCACAAACCTTGCCAAGTTCTCGGCCACAAAAACGATGTTAAATGTGCCAAGATCCTGGAATCCAGTATGGAATCCCCCGAGTGATTCCGATCGTAATACATGCACGGAGTTCTCAAATACTAGCTATCCAAATAATGGGTTTCCGGCAACACGGTACGGTAAACTGATTACTCTGTAAATTCTTATCATCTTAATGCAAGATTTAGAAGCTAAGCGAGCGAGTGAGACAGATCTCCTCATCCGACGATATTCATCATTCATGCAAGATCTCTTTCAGATACTCACCGAACAAGCACACCGGGGTGGGGAGTATTCTAGATGCCACTATCCTGCGGTGCTGCGCGAGTCGAAGCTTCCTGTAAGGTACAGGTAGTAAATGGCCTCCAATCACTCTCGCTCTACTTGTGTTACATGCGATTTAGAGTCGTGCCCAGTGGATATATGTCCTGACTGTTCATGTAAGAACATCATGATGTGTGACAAGCCCCACATATATGCTATGAACAGATCTTACATGGCGAACCTTAGGTAGCCAGGCTCTGTTTCTACAGTGATTAGAAATCCTCGGTGTACCTATAGCCCAAACGATTTTGGAACGGTGAGGATGTTTTCTTCAAACAGGCAAACCCCATCTAGTTCTCCGTATCTCGCTGTTATATTAGTGCATAGTAGTAAGGCATATCTCAACTCAACTAAACAATATTGTTTATATGTGTTTATGTGATTTTAAGGCATAAGCCAGGAGATAATTCCACTCGAGTGATCTACTATGATCCAAATTCGACCCCAGTTCCCGAATAGAGTCGAGGCTTAGGTAGATTTATCTATAGCAGGTACTAAAAAAAATTTAATTTCACCCAAATACTAGAAGAACCTTTTTGAAGGTGTGTGAAAATTTAAGACTTTGATTAATAACCTCATGGGGATAAAGTGAATACTTACACTAAATCGAAACAAATCCGTACGCAGTGCACATGTATGCGAGTACATCTAGAGCTCGGATTCTTATATTTCCTTGGTGTTTAAATCTTGAGTTATTGAGATATTTGATAACCCCCGATTTCGATGCACGTCTCGGTCTGGTTACATAGTTGTTTCTGGTTAGAAACCACTTTCCAGAGTAAATCAGCAAAAGCTTCCGAAAAAGCTATTGAAGCCGTCTGGAGAAATAAATCTCATTAAACCAACTATCACCTTATAAAGTCCACCTATTCAAATTATGACGTTCTATCTATTAAGGGTTAGGGTTTCCAATTCAAGATCCAAGTCCCACTCACCATCACTCCACCTTCCCCCATCTCATCTGACCACAACTGCAACCATAACTTCGGGCATAACCACAACTTCAATATGAAACCCACAAATATCGCCCGCGTGTCATTCACCAAATCCGCATTATCTCGCTTCACCACTCTCCTGAACACACCCTTAGCTGGCTCCGCCGCAGAATCGGGAAAATTCCTCTCACTAATCAAGGAATCGTTCCGGTCTTCCCTTGAGGCCTCTACGCCGCCGGTCGCACCAACTGATAGTCACTTGAGCCGTATTCTCTCTACAAAGCCCTTTCTCTCATCCGGCCTTGCCGGAATTTCCCCTGCCGCCGCCTCCGCCGCCTCTAAAGCAAACATCAAGAAGTTCCTCCAGAACCCTCTTGAGCTATTCGAAGAACAATGTTTACTTGGAAAGGCAGACACCAAACTTGCTGCGCTCTGCCTCAATAGATATGTCCGTGATGGACTGATGCCCGAGCCTCCCGCAAGCATATCCGTGCCTAAGGAGCTCAAGTGGAGCGCTGCCGACATTGTGCTAGACGGACTAAAGAGGTCTGGAGTTGGTGAGCCGGCCGATGTACTATCTAACCCAAAGCTTGCGCGGGCTGTTGCGGAGAGTTGGGCGATTGAGAATAAGGACGAGAAGATTGTTCGGTGGTCCAAACTGGCCGGAAAGGAGACCTTAGTGGCGCGACAGAACATTTTGTTCTTTGGGCTTAGGAAGATCCTCAGTTTAAGAGGATGGGAGAGTGCCGTGGCGATGTTTATGGAAGTTTTGGATGGGCACCAGCAGGACTGGAGGTTCGCAAGGAGGGAGTACTCCGGAGTGGGGGCTATGTTGTGCGAAGAAGGCGTGAAGGGCTTTGCGAAGCACCCATTGTTCACAAAACTGATTTCCAAATCAACAGTGTGGGCACTTAACTTGCAAATGAAGGCATGGATTCATTTAAGGTTCACACGTCGGGTAGACGTGGGGGTACTTTATTTTAAGAAGTTAGCAGATCATTTGAGTGCTGGGGAGCAGCCAGAATTGAAGAGCTGGTATCGTCAAGATGTCAAATTCCCTGTAAATCTGACGAGGGAGTGTTTAGTACAGGGAAGGATAGAGGATGCAGAGATGATTAAGAATGTAGTGGAGAAGATCTTCCTCCACAGGGTGACCGAGGGGCATCTTAATGAGATGAGAAGGATGATCGAACAGGCCAAAGTTGGAGGGGGGATAGCAGGAACGGGCGAGGAAGCGTCAAAAGAGAGTGAGAATATGACTGATCTGCAAGGCATGATAAATGCACTTGGTTGATCGAATCGAACCTGGGTATCGAGCTTGTAAATTTCTTTCTTATGATTTCGATGTTTTGTGGGTGGGGTTGTGATTGCATTGACCTGCGCACAGTAGGGTACTGTGCCTGAGTGGGATCCAGATTCTTATGGCCTGGGGCGTTTTATTTACGGCATACCTATCATTTCCCTTATTTTACTATCATCATTGTTTCTGCAGTTTTTATCTTTATTTCTTTCATTTCTGCTTGCTCAATATTATCAGATAGCTTATATCCTTAAATATTACTTCAATTATTCACCGTGTAAGAATAAGCAACTCTGTGCAGGCGCCGAGGGCATGAGGTAGGAGATGCGGCGGCCACATCTACCGAAGACATAACCCTCATCTCAGTTGTCATCGCGTTTCGTTTGATCCTTGGTTTTGGCTCCTTATACCGCGCGTTACCATAACTGTAACCGTAATAATCGTAAGCAGGACATCGATGCATGCATCCCCTTACTTTTACATACCCGATCCCGGACGTTGGTACCTCCGTGCACTGAGTCCCCGAGTTATGTACGGTCTGGACATGGGACTGGCATTGAAGACTCACCGCGGGTGGTTTCTTCAATTACTGTAAGTTACAGTGTTTCCATAGATCTAGCTATCCAAGTACATATAGTTAATGATTAGAGAACACATACTCAGTGGCTGATTGTTTCTATTATTTCCCTTTATTTGTTTATTCTGTCTCTCAGCCATCATCATCCCATGGTTCAGCCCAGACGACTATCACTCTTACTTGGCCTCAACAGGACAGAATTATGGTAGACTCGTAGTAGGCACGCAGCAGCGCAACAACGAGGCTGCACATGCATGCATGGAAGACGTGTCAGCCATCCTCGAACGAGTTGATTTTCAACGCCAGTGGGGAGCTTGTACACCTCACAGCCCGAAGCACCCACTCTGCCCATGCACTCTTTTCAATACATGAGACCCTGGAGTACTACTACATGGATGCTCTGCGGAGAAAAAATGGAGGAGAGAAGAAAAAAGGTATTTGTATTCCTCTCATCGTTACATAAAAGCGATGGGATCATGGGAAATGCTGATTATCTGGTATTGCTGGCTAATCCGATGCCACTGCACACGTATCTAGCATCAAGCTATGCCTATTCATCATCTGTATCCTCGTAGAAGTGGTAGTCCACTCCACATCTCTGCCCCTCTGCCGCTGCTGAATAGGCATAGAGATGCGGGATATGGATGGATAAAAGTTGCAGAGTACATGAGGTAGGTACACTGTTGAGCGGAGTAGGCAGGCGGTGTGAAGATCTGTACAAATGGCCCTCCCTGTTGCAAGAAACTGGGTGAGAAGAGAAGGACAGCCTACAATACGTCCAGAAAAGTGTCTCAATTTCCATCTAGACCCGTTAAAAAGCGCTCTGTTCGGAAGTTATTCTTTCATTCTCATCCCCCATTCTCTTTCTTCTTTTTTGCGAGTCCTCTTCTCCCTCCTCAGCGTCCAGTGTTGCACACATCGTACGTTGATACCGTGAATTGCCCTGAGTAGTTTACGCATCTGCGAGATAATCTACATATACACTCCTCCCCTAGAAAGAGAAGAGATAGTCACCGACAATCCCTTGTAGTGGTACACAGGATTACAAGAAAGGAAAGGAAAGGGAAATAACAAAATATCGCTGCTGCCCTGCCCTACCCTGCCTGCCAACCATCTTTCCTTCTTCGATCATCTCTATCCATCCATCCATCCATCCATCCATCCATCCACACACTCAGCGACTGACCTCATACCTCATCCCTGGCAAACACACACCCTGATCCATATTAAAGTACCTAAATGCCCCTCCCCCTCATTTTCTCAACATATCTACAACCCATACACACCCTTTTCAGCCTGGCCCAACCGCCCTACGAAACTCATAACTGAATCCATACACGCCCCACAAAAGTCTCATTCGACTTAATCACAGCCAAGCTGCTACAAGTGGTAGTAACAGTAATCATCTACCAACAGAAGCACAACACGCTATTACCATCTTAGTAACTACACTACCTACTAAAGCTTGCCTCATCTTAAAGGCACTTTTAGTTTCGCTTCAGCTCCACTTCTCACTCAACCCTCCCCACTCCTCGGTGTGGGTTCAACAAACATAGAATCTATATATTCTCGATAAATCCGCAAAGCTGGAGCTCGTACCTGCAAACCAACCTGCTCGCTATCGCGATCGTCAACCTAGTAGGCGAAATATGACTCCGCCGCCGCAGCCTAAACCGCCGCAGCCCAGCCCTAAGGAATTCTGGGGGTATCTGATCAGTCGGGAACAGCCGACGCAACCGACGCCGTTGTTTCGGAATTTATTAATCGCTATCGCAAATTACATTGTACGTCGCTTGAGGATTTTATATTTTATATTTTATAAAGATAAAGATAGGAAACTAATAGGGTTATAGATAGAAAAGTTAGAGCCTTTAGAAGTACGGTGCTTAACGCCGGAAAAGATCTCAAGCTTTTATCATAATGTTGGAGGTGATCTTGATGGTAAGTTTCTCTCAAGCCCCTACAGTGGGAGATTGGAATCTGGAATAGAAAATGAATAGAATACTGATTTTATGTTTAAATAATTTAGACTTATTCCTCTCAACACCGCCGGACGCATTATCGTCAATCTACACCACACTAGGTTGCTCACATACACTTCAACCAAGCCCTAGGGATGACTTTGTCCCACCATCCATCCCCGCACTAACATCACGCGGTTTCGTTACATGGCAGACTATTCAACTACTGCTCGATCCTGTGGAACACGTGCCTTACCTGCAAGAAGCAGTTCGCGTTTTCCCACTTCAAAATCCGGAGTCAGGAGAGTTCTTCTTGCGGGAAATACCTTCTGAGGCGTTTCCATCAGTGCCGGACCAAGAAACAGTCAGATGGCACGATGAAATGTTTGAAAAGAAGAAGGAGAGGGATGCATTAAAAGAGGCTACAGCTGCTGCAGCCGCCGCAACCGCGCCGACGAGTAAGCATGGAAAGGTACAGGTTCCGGTGGGTGGGGAACATGTGGAGCAACCCCCCGCACAAGAATACCACCGGCATCACCACCACTATGCGCCACAACCGCAACAATACCAGGAACATTATGTAAGTTCCCGGAGTCGCAAATCCAGGCGAGCGCCGGCACCAGCGCCAGAACCTCCGATAGAAACGGAGCGCTATTCGAGAAGCGCACCAGGCGTGTCAGATGTCAATAATCCGTTTACGCATCATTCTAGACACCATGGTAACCATGTATCTTCAGAAACAGTTTTTGCTTCTGATGGCGAAGGTGGACATCCGCATAGTAGGCATCAGTCGAGACATCACTCTCGTAGAGGAACAAGGGAACGAGAGTTTGTGAAGCCCTATCACTACGAAAATGGCGTCGTTACGCCTATTGCCCAAGTTTTCACTACCGAGCCGGTCTATGTAGATGGGATTCGCGTACTTAACGACCAAATTCCTTCCTCTCCCCCATTAGGTGGTGCCCAACATTTCCACTACCGTGCCCCCACAGTCACTGCCGAGCACCCGGGGTCATGTTCATCCAGTAACAGCGACCTCCACGGCGCTTACCACAACCATTACCATAGCCACCACCAGTCGCCAGAGCACCTCTCCCATGGCCACCACCGCGATCGTTCCCGCCCATCACGGTCCTCATCCCCAATTCACGGTGAACCAATTCTCAGGAAAAGTGTCAGTGCGTACTATCCCGGCCAGGAACCAACTATCCATGCGCACTCTCACTCGCGCTCCCGCTCTGGCAGCTCTGGAAGACGCATTCGCCGTGAGGTTGTGTCGGATATGGACAGCGATGTATCCGACGTGTACATCAGCGGCGGTGGCTCAGGGGGGTGGACTCTTCACAACGAGCGGGTAAGACTTGAAGAGGAAGAACGACTAAGGAGTAAGGAACAGGAAAAGTTGGAAAAACACCGCAGAAGACAAGCAGCAGCAGCAAGAGAACTAGCTGAAAGAGAAAGAGGTGCGAGTTGGGGGGGAGCTTACGAAACTACTGCTGCACCGATCAGCGGAGGTGGAGCTGGAGCTCGAAGCGGGAGGGGCAGTGGAGGAAGGAGATATTATAGAGTTGAGGTGGAAGAGACTGGCAGGGGGGGCAGATATTCTTAGTAGCTTTGGGTTTGGTTTGTTGGACTGGGCTGGATTCAGACGGCGTTGAGGATTTCATCTTTTCTATGTGAATAATTTCTTTATCGTTTTTTGTGTGGGGATTAATTTATTATGTCGTTTATGAGGATCTCTACATTTTTAGGGCGTTGATAATTTGATATCTAGGATTTGAATTCTTTGCATGTGGTGATTTTGGGATTATTGACTTTAAGAGGTAGGATCATTTCTACTAAGCTCTCGTTTACAATTACCAGTACCTGGAATTTGTAGGTTGTAAAGTAATTACACTTCTACTTTATGATGTAGCTAGATGTATGTTATTTAACTAGAGTTCGTCTTAAGAGGTCGTCTTGAGAAGTTGTCTACCAGTAAGCAGACATCGGCCACTTGGAGCCGATCATTTTGGGATTGGTACATAGTAAGGTTTGCTCACTGAATTGATTGGAGTACCTACTTGACCTTTAAACATAATGCTTTATAGAATGTCAATATTCAATATTTAAGACTTGCTACCCTAGAGGTCTCGCGTCACTTCATGGATTATCACTCGATTTGGACATCCATTATACAATACTCTAGTGTTTTTTAAGGGCCTCTGCCTCGGTGCATTCTATCACCCAGCTTGTCACTGGTGAGTATTTGCTGGATGCTTATATGCTGGTCCGCTACATAAAGACCGCTTTTCCATCTTGGCCCTCTTCGCATTCAAGCTTAATTAAGCGTATCGAGGGGTGATGGTGCTTCTGACGCTTCTTGTCTTCAATACTACGCTACAGAAAGAAATTTATCCTAATTCTTTGTTTACCCTTGAGAGAGCCGACAAAATAGTCCTGCCGGTTTCGGTGTTACAAATCTTTGGTAGTTAATACGAGTGATAGTTCATGATTACAATTTTTTTTTTTTTTTTTTTTTTTTTTGGTTTAATTCATTAATGATTACAATGATGTTCTCAACGTGAAAAAGCTTACTCAAGCCGCAAAATTAACGGGACATATAGTAACAACCACAGATCAACTCTTTAAAGTTAAATCGTGATCTAAAGCTTGCTGGGTGCTGGGAAGAAGCTTGGGTTGTGTAAGCCTAAGAGGTACAACTGAGCTCCCCTTGGCCAGCTGGAGGCGCCTATATGCCCCCAAAACTGCATGTCCAATCTTCCTGGAGTGTCTGAAGGCCTTGAAATTTAAAAACCGAATCTACTTCTGGTTATATGAAGCTACGAGTAGGAAGCCTGGATAGGGTTCTTCCACGGGTTGTGGTTGTTGTCACGTCTGAGTATTTGTTAATGTATAAGAAACTGTTTCTTAGCACTGCAACTCCTAGTTTGAGATCTGTTTCGAACAGCGGGTCAGTGAAAATTTGCTGTAATAAAGTAAACTTACGTACATAGTAGTATAGTTCCGGAATTCTATACTATTATGTTAGTCTGGGAGAGTGTTAGAATGTGGGTGTCCCAGGAAAATACTAAACTCTATCATCACAATCTCACAAAATCAGGTTGATTGTTGCTGTTAAATTGAGACCAGAAAAGCACTGTTTAAAAATTTTCATATGGTTTCCGCGCAACCGTACAATTCGGTGCATGGCCACGGACTGTCAAGAGCACTGTTCTGATGATAAGTTTTGAAACTTTGATGTAAAAAAATACAAGTTCTTTGAAAGTATGAACAGTGGGTATCTAAAACAAATCCCCCCAAACTCCGATAGCGCCACGGTATTCCAATTCATCGAAACGAAAAACATCCAATCTTTCATTTAGCACCGTTCCTTTCCAAAAACGCCATGACATGATCCGCCGCGCCAAACCCCTTATCCTGATGTTTCCACTTGCACGTTCTTGCCCTCTCCAAGATAGTCTTCCCCTCCGCGTCCTTCGAGTTGATATCCGCCTTATTCTCCACCAACTCTACAAAGATCCCCCTTAGCACCCTCAGATCCTCCGCCGAGGTCGAATCCGGGTACTCCATCATCCTCTCAAAGCACCAATCCAGGGGTGTAAAATCTCTCTTGTCCTTTGCGGCTACATCTGCGCCGCTCTGAAGAAGAAGTTTGACGATGTTAAAGCCCACGGGGGTCGTGAGCTTTGCGGCAACGTGGAGAACAGTGTACTGCTTCTGCTTCTTGCCGTCGACCGTGGCGTTTATGTTGGGGGATGAGGGGTCGGCGAGGATCTTCTCGATGAGGGAGATGTTTTCGCTGCTGACGGCGTGCACAATGGAAGGCATGTTGTGGTGTGAGGAGCGGATTATACCTATGGCATTGTCGAGCATTGTGGAGAGGTTGGATTGGGATCGTGAAACCAGCATTTTTTCTCTTTTAATTTTGTTTTGTTTAGCTAATTTGGTGGAAGGTGAATATTTTTGGTTTTTTTTAGGGGGAATGTTTGGAGTGAAGGGTTGGTGGGCTGAGGGGAAGACGTTGTGTATATATACAGGTACCCTGGTGGTATACTATTAAAGGGATCGTTATCTGATACCCTGTATTCATTTATTGTGATGTAGTGGGTACATCGGCAGATCTCCCACGCCGCACTTACCTGGGCCAGATTCAGGGGCATTCCTGGACATTCCCTTTTCCAGAAGAAGTTGTCTATTCAATGGGCATTAATACCCCATCAATCCAAGAACATGTCAATGAATGCATTGGTCTACTTTATGGTGGGCCATACGACGCAGAACTTACATCCAGAATATCGTCGTCATTGAGCACAGCTCTCTCTCAGGGTCTAGGAGCTCGTGAAGAAAATCAGCCCATCTCAAATTCCATTGGAGGTTGGACCCTTTGCATGATAAACGCCACCGGCGGCGAGTGGCTTACATGGGGTGGAAAGCACCAGCGCCTTCGACATAAATAATCTTGTTTTGGCAGGATGGATGGATTATTTCAGCCGAGCTGAAATCGTGTAGCAACGTTATCAGTTATCGCATGGATAGGGGTTTATGTAACCCCGAGTGATTGGCTATGATTCATCTGGCATTTAAACATTTATCGAAAGTCACGGTAGAGAAGGGAGTTTGTTTTCTTCAGAGTAGGGATTATGACTCGTAGCTCTGAAGTTCGAGGGTAGTCTTTTTTTGGAGCACAAGCTCAGTTGATTTTGCTGATATGATGGTTAAAAGTTATTAAATGATCATTTCCACCAGTTGGCTTCAAACTTCCCAGGTCCCGCAAACGATCTCACTCGGGGAGCTAAGGGCCACTTGTACTTCAGTCACCCCGTAGAAATCAGTATGTGGCCGATCACAGGCTACCACATTCTGCTCTTCCCCGAGTCTCTATGGGCCTGGACTACTTCATCTTGTCCCCCACTGTCACCACATAGCAAGCGGCATACCTACATCACATGCACTACGCATGTGCATGTGTATATAGCCATCCTTGAGAATAAAGTCAGCACCTTGGTCCTGCAACTAAGTGTCCTCCTAGTTGCCAGCTGTCTTCGTGTTTGCTCTCAACCATGCATCAAGTGTGCCTGCCCCGACGGTACTCACTCGGTCCATAATAGGGGGGCCAGAATACTCCTGCTATATCACAGAGCTTCACACAAGGACACGGTTACAAACTTGAAGCTGGCTGGTGCGGGGAGCACTTCCGGTGATCGTTTCCTCCACCACATCAACAGCTTGCACTGTAGCTGTAAGGACACTTACAGTGTTTGTAATCCCGGTTGCCTGTAGATAGCTGCCTAGCGGACACCAGCCGGTGTTAGTTATCGATGTAGTTGAGTGCAGGGTGCAAAGCGATTGATAATTCTGTAACATCAAGATTTGTGGCTAACCATCATGCACCAGCTATCCGCTACAGGTTCACGGATTTCCACCTCCAGCCGGCTCGCCACAGTACCTACTACACAAACACATATTCTAGGATCGACTTCCAGGATCCCGGCTTGAAACACACTAGGACCTGGTTTCCAGTGTGTTGATACCGGTACCTACACCGGTGGAAGCTAGATGTGGTGCCCCGGTGAAGATGAAATACGCACATGCGCATGTAGAGCACTCTACTCTATGTACGCGGTGCCGGCATCAATAGGGAACATACCGGCTCTACGTCTCGGGGAATAGATTGAGGTTGGAGGCGCTAATTAGCTGGATTCGCTCGGGATAGTGATAACCCTAGCCCTGAGTTCTGGTTCCAACGTCGACTTGGCTCATGATCACAATTAAATTATACTACGGACTCAAAGAGTAATATCAGGAGTAGAGCCTATTAATTCTACGACTCGATTAATGATGATAATAATACAATAATGATACAGCGCTAAATACAGAACCTATGATATTGTACAATGTAAACTACCGCTAATCCGACCCATAATAAACCAATAATGATACAAAAGACCCCGCTAACTCCAAAGAGACAAAAAATAAGGGAAGCCCGCTCCCTAAGATAAGGATATGAAAAATTCCGAGCTCATATCTTACTTCGGGGAAGCAAATTCCTTAGGGCGCCTTCCGCCCCAGACAAACTCCTATCGCCAGAGCGCCCTCCCCCTGACTCTACTCTCGACGCGCCAATCTGGGCATTACTCTTCCTACTCCTCAACATGATGCCATTCATGGTGAACCCGACAGCTCCCTCATTTTTGGCCTGCTTCGTCTCAATTGGTTTAACAAGGTCCTTTCCAATCAATCCACCGCGCTCCTTCAGCGCGTTCTTCATCCCATCAGACTGCGCTTCCTCCAGCATACCCATCTGATCCAAGATCGCCCTGTCTAACGGTGTGCGGCCCCACTTATCAAGTGCATTGATATTCGCCCCGCACTCGAGTAGCAGGTAGACAATCTCGAGGCACTCCCCAAGCACCGCCCAGTGCAACGGGGTGCTCCCGTTCTCATCCGCCTGATTGACTACCGCGCCAGCACCCCATGCCTGGAGCAGCTTCAACATCTCTAGCGACTCCATAGGGTCATAGCACTTCACCGCGGCGTGCAAGAGTGTATTCTTCTCGTGGTCTGTTACGTCCACAGATGCGCCACGTCGTAGCAGCATCTCGGCGATGTTGTAGTGTCCGTCTTTTACCACCTTGTGTAACGGCGTACGCCCATTGTTATCATAGTGGTTCACGTCCGCGCCGCGCTCGAGAAGGTGCTGTATCAGCTCTGTGGAATAGTAACCCTGGATCCTGATTGCAAGGTGTAGCGGCGTGCAGAGTGTGTCGTCGTGGGCGTTTATGGAGGCGCCCAGCTCGAGGAGCTTTTTGGCGGCGGGAAAGTCCTTGCCGGCATCGCAGGCGTAGTGGAGCGGCGTGCGGTGGTTGCAGTCCACGGCAGTGATAGATGCGTTGAAGGCGAGGAGATGGTGGAAGATTATGGGGTGGTTATGAAGGATTGAGAGATGCAGGGGGGTTTGTAGGGTGTCGGGGAGGCAGACGTTGGGGTCGTCGCCCTCCTGGAGTGAGGTAAGTGCTAGGTCGGCATTTCCAACAATTGTGGCCCAGATGAGACGCGGGACGCTGTTGGTATTGCTAATAGGTGCGTATGATCTTCTGTGTATAGGAGAGTTATTCATTTTAAAGAAGTTTAAAACAAGGTGATTTCTGAAAGATTTGGTTGCTCAGTTGAGTATTTTAGAGGTGAGCTTCTTATAAGGACCAATCCGGTTTTCAACTAGTGGTTATGAAATGATGATGATTGACACTAGTTTCTTTTTAGTATTGATCGTGATCCTCTCGTTGAATATTTGGCAATCGCTGAAATTTGAACAAAGAAGTCTATACCTCACGGGCACAAACCGATACTATATATCTTTGTAAATGTCCCCCCCCCCCCCCCCTCGCTCACCCCTGCTCACCCATCCCTTCATCTCGCCTTCCCCCATCGCAAACGGCTCGGTGTCTGAGCCCAGTCGCACCATGTCATCTCTACTTACTACAGTCAGTCGTACCCGCACCCCCCACACACCTCCTATCACCGACGGTCAAGGTCGAGCCAATTACTTCGCCGCAAAACGTAGAGTAGCACTACGGGAGTGCTCAGCCCGCCAAGACACGGATCAAGTATCCCGAACACGGAAGTGCTCTTACCCGTTGTGCTTTTTAAATTTTGAGTGGGTACATACTTTGGCTTGGCATGCTGCTGACCACCTTTCCTGGCTGTGTTCGCGTTCCTGGCCCTTCTTGCGAGTTCTGGTACTCTGGTGTTCGCTAGAATTCTTACTGGGCAGGCGGACGTAGTCTGTCTGACTTGTCCTCTGCCTCTAAAAATTGGTCATGAGTAAAAAAAAACCTCTAGTAGAGAGAATTTTCACCACCCGCATTTCCGCCTAAATAATGCTCACACTGCCTCTCTCCAAGAGAAATTTTTTCTCTTGGACTACAGTATGTACTCAGGAGGTTACCTATTGGTCTTTTTGGGCTTATTATGGCTGGCGCCTCGATACGCTTCGGGGGACCGCGCGGTAATGACAAATTTCTCGTATCCCCTGATCGGCCGCCCCGATTTGTTGGTGGTGGACAATCGGGCTTAGGGATCAGGAGTTTATTTTTTCTTTCTCTCTCTTGGTTTTTGTGAGTCGTGCAACGTGGATTTTGCGGGTGAGGGAAATGATTATCTGTCAAGTCTTGGGGGGGCTTGGAGTTTTGAGCCTTGGTGATGTAGGCCCAGCCAGTGTTTGATGGTGGTACGAACCAATCATTTACTGCGGCTTCCAAAAAACCTGTAAATTCTCACATTGGCACTGTGATACCTAGCGTCATTACTTCTCGTTATTCGCATCTACATACATGTCCTAATATACAATAATAAGGTTTTTCAAGAAAAAAAAAAAAAACTACAAATTCGTACTTGGAATCGTAGTCGCCAGAGCTGCTAAAGCCTCTGTCGAATTCGACGCAACACAATCCACGCCAATCCCACCGGTGACACCATCGCAGGTAAATACCTGATCGCCGAGCGGCGTGGTCATCTCGATGTCTTCCATGTAGATGTCCTCGCAGACGGCATTGGGCGAGCAAATAACTTCGACCGTGAGCTTCCCGCGCGCGCCCGACGACTCACCGGTGAAGTTGATGAAGGTGACGTTTGAGATGTTGACCTCTGACGGGTACTTTGCGCACTCGGTGCTGTTGATGTTGAAGTAGCACTGGGTGAGGATGAGCGGATAGTCGACGTTGTCCATGACAAAGTCCTTGTACGTGATATTGTTCATACGGCCGTACCCCGTGTTCTCGCCCGCCCAGGCCTTGAGGCGCGCGCCGTTCTGTGAGTTGTGCATGGTCACGTTCTCGATGTAGACGTTCTCGATGATGTCCATGACTCCCGAGTACTGGCCGATGCTGCCCATGGATACACCATGGGTGCCGTTGCACCAGAGGTTCTGCACGAAGATGTTGGTGGTGTTTGGCTTTGGGCTGAAGCAGTCGTCGCCGATGTTCACGCGTGCGTTGGTCACGGTTAGGCCGTCGACGTTGTATGAGTCCCAGCCGTCGGTGTTCTTGGGAAGATTGGCGTTGGTGGACTGGGCCTCGATCAGGACGTTGTTGTAGAAGATATCTTTGGACGTGATCAGGAAGTTGGTCCAGCATGGTGAGTTGCGGAAGGTGATTCCGTCAATGAGGAGGCCAGTTGCGTTTACAGCGGTGAAGAGATTAGGGCGAAGGTAGATGTTGTTGGGGTCCTATCCGGGGGTGGTTAGTTTTGGGTTACGGATATCATTGACAGTGTGGAGGAGGAAAGTTCGTACAAGAATTTCACGGCCAGCAAAGCCGTCGTACCAGGCTTGACCATTGCCGTTGATCTCTCCGGTGCCTTTGATGACGATGTCTTTCCCGCCCCATTGCCAGAAGGTGATTGAGTTCTGGAAAGGGTGGAAGAAGTTGTTGGCTTGCCAGTATGCGATATCGTCTGTAAACTGTTGTTCGCGGCCCAATTAGCTCACATTTCTCAATAACATCTGATTAGAGGGGTTTTTGGTTCTGCTGCAGTGATTTGGAAGGTATCTGGAAAAGCTGGGAGAACGAGGCTACTAGCTATAGCCAATATACTCCCAAAAGCCAGGTCTCCATAAACTTCATGCACAAGTCCCCATATATAGTTCCCGCTAGCTGCAGCAAACCGTCCTCTTCCTCCAAATTTAAACACAAGGGCGAAAAAATAACCTACCAAGATCTGACCATCCAGCTGCACCACAATGTCATCCAAAAATGTCAAATCCAACTTTTTCCCTAGTACATAGGTTTTGCCCTTCTCGAGCACCAGTGTGCCTCCACAATTGGCCTCACTGAGAGCTGCCAGGAATTCGTCCGCTACATCGTCCGTCTCATTGCGCGACGCCCGCAGATGTACCTTTCTGCGGTGATGGTGTTGCGGGAACGCGTGGTGACGCGGGCCACCCGGGTTATAATGGCCGCGGTACTTGTTTGTGCGTGGGGCCAGGGGCACAAGCGCGTTAGAGGAGACGGGCTTGGAGAGGATTGAGGAGGGCGCCGCCAGGAGGACGGAGAGCAGGGTGAGTGTGAGCTTCATGGCGGAGGAGTATTAAGTAAATTAGCTAGAGCAGAGGAGGGACAAAATTAAGTGGCCGCTGATAATATAGGGCTGCTACTGCTGCTCTAAAAACCCGTGGGCTCTGGCACTGAGGAGGCGGTATTTAACCCCCGTGGCCAGCTCGTGCTCCTCCTCCTCCGCTTCTGATCTCGGCCTCGGTCTCGGTGAAGGAGGAGAGCCTGCATATCTTCTCGGGCACCACTACAGCGAAGTCGGACCTCATGGGTCTTGTAGCAATCAGTATATATACTCATCAAATTATCCGAGCAAGTCTAGAGTAGGCGTACCTACATTGGAGATTCCCGATACTGCATCATATCACCCAAACTTAAGATCCAGCCATTCAACGGCATGGAACACAAGGAAAAAAAAAGAAAAAAGGCCCGGGCCTGCTGCAGCACAATAGCCGACTGTGGGGAAGCATGCACAAGATGCTTGTTTGACTCGGCATTCTGGGCGGCACCTCCGAGGGCCGCCATCCCTGGAACTGTGCAAGATCTTCAAATTTTCGTGCGCTTTATCCACTGCATGGCCATGGACCTACGTATACAGCAATTAATCCTCATCCTGCAATCCGGGGAAGGAAAAAAATACCAGATACATATCCCGGGAAAATGGAAAAGATAGAGAACCAGGAAAAGAAGGTAGGCCCCATACCTTAGAGTAGATATGTGTTTATCTTGCGTGCGGAGAGAAGACCGTGCGCGTGTTCGTTCGGGCCGATTGTGTAGCGGTGGACCATGGGATTAGTTGGCAGCTTGCATGTAGAGTGGGCTTGTAGGTACTGTACCGGTCCATAGAGCACATGTGGGGGAAGGGAGGAGAGTTCTAGGCCGGGATATATAAGTATATTGTGCTTACTCGACCTTGATCTGGTGTGCGGTGAAGTGGACTTGAGACAACCTGGCTTTATAAATTGACTACATATCCACACAAGCTGAGAAACCTTCTTGGCAAAGCTGTGCCTCCAGAGCGATTTCGACTAGTATTATCAAGTGAAATTGCTTTTCTTTATTTCCCGGTTAATAATTAATACTAAGGAATGTGGTACCTCTATAGCTAACAGCAGCTGCAGCGAGTTAACATCATAACAGCATCAATTACCCTAGCTACATACATGTAGATACTAGTGTTTAGCAACATGATGTGAGTTAAACCATAATCTATGTACATAGAGTACATAGATCTTGGTTTAATCGCCCATTAAAGTCACATATTCTAGTCTCCACGAGCCTTGGCTCAAAACTCATCATAGGATCTGATTCGCAACACTCATCGATTCTGACTCGGAACGTCTGAAGCGACAGGGTTAGGGTTCATGCATATATACAGGGCACAATTACACACCTCGACTTCTGATAATCTAACGATAGACATGATTATAGGCAGCTAAGATTAGAAATTTTATGCCTGTGTGGCAATTATCAAAGGAGCGACGTGGCTCAGAGAGAATGAACTGTGAATTTTGCCAAGCCCCAGACAAGCTCGAGGCCTTGACAGGATTCAATGCAGAAGCTGTTACGGCTGTAGGGTTTTGATATTTTGATCAATTGATTCGAGAGAATGGTTCCTCCCTATTGATGATTTGTATTCTATAACATTTATACTCGCGCGTTCATTAAAAAGTCAGAATTTTTGGTAAAACGCGAGTATCAACTTCTAAAAAATCGGCGGTGGAGTAAAAAGCGGATAGTAAATCTAAACTGAAACTACAGAGAAAACACCCACGAAATTTTGAGCATAGAATATAATAGACAGCAAATCGATAATATTGAGCCCTTTATGAATGCCTTAAGTAGCTAGCTGCTTACATTGAAGTGTCATTGACAGTATACGTCGACTTTATCGTGGCTTCGTACAGACTAGAAAATAAGATGTGAAAGAAAAAAAGGTATAATAGGTACAGCGGTGGGTAATAAGTCATCGGACGGAACGCCACCAGAATACGCGTTTGCAGGCAAAATTGTGGCTAGGTCGTCCGATGGCTTATTACCCACCGCTATACAAGAAGAGAGAAGAAAAAGAAAAAAAAAGAAAAAAAAGGAGCAAAAAAATGATTTATTAAGCCCGCTATTATTGAGATCCCGATACCCTGACAAAGAAAGAAAAAAAAATTTACCCAGTGACCCAGAAACAGTACCCTTTGTAATTGCCAAAAGCAAGTAGGAAAAAAAAGAGAGAAAAAAAATGATAGAAAGTAGCTCCGACGAAAAAAAACCCCGTCCAAACGAATCTCGTTGACGTAAACTCAAAGATTCCTCGTTCGAATAGACACCCTTCCTAGAACACCTCGGGGGCTGTTCTCATCCATTTACGCTTCATCCGTACACCCCATCTTGCCCATTAATAGTACCCTCGCACAAAGGCATCCGAGAGGAGAATTCCTTTTTGCTGATTTTATCTCTCCCCCTTCATCATGTCTTTGAGTTTGTTCCATTCCCTCAAATCGTAGGCATTAGGCTTAACACCAGGACCTTCGTACCTCATCGCTGGTTGGTTGGGTTGCCTGTCCATAGTGAAACGATACATCTGGGTGGCCTCGTCGAGGATTTCGTAAGCGGTGACTACGTAGAGCCCGTCGTAACGGATACCGGCGCTTGGCGCGTAGGCAGAGTGCTTTTTGCTTTTAGTCGAGCGTAGAAGGCGGACGGGAGTTCCGTTTTTCAAAGATGTCTGTAGCAACTTCGTGCCCCCGGAGGGAACACTGGTGCCTGTTCCCTTGACAGGAACACCGACTGTTCCACAATACAACACCCTGTCGCCATAGTCTTCGTCCTTGCTGTAGCCGTGTGACATAACCACACTTATGCAGCCATATTCCTTGTTGCCAGATATACCTATCGAGCAATTGTCAGTTGGTTTCTATGAATACAACGAGTATGGTTGGGAAAATTACCAGCTTCCGTCTCTCCATGAGCGCCATCTCGCAGTGCACATATCTGCAAGGGCCACCAATCGCCAACTGTAAGCCCATTATGACCGATGACGAGAGGCTCAACTTTGTGGCGGTAGTTGTCCTCCAGCCGCCAAGCACTGGTGCGCTTTATTATCTTCCCACGGACCATATCGCGGTTAATTGTTGAGGATGATGCGATACCTCGCATCACCGCCTTGTCGAATACGGAACGGTGCCATTTGTTACGAAGGCTCTGGGCTTCAAGAATAATATCCTGAGGAATCCTCAGTGCGTTACCAGCTCGTACCAACTTTGACAAAGCATCTAAAGTTTTTTGAGAGAGGACCGTTATTGAATCTGCTGGGATGAATGGCAATTTTTGGACACATTCCCTCAAATTTGTAACATCTACTGTGGTCTGGGCGTTTTCCGAAAACCTCCTCATCGCGATATTTATCGTCTCCGTACTGGTTTGAAGCGCCAGACTCTCACTCCTTGTCAAGGTTGACTTCAAGGTTGGGGCCGGTCGGACCCTCGTTTTTTTCTTTGGCTGATCCGAACTGGCAAGATTGATTTAATACATTAGCCATTGATCGTCAAAGAAAAAAGAGAAAGGAAGAAAGAAAGAGAGGAAGAGAGGGAGAAAGGACAAGAAAATAAAATGCAAAATACTAGCGGGATGGGGGAATTAATTACTTTGCATCCTCTTCGATTTTAAGGGCCTTTGCAAGAGCTCGTTTATTTTTTTTTTCAATTTGCCTTTGAGCTTCATCTTTGTTCGATTGGGCCGCAATACCAATGCCAAACATGTCCTCCAGATCCGGATCAATGTCGTCATCCTCGCTCTCATTCTTAATATATGCATCATCGTTCTTCTCACTTTTGATTAAAGCATCGTAACCTCTCTTCCTTGGGTTAACGTTGGAGCTATTGGTATCAGCAGAGCTAATAGGGCTTCCCAGATTCTTCTTCTTTTTGGGTTTGATTGACCAAATAGATGGCGCAGGTTTTTCTGACATTTCTATTATAGTAGAGAGTGTGATGTTTTAAAGAGGTAGTGAAATGTAACCTTTTTTTTTCTTCTGGAGATGATGTAGAGACAAGGACGCGATGGAGGGAGAACGTGTTGAGGAAAGGTCTTAAACTTTTGGGGTGCAATCTTGGCTTGGCTGTTGGACTCAGTCACTGAACTATCATTTACGTAAGCAACCCAACTGCTAGGAGTCACCTCTCTGAACTGGGGGGTCAGCTAGACTTGTCTCGAAGGGATTTTTATGCAGTGCGGGACTGACTGACAGGTTCCTAGTGCAGATCTTGGTCAACCACCTCCTTCCTCCTTTGGCACTGTTACAAGACAGTTTTAAGAGAGCAATTGAAAAGTATCAGCAGACATCCTCCGAAATCTCATTTCTCTGCTCTGTATGGAAGGAGGCATCCCCGTGACAAACGAAAAACTCCAGGTTCTTGTACGTCTTCCATCCATGCCAATTGTATCCTTGAACTCGACTTGTCACAATTTAGACTCGATTGCTAATAGTTATTTAAACGCCTGAGCAAACACAGGAAACGATAGAGTAGAATCTTCAGCATTCATGCTTGCCACCAGGATCCCAACACAATCTTCCGATTGGCTGTGCTTGCACTCCCGCCCTGGCAAATAGGGTGGGATGACCTAGGTACATTCCTCTCCACCATAACAAGCCTCACCGTACTAACTTTGAACTCGTTGTAGGCGCTGTCTGTATTAGATAAGTGAAGTCCGGCATGCTATTAATTATCGAGTCACCCCGGTGGCAAAGAAAGGAGAGGATCCAGCACACATCATCACTGCCGCGCCATTAGCCCACCTCTGAGGCCGGAGGGAATCGTAGTTGGATATAGACCTGGATGAAGAATTATTATTACAATAGCTGGATAGACAACTGGCTTTATAGAAATAAACCATGGTACCCATGTCCGTAGTTTTACAATTATACTAACAAAGAACCACCATCCGCAATCCGCAATCCGCAAGCAATCATTTCCAACAACTGATCAACAAAGAGCTCCCACCTCCTGCCAGCCCACGTAACAAACCCACTCTTTCATACCCTTTCATACTCCTCACACTCCATATTCCCACACTTATATTCCCCTACCCTTCCTCATCATGCCCCCACCCACCACCTTCTCCTCCAAAAAAACCAACCCCCCGATCATTGTCTCCCGCTCAAATAGTAGCCACCGCCCTCTACAAAAGCAGTTAGTCTGTGCCGTCCCTACCCCCAAAATTCCTACTAAACGATCATTCCCATCCACTTACCCGTTCCGGGGGCCGCGCGGCCCCTCTCCCGCGCTCTTTTTGTAGGGCTAGGGTACTTACAGTACACTCGGGAGGAAAAAAAAAAAAACGGCGGGCCGAATCATTGACAGAATTACATAAATTCCCGCAGCTAGAGTAGAATGCATGGCCGACCAACCCTAACCACCACCACCACCGCCGGGGGACAGGGGGAGGGTAGGGTTAGGGTTAAGGTCAATGGTCAAGGTGTTTATGGAGGGAGGATACATCTTCTCAGGGCATGTTAATTCGGAGTACAGCCGGGGGGGGGGATTGTTTCTTGGCATCATTAGACAGACTGGATTATTTATGTAGAACGAATAATTGTAATGCGGTTATAGACGGCTTCCCTGGCCACTTTGGATATCCGCTTTGCTCTTGATCAAAGCCGCTCATGCTCAGATAAAAAAAAAAGGTAATTGACCCAAAGAATGCAAAAAAAAAAAAAAAAAAAAAAAAAGGCATTTATTGACTAGCTGCCAGCTTAATTGCTTGCCATATGTAGTTCTTTGGATAGCTATATATGTAGCTTTCAACATTGGCGGTCTGGGTGGGGGGAGAGGGTATCCGAGTGGCTACCTTTTTTTCTTTTTTTTTAAATTTTTAATTCTAGTATAAAAAATTGCGCATGCAGTCATTCTCCATGGTTCCAAGTTGTTTGGTGGGGTTGTTGAGATGATATGATTGAGAGCCCAGAAAGTTAAGCCGGACTACATGTATCCAATTGCACAAATCAGCAATAACTGCTTGATTGTATGTATACACAAGCTACCACCATATATTAATTTACAATAATCCGACAGTCGATAATCTGTCATGACCAGATTATCACTAATCATCATAAACACTAGGCCCTTGACAATCACGTATGCACAGCTTACGGTGAGAGCTAGGTAGCCAGAGGAATGTTGGATAAAAAAATGTAGGGTTAAATTTAAAAAAGCTTTCATCTAGTATATATATATACCCAACCCCCAACCCCAACCCCCCCATTCTGTATATATGACTCTGCAAATCTGCCAATTGATATTTAAAGCAAAATGAGAAAGAAAAAAAAGAGAATGGAAAAAGAGAAAAAAAAATGAAATTCCGAATATATCCCACTCCCCCCGTCGGCCTCCGGCTCCTGATATAAAACAACCAACAAACCAACAAAAAGAAGCACACCTAAATAAAGAAAAAGAAGAACTACTATACAGTTTAGGGAAAAAACGAGAGAACAAGAAGAAGAAGAAAACACCTACAAACAGAAGAAAATGGGGGAGAGAGAGAGAGAGAGAGAGAGAGAGAGAGAGATCACCCAGCTAACCATCCAACATGTAGCTAGCTACAACTTCACCTTCCCCGCCCTAATCCCCTCCCAATCCTTCTTCGTAAAGCGGACATACGCCCCATCCTTCAACCACCACAGCCTATCCCCGCCGCCCTCCACCAACTCCGGGTCCACGCCCTGCACCCTCAGATCATGCTTAACATGCTTCAAATTGCCCGTCGTCACCATCTCCCTCGTCACCCTCACAAACAGCGGCACCGCAAACCTCGGCAGCCCCTTCACCACATGCTGCGCCAGACTCCTCATCACCTCCTCCTTCACCTCCGCCCCCGCGGCACCCACATACGCCCCCTCCCTCAGCACCACACACGCACACCCAGCCCTCCCATCATGTCCCGGCAGCTCCACGCCATACACATTCGCCTCCGCCACCTCCCCACAACCTCCCAACACCTCCGCCACCTCGGCCGTACTCACATTCTCGCTCTTCCACCGATACGTATCGCCAATGCGGTCCACAAAGTACCAAAACAGCCCATCCACACTCGTGCGCTGCAGATCCCCCGTGCGGAACCACGCATCGCCCTTTGCAAACACGTCGCGCAATATCTTCTCGTCCGTCGCCTTTCCGTTGCCGAAATAGCCCTGGAAGTTCTTCTTGACATTGTTGGGGTCGAGCCGCCACAGCAGCTCGCCCGCCTCGCCCGGCGAACACTCAATGGCAAAGCCCGTGGCCGGGTTGCGCAGCGGCGTGTCCCCGCTGTCGTCCATGCGCACGGTGCGCGCGCTGCGGCCCAGGAGTGCGTGCAGCAGCGCGCCGCTGCGGCCGATGGCGCCGACGCCGAAGGAGCCCTCCTGGTAGTTCCACGAGCCCGAGGAGCCCTCCGTGGAGGCGTAGAACTCGGCAATGACGGGGATGTTGAAGCGCTCCTTGAAGGCGGGCCAGATGTCGGGGCGCAGGCCGTTGCCAAAGGCCATCCGCACGCTGTGCTGGGTGTCTGTGGGCTGCGGGGGCGCCGAGAGGAGGTAGCGGCACGTCTCGCCGACGTACTGGATGACGGTGGCGCGCGAGTCGCGCACGTCGCGCCAGAAGGTCTTTGTGGAGAATTTGTGGCCGAGGGAGAGCGTGGCGCGGGCGTAAAGGACGTTGGTGAGGCCGAGGAGGACGGCGGAGCTGTGGTAGAGGGGCATGCAGGTGTAGTAGACGTCTGTGGACTTGAGGCCGATGTAGCGCGAGGCGAAGCCGGCGCCAAAGTGCAGCTTCTGGAAGGAGATGATTGCGGGTTTGGGCATGCCCGTGGTGCCGCTGTGGTAGTTGGGTTAGTGGTTGTGGCAATCATTGACAGGGGGGAGGGGGGGGGTGATATCTCATGATGGAGTTGTAGCTATATAGAACCAGTTTTATTACCAAAAAAGAGAACATACCTTGTATAGATCAGCATCGCCATATCCGGCAACCTCTGCCCCCCTCGCTCCTCATCCCCCGGCCTCACCGCCCTCCACGTCTCCACGACCCTCTCTGTCGCCTCATCAAACACCACGACCTGCCTCTCCCCGCCCTCTGTCTCCAGCATCTTCCTCGTGCGCTCCCCCTCCTCCCCCTCCAACACGCCGCGCACCTCGCCGTCCACCAGCACCAGCCGCGCCGTCGACGTCTTGACACAGTGCACCAGCCGCTCGCCACTGAGATTATAGTTTATCATTGCGGGCTTCGCGCCAATGGCCCACAGGCCATACCACACCCAGATGAGCGCCGGCTTGTTTGTAAAGTCCAGCGCCACAATGTCGCCCTTTGCGATGGCGTAGCGCTCCTTGAGCCACGTGGCGTAGCGCAGGATCATGTCGTGCGCGGCCTTGTAGCTCCATGTCGTGCCCTCGTAGATGAGCAGGGGCCGGTCGCGCAGGGCGGCGTTGGGCGAGAGCGCGAGGTCCTCGACGAGGTAGAAGGGCGAGAGGCGGTCGCGCTTCTCGTAGATTGCCTGCTCGAGCGTGGAGGTGAGGAAGGAGCGGATGAGGCGCAGGTCGTGCGAGAGGAGGTATTTGGCGTCGAGGTAGGAGAGGATGGGAAGGGCGGCGAGGAGGCTCTTGAGGATGGCGGCGGGGAGGGCCATGGTGGGTGGGTTGGGTAGCTGGGCTTAGCTGGGCTGGGCTGGAGAGCTGATTGGAGGGTGTGGGTATAGTGGTATAGTAGTAGATTCTGTAGGTAGGTATCTAGATATCCAGGGGGAGAGGGGGTTCTGAGTGGACGCAGATATCAAGATGTTCTGTACTGAGAGGGAGGAGAAGATGTGGAGAAGTATCGATGTTGATGTTGGGGGGGGAGATGTGGAGATTTCAGAAGCACTGTGACTTCGCTCCAGGGGGGGGAACTTTCTGGTGCAGCCACGAGCCTCGGCTCTCGCTTCGCTGCGCCAATCCCGGGCCCGCTACGGTCGCACAGTCACGTTCTTTCTTAGACGCCCGAGTCAACAGTCTCAGACTCTGAGACTCGGACTCTGAGACTCTCAGATTGACCATCTCCTTCCCCTCTGCATCTGCATCTGCCAAATAAAATAACCTCTCCAGAAACCTCTCGAAACATACCGACAGACTGCCAATTATCACTCCCAGACGACATAATCTCTCTCTCGGCCCAGTGCAGCCCGCCCCCGCGGCTATCTCGAGCTCAACGGATCCCTTTCTTCCCATATAAAACCTCAAAGCAACCTCGGCAAGCACATGCCACCTGCCACCGGAAAGCATAATAATGCATGATGAGGATTCAATTCCCAACAGTTAAAAAACGACCCCTCCCCCACAAGTAATCAATTCGCCGGAGGAGTCCGTCTCCGTGTTTTTTTCAATCGGGGAGCTTCTCCGTATGCAGGGTTGCTACTGTACCTACATACATGCTTATTGTGTCATCAGTTTGGTGCGCTGTAAGGTTATATACCTTACTCTGGTTTTTTTTTTCTTTCCCAACTCAGCTATAATTATATTAGTAGAAATACACATGTAGTAAAAACGCAAGCTTCTTGGCATCTATATTCTGAGCCAATATACGGGTCACTGCATCAAAGGCTTCGGGCTATTAATTCTGCATATACATGTAGGTACATGTGTACTTGCGATAAGAGGTAAAAACACGGTATATAACGTCAACTTGTATGTTGTAGGTACTAGGGCATATATGGCTTGATAAACAGAAGCCCTCTGGCCCTGATCTGGACTTTGGAGTAAACTGCTTTAGCAGTTTCAAATCGAGCCAAATCATGTAGGTGGGCCTCAAATATATATATATACTCTATAACGGAGATACAAGACAAAAGCACAGTCATGTCCACTGCGCACGAATATCCATTGCACCGATCGACTGCACTGCATGTATATGTAGTTCCATGGCCACTGGACAGAGCTAGCTAGAGCAGATCTTTCAAGATGGTGCTTCTACGTATATATACAGAAAGCACGTGTACCCAAGTATATAAAGTTCAGCGCTGCATATATATATAACCTTGATATATCACGTACAAAGTACTCATGCGGCAACTATTATGATTAATCTGAAAAGGCTTCAATATTACAAGCACACATCACATCAATGGGCCGAGAGAATCATTGCAATGCAATACAGTCACAGCCCGGCGCGCGGGTAAGTAGATGCTAGCTATAATCTTATTGGTATAATTGCATCTCCTTCTCTTCATCCACAGTCTTCCATTCACATCAAATCTACATTCCCAATTCTCACAGTACAGGTATCAACACTGCCTCCCCTCTACATCCCATTCACGCCCTCACCCTTCCAATTCTCCATCACAATCTCCGCCACCTCCTTTCCCCTCCTCACCACAAAATCATGCCCAATCCCCTCAAACACCCTCCCCACCACCCTCCTCCTCCCCATCCCCGGCCCCGCCCCCGCCCCTCCCCCCCCGCCAACAACTCCACCATCTCCCCCACCAACCCGGGCTCAATAACCACATCCTCCCCCGCCCCCCCCACCAACGCCCTCTTCCCTCCTCCCTCCACACCCTCCCCACCTCCCCCCACTCCCCCTGCCGATCAAACAACGGCCCATTCCTAAAGCTGCTCAAAAACGCCGTCAAAAACCCCCTATGCGCCCTTCCCTGCCACTCGACAATCCCCTCCACATCCACGGCCCTGCCGCCCTCTCCGCGCACCCTTGGATCCGCCCCGCGCGCCGCCACAACCTCCGCCGACGGCGTCCCGTGCGTCCGCCGCACGGCCAGCCACCCCGCGACCGCGTTGGGCACATAGCCCGCCTGCGCGAAGCGCGCAAAGATGCCGAGGCGCGAGGAGCGCACGAGGCCCGAGGGCGCGAGGAGAACGAGGTCCCGCACGAGGTGCGGGTACAGCCGCGCAAAGGCGACCGAGATGCCGCCGCCAAACGAGTAGCCGATGAGCGTAAAGTTGTGCCAGCGCTGGGCCTGCGGCGACGAGTGGAGTGCAAAGATTAGCTCTGCGGCGTAGAGGCGGTAGTCATGTGGGACGCCGAGGGGCGTGTCGGAGTAGCCACGGCCGTAGAGGTCTGCAGTGCCGTACATTTAAACCATGAGTATATATACACCACCTACAGAGAGGGAGAGAGACAGAGAGAGAGAGAGAGCATACCAAACACCAACACCCGACACCCCCCCTTCTCCACCAGCTCCCACAGCAGGTCGCGCGCAACCACACACGGGCTGCCAATACCGTGCACAAACACAACCTTGCGCCCGTCCTCGGGGCCCCACTCATACACGCGGATCGTGCCATACGGCGTCGTGACCCAGCGCGCGCCCGGAAACACATCGGGCGGGTACGGCAGCCTCTCAATCTCCTTGGGCGTGAGGCGCGCCAGCTCGACCCGCGGCGACTCGATCGTCGTGGGCAGCAGCGACCCGAGCGGCGAGCGCAGAATCGTGTACAGGAGGGTGCCGCCCGTCAGTAGGGCGAGCGCCGCCGCGGGCACGAGCGGCGAGCGGCGCAGGTGCTGGTGCAGGTGCGGGAGGAGGCTGAGGTACTGCTCCATGGATCTTTCTAGAGGTTGTATTTGGGTTGTGCGGAGAGGAGGAGGAGGAGGAGGGGGGGGGGGTTGTGTCGTTATGTAAGCTGTGGTCGGGATCTCCGGGGGTGGGGTTTTGTTGGGGTGCGAGTGATGGGACGTGATTGGCCTTGACTGTTGGGTCGTGGGTGATGATCGGTTGGTGGGATTTGGATGTGGTGGTGAGTGTGATAGACATTGGCTGCAAATGCTGGGTAAAGAACCCCAGAGGTCAGAGGGTTATATGATGTATGATATTAAACGGACTCCAACTGATATTCTTCCAGATCTGTAGAGGAAGGCGTAGATGCAAGTATCTTCAAAGGACCAAAATGGCAGCCACACCCCAGCTGTCAAAACATAGAGTAGCAGTGGCCCCAATGTCGGAGAGAACGTACAAATCATAGAAATAATACACCGAAAAATAAGAATCGTAGAATAATAAATCAAGAGTAATTAAATACAAACATTTAGGCTGCCCCCCGCGCTTGATCATAAATCATACTAGAAATTGAATTAATGCATATTTATTCTGGGCAACCTCTATTCATGAAAGCAAACGCCTCTTATGCACTCCGAGACCATGCAAATCAACCCGGAACGAAAAATCTGACCCACTAAACACCTGGCTCGTCACCACAATCCTCCCCTTGCTTGAATTTCTGATTCCATTCTAGCCCCCCATGCCCCGCATCTCTGCAAGAATAACTTTCTCCGAGTTTGCTATTGTTTCACTTACATATTCCTTCATGTCCTTTTCTCGACCTGTATCATAGTAATACGCATTGAATACAACCTAGTGATGTCAGTAACCGCACAAGAACAAATTAGAAAAAAAAACATACACAAATTCCCAGAAGAACTATTCCGACACCAAAGCCAAGCACCCACTTCAGATCACTATTGGTACGTTCGTTCAGTTTGAGCGCAATAGAGCGTATTTGCCAACCGTCGATTTCAACTATTGACACTTCAAACTTGACAGTTTCCGGAGGCAAAATTGACAGTTCCCCTCAGTGGCCAAAAATCAATCTGGTTAACGGTATGACAGAATAAACCCCGAAAATCAGATAATTCATCACACTGCCTAGTGTGAAATACGCCGTTGGAACTGAGAATTCATACTAGCTTCGGTAGTGATCCTCCTGGTATATCTCACAGCACGCCGCCCCACCGAAATTCAAAAATTAACAGCCCCGATTGCCATTTCGGAGCCCCACAATTTGTAAATTCTTGAAATTGACGGTTGTCAAATACGCTCTAATAGCGACGTCCTAAATTCACTTTGTTGGTATATAAATGGATGCAAACTTGTAGTTTAAATCCTTACAGTCTCAATTCTAGAAAGTTTGTCAGCTTTCGGGCCAGGTAATTCTTTTGATGCTCCAGCACCATCTGCCCCACCGGGAGAGTCTGCACTTTTTCGATAAAGTTTCGGCTCTGAAGTATTTGAATCAGTACAGCGATGGGCACAAGAAAAAAAAAACCACTGCCCATAGTTTGAAAAATTTACTCGACTACTAGTAAAAGTACGCTTTACCATATAATTAACCCCCCCTGATCCGAGAGACCAACAGTGGACAAACGGTTAATGGCGGCAGGAATTTGGTTCCTCGATTGAATTCTAAAGCGAAGGGCCTCTTGTTCAATGATCAACCGAAGCATCTTGTTCAGAAAGTTGTCGGTGGTCCTGTGTGGAATGTATTGGAATCCTTGGGGCGTAAGCATAGCTGGCACAAAGCGACGTTGGGCTGCAGTCATGCACGTTATAGAAAAAAGTTTTGAAGAAATTCAGAAGAAGAATCGAATTGTAAATATTATTCGAGTCGAGAGCCTTGAGGAGGAAAGAGAAGAGGAGTCCCTCCTTCTCTTTCTCCTAGCTTATCTCCCTTCGCTTAGTGCCACCTAATAGTACAATGTGTCGTCATCCCATCCTCTCCTCCATTATTGTATTCTTTTCCACGTCTCTTCTCCTCCATTATTGTTCCTGTGAGCCGTATATAAACCAAAACCCTACCGAAATATTCTGTTTGTAATTGCATAGTATCCTCCCTCATTATATTTGAAGCGTCTAAGCATAAAGAGTAAGCTATATATCCTATATATCCAAAAACGTTCGTAGCTCCTGGACGAGAGGCCAGATCTAGAGGCACCTATCAGCTCGGCGCAGCCGGTGGTAATCTCGGGGCCTCTTTCTTAGTAGACCTGCTCCGGACCGATTTTTTTTTTCCAAGACTTTGGCTTTAATCAGAGTTTTCTTGCTGAAGTGAGTTGGGGGGGGCGCTCAGCTGGGGGTAAGAGGAAAGAAAAGACTCATGGTGTTCGAATTCCCCAAGGCCACACACACACATATGACACCTTTGCACCGTACCCCAGACCAAGGGAGACAGACCAACAACGTACCTACAGTTGGAATAGACCGTTCAAGACCCATACCCATACAGAGAAGCAACTAAATCACCCAATACGTTGATCCGCTATATATGTGAGGAGTACATGTATATAGGTCACCTGTTAGGAAAGTACTTCAGGGTTATCCGGGGAGTATCTAGCCCCTCCTCGCATGCCAGAATCTATTGGGGGAAAGAAGGCTGCTGCTTCTTTGTGCTGAAGCACCGATGCGAGAGCTGGGTGTGCCTGGGCTATTGCCGTCAAGACAGATGACCACTCTGCCTGAGATACGAGCTTTCGTAACTCGATGGCCTGTCATCCATAGGGCCGGGGGGGGCTCGTGGATATACGGGTGGCATCGTGATCGGCTTCTAGCTGCTGGTGATGACACGGAGTAAAGACGAACATACAGGGCAGAGTTAATTAGGTCAGTCGGGAATCAGCTAGCTACAGAGGCAGGCATGGGACTTTTTAGCTACATAAATTCAAGCACATGTATCTACGTAGACAAACCCACGAGATCAAGAGAGATTACAGAACGAAAGAACTCGCAACACTTTTACCATCCAAATCACATTTATAGTAAATTAAAGTCTATAGCATATCTACAGCATGAGAGCACGATTAATCGCAACCGGTAGAGACGTCGTAAAAGCCGGTCGGTGCACTCGCACTCCTGCCTTCTACTCCCTCTCCACCGCTCGCAACCAGTCGGTCCCACGTGCATCATACATACATGTAGCTGTCCAATGTCTAAAGGAAGGAGTGTGGGAAGTGAAGGTTTGGGGCTTAAATAGCACTCCCGTAGCCAATCTACCGTGGGGTTGCCAAGGCCCAGAGTCAGCCACATGTAGAATTGGGACGGGAGTCCCGAGTGATTTTGTGTGATTACAACTCCGCAGGCGCTAGGATTCTGGGTTTACATTCCACAATCTCTTTTTCAATATCGTGATGAGAACGTTTCATTCATTAAAAGAGTAAACAAGCATCAAGATGAACAAAAAGACAAAACACAAAGGAAACACAGGTTTGGGGGCAAAGACATGTGTATATATGTATCATATCAGAAACCGAACCAAAAGCCCCCCAACTCCCAACTCCCAACTCCCCCCTTATATACACCCCAACTAATCTGCCCTCTCACCCACAAACGTCGGGAACCTCGGCGTCCCACTCTTCGACAACTCCTGATACCGATAGATAACAGTCGCACCCACCTTTGGCGGGCTCCTCCTCTGCTGATCCGTCAACCCACTCCCAATCTTAAACAACTTCCCCGCCGGCTTCCCCTTCGCATCCAACATCTCTACCCTCAGCGCGCCCGTGCAATTCGCATTCTTCCCCGTGCCCCTCTCATGCCCGCGCACCACCGCATCCGCATCCAGGAAGCGCTTCACCTTGAGCAGCGTCTTGCTGCGCCCATTGACATAGGCCGACCCGGGCTCGCGCAGCATCAGGCCCTCGCCGCCCTTGGCGCAGATGTCGTCGAGCATGTCGAGCAGGTGCTGGCGGCCCTTGCACTCGGTGTGCTCGAGCACGTGCACCCAGCGGATGCGCAGCTTGCGGAACGTCTCCTGCACGAATGCGATGCGGTCCTCAAAGGGCTCGTCCGCCTTGCTCGGGCAGTCAAAGATCTGGTAGCTGACGCTGAACTTCCAGGCGTCGGGCTTATTCTGCGTGCGCACGATGGAGACGCATTTTTGAAAGTCGCCGCGGGTGGTGAAGAGTTCGCCGTCAAGACAAATCTACTCACAGCTTCCTATTAGTCCAATATCCTCCCCAACACACACATAAGAAGGGAGAGACAAACATCCTTCGGCATCCTCTTTATGAACCACTCAGGCGCATAAAACGGGTTCCCCTCGCGGCTCTGAAAGTTCTTGCCGTTCCAGTACGCGCGCACGCCGTCCAGCTTCTCCGAGATCAGATAGCCCTTCGGGTCCTTGCCCTTCTCAATGTCCCACTTCTCGGCCAGCAGCGGCTTGAAGCTCACATCCTTCACCAGCCTCTGCACGGGCTCCGCCTTGCGCTTCGGCCGCGCCGCTGCCGCACTACTACTACCACCACCCGCAGCCGCGCCCCGCGCCGGCTTCGCTGCACCCGCAAGCTCCTCATCACTCACCACCCCCGTCTTCACCTTCCTCTCCCCCCTCGCCCTCTTCGCTGCCGGCCTCGCCTCCTCCTCTTCCTCCTCCTCCTCCTCATCCTCCTCATCATCATCATCATCATCATCATCGTCCGGACTAGCCCTCTTCGCCAGACTCCGCCCACCCCGCGGCGCCACATCCTCCTCCGTGGTAACCTCGTCTTCTGTCTCCTCCTCCTCCTCCTCCTCCTCCTCCTCGTCAGCAGTACTCTCCTCCTCCACCGCGGCTTTCCCCTTCCCCTTCGCCTTCCCGCCCGCCCCGAGGTCGTCTTCCGCTTTACGCTTCAGGCTACTACTCGGGGTGGTGACGGCGGTGGTGCTGGGGTTGATGAGCTCCAGGCGCGCCTCTTCGTACTCGACGCCAAAGAGCGACTGCAGGTGCTTACATGTGCGGCTGTTGACCGCGCCGACGGCGCGGCGCCAGGCGGGGCAGGTACAGTAGTCTGGAAAGGCTTGTTAGTAACAATATTTACTGTTGGGATTGGGGATGGACTAACAGTGGTCGCCGGTGCGCTTCATGGTGTAGAGGCGGTCTGAGGACTCGGAGGTGGCATTGAGGGTGTCGCCGTCGGGGAGGATGACTTTTGGCTTTACTCCATTCTGGAGGAGGGGGGGGGGGGTTAGTTATTTGGCTTTTTATAATTATGGGTTAATTGGTAGTGAGGATTGGAGTGGATTGGGGTGGATTGGGGTGGATTGGGGTGGATTGGGGTGGATTGGGGTGGAGTGCTAATGTCTTGTATATGGCAATATAGTAGAGAGAAAGCAGAGGGAGAGCTTACAATCTCGAGCAGCTTATCCCTAGTCCTTACAAGTTCCGTCCTCGACATTGTCTAAGCTGAACTGCTATATAAGAATAGTAGTAATTGGTATTATAAAAAAAAAGGTCGTTATAAAAAAAAAAAGGCTGTTATAAACCGATAAAACCACAATACTGGACTTGAGAAGGATAAGAATAATACTGGGCTAAGAATACTGATACTGATACTGCTCCGACTGCTTGCTGCTCAATAAGTATGTAAAATAAAGATAAAATCCCCCTCGAGGACACACCAGAGGTTTTATACCAAAAAAACACACACGCCCTTCCAAATATGCTCCCCAAATGACACCCCCGTATCCACCCATATCACCCATAGGATGCGCAGTCTAGAGGAGTACACCGGAGGAGCATCACCAAAGAAAAAAACCAGGTACCACAATAATCACACCTCACTCGCTCACTCACTCGGAATGTAACGCTCAGATCCCACCCACTGCGCGCCGCGCTCCACGTTGTGTGAATCATCGGGCCCATGCCAATATGCACGATGGCGAAAGGAAAGACAGGGTCCCTTGTTACACGAGTGACTCATACAACTTCACCTTCCCCCTTAATAAATTAAAAGAAATCGCGCTCGCGCGTCCCGTCCCACCCGGGAAGACGCGTTCGGGGGCGCGTTGGCGCGTGACCTGCATGGGATAGGGTTGGCTGGGCTGGGCAGAATAGGGGATGGATGGATGGATGGATGGATGGGGCAAAGACACGAGCGGGGCTGTGAAAAGTAGGTACATGTAGGTATGACTGTTCTGCGACCGACGACGCGATCCTGATTCCTGAGATTGATTCCTGACTGAGGAGGAGGGGACAAGGCGCGAGATTGTTAATTGTCTTGTCCTCGATGTTTGCGCGGTCGGTTGGGATCGGGATTGGGATTGGGATTTACGGCGATGTCGTCGATTGCTGCGACTACCATTGTCTAGGAAACTTGTTCTGTGTGTCAATCCATGTACCTCTAGCTTCACACTTCAGGCGCATTGAGAATAGCGACGCAAAGATGGGCATTTTGATCGCTGACCTACACCTTCGCCTTCCTACCAAAAAAAACGCTCAGAGGTGTAGGCTCTAGTTTTGCGACTCTAATCAACACGGCCGTGTTGTGTTGTAATGGTTGAATCTCACCGGAACCAATCCTAATTCCTAGATAAGGACCTCTGCCAGTTTACCATTTCACTCAATTACTTGAACGATAACTAATCTCTCCCACTCTCTGCGAGAGTAAAGTGTATATTTCCATATTCTACACTTTAGTAGAAGATCGAAGAAGAAGAAGAAGGAGAAGAGGAAGAAGAAGAAGAAGAAGCAAGAGTCGACCATTCGTTTCGGGACTAGCAGCAGCTAGGGAGCTTAACGAGTGATTTCTCATGATTAGCAACCATCTGGCCAAGACTGCATAAGACTTAGATCGATAGCTGTAGATAGCCACAATGATGAGAAGAAAGAGAAACATCAGTATAACAGAGTACTTTCCTCTATAATGATACCAAGTCAAGTATCGCTTTTCTTACTACCCTCAAAATGTCAATTGACCAACACGCATATTCACCACGTGCACTGCATGCATGTGTCATCATCTTGGGGCTATGACAGATAGACTTCTCTCTCCTGGGGTAGGTCGATGTCTCAAACACAAGTGTATTGTGTTTTACAGAAGGAGCTCGAGGATGGATACTGCAAGACTTTATGTGTGTTCTAATGGGTACAAAAAAGGTAAAGTTATTGGATGAGAAGGGGGGGGGGCAGTGGTGTGGTGTATTGACAGGACTACTCAAATGGCTTCTCCATGGTACCCTCAAATATATATAACGCATGTTATGGGTTTTTATGTTTATACTTGCATGATTCAAGTAGAACAAGAAGTATACTCATAGCTACCTCGAGCATGAAATATTGAGTTTAAATGTTTGGGAGACGTCCAGATTATTGGTATTGATGATTGCAATTAATTGCCTTTTATTGGCTTGGTACAATCAATAATTCAGACTTCTTTTCTAGAATGTTGTTCGAGTTGAGCAAGCAATAGAAACCACAGCTGGTTGTTGTTCGAGCCATGGACTTTGAGCGCACGGTGCAGTTCAGGGCTTTACATGATCATTGTGTTGGTATGTGATAAATTGTATATGCCCAGCTACAGATACTGTTTAGCCTGGGCCCTACTCTGGCCTCCGGCTGGAAAGTGCTTGTATAATACCATTCAGATGCCGTACTGGTTCATTGAGGTAGCTAGAAGTGCATGCAGTTATGAATTCTTGCCCGTCCATCCAACAGTAAGAAGTTATATGTAGGTACATGCACTCAGAATAGTCCACCGCTTCATCATAGAATAGAAGTCGTACCGGAAATACATATCGTAATTCATCTTAGCCTGTACCTTACCCCCGCAGCCTAATTACTAGTTAAGGTCTTTTTTGATCCAGACAAGATATATTCTACAAACAGATAGAAAGGGTGAAAATAGAATAGTGGGAAGAAAAATAAAAGATGAAGATAGAATAATGGGAAGAGAATAAAAGATAAAAGTTAAATACCAGCGATACAAAAACAAACTAAGCAAGTAAATTCAAAGATGACCAAGAGGATGAGAACAGTTCACCCTTCTACCGGGAGAAGGCTCGAACCCGTGATCCCTCTAACATTAGAATCGAAGAGGCCCTCTGAAGAATGGAAAGCCAATAATAAAATATGTAGCGAAAGAAGGCCCTATAACGACAACGCCAATCGCAAAAAAAAAGAAGGAAAAAAAGAATTCAAGCTAAAGAAAGCCGTCCTGTCCTCCATATCTATAAACAACACCCCTTCCTTTACCCATTTCCACATCTTGCCGCAACGCGTTGCTTAGTCACAAATTCACTAGGCATATCCAATTGCTGAATCCTTATAAATCTTTACTGCCTCTTGTTGCGTGCCTCCAAATCACCTTCGGCCAGCGAAACAGCTGCCTTGACCAGCTGCACAACATTAACGATTTGCTTTGCGGCGCAAACTGGGAAGGTAATCGCCGCAACGACCCACGGCCATGAGTGAATCGTCATGAACTGGGGGAAGCTCAGGAGATACATGGCGAGAAAGAAGACCTCATTCGCTGCGCAGAAAACGAATAAGACTTTCTATGGGCAGGTTAGTTGTCTGCGAAGCAAGAAGTTGGACCAAAATAAAGTGGAGAGACAACTGCGCACATTATTGGAGTAATAAAGGTTCAAAATACGAGAGCGTGTTTTCTCAACTTTCTTGTGTGAGCCGGCACCGCGATCGAGTGATGCATACCTGCGAAGCCAATTGTTTAGCGCTCTAGATTCATGGAGAATATTTAACCACCGGAAGGCTTACATATGCATGTAATGACTCGCCAAGTCCAAACTGATCAGAGACTGGAATAGGATGGCCCATTTTGGATACGCCGAGGACAGGAAGCAAAGCAAGCAACTCGTCGTACATCTGTCGGTGACCATGTCCAGCACAGCACCAAACTTGGTAGATTGATTGTACTTGCGGGCAGCATAGCCATCGAGGGCATCGAGGAGACAGGAGATTGAGTAGAGGATGGTACAATAGTGGGGGTGGTAGGACATGTAGTAGAGGGAGGCACCAGCAAGTACCACACGAGCATAGCCTAAGATAGTTTAGATTAATTATTACTATTACGAAGAAACCCGGCAAAGGGTTGGATCTAGTGGTAGGGCCGCATACCGATCAAATTGGGGATAAAGAGGAAGATGTTTTCTGGTCGAGGCTCTGCGGACATTGCCGCGGACTTTGATCCAGTTGATTTGGCCATTGTTGAGTTGAGGTGGAGAGATGAATCAATAGGGGGTTGAGGTTTGTAATCGAGGCAAGATTTGGAGATAGAGAATAATCCTCTGTCTGTAGTTCTTAATTAAGCGTGGGCACGCGACAGTGTGTACAGCTAGACGCAGTAAAGCGTGATTAGGTGGTTGTTTCTCTCTACTCGGGAGAATTTGAGTGAAAAGGGAGGGAGATGGGGGGAGACTAAGTGGGAAGATGGATTGCTTACAAAAAGCATAGTGTTCAAATCATGGAGAGGAAAGATGGTTTATGGATATAAATGGAAAAAAGAACTGATAACGGTTACCAAGACAATAAATCGTAACTTACATTGGAGCTGTTTGTTTCCGGAGTGTACCTCGGCGTAGGTAGGTGCAATTTTGTGCTTACCGCAATACAGCAAGAGCAGCACTTAGGTCTATCAGCACCTGCAATTGGTGGTGGGGAGAAGGAGGGGTGATTGAGAAAAGAGCGTCAGGGGCCCGAGACAAGAAATATCGATATCAAAATCAAGGAAGAAGAGACGGAACGGTCAAGCTGTTGTTCATTCAGTTCACGCAATGGGAAAACAGCGCAAGATAAGTGAGCGATGGGTGTGTCTGATGTGGTGTGCGTGCGAAATCTGGCCGCATCCCGACAGCACGGGTGCTGTAGCAGCCCAGCCTGATGTGCACGGGTTGGAAATCGATGTGACTAAGCAGAGGAGAAGAGCTGAGCCCATCATGCCCAAAAGTCCCTCTAGGCAGAACTTGCAGGAACGTTAACATCTTCAACGTCTCGCCTTGTGCCGAGAGCTCCCTTCTCCTTACCGCCGCAACAAAAAGTAGCAGCGCAGTTCGTGCCCGCTCCTTGTATCGCTTGTCGGTCACATTCGCCAATCCCCGATCGCCGGACGTGCATCTTGAGTTTTTTCTTTACGGCGGCGCACGCGCTTCTTCTTGTCTCCATCCCAGACCGTAACCTACCTCTACCTTACGTGATTTATTACCTACCATACATACCCAGAATCAACAAAAGAGAGAGCTGCAACAAAGCTTCATGGAAAGCGACTAGCAACTTCATCGAGCTCTGTTACGCCAGCCAGCCAGCCAGCCCCCAACTCCCCCCACCACTCTTTTGCTGCAGAGCCTCATCGTCATACCCAGCAGTACATGTATCCACACAGCCCGATTATACATACATACAAAAGCCTATACTTGCACTTACGTTCGCATCTGCGCTGTATCACTCGTCCAGTTCCGTTCTACATATAACCCATCGTACAGAAATAAGTCATCACGTTAGTCCTGCCACACCACTTAACCTTAATTCAACTACAACGTCAGGCTACCACTCACTACATCCTACCTACCACTCCCCCCCCCCCTGGATTTGATCTGATCAACATCACACCCCACCCGCCCGCCTGCCCACCCACCCCAACATCTCGCCTCCAACTACCTCACCCCCCTATAGTATAAGGGCAAGATATGTCCACCTCAACTTCAACATCATCAAAGACGCCCCCCCTACATTCTCGTATCAAGCTGAATCCAGTAAACAACTCTGCTCCCCGTACATATACGGGGAAGCATCTCCCCCCAGGGCAGCAACGATCAGTGGGCTCTGGTACGAAAACTCGCCCGCCCCCATTACCTTCACCCACACCAAACTCGAATGGTAGCGGCGGAAATAACGGCGGGGCTGCAAATGGTGCCTCTAATGCGAACACCGGTCCAGGCACGAGGATATCCGAACGACGAAGAACAACCCACAAGCCCGGTGAATTCGCGAATCTAGCAAAGGGAAAGGGTAGGGGGGGTAGTGTGGATGACAAGGGGAAAGGTATCGGGGCGGAGGAGGAAGGGGAGAGCATTGTTGTCCGTGGGGTACCGGCAAAGGTTGGTTTACGTCTTTCGGGAAAGAAGCCTTTGCCATTTGTTACGGTATGGAGTGTGGAAGAGAGGGACAGCGCACAACTATAATGGGAAACTATCATGGAAATGCAGGAACAAAGGACAACAGCTGACCTTGTAAACCCGCCGTGTACAGAAAAAGAAACTCCCGCGCGGGCCGTTCGTAACTACTACTTCATCCATCCTAGAGAAGTTTCGGGGCCAGCCGCCAAGCATCATAATACACCTGCATCCACAGCACTTCCGATTCGAAGGGCAAGACGGAAGTTTCAGCTATGGAAGTCCTATGAAGGTAAGATTGACTTTTACCCCCTGCATAATGTGGCGGCGATGATCATCGGATTCTTTGATTGGGTAGGCGTTTAACATCTCGGCGCGCGGTGTCACAGGCATTCTTAGAGTACCTGAAGTCTGAAATAATTCCCCATGAAGTAGTGGAAGAATTCAGAGATGCTGGAACAAGGTTCTATGACGGTATGTTTATAGTCCCCCTCCCCCGCCTTAAACCCTCCAACTTACTAAACAACCTTATAGGCTGTCTTATCGTCCAGGTCCATGATCACCGATCCGCAACAATCACCTCTTCTTCAAAGAAAAATGATAACAAGGATATTCCATATTCTATCCATAATCGCAGTTTATGGCTCACGCCTTCCCCCTTTGTTCCATTTAAGGAGCCGCCCTGCACAAGATCTGGGACCTCATCGGGAGAGAGTGAAAATAACAAGGAAAATCCGTCAAATACCAAAGAAGACAAGGACTCAAAGGATGTAAAGACGGAGAGGAAAACCAGGATATTTACTACAGTTCTTCATCCTTCTGCCATGACTCTCCATGGAGACATGGCTGTTCTAGCATCTACACCTGTTCCGGTAAGATCGATCAGTCTTTCTAGACAACAGCCTTTATCTGCCGCCGGTACACCAACCTCTGCTACTATGACAATACCTCCCACGCCAACCATGAATACACGAACAAAATACACTACTGTAATAACTGAAAAGACTGCTGCGCAATTTGAAGCGAGTGTACTATTGGCCACATCACCCGCTCTTTTGCTTACTCCAGCCAAAGACCCCGAGCATTGTCAAAAGATAATCAATACTCTACGAAATCCCTTGAACTCATTTCCTTTACCCCCGCCCAAATCGCGAAAAAGAACAACCGCGGAATTGGCTGCAGATGAAGCACAGGCAGCAGAAGAGGAGCGCGTGCTACTTATTATGGACGAGCGGCACTTCTCATCTTCCCATACTCAACCGGAATCCGCAGTTGGAGATGGTGTTGGCGGGGGTGGAGGCTTTGAACCAAGCTTCAAGAGGTTCAAAGTGCTGGAAGAAATCAAGCGCAAGAGAAATGAGCGGGATGAGAAGGAAAAGGCGGAGAAGGACCGGCAGCAAATGGAGAGACAAAAGGATATGAAGCGAAAGGAGGAGGAGAATCGGCGAGCGGCAGCTAGTAGGTCATCGCAACAGGGAAGTCCGGTTTTGGCGCAAGGTCCTATGGGTATGGTTGGAACTCCAAATCCAGCTCAGATGTCGGCGCAAGCGCAAGCACAAATGGCAGCACCTGGTCAAATGCCAATGCCATTAATGAGGGGTCTACCTCCTAATACGGCGGCACAAGTTAACGGTGTCACTGCCACGGCCCGCCCTGGGAGCGCCGGGGCAGGCCAGGGGCAAGTCCAAGGGGTGAATAATAATCCAGCCCACAGCACGATGAGGACTCCGCATCATATGGCTCAACAAAGTCAAATCCAAGCGCTGCGCCATCAAGCTCAACAAGCACATGCGCAACAAGCTCAGCAGGTGCAACAGGTGCAGCAGCAACAGCAGCAGCAACAGCAACAGCAGCAGCAGCAACAGCAGGCTCAGCAACAAGCTCAGCAGCAGCAGCAGCAGCAGCAGCAGCAGCAACAACAGCAGGCTCAACAGCAACAGGGCCACCAGAACGTGCATTTACAGCATCAACAGCAGCAAGTGCAACAGCAACAGCTCCAGCAGCAGCAGCAGGTCCAACAAGCCCAGCAGCAGGCTCAACAGGCCCAGCAAGTCCAACAGGCCCAGCAGGCGCAACAGGCCCAACAGGCCCAACAGGCCCAGCAGCAGGCCCAACAGCAGGCCCAGCAGCAGGCCCAACAGCAGCAAGTGCAACAGCAACAGCTCCAGCAGCAGCAGCAGGTCCAACAAGCCCAGCAGCAGGCTCAACAGGCCCAGCAAGTCCAACAGGCCCAGCAGGCGCAACAGGCGCAACAAGCCCAGCAGCAGGCCCAGCAGCAGGCCCAGCAGCAGGCCCAGCAGCAGGCCCAGCAGCAGCAAGCGCAGCAGCAAGCGCAGCAACATATTCAGCAGCCTGGTCACTCTCAACTCGGCATGCAGCCACAACCGCATCCATCGCAGCACCACCAGATGACACAGGCTTCTGCCAACCCAGCGCTAGTTTCTCAAGTCCAGTACAGCCAGCTCCAACAACAACAGTTGCAACAACGCCTCGCTGCGCAGACTGCTGCGCAACACCAGTCCCCGCGTCCTACCCATCTTTCGCCCCATGTTGGCCATCAATCACCCCACCTGGGCCATCCCTCCCCACATATGCAGCATAATTCACCCCGTATTGCTCAGCAGTCCCCGCACATGCAGCATGCCTCTCCACGCATTCCGGCGCAGATGATTCCACAACAGCATCAGAGTGCCATGATTGCGCAGCAGCAGCAGCATGCACAGCAGCAGCAGCATGCACAACAACAGCAGCAGCATGCACAACATCAGCTACTTTCACAAATAGCTCAGCAGCAGCAGGCATTAAGCCAAGGCATGAACCAAAACATGAACCATGGCGCACGCGCAACCATAATTGGAAAGACATCTGGCGCAAGTCTTCGTCCTGGGAACCCAATGGTCGGCGCAAGATCACAGCCGCAGCAACATAATTTCCAGGATTTGGGGTTTGCGCTTAGTGGTGCTGGGAGTGGGGGTGGAATGATGATGGGAAACATGAATGGCATGCAACCGGGAGGTGGGATGCAAATGCCGCCTGCGATGAATAGAGAAATGATGGTGATGATGCGGAATGCCACTCAAGGCATGGGAAGAGGAGGGCGGCAGTAGATGGTATAGAAGTTTCTACGGAGGTTTCTTTCTTCCTACGACTAAGGGCTATTGATTTTATGTGCTACGGCTTTTGGACTTGTTGGATGGCGATTTCGTATTTGGTAGGGATCTTTGCTAATTCCCTGTTTTTGTTCTCCAATTATATCATTGGAATGTGGGCGTGCGCGGGGGATATGGAAACTTTCTTTTCTTGTTTAATTATTTTTTTCGACTTGGGTTGGCGTCCTGTTCTTGATTTGAAACTATTTAAACGTTTCTCAGCCTTTTACCCCCTTTTTTTTCTTTCTTTTTCCTTTGGGGTATATCATATCGACCGCAAATGCGGATGTTAATCTGTTAGAAACCTTGGATTTGCACAGTTGTAGTTGTGGGTGTGTAGGAGGATGAATAAATGGCGCTCTTGTTGGAATACGATATGGAAATTTGCAAGTACTTGATGAGAATGACGATGTTTTTCTTTGTTTTTGTTTATCTCCTTAGTTTCTTATTTTCCTAATTTCTCTCTTCTTTTTTTTTTTTTTTTTTTCAGACGAAGCGCAGGGTGGTTTATCTGAAAGACACGGATATATATCTGGTGTGGAGGTCTCGATTTCTTGAGACGCTATGTACAGTTTTTCCTCATTTTTTTATTATTCACTTGGGTACATTGTTCTATAAGGGGGGTTCTTTCCTTTTTTTCCTCTTCCTTTCTATCTTGTCCTTTCTATTTCACATCACTTTTTTTTCCTTAACAGTTAGTCGAGTCGCTTTCCTAATAGAGCCTTCTTAAAAAAAAAAACACCACTTGCTCTTTATCGCTGTTGTCCTTTTTTCATGTTTGGTGTTGGTGATAAATCGGGGAATCAAACCATGGTTTTGGCTGTTACTGTTGCTACCAAACCCAACTGGCCTGGCTAGTCCTGTAACGGTAATAAATAAGCTTTCCACAGTGGTTTGACAGCTGCGATGTTCTGCGCTCCCCTAGTGGCTTGGCAGTCTAACCCGCAAGTTTTTGACCGGCAGGCCCGCCCCATCTCATTCGATCGTGGGGAAAGGAGGGGAAAAAAAAAAGGGAAGATGCAGATCACCACCCCCGCTCAGGCTGATTTAGGGCGATGTGATATCACGGTCGATTGGGATAGCTATCGACCAGGTTAGTAGGTGTCCGCAATTAGCTAGTTTGGGGGAACCGCATGCAGCTTTGTTAGAACTCATCAGGCTCATGCAAGCACGAGGTGTATCAGAAATTAAAACACCTGGAAGTACGAGTTCGTGGGAATCGTTGTCTGGTTCCTCACAAAGAGTCGGATTCATAATGCCACTTATTTATCAAACCTCATACATTACGCAGCATCCGCTTATAGCTTACGGTTTTCTTCCGCGGGTTTCGATTCAGATACGTACCCTTAGGAGTAAATCACTGTAGGTATTGGTGGTGCACGTGTGCTTTAATAGTTTTATTCACAGCCTCCATTTTTGGCGGCCATAAGATTGATATCCAAGCCTTACTATGCCCTCTCAACAACTTCAATGCAACCTACAGCGCTCAAAAAGCATATGCAATTGTGCTATAAATACTCTAGGGAAAAGAAAAAAAAATAGTAAGAAAATATAAACAAAACCTATATACAAGAGAGATAATAAAGGATTACCGCCTTACTGAATCACTACGCCACAACACACAGCACACTCCGTTTACCACGAATCAATCTTCATGGTGCCAGTCTTCTCGAGCTCAGTGTGCATCTTGAAGACACTGTTCAACATGTGCGGCTGGTGGCCCCATCCCTTCTTCAAGCAGATGCGCTCTGCGGTCTCGAAGTAGTCCTTGAGTTGGGGCTTGTAGTCGGGGTGGGCGCACTTCTCGATGATGACACGGGCACGCTCACGGGGTGACAGACCACGAACGTCGGCAAGACCCTGGTTTTCTGTTAGTATTTAAAGACATCCCTACGGGGAATAGAGGAAACAAACCTGCTCAGTGACAATGACGTCCAAGTCGTGCTCAGTCTGGTCTACATGGGAAACCATTGGCACAATGCAAGACACACCAGTGGGGTCGGTCTTGGTAGGTCTAGTTGAAGGAGTGTGCATAATGGAGATCTTTGCGTTTCTCAAGAAATCCGCAGACCCACCCAAACCGTTCAACATCCTTGAGCCGGAGACATTGGTCGAGTTGGCGTGTGCGTACATGTCAACCTCGACGGGGGTGTTCATACCGATGACACCAAGACGTCTGATGATCTCGGGATGGTTGGAAACGGTCTGGGGGCGGAGAATAAGCTTGTCGTAGTACTTGTCCCAGTTGTCGTAGAACCTCTTGAAACCATCAGGAGAGAAACGGACGGAGGTTGCAGTGGCAAAGTTAAGGTGGCCAGAATCGAAAAGGTCGAGGAAGGAGTCCTGGAGGACTTCGGTCCAGACGGTAAGGTTGGAGAAGCTGGCTTTGCCCTTGGCGAGACCACCAATGACGGCGTTGGCGATGTTACCGATTCCGGATTGGAGAGGAAGGAGACTAGGGGGAAGACGGCCCTAAATTCTGTTAAAAACTTATACAATGGTCAAGGGGAAGAGTGTGGAATACCATCTTGACTTCGTGCTGGAGGAACTCAATCAAGTTGTCTGCAACAGCCTGACTAGTAGCATCCTCAGGCGCATTGTCATTGGTAACATCAGGCTGTCTGCTCTCTACAATAGCCACAATCCTGTCAGGGTCAACCGGAATATGAGGGGTTCCAATTCTGTCCTCAGGGGCCATAATCAAGTACGGCTTCCTGTTAGGGGGAAGATCGGTCATGGTGATATCGTGGAGTCCTTCGAATGAGGGTAACAATGTGTTGACTTCGACAATGATCTTGTCGGCCATTTGGATGATTTCAGGAGATGCTCCAACGGAAGCACCACAGATGATACCACCCTCTTCGGTGATGGCACTGGCCTCAATGACAGCTACGTCAAGGCGGTTCTTGGGCCGGTCCATAGTGTAGTATCCCTAAAAATCTATCAGAATACATGCCAATGCAATTCATTTTTCAAAGACTACTCACGTAAATCAGATCGACGGGAAACATGGAAAGATGCTTGTCAAAGAACTTAATCCTGCCATTGTTGATACCCTTTGCAATTTCCTTTCCGACTTGATGGGGTGATCTTCGCTCAATCATATCGAGCTTGGCCCATCTGTTCTCAACATCTGCACCGGAGGAAGCACCGACAAAAAGAGAGTATCTCATCTGCCCTTGGAGTTTGTTGTTCTCAATGTGGTCGGCCAATGCCATGGGTACTATCATTGCACCATTCATCAATACTGGATACCTTTACTATTGAGTCAATAGCTACATACCAATCTTGGGAGCACCAACACCGGTGAATCCGGACCATCCAACGTATGCGCCATTGGGGAAATGATGAATGAGATCCTCCGGCTTTGCGAGCTTCTTCAGCAACGCAGGACGGCGGACTCGCGCTTTGAGCGCAGCAGAAGCAATCATAGATCCAGACATGATTTATACAGTGACCAAGAACCAGCCGGCTGGCAATACACAAGAAAGGTGATTGAGTGGAGAGGGAATGAGATAGATGATCTGGGGGAAGAAGAATCAAGATCAGGGCGGTTGGGGGGGGTTTATGTACTTGCGGTCTCGGCCCCGCAATAGCCTTACAGAAGGCCGGCCCGGCTTTAAATTTCTCCATGGGGTGATGTTTTCTTTTTCTTCCCCTCTGTGGAGGAATTTGATGAAAGTAACAGCGCTTGAGTACATAGCTAATACATATGTGCCTGCAATAACCTAAGATTGCTTTGCTGTTAAAGAACTATGCTTCCGGCGCGGCATATGCAAGCCCTGTTACTGTGACAGCTTCCGTTCCTCCATCGAAGAAGCCAATTGTTCTCTGCTAACAAGCTTCCTTCGGCCATGCACTTGGCGGAGCTATCCCTAGTGCTGTTGGTGCTCCCATACAAATTGTTCCGCGGCTTCTCACCACCTGCTGACGTCATTTCCGCCCGGCCGAAATTTATCCGAGAAGGTACCGGTTACATAAGCCTTTTTTTTCCTCCCCGGTGGGGTTCTTCCGGGAACTAAACTGCATCAGTCCGTGACAGAAAAAAAGGGTACCAGGGAACGTAGAGATTGGCGGGAAGGGTGTGTGGGGATAGATGCTAGTAGCCGGAGTTGTGATCTTGGGGATCATGGAATCTCACTCGCGGGGAGTACAAGGTGTACAAGGTGTATCACTACAAGTGGATATAGACAGCAAGGAGATCGAAGCGTCTGTAGAACGAACTATTTATGAATATATATAAGCACGAGTGCTATTGTGTAAATCATGGATAGGTCATACGCTCAAGAAACAAAAGTCATTTCTAGATATTGGTGACCCCTGGCGTTTCTGTGTAATCTAGAGCTAAGGACGGGGACCCTGCATTAGTAGCAAATTTTTTGAGGTCCTGAAGATACCTTATCGTCTCTAGCAGATCGACGACTCGATCTCCCGTTCCATCGTTTCCCAAAGAGGCTCCGCTATGCATTCTGGGGACCAGAGGTGTAAAACGTGGTACATACATGTAGTTGAGCGCTTGATCGTATGTACCTAATCCATCAAGGATCTATCTCTCTCGCGAAAATCTGCCGTTTCACTCACCCCAGCTCCCCAGCTCCCCAGCTCCTCAGCTCCTCAGCTCCTCAGCTCCTCAGCTCCTCAGCTCCCTAGCTCCCTAGCTCACCAGCTAGCCACGACCTTTTCCCATAGTAAAAGCTTCTCTCTCTATCCCAGTTATATTGTCTACCGGGTTGATGTCATCGCCTAAAATTACTCTTTCCGATCTCCAGGCACGTTGCGTCATTGCACACGGTTCCTAATCAGAAAAATGAGCACATGAATGATAAGGGCTATCAAGCTTCCATGTTAAAAAGTGATGGGAAATCCCCATGCCTGGCCGGAACTCACAGATAAAAGATTCACAGGGACCGCTCTATTGAAGAACTTAAAGTTAGCGTTGCCCACATCTGGATGAAGTGGGTTTTAGTCGAAAATGTCTTAGAGTGTTACAGTCATAATGAAGTGCGAAACAGGCGGAAAGTGATAAAAGTATCACAATTTGGAATTTCTCCCACTACCCCCACCAACCCCGCTATGTCCTTTCCCTTTCCCTATTGAAGATGCATGACTTGTACCCTTACCGCATTTCCACCCTTACAACGAACCTTCCAAATATATGCTAATATTCCAATAGGTATCAAGAACAAATACTAATACGACGAGAAAAACAAAGATGGACGGAAACGGAGCTCCAGGAGGGGTACCGGATTCGCCACTTACCGAGATCTCTAAAACCACCTTGACATGTCGTGTCGCACACATATATGTGTTTCGTTCATCCCACTGGCCCGGCCCCCAAACACCGTGTCATGTAAGGCTGATATTCCTCCAGTGATCTGTTCTGTTTCCATATGACTATGCCTTGGCCTTGTATCCCTCTATCCAACCAGATTTATCGCTATCCTAAGTCTCAGGGATCACTTCTTCGAGGGCTGATTCACGTACGGATATAGGTGGTTACTCAAATATTTACGGCTGAAATGTCTTGAACACACCAACTCTAATCACCAAGGCTGCCCGGGACTGAGATAAGAAGATCAACTTGAGATCGCTCAATTGATCAACCGTATCGGACTTTGGCCTTATTTGGTCTTAGAGCACAATTACAAGGCCAACGTCCTTAGTAATAACAACCTCTTGGGAGGTGATTAACACGAATCAGTCTTTGAGTTCAAGCCAGCTCGGCTTAAAGTTCGTGCCCGCTTGGCTCGTTCTAGTGCTTAAAGGAATACGCTATTCAGGGGCGTACCCCGTTTCCATCTGAAAATATATCCCGTCCATCCGGCCCATCAGGGACATCACGTTCTCTGCTTTAAAGTAAGAGATCAGCTCCTAGAGCGGAATAACTATTTTATTCTATCGATCTCGTACGTTTTCAATATATTGTGAACTTTATCACCGAAATCGTAAGTCACTCGCAACTGTTTATAGGTGCTATGTCTAAAACTCACTTCATTGAGAGTAAAGTATTTGTTTAACAAAAGCTACCTGAATATTTTTACTCTTCTTTCGAAAAAGATAATAAGCTGGATATATGGCCCTTCTTACCCGCCAAATGATACTAGGTTATATTTACCTGCGTAATATTCAATCATTCCTGGATGGATAGGTATTCTATGAATCTAGACAGAATTAACAATTGATTACGTGGAGCCCGGCGGTCTCTACTAGTGTCAAAAAAACTCACCTCTGTGCTATTCGAGTGTTCCCCAAAATATTCATATCATATTCCTCCTGCTGTGCACTCTCAGGACCGGGCGCTATGGGAAATATTTACCCAGCTGGCCACATAATACCCTCTCAAATTCTCCCCTACTAAACTGAAATATAACCCCGTGAGCTTTCTAGATCTCACCTTCAAAGGCCGGATCCTCCTGTCTCTACCAGCTAGCTATAGCTACGCATACATTGGCGGAATTAGTATATGGATAACTACTAGACTCCTGATCTCATAGGGCTAGGTTTCGTAGGGTAAAAGAGCAGCATGAGACGCAAAATTTTAAAAGATAATCTCATTACCCCCTTGATACTTCATTTCTCAATTACTCGCTAGACCATTTCTCCGAGTGATCCCCTGTGTCCTAGATTGTTACCCGGTCTAGAGTACATATGCATACATGTAATGCATGCATAACCACACTTCGGCAGGTACGCCCCCATAATTAAACGCCATATCAGTCTAGTGTATGCAGGCGAGTAGGTAGACCAAAATTACTTTTCACAGGCCGCGCCGACAAACCCTCCTTGGCACGCCCATAGTAAGGTACATTTACCTGACCAGAGTACAGTACGCACTATCATACGTATATATCATGTACTTATACGTACACGTCGTGACAAACGCATCGGGCGAAGTTACGCAGCCACAGAAGAGGCTTGTTGAGATGCGAACTCCGGCGAATCTACGAATATCGCTATATATGTATATAAGATTAATCTATATACCGGGCCGATATTTTAGGCAGGTTCTGACTAATATGTTAGGCAAGCGCCAACTTATATACCCGCCTTGGTATAAATGATTATCGCGTTATCCCGCCTCACTTATGCCTATAAGGCATTTGAGGCTGAACATTGGATCATTTATGTGTGGTTGATCATGAATTTTGACTATCTCCCGCCGGCGAAGAAAGAAAACTGTATAGTAGGAAAGGGTTGCTGCACGAGATCTTTTTGTGTACACTCACGGCAGTAAACTGCTCCGTTGCATATTTGGTGTGCAAAGCTTACAGAACCGTCTCAATTTGAATATCCAACAACCCTTTTCGATAATAGGACTGGTAGACACTTTTTTAACGGTGGAATGAAGTCATGGATTATCACTCGACTCGGTGTACACCGATACTTTAGACCCAGGCGGAATGCATACCACATAGTAGGTCAGCTTCAAAGAGCTGAAGCTTTACGTGAAGCACCATAGGAGAAGTTGATTCTTTGAACAGATACACACAGGGGAGCTGGGTTATTGATGAACTCCCAACAGCTAGATTATTCCCGGACGGTAGATATTATCGGACGGCGGATCTGCTTGCTTTCGTCCGACTCTAAAATCTTTGACTAGCCTGCCATGCGGCCACACCCGCTATATGACAGTGATTGGCCCTTATGAGATCTCTGAGAACTTGGTTGTGGAACTATCCGTGTTATGCATTTCTCGCATACTTTACGGATACGCCAAGTCCCCTGATAAATACCGAGTGACACATCATGATTCGAAATGCCCTATTCCGACACCGGTCTCGCAGATCTTCCGCTCTTGCAGTGCAGCATCGATCCCGTCCCACCAACTGAGGACCAATTCAGAACCGAAGTTTGAAAAGGCGGACGCCTTCCCACCAAGTATTCCATGAAGGTGGGTTCAGAAGAGAATCCCGACTGACTGGATGAGTACTCTAGGTAATGTAGGAAATTAACATCATCCCCGAAAGATGGGAAGGGTTATGTGATGCATATCGTTGATTTGATTTGTGTTTTTATTGTTTTATCCGGTCTCTTATTCCGGACGAACCATCTGCAGGTAGTTCAGGAGGAGAGAGACGAAAAAAGAACTCAACTACACGGCTAGTTGGCATGGCAGACTCTACGGGTATTTTCTTTTTCCCTTTTCGCTACCACCTTGACGAGTGGGTACTGCAACACAGTTTAGTGGGTAGGTATGCTGTGTAAAGAAAACGAGATCTTGTCGCAAAAATGAACCCTTTCGAATGTGCCGCGGAACGAAAGATTCCCGGAAAACAATGCACTCGTTCAGTAGAGTTTATCTTAGTCTTGGTAAATCTCTGATACGACGAAGGCGCTTTTAAGTTTCCTCCCCCTTGCCAACCCTATGCCGATCGTGCATGCTCTGGTGGGTGATGAACGGAACATGTATAATATAAGTCGTCAACGGAATAAAGCCTTCGCGCCCTGTACGCACAGGATCCACATAGTGAGTGCAAAGGATCAATTGGATGGTGTGAACTAGGCAGAACAAGCCTCTGGCTCGCTCTTCCGCGAGATATTTTTCTACACTATGTTGTTCTGTGCGGATTTGTAAACTATCGTGACGATACGATTTCTCTCCGGATGCTGTTTTCTCCTCATGCGACTTCCAGGGCCGACTGATGGACGCCATGGGCTGATCTGGCATTCTGGTTGGTTGATCGTTACAATTGTGGGGGAATGGGAAAAGAAGAAACTGCACACCTTGTGATAGCTAGAGTACATAAACTACCTGCCTGGGGCCTGTGAGCTCCTCCAATTAAATGGGAAACCCCGTGATTGATGTATTAAATCCACAGTTGCTTCCCCACACTAGAGAAAGGTCCCGCTCCCCCCGCCCACTCCTCTGTACTCGGCCATTTTCTCTTTATTTCCTTGTCCGAGGCCGGGGAAAAGGGGGGGGGGGGGGTGTTGTTGAGTAAAGTAAAGTACTGGCTCCCTGCATGCAGCTGTCAAGCATGAGACCACAAAGTATTGCTGATCTGATCCCTTGGCGCGCGCCGGGGAGCACGCAACGAGCGAGAAGGAAAAAAAAAAAAATCCAGGAACCTTGAAATTCCCCAGAATTCTAAATAGGAAGTATGAGTTGATATATATGGACAACATTTAAAGTATCACAGCATTCGATTATTGTCCCATTATCAATTTGTTCTCGCTGAAACAAAGAGAGTCGAAAAGAAAAGAAAAAAGTGGCTCATCCTCTCACCCCATAACAGTTGTTACTTTTTTCTTTTTCTTTCCTTTCCTTTCCTTCTTTTCACCTCGCACGGGAGACGAGTGCCGATCTGGAGGCCCGACGACTCGCCTCATCGGCCACGTAGAGGGAACTGGGGTACAGAAGATGACGGAATATTGCGCAAGAGAGCGGATTTATGGGAACGGTTTTTTTTACAAGATGGATTTTCATACTTCTGAAGGGAGAAGAAAATGCGTTAAAAAAAAAAAAAGATGTTATGAAATTGACGATGTACGATCGATCAATTATTATGTATAGTGAGTGGTAGTAAGTAGATACAAGAATATCCCGAATTAGCTTCATGCGCACGTGAACGTGTCTGAAAACACTATCACGTGTTCGCAGAGATAGCCTGAGAGTAAGGTATCCTTAAGCTCTCAACTACAAGTATGTACCCACAGATGCGTTATGTATGTATCCCCAGATGTTGAGTTTATGTACTAGGATGATGACGAGCCGGCATATGCCAAGAGTGAATCCCTAGATGAGATTTGTAATACTGATTCGGCTCTATGAAATGTCTATAAAATAGAAGGTTAAGTCCGACCCAAATGTCCACTGAAGTAATCCCGCCCCTTTCTCCAGGAAATCGGAACAAACGACTGCTGAAATCCCCCGTACTTGCACGCATACGCATCTTAACTGAGCGGGACGAATTCATTTGATGATCGTCACCTATTGAGATCCATCTAGTGAGATAGGTCGTCCAGGTATAAGATATGGCGGGTATAAGATATGGCGGCTGTATGTGTGATGTAGATTCGAAGAATGCACCATACGCAAAAGCACGCATGCTCGTTGGTGAAGTGTTATGTAGAGAAATATTCTCTGCTGCCATCTTAGATATCCCACCCGATACAATGAATTCAAACCTGACAAAAGAGACCCAGTTGAGATCCAACTATACTTCAGATCGTGAGGATGGAAAGAAAAGAAAATGAAAGTGATAGGAAAAAACCCGAACATATGATAGCGACCGACTCACTCCGTAACCCCCCATTTATGTAAAACTAGAAAGAATCAAAACGAAAATTGACACCATCCCATCCCAGACGAAATTCAAGTCTTGCGCGACTATCAGCAGCAAGATCCATTCTGAGGATTTTCTTGAGTGATCTCAAGGTTGCAATAATATGAGACAAGCCTCAAGAACAAATGGCCAAATGAAGTGATAGCGAAAAAAGGTACTCGAGGAAAAAACAAAAGAGAAAAAAAAAATGCACATGTCCCCCTTTCATCCATCATACAAAAAATATCCAAAGATCCAGCCGACTTTGACCACCAAGAGAGAGACCGAAGAGAATTAAGACGCCTATTTTCCCGCTAACCGAAACTACCCTATGTCCGCCGCAATGCCAGGTTTCGTTGTATGTGCGTCGTTGGCCCGTCAAACATTGCTTTCTCCCTTTTCGAGCGAATGTGAACGCGCCGTACCATTTATTCCCTCTACGAGAATATTTCTGCGCAGAATGCAAATCGAGACCTTTGAACAATCCGAGAACAAGAATGTAAAAGAATATGAATGAAAAAAAAGAAAGAATATAGAATGAAGAATCTTCAGTCGAAAAAATCTATCCCAATAAGAGATGACAAAGAATCCCCAAGATAAAACCCTTATGCTATATGGTGACGAAATCCATAGGCATTGCGAAGGGAGCCGTTATCCATGAAAAATAGCTGAGAGTCGAAAATGAGGTCCAAGGATGATATTCATCCATTAAGAGGCTCCGGCAAAGCCAGCGGATTTCCTCCAGATTGCTATACAAATCATCCTCTGAGACCATGCCTTAAGGCCAAATTACAACACTATCAGTACCCATCTAGTTCCCTTTGCGCCTGAGCCTGAGCCTGGGCTGCAGCCTTTTCGGCAAGCTTGTCATCCCGAGCTTTGGCTGCCTCAGTACCCTCGTCCGAACAAGGTTCTTTGAACCAATCGTGTTTCAATGCCTCTTTTGCTGTGATGCGCTTGCTTGGATCATACACAAATATTCTTTTGAGTAGATCGAGAAACTGTTTGTTGAAACGAGTGTTGGGGGGAATTATATCCTATTTTGTAATTAGAGAAAGAAATGGTAATATCGGTGAAAGATAACATACTGGTAAACTTTTCATGGCATTTACGTATTTCTTACTAGCTCTGGTGGTCTCGGTATTTGGATAATCCAGCCGTGCACCCTTGAAGTACCTATAAATATTGAGTCAGATTTTTCCTTGTAATCAATCCAAATATGTACTTTGTTATTGGATAAAAACAACGCCCGATTCAAGAAGGGCTCAGGTTAAGAGAAAAATTCAACTTACTTTCCAATGAGGGTGGACGAATGATTACTGTTACCATTTCTCCCCAAAACAGACCTCACTAATCTTGTGTCAATCTTCTGGGCACAGACGGCTTGCATCATGGCCAAATGCTCAAGATTATCGTGGGTTTGGAACAAAGCATCTCCAGTATAAAATTCAACCAATATGCAACCTATACTCCACAAATCACATGGGAAGCTCCATCCCAGTCCTAGTATAATCTCCGGAGCACGGTAATGGCGAGTAGAGACAACGCTTGAATGATATTCGTCATCGAAGGTTGCTGACCCAAAATCAATGAGTCGAATATCAGTATCCAGAAGAACTCTACGAGAGCGGCCTTGACGTTGTGTAGTTGTTGAGGAAGAAGGAATTGGCCGGTTGTAGGCATAATTTATAAACGAATTGTGTACCAAGAGTATATTCTCAGGCTTGAGATCAGTGTGGATCAAGTTAAGATCGTGGAGAACTAGGACTAGTCAACTACAACATGCCAAAAATAACAAGGGAAAAACAATAATTACTCACAAGCAACACTTGTCAATAGCTGGCGGGCAAAACTCTGAATATGGCTGTTTGGAAATGGCGCAAAAGTATTGGCCTTTAGGAAATCGAAAACACTCATTCCAAGTAGATCCGTAACAATACCTACCCAGCATAAGTATTCTACCTTACCCAAAAATCCACCAGCCCGGCGAGGTAGACCTACATATATGATTCCTGTAGTCAAAGCAATCCCGTAGATGGATACACTTGTTCTTATTATCCTTATCGTTGCAGGCCAAGGTAGATAAAACCCTTAATTCGATGCGTGAGGCATCACGGTACTTCTGAACTGAGCGAATGACCTTGATGGCACACTTCGTTCTCTTGACGCGATCATATGCCTCGACGACTTTGCCAAATGTTCCTTGTCCCAGAAGTTTTGTTATGTGGTCTGCAAGCGAACGATATGGTCAATTGATTGTTGCTATAAGATGGGATGCAATATGAACATACATCGTGTTGTTAAATCGGTGTCAGGTGTTATGATATAATGACCATCATCGTCGTCAACCCTTACACCTAGGTTGCGGTCATTCTACACGGGTTACGTCAGCACAGCCCCACAAAATGCGGCCCGAAAAAAGCAACATCAAATATAAAAAATGGATGAAACGCCTCTTGTTGAAAAGACTTTGGATGGCTCTTGAATGCGCTGTCCAAAGGGAGATAAATATAAAAAAAAAAACACCGAGATAACACTCACATCTTGGACTTGCATAACATAGACGTCTTTAGCCTTTATCGGGGGTTTTGGAGGAGGATGATAACTAGCAAAGGCATCAAGATTGGTATTTGCAGCTGCAGCATGACTCGCTCTAGTGACCCTTTTCCTTTTTGGGCCGACGGTTGCTGCTGCAGCAGCTTGAGGAGCGTAGGAAGGCCCGGCAGTCCCGATCCCAGTTGATCCCAGTGATGTTGCAGCTGTTGAAGAATTCCCGTTAATGCTAACAGTACTCGAATGGGTAGATAACGTCGTTGGGGATCCGTAAGCGTGCGGTGTTTGGGTGGAAGAGTACGAGTGATGATCTGGGTAACCAGGGTCGTACTGTGTAGTCTTTCGCTTTTTATCTGTATGAAGGATCTGTCCCCCAGAACCATTTGCGAGGTTATAGTGTCCAGTCATGTGTGCTGTACGCGACACAGCACTGGGTTGCTGTCTGCTCCCGCCAGATGGGGCGGGTTGCGGAGGCGGGGAGTCATCTATCACTATAATCTCTTTAGGAGGACCATTTTTGAAGTATTCGTCCCAATCGACGGGTCGTTTAGGATTTTTCCTCGAGGCAGGTTGGGATCTGGAAGCCATAGCCGAGAGGGTTGATGAACAGTCTGAGGAAGCAGAAACTGAAGAAGTTGGAGTCGCAGAGTTCGCTGTGGCTGTTGTGGAGGCCGGAGCCACCGGAGGTTGATATTGTAGTGGACTGGGGAGAGGTGCGTGGCGGACCGGGAGAATGTGGTGAGGATGTTGGTGTTGGTGAGGATGGCGGTGGTGATTGTAGTCGTATGTGTTATTGAAATTGAGAGGTGGAAGGGCCGAAGCGGTAGAGGGTGTAGACATTTCTAGCTTGGTTGTCCTTGAGGGAGGAGGAGGGGGGTGTGGGTGGGTGGGATCAGGGAAAACAGAGGAAGGAGATAAATTTCCACCTGTTGAGAACCCGACGAAGAGGAAAATAGACTATTACTGAGCACACTGATCAAAGGCGACAGTCGTAACGTAAGTTAAATTAACAAGATGGCGACACTGTTCAGAGTCAGAATCAGAGTGGTGAGTGAGATTGTGAGTGCGAGACTGCGAGGTGCCCGGTATAGAGTATGGCTGAGAACGAGTACTCAGGTAGGGTTAAGAATAACGACGAGTGCAGACAGCAGGAAGTCGCGTCTAAAGGGCAGACAGAAGATGAGGAGGTAAAGCGACCAAGGTACGGGCAAGTATGATGAGGTATTCGGCAGGTTCGTGCGTAGTAGGTACAAGGTAGGTATGAGATATCCACGGCAAAGGGCGAACACAAATGGGGGAAATGAAGGAACTTCGCGGTTTCGAAGATATGTCAAGAGAATATTGAGTACTGACTAACCGAAGACAACGAGAAACGGATCCTGTTGTTCTCCTAGATCCTTCTACTCGTATCCTTTGTCGCTTTAATTCACTGTCTATCTCTATCTCTTGCACCTAGAAGAGACGAGGGTTAGACAGGCCCTATCGGTGGAGGTTGTTCTGTTCTGCTGCACACCACTCCTTCGTTCCTCTCACGCTCTTCTTTCACACACACACCTGCTGCGTGCTGCTTGCTGCCTTGCTCTTGGGAAAGACACACTAAACTTGCGTGGGTGTGGAGCTCGTCCCGTTGATTTTCCCAATCACATCACCTCCAATCAAGAGTCTTGAAAGGCACAGCAACAGCAGCATTACCCGTTACCTGCTACTTGCTCTTCTCGCCTGTAGATTGCCCTTGCCTCACTTGCTCTTTTTGTTGTGCGGTCTGAAGTATCGCGAATTAATGCTATTGCAAGACTGCACAAGAGGAAAGATGCTTTGAAAGAATAAAGAGTTGCTTCCTCTCCCTATTTCGGTAAACAATAGCTCTCAACATCCGTGAAATTTATTGACTATAAATTTTGCCTAATACAGAACTTTAGCCCCACACTCGCGCTGACCGAACGGATTACCAAAGGATCTCCAATTTCATCTTTTGGTCGCGTCGTCCCATCCCCACTTTCTGAGCGAGCCGAAACCACCGTCATTATTGGCCCAGCAACGAACGTGAGAGCGAAGAAAAGTCTGCGAGAGCAAAAATACATGCTTACTGTACCCCTACCCTAGCTAGTACCGGTATCATATCGACAACATGCTCCTAAATTTGTAGGAATTTATCAGACACCGTGAAACCTTGACCTGGAGCAAAATTTGAGAAGGGAGACCAAAAAAACGGAGATAGTCTTTTCTCTGCCATAATGATAACCCCAAAGTTACAACTCAATCTTAGATAGGGACTGATCAAGCTTTAAATCCCAATCATTTGTGATCTGTTTGGTTAAATAACGCTATGGTTATGTGCTCGAGGGTGTACTCTTAAAAATTGTACGAACCTCTGCTACACATACCGGTCAGGCGTAGTCCTACCAAGCCTGAAAGAAAAAAGCCGGGAGGTAGTTTCTCAGGAACTGTGATCGTTAAGACTTGGTCACGCCTCAAAACTAAAACAATAAAAAAAGTAAAAACAGATGGGAGAAGAACAAAAAAAGCCACATTTGAATTCTGAGCCTGGTACCGGTACATTACATACATTAGGTAGGTTTATCATTCTGTCACCAAAGAGCTGGGACAAGATTTACCATGGATTATCTACATGTATGTGAATGTAAATTTATATTGTAGCTCGCACGAGAATAATTCGGAGTATGAGCGAGACTTTCGGCCCGGCCGTTCATCGGTTGCGTAGTTAAATGATATATCCGAGTTGACAACTTAAGTACTCCTAATGGTAGATGCCGGTTTACCCCTCCCCTCCTCTCGCAATCTTTCACGAATCCTATGACTTAGGGAAACATGTATTTCGCTCCCGATACGATAGGACGTATTTTGCGACTCCTGAGATATATTCCGCTGAGATGTCTCTTCCTTTCAGATAGACACACATGTACTACATGAGTACACACGTAAGCAACCACGATGTCCGAGTAAAAATAAAACAGAAACAGGGCCGTGAAAAAGGCTGGAGCATGCAGCAGGCTCTGTATGAACTGGTCCCGGTACATCCCTCTCGGAAACCGGAGAGACTTCCATCGGCGATGGAGAACAAAAATGATCGCCCATCTTGGCTTGCCGGACATCAAAGGAAACGAAATGTATCAAACGGTATCAAACGGTGCACATAAAAAAGCTTAACAGCCCGTGTGTCCTCTTCCCAAAGCTTCCGAAGATATACCATAACCTTGTGATCCTCATCCCCCTCTCAAGATTCTACATATAGGCTGGCTCTTCCTTTCTTTCAGCCTTCGCTATTAACTTATCATATCAGTCCTTTAAAACCCGGAAACAGAAGCGCCTCCTTCCTAAAGCAACAACGTCCGGGGGACAGAAGGGAATCCATAACGAATCCTTTGCTGCGGCAGTACATAACAGACTTGCTTAAGAATGGAAGCGCGGAGGAGAGAGGAGTGCCAACCCCCCGGTCCGATTGCTCCAATAACCCAACGCACGTGCTGCTGCGGATCGATCTGCGCGCATGCCGGAAGAAGCGAGAGGGGGGGGAAATAACATAACGAAAGGTGTGGCTTTTTTTTGCCTTTTGCGTGTTGAAATGCGGTTTTCACTGAACCTATGAGATTCTATCTCTTTTGAGCCGGCAGTTTTTCCGGTGAGTGGCTGCACAAAAGTACCTACACACTACAGTATGGATACAAGGGGGTCCACGTAGTTGTCGTAGAAGCCTTGAACAGCGACGGAAACAAACGTGGAACGAACTTACTGAAAAAGTTTATGAATCTATCACCGATATTTGGAAAGTACAGTGCCATATGATACGAAGTCTCGTGGACTTCGTTAGCCTTTTGTATGTATATACATATGTATGTGCATTTGTACTTTTACATAAAGCATGCTAAAGACGACAAGATAAATGGTTATGCGGTATGCATATTAATATATTTTTTCTGGACCAGGGATATTACGTGAAGGCCGGCGTATGTATGTACCAAGGCAAGTACGAATGTCATGTTCGGTTTATCGTACGGTGACTGACTGTTAAAAGCAGGATATTTAAGCTAGTAATAGCCGTCTCGAAACCCGAGGGGCGTAATGTCTAGGTAAAAGGTATTGGGGGCTGTTTTTTTTTTTTTAAAAAAAAAACCTTCTGATATTGGATAACGCGTCGGCATATCATACACTCGGGAATACTACCGCCGGGTGTCGATAAATAATTCAGAGATTGCTTATCGACAACGGCCTCCCGAGATTCCGGAAATGATATGCAAGGTTTTTACGGAATTGTACATCCTCATCACATCCAACACGCCGTGCGTTTCAATTAAGTACTCTTTATGAAAATATAACCTCTCACCTGAGCTGTTGCAGGTGTGTCTCTTAACTATAAGATCGCCACAGTGTCACGCTTGCTGTGGAATGGGGGAGGATTGCAGGATCTTCAGATCTACCACATGCTCAGGGGGGTTAAACATACTTGAGAACTAAATCTCACCAAATATCTTGGAGCAGGGGTCCCCGCAACAGATAAATACGCAGCTTCATCTCGGCTTAGTTAGATGCCCGACTTTACTCAGTTCCGACATCAATCGATTTTTGGAAGAATCCGACTTCAGAGGCTTAGACGGGAATTAAAACACCCGTTCTACAATCATAGGACCTCAGCTGAGAGTCGCTTACTGCCAACTCACTTTGACAATATGCGACAGGCTAAAAGAAGACATTCAAATCCAGGTACCAAGCTTTGGAGACTATCAAGAATTGAAAACTCCCCGCGTTTTTAACAGCACTGTTTTTGTTTTTTTTGTTTAATTCATTATTGTTAACAGCAATGTGTTAAGGATTGGAGAGCCGGAAACTGCTAAGAAGCGAAGAAAATTACCTCGTGCTTTTAATGCCTTGGGGGCCCCTCGATTCAACAGAATTACCCATCTGTCCCTTGCTCTAGCCAACCTACACAATTGCTGCACGACGCCATCACCGGTTTAATAGTGCATTTTTCTACGGAATTTTTTCACTTCTATGAAACTTCTATGAAGAAGAAGAAGCTATCACGGAGACGTCCTTTTAGAGAAATTAGGTTGTGATCCACTGATCCCATCTTTCCATACGATAAGCGACTTTTAGGTCTGCCGAATTCCTTAAGCCTATAGACAAGTGCCGAGGGCCTTATTTTAAGCGGCCAAAACCTAAGCCTTTGATATATGATTAATTGAAGACATAAAGGACTCTCGGATATGACGTCTGAAAATCGGAAATACAGGATCTGGGCCAGAGAATATGTTGAGTACACCCGTGTCTAGAAAATTCCCGGATTTCGCCCCATAGTAACCAGACCACGACCAGCCACCACCACGAATCCTATGGAGTTTACTTTAGTCTAGGTTAAGGAAAAGACGGCACAAGAGGGAAAGAAGGCCTCATAGTGTAGATGAGTTATGGAGAGCTGCCGTTGAGGAGTGGGAGGATATTCCCCAAGAGACCTTTGATGCCTGGGTTGATAGCATACCAAGAAGGGTGAATCAGTGTTATGAGGTAAATGGGGGTCACACAAAATGATAGATGTTTCATATTTCATTTCTTTACTATCTAATTATGCCATATTTTCTATTCGATCTGTGGTTGTTGAGGTATTCACGTTTTTATACTGGGTCGTGGTCTGGTTGCATCCGGGAATTTTCTAGACACGGGTGTACATACCTTCAGATAAACAATGTTAACTAAAGGAGAAGTGAAATGTACGATAGTGAATCCATGTCGGTTTAGGGGTATAAATAGGCATGGATATGGGGTTAATGCTGAGATAAAGGATACTTCTACTTATCACGACAGCAAGTCTCTGCCAATTACTGTCCTAAGAACTGGCAGCGGCGGGAAACATCATGCACTAACCACATATACACGCATGCAACTGCATGTCTGGAAGACCTCAACTGAGAGGATAATATTGTTTACTTGAGTGTGTCAATTTTCAGGGCTGTCTGGCAAAAAACTGCACCTTCAATAGCCACCTGAACACCTTCATTGAGCGAACAGTTGAGTATAATTATTATAGAATCGGTTATAACGAAGACCCTTATTTATGTTGATTGTTTGGGGGTGTTCAGGTTAGTAGCTATGGAAGGCGTCTAGGTATTGAGCTCCGAGCATATATGTCCAATGTGGCTAGTAGGTATGTACCGGGTGATGGTCGGTGAAGGAACTAGTGGGAGAGTATAGATACAAGTATCTACCCATATCCATAGATGTGCTTCTGGGCCATAAATTATTAATATCCCATTTCGGATATTATTTCACATTCTATAATGCCGCGAATATGTATTCAACACATCAGACCTCGTTTTGTGCTTTGAAGACATCTAGGGCCAGGGTTCCTAGTATCGATGGAAATATAATGACGTCAGCCGCGTCCCCACAAAATTTACGGAACATTGACGTAATCTAACCCTAATATTATTCAGCCCTATGCCTATAAATCCTTATTAAAGAACGAGTTGCTGTTAGTAGATTCCCGATATCATAGGTATTCGACTCTCTCTCGATCTCTATTTTTTCGCCTTTAAAAGTTATCACGCAAACAATCTGGAGGCTCTCTATCAGCACGAAGCCATGTCATCATCAAGTCAGAACCGTTTACCTACTGCAGTTAAAGGCGGAGCAGGCCTCACGAAGACACCCGCAAATACCACTTCAGACCCTGACTCCTCAACCCTACACAGCGTCAATTCTGGGCTCCATGACACACATGACCAAACTGTAATTCACTAGATTCATGAAAGTATTATAAGTGAAGAATACTGTTATCTAATTTTATTTTTTGGCACGCACAGAAGCCGAGTGTTGCCAAGAACGATATGAAAGCCAGCGGCACTGTTGGAGACGGAACGAAGATCGGAAGGATGGTTAAGGAGGGGGCCGCAGATTTCATTGATAATCTAGCGCACGACAGCGTCATGGACCCATCGCAATCTTAAGAAACCAATGGTACGTTTCTTCATACCGACACCCGGTGACCTGAATTCAGTCATTAATGATCTGGAAGTGTAGTAGGAAGTACATACGGCTGGCACGTTAGGTTTTGGTTTGACTGATAAATGTAGTCCTACGATTGAGTGTACAACACGGTGTACAATAAATATCATACATAAGGAGTTGGCCCTTTGTGGGATCCGTTTGTTGCACATACGTTACTCGTTGAATTATGAAATGGGATGAGGGTTTGTGCCTTTGTGGCCGGTGTGCGGCCAGCGGTTGGCCAAACTCAGGGATGCAAACCAGAACACAATTTTTGTATAAGTAACTGAGCCGTCGTGATGGCTAAATACATGTACGCACATCCTAACTGAAAACCAAATGTCCTTGTTTGTTGCCTGAAGTCGTGGGGATCTTGCAAATCGACATGATCGAGTGATATCACATGATTAAAGTATCTTCTATGATTACTGCTTATGCAATTCTCAGTCTGCTCCATTCCAGCCATGGACAAGAGCACTACCTATTGTTCCCTAACTCTCTAGGTTCATGGATATAGAATCATCTTTTTCATATCTAATGTGGTTGTCGAAAGCTACCTACTTTGATGGTTGTTAGTTGTCGTTGGTGCATAGTTATTTTTGTGACCCGACAATACATATCGTTTACTTGGCATCTGAGCGTTTGGCAGCGAAACGCGGTGGCGGGGAAATAGAAAGGGGCCCCTATAGTGTTAGTGGATTAACGTGCTATGCTTCGTTTCCGCTTGTATCCCACCTGCTTGCTTTCTTTCCTTTCTTACCGACGGCTCCCTACCCATAAAAACCATCAATCTTTGATCACTCAAAGCCTCGAGTTTTATTCTCAACACTTCTAGCCTTTATCACCGTCACCTTTATAACCCGAACCGCACAAGCGTACTACTGTGTTAACTCGAAGGCTGATTGTGTCACAATGGTCTTTCGAGCTTATACGGAATCCTCTAATCCCGGTTTTTGCTTTGGTTCGCACCTACGATGGCCATGATCTATTAACTAGTCGGCTAGCTCAAATATCATAAACAACGCATTCGTCCAAGCTTACAACTTTGAAAGCTAGAGCTTCTGGGTTCTGGGGAAGGAGCAAGCTGTGCCAGTTACTGGCAGGTGATTGGAAATAATATCTACGCGGGTCGGTCACCATAATGGTCTGCCAGGCTTGAACTGGGCTTTCCTAGACCAATTGGAGACCACTAACTGATCTTTTTAGTAAATTCAAGCCCAATATCAGACTTGGCTTACGTTCCAAGTTCCAGTATAGTGAGCCCTCTTCACGCCTATATAACAAGCACCAACTATAATAAACAAAATCAAGTTGCCAGAAGTGGCGGGTCCGGAAAAGGGCTCCTTATAAATGCCTTTTAGTCACCAGAAGGCCGTCTAACCCGTGTTGTTTGGTAGCAAAGTTTCTAGGTCGATGATAGATTAGGCTGCTAAATTCATCAGCTCAAATTATAGAGTATATATCACGATGTTATTTAGCATCACGAATCGAGAGCACACTGAAATATCATGTGTGTCGTAAATCACTATCCATTTAATTAACTTGGATCCTTCAGCATCTCCACCAGCCCATCATCATGGTCACCAGAGGTGAAAACTACGTATTTTACATATGCAGAGTATAGTACTTTATGGATAATGTCTTGCATGTGGATACTATCTGTACCCGCGTGGCGATATTTATTGCTCTGATTTGGTCTGTAGGGATTCGGTCTACCGTATACACGTGCCTATAAGCACGGCCACCTGCTTTAGTCTATGCTCGACTACCGCGGGTTACGCATCTACCCAAAGCTGTTTATGGATATAGAAAATGCGTGTAACTTCCGATTCTCCGTTACCACCTGGTATAGTGACAGATTCTAGGAGTCAGGTACATAATAGTACATGTATAAACATATAGCTATTTAGAAAGTGTAGTTTGAGATCACTGTGTAACCTAAAGCAGTGATCTGCGCGCACGTTCGGTACCAAGGTTCGTCAGGGGGAAATCACCAATAAGCCTCATGCTTACAGTCGTTCACAGGGTGAAGACGGACACTGGGTGTTGACGGACAGGGGGATTTTAACGAATAAGAAATATTAAAAAGAAGCTTGGCTGTTTCTCACGCATAGTTTAGAATCCTTGTCCATCAACACCCAGTGTCCGTCTTCACCCCGTGAACGACTGTACTCTACATATTATGCCGTCTTTGAAGCTTGACTCTATGAAATCGACAGGAAACGGTCTGGCAACGTCAAAACCACCCTGCATACACCCTGCACGCAGGTTACACGAACCCTTACCCAACACCCCTAGATTTCCATATTAGGCGACGATAGCTGTGGAGCGCACGGCGAGTTTATTGAAACCGTGGCGAATGTGTACTACAATACTTACAACTTACATGTTTGAAGAAATCTCAGTTCAAGACTCAGAGAGGAGCCAGTATCGAACGTTTCATATTCAGTATCCAAACCCGTTGGCGTAACGGTTTGGCCATTCAACTGTATGTACTCCTCGAACTTTGTATAGTCGCAACTCGATATGCCGGATCTCAATATGCCGGATCCCTTGCTGTCCCGTACGAAATCCTCTGGGATTTTAATTTTCTTACTGCAAAATCAATTTGCTATCCCGGATTTTTTGCTATCCCTTACGAAATCCTTCGAATCTTGGCAATCCGGCATATCGAGTTGCGACTGTAGGTACAGGAATGTGTACCTGTGCATGCGCAGGGATCAAACCAAGGATATCAGAGCGCATTGACTGAGGATAAGGCGTGTCTGTGGAACCTAAATCAAGCCTCATTTGAAGACGGGGACTCCCTTGACATACTTATGTTTATCCACACAAGATGAGATTTAGGAATCGGTGTTGAGGGTGCGATATATGCGCCATCATGGGAGGCGAGTTTACAGGATGCATCAGCGGGGAGTAATGCCCCCACCAAAACTGGGTATTCGCGAAGGGACTTGCAAGACTTATTGTTTTTTCGTCTTGCATTTTGTAAATATGAATAGTTGTCAACGGCTGCGAAATCACATTCAAACTATTCCAACTCAACATTTGTTGCTATCTGATCTTCCGGAGATGGTGGAGTTTTGGCTTAGAAGTTTTCCTGATAAGGTTACAGTGCCGTCTCAGCTTAGTATTGTGGCCCAGTTGTGCCAAATGCGGCCGGTAAACTCGGGGTTTGTTGTTTCGAAATAATTTTTAGCGCCGTTTTGGAAAACCCGGTGGAACCTACGCACTCCAGACGGCCATAAATGATAGATCCTACAAGATTTCTAGATATTACATAAAATGCTTATATCTGAGTAGTCGCCCAGCAGTCTCAACGCACACTGAGTGGAAGCGTCCCAATATATCTCAATCACAACTTCAGATTTAGCTCAAACCAATCAAAAAGAAACCACACAGAAAACGAAATCAACCACCCAACAGATGCTCGAGAGGAGCTTGAGTGCAACCGGGGGAAATATACCGGTTCCCAGCTACTATACTGGTCTAGGTATTCATCTGCCAGCAGACACGAAAGACAATGGCTCGACTCACTCAAGTGACTTTCTATCATTGGAAAAAAGGCTTCCAAATTTTCCAACTGCTGCGAGTTTCGATTCAATACTCCCTCCATCACAGCTTTCATTACAAATAAAAAGCCGAACAACAAACGAGACTCGTTCGTTGTATGTTTCTCGGTGTCGCTTTTTCATACGATTGTTTTCGACTTTTGCTTCAGTGGGGATAGTGGCTGGGATTGCGAGCGCATATGTGGAATATTATTCGACCAAAGATAGGGGGCTGCTTTATGCCGGGCAAGATATATGGCCTGAGTACTTAGATATGAGACCGAGCGATACATTATTGGCTGTAGGTTGTGTCACATCTTTCTTTAGCGGTGGACTTCTGATAGCTGGAATTTTCCCAAAGGTTAGTTCTCTATGTACAGTCATGAAAGAGTGTGACATTGACTGGGGACCACTCACTTACTTAGATTCGACATATAACACGACTCAGTGATATTTTATCACTTATTGTGGCTGTAATTGGGCTACCGCTGGCGGTTTTTGGCGCCTGTTTTCTCTACTGGTATAACAACAATTACCACACGTTTTGGACATGGTCGTGCGACAACAGAAAGATAGATCATCCAGAGGCTCAATTCAAGGTGGTTTGCGGCGAAATAGTATGTTACCATGCCCCTTCAAACTCCAATTGATTAGTTTTATAACTTACCATGGTTTATAATAAAGGGGTTCGCATTCTCAATGAGCTGGCTAGTTGCTGCTGCGGAGTCGTTGATGATTATCAACGTTATTGTTGGCTGCATGGTAGTCAAGAGGAAAAACGGCGAAACAAGGTTAGGCGTATAATATGTTGGCTACTGGGTTCAGCATGCATGTATAAACTGGGGCGTTTTGGTTTTTGGTTTTGTCTATTTTTTTTTTGGTTACTGGAAAGGCGTATTTCTGGAGTTTTGGGGGATCGGAGTTTTTGGGTTTCGGTGTCTCTTAGATCTGATCTATCGGCTAGGTACATGTAGCTGCTATGTATTATAGGTCGGTACCGAACTTAACTATGCATCATAAATGCATGTGATTATGTGTTCCATGCTGCTGGGTCGATTCATCTACTGTTTGGGCTGTGTGCGTGGGGCGAATGCCGGTAAGGCGAAGCAGCGCTGCGGCGTCGAAGTGCTATGCCAGCATAGCTAGATCTGACCTTGTAACATAGTATTATTGCCTAAGTACTCTAGGTATTTGAGAAATTGGATAATTTGAGATGAGGTAGTATTTCTGGGGATGTTGATGAGAATTCTTGATTTACCGCTAGGTTTCTAGATAAAATTTATCAGAGATTTAAGTGAGAGTGGAGAGAGAGAAAGCCTCCGATGAAAGAGAAATTCGTAGCCGCCCTGGACTGAATAGTTGACCGCTGAGAGATTCGTAAAGCTTGTATTCAACGTCCAGATCAGATAGCTCAGGAACGAGTACAAGGTCAACGCAACCTAACCCTAACCCTGCGAATAGGGTGTCTAAATTGGCGTGAGTCATGGTTTATCACTCGTTGAAACTTTCAAATCGCAACTACCTGACCTACTCAAAACTTCAAAGAGCTTCGTTTGGGCAAATTTCTCATTGATATTGTCTTACAATTTATATGCTCAGAGCTCGGGCTGGCCGGGCGGGATATTGCAGTCTTATACGGGTAGTTCTAGCTATATGACATGCGCTGGCGTCATGATTTATGAAGAGGACTATGTATTGCTAGCTACTGATTCATGAAAGTATGTAATTTAGGGTATGTAAATGCTGAAAATACTTTATCAAACGAACTTAACGCCCGGAGCCCACAAAAAAAAACCGTAGATAGGAAAATCAAGACACCCCTAACAGCTATACAGATTCCTGGCTCCCCCTTCGATCGCTCAGGACATGACTTCAATTCGATCAGCAGTCAGCCATACCCCACCCCGCCCACCTACGATCCGATACCGCACCGCAAACTGACACCCATTGCACGCAATATGGGTATCCTCCCGTTCGAAGCACCCCCCACCACACGACCACTTTCGTAGTGGCCTTGGTACTAGACCCTCCGACTTCTGCTCCAAGCATGTTAACACTGTCTGGCCAGGCTTATCAGACGCAACATTGCAGTGGCCGAAGACGATTTGCGAGTAGTTACAGCGGCAGCAGATGAAGCGGTAATCTTTGCGGATTTCTCGTAGAATGGGGCCTTTGATGGAGGCTTCTATGAGTGTGATGGAATCGAAGATGCTCGTGTGGGTGCGGAGCCCTGGGGCTTTTGGGAGCTCAGTGATGGCCATTGAGTGGGCGCTTGTGGGCATTGTACTTTCCGGGTGGGAAGGCGCTGGGAGTCTAAATTGAGAATCGAGTGAGTATTCAATGGTTGAATTTATGCATCTTTCTTTTGATATACGGACCAGATTCGTGGGTGCCAATTGCAATTTATGGTTGTCTGAGATTGGGACGCTGAGTAGATAGAGACTTATTGAGGCTCGAATGTTGTTGTATGCCCTGTACCCTTATCGATTGACGGTTCAACTCTGCATGGACGCTGAGTCTTGGGGTGTGGCTCAAAAATATTATGTAGCTACTAAGTGGCGGGCGAGGTTGCGCCGTTTCAAGTCTCGGTTTAGGGTTACGTACAGGATTGAAACATTCTACAAATTACTCTAGGGACGTATTGACTAGACCAGATGAAATTTTCTTACATAGTCTAGTATGGTCTAGTATACGGAGAAGGGAGAATTAGAAGATTTGATAAGTTAAAATTGAAGCTGAGGACAATGAGCTTATTCTACCTTTATTCCTCGATATTGGAGCTTAATCTTCGAACGTTCAACATGAAAACGAGAGTATCCAGATGTTTTTTTTTATGTAAATCAAATACATGCAGTTTAGTTTAGATGGTCTGTAATATAACTTTCTCGGCCAGAGCTGGAGAAAGCTAAATGTACCTATTTTATAGTTAATACATGTATTGTTAGCTCCATCCACTCCATCCTTTGTCATCATACCTTCCTACGAGACTGAGTATAATTAGAAGTATATGTATTTACATTGTGTACATCATGTATATAGTCGGCGGTCTTTGAATCCTGATCGCCTGGCTCCCCCATCAATACGAATTTTGTGTTTCGTTTGCTGTGAATCCCCAACCCAGCTGGTGCAGTTTCAGCATCTCTTTGTTATGGGCCGGGGGATACACACATTTATCCCGATCAGCAGATCTAGACTGACCCGCACGTGCACACTGCATTGCAACGCCCGTATCCATCAGGTTGGTCCGGGGCAGACAAGGAAAAACTGGATGGAGTGAGTTTGGACACGTAAGGAAAATGCTGGCTGTGCTCTATCGTCGGGTATGTAGGCCGGTTGATATAGGTAGGTATGTCCATACTCTGCGCCTTTGAAAGCAGCCTCCCATAGCCATGGTCATGGAGCTTCAACAGCATCGGTCCCTACAAGTGTTGCTTTTTCTCCTCCCTTATGTTCTTTGATAGAATGTGCAGCCGCATTCCTAGCTGCTAGTTACCCGTTATCAATTAAGGCCCACAGGCATGAGGTGGAACTAGGCGGGCGAGGAAGGGGTTTTAAAGACGTCCACAGTACATTATACCGGTTCTGGTACGACAAGCTTACAACCAGGTATTATCCCCCAGGGTTTCGAGTGTCAATAGCGACCTGCAGGTATGCGTCAGACTTTCTTTCCTTCCCCGTACATACCTTTGAGGGGACACGATGACAGCCGCCGTGGCCACGCACAACACCTGTTTTTCCTTTTTTCCCTCCCTTTTTTCCCTCTTCAGTGAGTGGAGTATGACGCAGGCCCTTTGTTGTTCCTCCGCTCGTTCGTTTGTTTAGAGTAAAGGTTTCCTGGTAGAGAGTGGCTAGGTGGTGAGAGGTTCTGAAGAGGAGAGAGGGGGAGGATTAGGTGGTGTTTTGTAGCTATGGAGTTGAGTGATCGAGTGAGTACTCACTGCAATATGGCACGTAATATGCACAGATCTTCGGCCTTTCTCTGCGGCTTAAAAACCGCTACTGGCAACGAATCATGCGCTTGCCTTAGCTAGAATAACCCGCAACTCTGCTGCATATGCAGGCGTACATGCTACCATACAGAATCTCTACATGTACCTTATCGGCCCAGATCTCAGCCTCCTAAAAGTTGGTCCGTTTGGAAAGTCTACTAAGGGCTCTGTTTTGGACGGTGTTGAAAAATAAATACTTCAAAGAACTAGGCTCCGCTCCAGCTGAGATGAAATTAGGTTCCCCTGAGCTACTGAACATGTTCCAACTTAAGCCTCCTCCACGCAAATGGAAGAAAGAAGGATGTGCAGAGCCTCATGCCAGTGCACTGGTTAATTTGACCAAATTTGCGCCTCCTCCACTCACTGAGAGTCGTGTATGCGCAGTCTAGTCTCCGATCCGCCCTGTAATTAATCATAATCACCTATATGCCAGGGGAGTGACTGACAGTCAGAATTATGAGCACAAGTTTTCCCGACAAGTACTTTACTTCTCTTGCATGTCTTCTCCTCTTCCTCTTCCTCTTTAATTCAACCCTCGTTGCCGGTAACTTCTGCGTTTGCTCTTATGTGGCCAGCATTAAGACACTTCATCATTCAACGTCCCGAGCAGAACAGATAAACAAACGCAGACATCCACAACCACCGTCACCTGTACACTGAGTGAATAAGAAGGTCCGGGAAGTGAACAATAAGAAAAAAGCAAAGCCAACAGGAATTCAAATTACACGGGCTAGAGAACCAGACGGAGAAATACCTGCATCGATCTTGCTCGATATGTAGGTGCAGTTTCGATTCGAAACCGCTATCAACGAATAACTAGTTACCCGACGAGGCTAAAGATTCTTTCTTTCGAAGCAACTGCTTCTGCCAATAGACTGTCCGCCTTGTTTATATCGACACTCGATCAACTGGTACATAGGCTTAAGAAGGCTCTAATAATCACTCGAATTCAACTAAGCAGCAGCAATATCATTCTAAATCAACGACAACAGGAATTCAAAGTTAAATTTCTGGGGGAGAGAATTTCTACTTTATACTTCTTACAGACCTGAGAATTATCTGCACCCTGGTATATTGAGAAAGACCAAAGCGACAAGAAATGTGTCAGTACGAGCTCTGGATCTACCAAAGGTGCTTCTCTTCTTCGTCCCCGCACCTTCCTCACCAACCACACCGTACCTACTTCCGCGTAGCAAAGTGTTCGAATTCTCCCGATTGCGAACCTCCCGCGCCTCGGGCAGACTTAAAATCTACCGCCGAGATGCCGGTGCAACTGCGGGACCGATACTGTACAACTTGCTATGAAGCTCTTCAGAACTCCATGGGTAGTAGTGGTGATAGCTGCTGGCCATGCGGAGAGGAAAACTGGCCTGATGAGCGACTTTGCAAAGGGATGAAAGTCGTTGATCTGGAAGGATGGAATGGAATGGACCGAACAGTAGAGTTGGATAGTAACAGTACCTTGGCGGACGCAGGCGCGAGGGCTAGAAGGCTAAAATTCCTGGCGAGAAATTGGAAAGGGTGGAGTGACTGGGGTGGGATTGATGGGAGGGTGTTTAGAGGCATCTCATGATTGAGACTGGGAACTGTGGATCTGTAACAACCGGAGTTTAAAGCCTTAAGATAGGCTGGCATCGTGTCGATTTTTCTTCTTTATTTCCTTATTCCGTTTTTTCTTATCCCCTCCTTTCGTCTGTATTTCTTTTGTACTCTGGTAGGACTATGGATGGCCTGCCAGGTTGTCCTTAATTGCTCGTTGGCGACGAAACACTTTTCTCAATTGTCCTCTTAGAATATCGTATACACCGGTAGTTAGTCTCTCGCTATAGGTATTGTGCAGTACAGTACGTACATTTTATTTCTTTTTGAGCAGGTCATTATATGGCCGCGGCTCTGCAGAATCGAATGCGCATTGCCAAGTCTGCGCTTGGGAGGCGAGTGATGTCCCATGATTCAGTTTAACGTTTCAGGACTTTCCATCAGCGGAAAATCCACTTCTTTGATGCAATCTTGATACTATTCATGGAATCTCTGTGAATACGTCGCATAGTATACGGAATGTCCCCCTCAAATGTTAGTTTCCGGGCACCTCAATGCTAAGGGTGAGGTAGTGATGAGTTCCGAGGGGAGGAGAATCATATGGGCAAATTACTCCCAATCACCGTTTAGATGCTCAAGGGGAAACGACCTCATCCGGTCGTATACTAAACACAACGTATTTGCAGGTGGAAAGACATCTCAATCCGGTCCCGAAACAAAGGGTTAGTTCGTTGTTGACCAATACCACCAGTCAATCTCGCAGATACCGAACCCCTTTTTGTAACTCTAACCTAAAACATCTTTAAATTCCTAGACTCTGGAAAAACGCAGTCGCACAATTATGACGCGAGAGAGTTTGACAGCTTTTGTATAACTATTGCAATCCCAGGCTGGAGCATTGGTATTTTATTTCTTTCCGGTCTTGTGATCTTTCCCCCTCTTTTTTTTCTTTTCGCGGGAACCGGAGGAGCGTGCACGAAGACTCCGAACCGACTCTGGTCATTATTTCGTTCTTGGTTATCGTTTGTGCTACATCGTGGTGTGTATTACAGCAGTCAATTTTTTTTTCCTCGCAAAATGCAGTGCAGCCCAGTTCACGACAGCTGCAGACAGGGGATGCAGAGTAAAAATTCTTAACTTCATATTGCGATCCGATGATCACTTCACATACAACCCTAACCCACATACTATTTATCAGTAGTAGTGACTAAGCGATCGAACATTGAGGGGATATACCTTTGCTAGATACATAGAAGTTAGAATACTTAGATGATCGCTGAACTCTTTTAGCCTTTGTGTGAAAAAGTGGAGAAGTCGCTTTTGGAGGCCAAGGGCACCACATATTCATATATGGTAGATTCATGCAGAATCACTCGATCCAAAATTCTGCACAGGTATATATCAGCAGGGCCTAGATGCTGCAATTCGCGGGGTACATACATATATATATTTCCTAGTGAATATTCGGGGCCAAAAACTAGGAGAAACGTACGGTCAAGATCGTATTTGTCTTCTTTTATTGGTCCAAAGTAGCCTATCCGTCAACGTGAGTGTCCATCGATTCCCATGCACTAGAGGATAGTGGATAGATTTAGTTCAATAGGATTAATTAAGTTGTGCCTGCATCATCGAAGTCTAGTCTTGATTTGATCTAGAACCTTGAACTAGAGATAGATTCTGTGGGTTATCGGCTATTTGCTCAAATCCTAAACCAATCAAAGATGGAATAATGTAGTAATTGGGGGGAGGCGGTGGAAGATACATACAGTGACAGAAACATGGATAAAACGACTACCGCAGTCTTTGACAATGCCGTACCACTGTCGTACCACTACCGTATACTTCGTTAAAATACGGAGATAAAGCGGCACATTCTCACAATACCGTACTGATGCGGTATCAGATTTACCCCCACTTCTGATACTGTAGTGTATCAATCAAAGACTAGGAGAACTTTAGTTACCAAATGGTTTCATGCTAGTGTATTCTGACATTTTGCAATGAAACACCGCATTTAATTCTGTCCCTGTCCCATATGTCGTGTCATGCAGTTATACTAGTGGGAACCGCCACAGTATCCTGTAATGTTGTTAACCAATTTACGGTACAATCTCTCTCGCCTGTTCACATGTACTGTTCTCTCAACACAAGAAAGAAATCTATGATAACAGTGCCCGCACTTCTAAAAGTTTTGGGCCTGGTATGTATATTCATTCTGTGCTTGAATCACCACATTCCCAATTAATTGATGACTCAGCTAGAAACAGCCTTGGGACCCTGAAACGTGCCTACCTTACTACAACCTCTTCCTCATTGGCCAGTGCGCGGTGTCCGTACGCGGTGGTTGTCTTCGAAATATTGCGGTTTCAGCGTCGCAGGAACTTTCAAAAGTTTATACGGCCAAAGCAAGCAGAATGACGTCTTTTTTAGATTGCACATGAGGTCTTCCCATGTTCCCGCGTGTTTTGGCCATATTTCGGTTATGTACCAGGCAAAATAGAAGGGTAATGGGTTGTATTTCCGTCTACACACAGCAACATAATACTGCCGTGGCTTTAATAACGGATATAATTCAGTATGTTTGACCTGATCTTTGCTTCTTACTATTAGTTTTTCAGCCTGGTACTAGCCCTGGTGCAGACACGTGCACCATTATCTGACTTTGAATTTCCCCTAGAGGTCCCACAAGCCCTTTCAGATGCACGGCAAAGACCAACAGTCTTATTGCAGACAATTCCGGGGGCGGAAGTACCTGGAAGGGAGGATCAGCACCATGATCCAAGTAGGTAGGGGTCTAAGTGTAGCCTCTGAGAAACGTGGCTCATTACTAGGAATAAACATCCTATCAGTCGATCGCGACTAGCCATCATCACAAATAGGGTATTCCGCCTACCTCTTAGAGTAACAGTGTTATCTTTAAGAGAGCAGTCACGAATCATACGGAAGCTACAGAGCGTATCATCTGCCCATGCGACAACTAGATACCAGCAGTGGGTCTGCCAAAAGAGGTTTCGATATGAATCGTGGGCCAATGTGTAGCATGGTGGGGTCCTACCATAAGGGAGGTTTCCAGGTGAACAGTACTACGATAGTACACCACGAGCAAACACATGTGAAACCAGAGACGCTAGGAATGCATCGATCTTTTTTGCGGGACGGTCAGTATCCCGTACTGCAGTGGAACGAGATCTGTTATCTCATGAAAAGCGCATTGGGAAACCACTGGATCTAGAGTACTTACCTAAGATGCACACGCGGTTTATCTAGGAATATCGCTCCAACCAAGGCGCGAGATTGACGAGTGAGCCTTGGCCTTAGCCATGAGCTAGCTTAGAAACGACAATTGGGAAGGGATTAAAAGTACCACATAACGTTGGTTGATGATGGCCCGAGGATTTTCCACCAATTATCATACAGGTGTTTTATTAACGGCTGGGTTCTCCTCAGCATGCCATATCATACTCGACCCCCAACAGATCGACTGCAAGATTTAGGTGGCAAGAAGCCTTAGTTGAAACCTTGTATTATTATCTACACAGATGCAGACCTCCAATGTTGCATGAGCTAGATGGTTTATCCCTGCTGCAAAAACTCAATAGCCAGAGAAGCAACACATCACCAAACAAGAATTGCTTGTTTGTTCCGGACGAGTGATATTATGTGACCGCAATAAGGATCTACAGACAAGGCTTCAGACCATGGCGCCTTGTTGATTCGCGGGTCGATCAGTTAGTCTGGGTTTCATAAGGTCAGAAAGATACGCTATGAGGCAGGGGGTACTGTGCCTGTGGGCGTTGAGGGGCGGGGCGAGGGACTCGCCGAGATCCGGGATCGTGGGAAGCGTTATTGGCTTCTCTACTCGATCTGGGACCGTGGAGAGTGTTATTGGCTTCTCTACTCGATCTTAGATGGGGGCAAGTTGTACTGTCAATCGAAAGGCTAATATGCCTCTTCCAAACCTCAGCTACAACCTTCAGCGTGTGATTTTCTCCAATATCACCACAGCTCCGGCAGTGTACTGTCATAACTCACTTTTGTGAATTCGAGCGTAAATTCTACTCGGGGAAGTGGGATGTTTAATTCCCACTGGAGTGTTGTTTTCTCCATTATCTAAGGAATGCCCGACAAAGAGATTCGGGCCATGTTCCCACATTTTAAATTCTTTTTTCGATCAATATACCGGCTTGACTCAGTGCTATGATTAACCGCTGTAAGCTATATATCATTACTAGCTTCTGCATTGCCGAAATCGCCTGCAGCTCTAAATCAAAACAATTGTGATAGAAGCCGGGAGACTAGGGCAGATTCAGTATTCAACGTGAGACATTGATATAGGTATCCTGTAAGTCAAGTTTAAATTCGCTACTAACCAGGTGGGGTTTCTTTGGGGAGGACAGTGAGATCATGAGGAAGCCTGACATGCGATCTGTTCCTTTCTCGTATTACGGTCAACTGGCCCGGGCCGTGATTAGATGACTTCGTGCATTTAATGTTGCGCCTTCGAGTCAGTCATCAATCGGATTTTTGCGACTTTTTTCTTTGAATGTTGAAGCCGAGTGACAAAGAGTGACCCACCACTAGCTTAATACCACGCCCACATCATAGCTTTCTCCGGCCGTGATCCCTAGAAAAGAATTCGGCACTTGTATGCAGTATCGTCCGGGATTCCTGTTTTGTGTCGTTGACATCCGAGTGGAGGAATCTTCAGTTGAGTGTTGAGAGCTGAGTGTTGAGTTGAGTGTTGAGTTGAGTGTTGAGTTGAGCGCTGTGCATGTGCGCGCACAGGGGTTTTGGCGGGGTGTTTACTAGCTTGCTTTTCTCGCACGGACCAAGTGCTTAATTTTCACGATAACAGATTTCGCTATCCAACCTCAGCCTCAGCATCAACCTCGACTTCAACCTCAACTCCAACTCCACTCTAACTCCACTCCACCCCCTCTCTCTTCCCCCTCCTCAACTCCATCATGTCTTCCTCAATTCCTGGTACCCGCGATCTCCCCGTCTCCCGCTACGATCTCAGCACATACTGGGGCCGTGTCCTCCACTCCGCAGACCTCTGCGACCCACGGTAACCCACTCCGCTGCTCCTCTCTAACCGTCGCGCGCCCACTCACATATCCCCCAGCACCCTCTTCACCAGCTCCGCGACCCTAGAAGCCTCCAAGATGCTTCTCACGCAATACAAGACGGGTGCCCTCCCCCCCACCATGACGTCCGACCTCTGGGCCGCCAAGAAGCTTTGCGACTCCACCCTCCACCCCGACACAGGCACACCTGTCTTTCTCCCCTTTCGCATGAGCTGCTTCGTTTTCAGCAATCTCATTGTCACTGCGGGCATGCTGCAGCCAAACCTCACCACGCGCGGAACTCTGGCGTGGCAGGTCGCGAACCAGACGCTCAATGTGCTCATTAACACGTCGAACGCGAATAAATCTTCGCCGCTGGGCCCCGCCCAGCTCGCAGGAAGCTTCGCGCTTGCGGTGTCGGCGAGTTGCGGTGTGGCCGTGGGTCTAGGAAGGGCCGTTGCAAAGCTGAAGGTGGGCTCGGGGACAAAGGTCCTTTTGACCAGGCTGGTGCCGTTTGCGGCGGTTGCGTCGGCCGGTGTGCTGAATGTTGCGCTGATGCGCGGTGGAGAGATCCAGAATGGGATCGATGTGTATCCGGCTAAGGCTCCAGCCAAGGCGAAGACGGGGACTGCGGAGCTGGTCGAGGAGGAGGCGCCGAAGGAGAGTTTGGGGAAGAGTCGGAAGGCGGCAGTGATCGCCGTGGCGGAGACGGCGGTCAGTAGGGTGTTGAATGCGACGCCGATCATGGTGGTGCCGCCGTTGGTGCTCATGAGGTTACAGAGGAGTGCGTGGTTGAAGAAGAGGCCGGCGTTGGTTACGCCGGTTAATATTGGTATATTTTTAACTCTTCTTTTCTCTATTTGCAGATACTAACGTGGCAGCAGGTCTCATCTTCGCAACTTCAATTTTTGCGCTGCCGCTTGCGCTGGGCGCATTCCCGCAGCGCCAGGCGGCGAAGGCTACAACCCTTGAGAAGGAGTTCTGGGACAAAGGCGGCGAGAGCGGTATGCTCGAGTTTAATAGGGGGATCTAGGCTCAGCTAGGCCCTTGGTACCCAGTTCTACGGTTTGTGTTTGCGGGTGGGAAAAAGAACAGCATAGTGCCATAGCATAGCGTAGATATAGATTTATACCATTTTTTTCCCTTCCTTTCTCTCTTTCTCTCTTCAGGATATATAGCTTTGTGAATAGATGAGAATGTTTTCTGCGGGGGCGTTTTTTCTCTTTTCTGGTGTATGATATTGATACATACCTACATACATATACAAATATGGAGTTTTTTTCTTTTTCTTTTGGTGCTTTGGTGCTGAGCTTTCATTGACACCCCGTGCAGATCATGTACAGGAATGGTATAGAGAATGAAAGAACAGTACAAGTGCCTTTTCGGCTTCAGGATAAATAAATATACTATACAGTGGAGTAGAGTAAGTACCTAAAATACATCATCAGGCACAAAAGGCCTCTCAACGGGAGAGCGGGGATATATCGAGGAAGGAAACAATAATAAAACACAAAACACCAATGTGACCAATCCATACTTTTACAAGAAGAGATAAATCAAAAATAAGAATACAAAAATGCAGAAATAGACAGAATCGCGGGGGAATAAAGCGAAAGAAAGAAAGTGAAAAAAAAGACCACCCATCGCAAAGCCCCCCTTATAAGCAACAAAGATCCCCTATTCGCTACAGAATATCACCCATGGCTACAGAACATCTCCCACATCGACCGAAACATACTTCCCAAACACCTGGTCCCACTCCTCCCAATCAAAGTCCATCATATCCTGGCCGGCGCCCTCCGCAGGCGGATTAAACTGGCTTGCCGCCGCCGCCGGCGGTGGTGCTGCCGCCTCCTCCATCATCCCAAATCCCAATTCCACATCCCTCGACTGCTGCTGCTGCAAAAAGTGTGCCGCAACAGCATCCGTGAAAAATGCCTTATCTTCAGCGTCAATGATTGTATCCATCTGCAAGAGCTCCTCAAAACTACCTCCACCGGGCACATCGTCCATTTTTGGCGGTGGGGGTGTCACCGGCCTCACATGGACGGGTATAAACGGCGGTGGTATCGGCGGGACCGGCGCCGGTTGTGTGACTGCCGTGGTATGGTCCATCGCAAACTGTGGGAAATTTGGATAGTATTCTTGCTGGCTACCGCACCCACCGAGCGGGCTGACGCATCCGCCTAGTTGGATCCCGCACCCGCCGAGTTTGGTATCGGGGTCCTTGGTAGTCCCAGATTGTTCTTGTGGTGCCGACGGTGGTATTTTGATTCCTGCTTTTTCGTAGGCCTTTTTGCGGAGGCGCCAGAGCATGCGCCAGGCTTCACGTCCGCCCTCCATTAGTGGCCGGTTACCACCCTCGCCGTCGCCTGTAGAGTAGTTCCCGTGCTCGCCAAAGACGGCAAAAACTTCGTCGGCAAAGTCGCGGGACTTGGGGGCCTCAGGAGCAAATGGGCGCTCGTGGAGGTCCAGAATGAGGATCATGGTTGCGTGAAGGGGTTGGTAAGTACCTGGGCAGAACCATTGGTAGGGCTGAAAGAGCTGGGTTCGTGAGAGGTGGAGGAATTTGCGGAGGAAGGAGTGGCAAAAGTGGAGAGCACTGATCAATGCTCGTTAGCTAGGAAGAAATTGTATACGGAAAACTGCAAGGGAAGTCTATAACGAACCAGTTACGGGCGTGCTTCCACATGTTGCTTTTTGCGCTCTTTAAGAACGGTTGATAGAGTACCCCAAATGCCCTGTCGCTCAACAAACTCAACATGATCCTCGCCCACGAGTTGAAAACGACAGCTCTTTCCACCTCATTTGATACTTCAGGCTCCCCTTTAGAACCCACGGGAGGGGTGAATCCCATTTCGGGGATTCCCCGCGCTGGTATCCTTGATATCTTCTTCTCTAGATTCATTTTAAGTTCATATATCATCTTCCCCATCTCCATCAAATCACTTCTCTTACTCCCTCGTATTGCAAATAAGCGGGTAATGATCTTCCTAAGAAGAATTGTCGATTCATATCGGCCCACTGCTAATATCATGGCAGGCGAGGAGCGTATATCAATCTTTTCTTTATGAAATTCCTGGCATCGCGAGTTATGAGGAGTCATTGGCGTGACCGGGTCTGGGGCGCCTGGGACAAGCCCGATGTATTCATCTCTGAGCTCAGATACCATTTTTGTATCGTAAAGGTCATCACCGCTCCCACCAAGAGGCGGAAGACCTGTTGCGATGGCGCCTTGAACATCGAGATACATAATGTGCCACCAGACCCTCCGACGGACCTCGCACTCGACCTCCGAAAGTTCAAATAGTGAACCATCACGATGGAGCCCCATTGACTGCGCAACTCGCATTGCCATGCCAACAAAGGAGCAAGATGTGAGCGGCTCTTCTTCACGAATAAGGCAAGTCTGCACTATGAGGAAGGAAATGAGAGAGTACACGGTTGGGGAGCGGGGAAAAGCGCATGCAGCAAGCGCACTCATGGTTGCAGCATAGAGACGGGACGAAAGCGTTTCTTTCGTCCATTCACCTCCCGTTAGTCTATTTATCGTTTTGCTCGACATTGAGATAGCCCCAGCATACAGCACGGCCATCAATAATGGGAGAAAGGTTGGGTTCTCTGTAAGCTTAGAGTCGGGGAATTGATGCTGGTTGTCTGGATACCATCCCCAAAAATGTTGATAATCCTCATCAAATGTCGGTGCATGTAACAGAGGCATAACTGGATGGACTCCATGCAGAAATGACTTGTATAGATGATTTGCAAACGACTTATTTGGGAGAGATTTGAGGATTGCTGGGACTACTTCACAGGTACGAGCCTCAATCTCGCGGGGTTCGAATTGGAGAAACGAGGCTTTACTGAACATTGCTAACACAGCCTGTGGACACCCAGCCCTGTACTCTGGCTGTGGCTGTGGCTGTGGGGGCGCTAGAGAGGGTTGCGGTTTTGGTGAGTTTTTATAGTGCTCTTCACATTCTCGCCGATCCCCGATTCTGTCAAAGTGGGTATGGGTTTTAAGGATTTGATTTAGTTCGTTGATCTATTGGTAACCGTAAGTCTATGTTGTGTTGTTTGAGGAATGTGGAGAAGAATATCCTCACTTCACTACTGAGGAGGCCCCAAAAACTAGTACCAACGTAACGGGACCTTCCTCCACCTTGAATACTTAGATGGCCGATACCTAAATCATCAACATCATCGTTTTCACTCTGTCTCGCTGCTTCAATCTTTTCGTTGAGTATTTTAATGGTCATAGGGGTATTTGAAGCAGCCCACCCCGGCCCATTATTCTCTGATTCTTGACTTCGGCCTCCGATGCTACTCCCTGGCGTTATAGATATATTTGGAGAAAATGTATGTGTCGGAGAAGGGGATGCTGACGACGCAGAATGGTTCAGGTCAGTAGAATTATGTCTAATCGGTCCCGTGGCTTGTTGCAGTAGATATAGATAGGCTTGACTTTGTGCGAACCCGTTTTCATCCAATGTATTCGTTTTTGTAGCACTATCATGGCCGGTTGTCTGGAGTCCTGGCCGAGGAGCAAGGCCATCTGAAACAGCGCCATGAGCAGAGGCATCTTTATACCATCTGTCCACAATTTCTGCAAGCCTATTCATTCTTGTCTCTAGGTCTGCTTCCTTGCTTACTCCCAAGGTCGATTTCGGGGGTGAAGCTGAAGAAGTAGTTGTCCTAGTAGCTGTCGGATTCATGCCGTTTCCCCCTTCCTCGCCATCTTCACTCACCGTTAGAGTGTCCTCGTTTGTCCTTCGCCGTTTCGTCCCCCCTCCAGCCTTCTGATTCTTTTCATCCTTGCCACCTTTGTTTCCATTGATCGCGTGGTCATCGTAGACACAAGATTCTGCTGTCTTTGTACAGTTACTACAGATGGGATGCAAGCGATCGCATTTGACTTTCCGACGTCGGCAAGCATGGCAGGAGTAAGATATTCTATTTCTGTGGATTTGGCGGGGCTGGGCGGCTTGCTTCTGCTGCTGCTGAGGGCGTAGTGGGCTCGAAACCGGAGAAGGCTGATTGAAGTTGAAGATGTTTGGTACGGAACTTCCCGAAGGTAGACAGAAGTGATTCATGGTGTCCATTTTATCAAGCTAGTAGGCCTCTGTCAAGATCGCCCCTCCTCTGCAGCTATTCCTTCGACTTCCTCTTGTTGAAGCTTTTCTCGTATTCGTATCGCAGTTGTGTGGAGAGCTCTGAGAGGAGAGACTACGCTTTGAGGCTATGAGCTGCGCCGATAGCGCTCGCGGCTGTCTCCGTGAGTAACGATACCCTGACAAAGCAGGATGGTTGTGTAAAATACGCCGATAGTGCCTGAATGGATTCTGGGTTGTGTCCAAAAGATGAGAGAATCTGTTATGAATGCATGTACTAAATTGTATATGGATAGTAAGGATTAGCCCCTTCCGCCCCTTACACCCCTCATCCTCTCCCACTTTCTCCACCGTACGCGTACGTATGTAATATATATCATGGAGCACAGAAGAAGAAGAGTTCGTATCCAGTGCTCGGCCGTATCGGCTCAAGATTCTCATGGCAAGGGTTTGTCGTTCCCCCACCTGCCAGGCTCTTTACGGTAAAGCACTTAGCCGGAGAGAGAGCAAGAGATGAACATTCAGTATCGTAACCATGTATGTAACAGTAAACGGTGCTCCTTTCGACAGTAGTCGTCCTGACCACGTTTCCCCAGTGACCTGCCGCTTAATCAAGAGTACCCGAAGTTTTGTTTCCCGCCCACTCAATCACTCTGAGTTTGAGAAATCTCAATCGATCCCCTCAACTCCCGACAAACATACAATGTTAGGGCCTCAGCTAGCTAACTGAAAGAACGATAGGGTTTCCATTGTCCCGGGATAGAAAAGAAAGGGACCGGATCGCCGTGTGATCATCCCCCGCACCTCATCGGTTGCTGGCTGTGACGTCGACCAGTTCCTTTTTCTGGGAAACGCCAAAACGTGGAGTACGGGTTTGGGTCAATCAACCTTTGTTTATTGTCATAAAGCCCGCGATATACATTTATTCAATATTCTGAATATCTCCTCTATAGAGACCATGAGGAGGTCATTCCATGTCACGAGCCGCAGGTGTTGGGGATTACAGGACAGTTATTGTGGGTCACTTCGATTACTGCTAGGTGAGAGCTATGTTTTAACGACATTGCCGAATTCAGTTTTCATATCTAGATTCTTTGACACGCCTGATCTATTTCCAAGGGTATTTCGTGGAGATGTACCTAGAGCGTATTCCACAATCAGTAACTATGAGCGTGGAATTGATAGACGTGTGGTAAATGATAACGAGAGAGTACGCGGCAAGAGGGGCTTTCACGATTACTTTACCTCACATCTGCCTGGGAGCTCGGTTTTTCCAGATTCTGTGCCACCAAAGTATGTCAACCTCGTCTCTGTCCCAGGGTTTGGTTTGGCGTTGGATGATACCTACTAGCTATTGTCCTCTAGTCTTCATATGCAAATTGAGAACTCTAGGACATTTCATAACTAACCCGCACCTAGCAAACAGATCTCTCCAGAAACACGTGCAACAACCGTGGTTCGCATTCCCCTTAGATCCGCAAAACATCATTTTGGTGTAACTCGCTCTCGAGGCAACCGTCCCTACAATGAAGATTGGTACCAGGCTGGTGTAGTTGATATCCCAACCTTTGCAGCACCATCCCCGATCAAACCCAAGGTCCCGCCACCACCAGGAGATCCCTCGGTCTTTTATTTTGGCGTCTTTGATGGGCATGGAGGCGAAGACTGTAGTAGATTTTTAAAGGAAAATTTACACACTTACATAGAAGAGGGTGCAAAGAACTTTGGATTAGGTAAACAGGAAGAACCGGATGAATGCGAAAAAATAAGGCATGATACACAAGAAGAGCTAGTGGCACAATGGAGAGATACGGTTGGAGGGTACTTTAGACGGTTTAAGCCAGACTTTGGGCCAATTGCAGACGTTGAAGGAGTTTTAATGTATGCTTTCCTCAGGGCAGATATGGATTTCATTACCAAAGTTGGGACGGGAGATGAGGGAGAATCTGCACCGGAGACTGTCGACAATGGAAATAAAACGAAAGTCAACCCATTCAAAGGTGGATCCACGGCTTCAATTGCACTAATTTCTACAGCGTAAACACCCCACAGCTTCCGTAAACACTGGCACTGCTAATCTTCATTACCCCATTTTGCAGAACTGCGACACCATTCTGGAACCCATCTACCTCAGCAACCCTCATAACTGCTCATCTTGGTGACACACGTATTATCCTTTGCTCGACCGAAACGGGCTTAGCAGTTCCCGTAACCACTAACCATCATCCATCTTCGCCCGCCGAAACTCGGCGTCTTCGCCGTTATGCAACTGCTTTCGTCTCGGACTCCTTCGGCGAAGAGCGTTTCGGTGTTCTTGCCAATACAAGGTCCTTCGGTGACGTTTCCCAAAAACGCCTCGGGGTTTCCGCGGAACCAGAGATAACACGACGCGAGATACACCCGGCCGAGTTCTCTTTTATGGTTCTTGTTTCGGACGGTGTGAGCGCCACACTGACGGATCAAGAGATTTGTGACATTGTAAAGGAATGCAAAACGCCTGACGAGGCCAGTAAGGAATTAGTAGAATTTGCAGAGGAAGTGACAACTGAGGGTGACAATGCCACTGCCGTTGTTGTCCGGTTAGGAGGCTGGGAAAAGAGGGGAGTGGGAGGAGAAGGCTACATGGGAACCAAGGATTTACGGGCGTGGAGGAGAGACGAGGCCCTAGTAGGGAGTAGGGGCAGGAGAATGTGAATTGGGGATTTTGGTTGTTTTAGTCCAAGAGCCATTTTTCTTTCTATTTGCTATTAGCGGCATTATATTACCCTAAAGCATGTTTTTCATACAAAAGGGATAGAGGTTCCATTAGAGTCAGCTAGCGATATCAATATCTAGAGTTAATTGTGTCTGGTTCCAGTCAATGTCGATAAAATGACTTTCTTTTCTTTTCGTAAGGCTTTATACACTTACATGAAGCTATTGTTGATACTGCATACACCAATGAACTACCAATCAATCAATCAAGTCATTGTTGTTAGATGGACAGAAAGCGAACCGAGTGATATATAGTGACCCGCATATATAGATCATGACTGCAATGTAAATATCGAAGCATCGCAGCACCGCTATTCGCTCGGGTCCATGATCAGAGAATTCTTTTTACTACGCATAACAAACGGACTCATTATGTACTGGAATTATGTTGTTATTATTGATGAGTGAAAGTATTCGATCAAACACCAATAGATCTAGATATATAATGGAAGCCTTCCCGTGGATATTTTTGAAGGTTTGTAGGCGTTCAAATGTGGTCTATAGATCCCCCCAGGGGGTGTCTACAGAGTTGTTGTGAGTCCTTTCTATGTAAGATTTGTAATTTATCTTCAAGGCTTCAAGTTTGAGCACCTTCAGAATATCCATGGGAAGGCTTCCAATGAGACTATACATCGATATATTTCCATGACAACTATATATAGAGCCAGCTATAAATCGTATTGACCTTCATACCATCCAGCCATACCATCACATGCAGAGGAACCTATCATAATGTAGTTCCATCCTCTCCAAATTCCATCCCTACCATACTTCCAGCATAATTCGACCACCGCGGGGGGGGAAAACTATAGTAGGTCTTGCTATATTCTAGTCAGTACGAATACACATATATCAAATTCATGATTGACTAATATACAACTTACTCATATATCAATGGGTGTTGTGTGTTGAACAAACCCCCCGGGCTTGTAGATTTTGCTCTAGAGGAGGCTTGTCGCCCCCTCCTCCAGTAATTCCGCAATTAGGATAGTTGGCACATTGTGCGATCTCCCCGGTCGTTTCGGGCTTGTAGATACAACCGCATGTCCACTTTGAAATTACTATAAAACACATTTTATAGTTTGATAGCTTACTGATCGAATGATGATAGTGTCGATGGGTTACTTGTACTGAACTGATCAGCCAAATGATGATAACGATGGATTACTGAACTGTGGGAATCGGTAGCCTATTTATACCTCTTAAACCTCTTATTTCATATTGATTTATATTGGTATCTTCGTAAGCGTATTCGAACACTCTGGGACTCCAATCCCTACGAGATAGCAAATATACCCAAATATACGAAACGACAAATAGGTTTTGGTGGAGGAAGCAGTCCTGTAGGTCCGTACGAGACAGCTGGCCATGTTGAAAGTTTTCTCGAGGCACATGTTACGAGACATATTTTCATTTTTTAAAACTGGCCCAAAAATACCGTGCTAATCTACTGGCCTAACTCCTGGCCACCCCGTCGGATAATCCCGCGTTGTTCATGACCGCCGGCGTTTAGTGTAGCCGACGAGTCGAGTTGTCACAAGTTCTCGCCTTGAACTTTTCTCTCAAGCCTTATGAGTTTAGGTAGACCACCAAGAGACGAGTTGGCTCGAGCCTCCCGATCATCAAGCCCGAGCAGGCGTTTCCAATTTTTGCAGTATGTACTAGTGCTTCAAGATACTGTGTTCTACTCCATGACCAACCAGTGTCTTATGGCTCCACTTGAGCCGGTTCGTCAACCACACTACCGGCGTTTCAAGCGTTTAATGTTGTTTGTATTTCTTCTGGATCCAAGTTGAAGTTCGATGCGTACCCAGCCTATGACAATAAGAATTTACGCCTCATTTATGCACAACAAACTGCCGCGCGGGACACGCGCCTGTAGCTATAGCTATGTACCGGGTGTTGAGGGCTCACGCACCGCAAAGATTGGGGGTAGCTGCCCCCATATTATCCTGCTCTTCCGAATATGCTGCCCACCATCATTAGTCACTCGAATGTAAAATCGTTACTTGCCTCACAAAAAGATCATACTAGAGGATCGTTGTCCCAAAATTCGATAGGGCAGCTTATTAGGGTGGCAATACTCGATGGCTCAACTTGACAGCTTGGTCGGGCTCAGTGTGATAGTTTATGGGCAGAATCCCTCCTGTAATTAGGACTTATCTTTTCACAAAGTAATACATCATTTTAGCTTGAGCTTAGCTTGAGAACTTGAGATTTTTCCCACGAGTACGAGCCCAACCTTCTACGAGACAAGTTGGCTCGAGCTATGGCTAGGGATCAGCTATGTAAGGCCAATACGACCACCAGCTCGAACGTCCGTTTGCCGCTGTAATTGATATCGTTTATGATCTTGGTACTCTTTGGCTTGAGATCGATATTGGGTTTGTGTTACTCTACGCCCAGTTTTACATCTGCCTACTCGTTAATTCATGACGTTTCCAGACTGGACTGGGTCCACATATATGGCGTACTCTATTTAAACGTGCGCGTGCATGACAACCAAAGTTTAGTACGTGGTATATATGCAGACCTATTCTGAGTATACTCCTTAGGCAATCAGCCGGCCCAAGTCACCATCAGTGACCGAATCAGGTATGCTGCTAAATTAACGGCGAACACTGACCTTCAAATGCGCAGGTACTAGAGTAGAGTACTGAGGTTCTGCATTAGCTGCTAGCCTGCCGTAGTCTCATGATCGTACGTACTCTTCAATCATTGCAGCCAATGACCCGGCTGCGCGAGACGCCTACTCATGACGCGCGGTACTTAGTTTTGTGACTGATCATTTGACAGCAAAGAAGGCGGACAGGTGGTGCTAGTTTTCAGGCTGAAAGTTTACTTTAATATTTTATGGTCGGCAGTACTCCCCGAGGCCAGCAGTAACACTCCTCGAGGATCTAAGGAGGAGGGATATTAGTCATATGAATTAAACCCCCCCCCCCCCCCAAAAAAAAGGACATTAGTCATGGAATATCACTCGATTATGATACATGACGTATGGCTACATGTATCCCCTACTAAGGGCCTGTTTGGAGGAACGCCAGTGAGGTAATCGCAATCCCCGCCGATTGTATTTTGGGCGAAGGAAACCACAATCTACCCAAATCATGATTTGGTGAACCAATCACCTCTGATTAATATTTTTTATATTGATGCCTTGAGTATTATGAATCATGATTCCCGGGTCCTTGAGATGGTGTATCCAAACAGCTACCACCCTCCCCAAATCACAATCGGTTTCCAAACAGGCCCTAACCCTTCCTGCTCCGGTATTGGTCGGCTTTTGAGAAACTAATTCAGATCCACCTATCGATAAGGAAAGCAAGACAGCTTAGTTTAATTAAGGGATAGCCAACATATCGTGGATTTTTCTGGTCATGAAAGATACAAATACTTGTGCATACATGTATATATTGAAGAAAAAAAAAATAAAAAAAAATGAGAAAGAAAAGATCAATGAAATTGAATTAAAAACCGCGAGTGTTTGTTAAATACCTAATTGATTCAAGATTCGAAACAGCATCCAGTTATCAATATATGCGCGAACCTAGATCTCCCTACACATATATGTATACACGTAGTGCGTATCCATTTAATTTAGCCCCCAACAACATTTACGGTCACATTAGGAGTTCTGGTGAAATCACTATCTTTCTCTCAACCTCTCTCCTCAATTCTTCTTCTCCAATCATCCATCAAAACCCATCCTTCAACAACTTGTACTCTTCCCCCAAACCTCGCTCTGATCCCCTCAAGGCTATTATCACCCCACCATTTCCCTTCCCCCTTCGACTTTCTCATCTCTACAGGACTTTCCTCCTCGTCATCACTATCTATCAACCCTGCAAACTGATCTTCTTCGCCGATCAGTACAACGACTACACTCCCGACCCATCCGCCTTCAAGAAGACCAGCGACAATGGCACCGTTCGAAGGGATTGTGATTCGCTCTTCGATGTATACAATCTCAGGAGTTAGTGCACGGAGGAGCGGTGTAATTGAGTTGGGGTCTGTGAACGGAAGAATGTGCTCGAGGGGATAGGAAGCTGGGAGAGCGGAGGTAGCGATATTATATGTTGAGGTGTTGGTAGCTAGAGCGCTAGGTGCTCGACGAAGAACCGGTTGTGATGTCGAGTCTTTGCGTGCAAGGCGCGCAGATTGAGTTTCAGTAAAATGGGTTAATGGGTGTGTGCTTAGATGCGGGGAGTAAATGAGGATATTCAGCTCAGTCATCGACAAATCCAGGGGGTACGGAAGGTGGGAGAGAAGAGACTATATTTATTAGTTTCGGATTCTAAGAAGTGTTTAGTAGAGCGCTGCTCTACTTGACGCGTGGGAGACATACCGTTGGTAACCCGGTTTCCTCGAAATCAGAGTCTGAATCATGGCCTTCGAGTGCTTTCCGCTCAGACACCACAACCGCAACACTCTTCTTTTTTGCAGGAGGGGGTACGTATTGTGGCTTCTCCATTGAAGCTTCTTTCTTCAGCTCTATAACGGCTTCTGGCTCTTTCTTTGCGGGTAAGACGTCAAAAGCCAATTCTTTGGCCTTCTCAACAACATCTACAACTGCGTGCTCGACTTTCTTCTCAGCAGTTATGGCACTGGCGACCACTGCACCAACGGCGCTGGTATGTTTGCCTTTCAACCTCAAGCGCTCTTCATCGCGTCTCCGGTCCTCCTCGAGATCATCCGTGTCTTCCTCCGATATACGATCATGTTCACGGAATCTTTGGCGCGATGATTTATGTCGACGGCGACTTCTCACCTTTTTGCGGTCTTCGTCGGAGCTAGAAGAGTAGTTCGATTCAGTGTCGGGCCAGAGATAGAGCCCAACGGACGCGATTGCCGCCGTGAGGCCGAGAGCTATAGGGATCAGTATCTCACTGCTAGGATGTCGTCGACGACCTGCAGGCATCGGTCGTTTATATTTTATAATTTATACCGAGGGGATGCTTGCGAAACCACAGAGAGGCCTGAGAATTTGTTTTCGTGTGTTTGATATGTATGTACAGGAGGAGGAGGAAGCTGACAGGACTGGAAATCTCTGGGAGACGTTGATATGGAGCATCTGCACCTGCACAACAATTGGTCCATTCAGCAGGGTTGGTGTGCTGTATGTATGCCACGGCCACCGGACAGGGATTTTGCGTGTTTTGATTCCTTATTCGGGAGCCACCAAACACCTATTTATTGCAGTGCCGACTTCCTAGATCCTCGGTACACCAAAATTTCGACCTAGGTAGAGTACTGATATTGAGCTTTTTCGTTTTGTGGAGATCATTAAGTATGCCTAACTTCTGTATCAGTAACAGATTTTTGGCAACAGGTCCAGGGCATAACAAAATCTGCCATGGCTCAAACGAGAACAATAATCGTATAAATTAGACTCAAAGTGGGCTCATTTGCGCTGATTTCACTACCCAATGCCGCTTCAAAAGGGGGAGGCGCTAAGGTGAAAATCACGAGCTGTTATGTACCAAGCCACGACCTCTCCGAACCATACACTGGAAAACGCTACTCTAGTTGTGTGGAATTTAGTCATCGTGCTGTGTATCTGTGTATCTTGCTGATCGCGGATCTCAACATTCATACTACGGTACTATTTTATACACTATCCAATCGCATCCATAGCGCTCTTATATATTTATTTATATATATCTGCACTGGTTGATAGGCTTTATGCTGTCACCTCGTCCTTTCCTTTCCCGTTCACTAAGATCTACACAGATCAGTTGCTTAAATTACTCTCCCAAGTTTAGTTATGATCAGAATAATAATCGGATCAAGGGTTTCATCATGAACAAAACCCAAAAGCTTATGTATTCCTTGCTGATAAGTGCACATGCCATGCCGTAGTGGCTACTACGTACTCGCGGTAGGCATGAAGAACCTGAACATCGTTTTTCTGGTAACAACCACTTTGACCCCTGCTAGCGCGTTTTTATGTTCAGGTTCTTCTTACCTGCCGCGAGTATATAATACTTACCTGGGTAACAAAGCAGGGGCATGGCACAAACTGGAATACCCAACCAAAAGCCCCCAGAATCTGGAATACGATGTGGAAATTACTATGTACAGTCGCACCTCGCTATGCCGGAACTCAATATGTTGGATCCCTTGCTATCCCGGATGGATTTGGCTGATACTCTCATTCCTCACCAAAATTAATTTGCTATCCCGGATTTTGGCCTTCTCATACCGTATAGAAAACTAGCCAAATCTCTGACCCCTGCCCCCATACAAATAATATTTGATATCTCGGATCAACTAGTCCATATACAGCTAGATTTTCCCATTCACTGAAGGTCGAATTCTGAGGTTTTGAACACTTTCCCCCCTTCAAAGTTGAAGCGGAGAAAAGCTCTATCAGACATCAAGTACTGCTAGCACTCAATACTTAGAAGCTGAGCCTTTGAAGCAAAAAAAATGGTTCAGAGGTGATAATGGACCAAATCTAGGGTTAGGTTTATTTGTTGAGGATTTATTTGCCGTCCCAAATGATTTGCTATCCCGTACGAAATGGACTGAATCTTGGCCATCCGGCATAGCGAGGTGCGACTGTATGTACCTGCATACACCCCCAGATGGCATGATGTTATAATGTGAGTTTACTTTTTTTTATGCCGCCATAAGCCCATTTTTATTTTTGTTGATTTTGACTCCATGTCTTCTGAGTCGCCAGATCAAGTATCGACAATTATTGACCATGGTACGATGTCGATCGCCATTCATCAAAAGTAGCAGCCTACTAATTGGCGACTAAAGAATTGAGGTCATAAATCAATTGCATCACTTTGAGTGCTGGTGAATTCACAGTGCACTTGGATCAGGGTAGAAAGAACTCGGGCATAAACAACACAAAAGTACCGCCGATATAACGAACTCGAAGATATCACGCGAGGGCTCTATATACGCCTGAGAAATACTTTATAGAGGCAATACCTAATTATTACAAGACTCATTGCATCATCCTATGATTAAATGATCATGAAGTCGCATCACCATGTCCTACGCATTAAACTTAGCTTTATCTCTCGCAAAAAACCATATATTGGTTGGAAATTAATTATAAGGTGCTGTGGGAACTAGGTCGAACTCGTACAATAGGGCTGAGCTAAGGCTTAAGCCGCTATGAAATTTCTACATTCCAATCCCCCATCTGGATACTGAGTGTAACAGCAACTAGATACAATTGCTTCGGAGGGTCAAGCTTGACAGGCATCGGTAAAATGCCGTAGGTATTCCAGGGTGTCAATCTCGAGCTTGGTGATCTTCATAACGACCGGGGAAAACAACCCCCACCTGCCTTTAATTGAACCTCGTGGTAGTTATTTGGCTTGTGTAAAGGCACATACAGTTGATGGTTACAATAGTCGGGACTTAAGCCGGGAGAGTACCTATGTACAATTATACACAAAGTATCAATCCGAAGTTGCGAATTTTGTGTAGAAATCGCCACAGGATTCTACATGTTTCTCATTTTAATACAATCTTAAGGTTAATACGCCGCTAAATTGTCCTTTATGTACAACTGTTTTCACTTTGGAAGGATTGTCTACAAGAGTCATCATGCAAGCTCACGGCTGAGACAAGAATGTGTGTATGTCGTGCCTTATGTGATTCTCTATCTAGCTAGACTGACTGCCCATGTCTGTAAAAAATAGGCGCTCAGGTGGTTCGTGTCACACATGATTCCAGCCTTCAACCTCCTAAAGGTAGTGTCAAGTGGTGAACAAGGCGTGCGACGGTAGGTACAACAGCCTCTGTTTGTTTGAACTTGCCTAAAAGGAGTACTAGTTGACTGAGAGATTTCCAGTCTTGTTGCACAAACAGATGACAAGCCTTTTCGCGATACCACTAGCTACACGCCACAACTTTGGTATGCTTGATCCCTAGCGAGTCTTAATCAATTAATTCTATAATGCTTAAATCGGGGTGGGTTGTGTAAAAGATTAACTGGGGCCTTTGTAGAGCTATTTCCCGTGCCTCTTACCGGGCAGTGCACTGTTCTTTGGGTATTTATGTATACGGTTATACCCTTAATTCTTCGTGTGGATCTCTATTCCAGTATAATACTGCCCAGCCTTTTTCACAAGAGGTGACTATCTAGTTAGCAACAACCATGGGCGAGCAAAAGTCGAATCCGTGGCCGAAACATATTTGGGGACTTTTCTTACTCTCGTTATTGTCTAGCTGCGCGGTTTTGACCAGCCTTGGATGGTATGGTCTAAGCGGCAATGGATTCTCTACAGGATTTCCTGCGTGGTTGCCCAGTGTCGCAGTAAGTTTTAGCTTGACATGTGATCTGCAACCTCAAAACTAATTATCATTGACTCTGTCTAAGGCAGCATTGACACTCGTCTGTACCATCATCAATATAACATCAACCAACCCAAACGCGTGCGAGATTTTCGTGCATGATACTATTCAGATTTTGTTGTGGAGTGCTACCACCATCAAAATCTCATTATTCATTACCAATCAAGATGCCTTTGGGAGTTGCGAAAAGACGTCTGTCCGAAGCACCTGCGTTGGCGCGCAGCTCGCTCTTTGGTTTGGCGTGGTTCTTTTGTACGTAAAATTCACTGAAAGATAAAGATTTAGGGACCGCTAGCTAATATATATATATATATATATTACAGACATATCTCATTTGCGAAACTCATCACGGCATTCTACGTTCACAGAAATACGCAGAACCCAAAGAGTCAAACAACTGATTGCGAGAAACAGCTTGATCCAGTACAATGAACTAAGACCGCCGAGTTACTGTATAGAGCCGGGCTTTCTATTGAGTGGGACACAAATCTGAGAATTGTTTTATCGACTATAACGGATTTCAATTCTTATTACATAGTTATCTTATCTTCTTTAATAATTCCTTGCATTTGGAGTATGCGCTGGAAAGGAGATCGGGATATCATACACACTTTATTCATTTCTTTATTCGATATTCTTCTCTTCCTACCTTCGGTTTTTCTTTAGGTTATCTTGTGCCTACTCTAGATTCATGATGACGAATCTACATGTAGGGTAGTACAGATCGTGTGTGCGACGCGAGGTATGCGCGTAGCAACACCCGCGCGCGCGGCAACGCGCTTGCTTCAGAGCATATTGAACTTGGTCTTTTTGATTGTAATTTACTACACGTCATCCTTCTTAAAATGTACATGTATGTACTTCCTTTATCATTAAGACAATATTAATATTACGTTTGATCAACGAACTATCTTAAGTACAGCTGTAGGAACCTAGGACGGCGCACATGACCCCATAGGTATATCATTATGCCCAGGGAGTCTCCTTACGCCCGTGATGTACGGAGCTCGTCCCAAGATCCAGTCGGCAGCCGAAAAGCCTACTGGCGACATTCAACTATCTACTAGATTTTCAACGTTGAAATATCTAGGGTGTTAGATAAACCTTTAGGATAAACTAATATTGTAGCTTTATTTGTCCAGCGGCCACTAGTTTGTTTCACTTCGTAGGATTTTTAAATCTAGAAATATATATCAAAATTTTTGTCCCACACATTGGATCAACGATCAATAAGTCACCGCTATATACGCCAAGGGGACTTAGTCTTAGATAATGTAGAGGAAAAGTGTCGAGTAAGGACTGCCCGAGGCTCAGTTAGAATGACGATACCCCGCGTGGTAAGTATGGGTAAAGTGTAACGAAAAGTAACAAATGCGCACGCACATCTTATAATTCCTTTAATGATTCTTTTCTATACTATAAATTGGTTTAGTTCCGCCGGTTTTCTTTCTTTCTTTCTTTCTTTTGCGGGCATCACAAAGCACATTTCCTACGATGAGATACACAGCGAAATGTTAAAGTGTAAAATTGATTCATTAACTAATATAATTCATTTCCATATAGACTGTAGAGATTTGAAAGCCATTTGAAGGTCATATGGGTAATATTGGTACTCACAATACGACGTGACTCGAGATACGTATATGGCCTGATATTAAGTGTTTGGACATTCCTTGGATTTAAAACTCAAAGTAGCCGTTTGGATTAAGCTTGATTACATTATTGGCTATTGGCTATTGTTGTGCAGAAGTTTGATGACTGTTATTATACATTTTTAGGATTAGCTAATCAGGTATTGTAGCGATTATTCTACAATAGAGAATCTCATAGTCTAGACACATACAACCTGTTTTCCCTTTCTAGTTGAGTGTCTATTTTAACTAGGTTCTCCGCTGGCCATTTCATACCATTAATATTACCTATCTGTTGGACATTGAGTTGGTGTACCACACAACTGAAACTGTGCAGAGTTTTCGTATGAGATACAAAGGCTTTAAATTAACTACTTCAATTGAGTCATGTCACTTGTCTAGTTAACCCGCTGGTAAACGCACTATGCCTCGTTTTGTAAATACAAAGGAAACTATAAACGAGCGAGTGATATTCCGTGATCACGTATACATACTAACACTGCCTTTTCTACATACTCAATTTGAATCCTTCATTGATCAATATCTATACGCTCTATAATTATAAAATCATATCAAGCTGTAAGAATATGACCACAGATGCCATACTATCTACGCAAGGGGAGCTAGGGGTTCCAGCTAGTATTATTGAGATATTTCATCACATCATAAAACATCATATTATAGGTACCTAGATCTGGGTTGAACACAGCGAATTAATGAACCGGTTAACGTCTGAAATGCATACCTTCCGAGCTATAGCTTCTCCACGTTTATGATCTAGGTTGAGAGATGCATGTATTAGATCTCCAGGATGATGTCAATAAATTCCTTTTTGTGGGTCTTATATAGGAAATGACCAATAAGCGACGATTATTCCGATGATATCAATAGTTCAAGAGCTAGAATCTGTAGATCTCGAACTTTGGGTCTAGAGCCATCCTTGTTTTTAGAGCGACGTATTCTTTTATGAGAAACTAGTATGATTCACATTGCCTTTCGCGTCGGACGTGATGTTCTTCACTCGTAGTTTCATATAAATCGCGCTGGATATAGTAACCTACTTCCGTGGCGTATCCCGAAGCAGTGGTCATTGGGTCAATATATTGATTGAGCAATTTTGCGTAATAAGCTAAATTCAAGGGGAGGGGGGGTAAAAATCTCGCTATAACCCGGAGACCATATTGCAGTGGAGAAGTAGGTATCCTCATGACCGCTGTAAAATCCCCGACAGATCAACACAGTTTTCTGTTAAAAGGTTAAGTGGTAAGGATTTCACAGGCCTCTTTTTCCATCGTCAATTGAGAGGGCACCCTAAGCTTTAACAAACGCTATGAGTCTTTTCTAGATGTAATAACGGGGGTGTCATAACCAGGTACCCAGAGTAATCGAAACATTATCGTTGGAATCTAGATGACATGTACAAGCCTTCTAAATTGTTTAACTGGCAATGCAAGGGGTTTCTTCTGCCCACGCATTCCATGTTTCCACGCCTTTGGAATGAAGCTCTCCGTTCATTCTTGAGTTTTGCGCTGTCTCAATCGATGGGTGGTCGGTGTGCTATTATCAACAGAGGACCATTTCATCCAGGAGATCTAGAGTTCGGACCTAAAATATAGAAACGGCTTTCGGGGAATTGCCTATTGGTGGGTCTGATAGGGCATCTCAATGTGATTAGCGTGTCACGTGGTGGTTTTCTCTTTCGATATTATAAGGAGATCTTAAGCATGGGACCTAGGGATATCAAACAAATTCATATCGTCTACACATATATATAGTTGTTTGTGTTGACTACTTGATGGGTTTACCATAAATCGAGAGAAATCTCTAACCCAATAGAATTTAGAGGAGTTTCATTGCATCATGCATATCATATTTGGTCTGATCTGAAGCTAGAAGATGATATAGGGCGACTTATCAACCTGAACACCAGGGGCACAAGCCCCGACCCCGAGATATGCGATTAATAGGCCGGCCGATCTACGAGGCGTGAGACTTTTGACAAGAAACCATTTTCTTTTTCCTACTGTAAAGTCCAAGCCTCACCTATATATAGCCAGCCTTTCCTCAAATGTGATATTTACGACAGAAAATGCATACTTTGCATGTAGGTACAGTAGTGAATGGCAATACTAAGTACATATTGAAGTTAGATCAATGATCATTAGACGTTTCCTTCGCACGCACCTCTTTACAAGGCGAATCAATATTAATGGCTGGCCTGGCATGCATTTTAATTTCGATTAGCTTTGAGAGTACGAGTACTTTGGAGCTCGTATTGTTAATCTCTAACCGGTACGGCCGTACTGTGTTACCATGAAGAGAAAAAGGATATTGGAGTCAAAGGTGTGATTTTCTTGGTAAATCAAGAGATAGAGATAGATCCCAGGTTTCTCGGGGCGTGCGGTCCTGGTGACCACCCAGCTAAAAACGCTTTGCCAGCTACTATCCGTGTTTTCTTTTCCCACACACTGCTGCTTAGAAATGCTTTTGGTTAGTCTGCATTTTTCCTTGTTTCAGATCCTAGCCGGGAGCCCAACGAGAGGCCGGATTGGTTGATGCCCGCGATAGGCTAGTGAGAGACTATCTATACTCGTTGTGGTAGACGCTGAGTAAAGCATGGGCATGTCAATTCATGAACAGCACCAACAACAAGTGTGATCATGCCGCCATTTTCATGTCGTATCAATATTGCATGCTGGTAAGTGATCAGTGATCGACCTGGACTGCAAAATTACTTGCAGCAAATCGACCCTAGGTCTCGAACGCCAGATAGATACCAAAGATACTGGCTGTAGGGGGCTTCAAGACCATCTCGATAGGTTCCCTGATCGTTGCCTTTCATGTCAACTCGGTTTTAAAACGGCAGCATGATAATGTTATCGAATTTCTCCGTGATGGTCATTACCTTTGACCATCTGCAATTCAAAGAAAGATCGGCTTGGTTCCATATATCGTGGCCCTGGCTTCTAGCAAGACATTGCTTCTTCGACTGCTAAATTTTGGTTCAGAATATGCCCCAGAGTCTTGGATGATGAAGCAGGAACATTATTGTCAATAGACACTCGAACATGTCTATAGCTATTACTAGCTAACTAATCCATCATTCCCAAGGTTAACTCACCCTAGAGACGTTGTGGACTACAAAAGACTAGCATATCTTTTGCACTTCCTTTATTTTTGCGGGCGGGGAAACGTTTCACCTTCTGCCATTAGGTGTCATCATCATTTCACTACGCAGAATACGTAGAGTACGTACGTACAGACAGTGCAAAGTTCTCCAGCTGGCCAGCCCCAGGAAAGTATTCTCATCTCCCATACCTACCCGGAGATGCAGCCGGCATTGCAACTATATGCACAGTCCAAACCTCATAATGCAAGTTACACGTGCCTGAACATCGATTTCTCAAGCATCTTCCTGTTTCGCCGACTGGTAACGCGTTTGTAATGCTGCCGAAAACTGGTGAGCGACCTCAATACTATATAGCCCTTGCAGCTTTGTTTACGATTGGGATCAGCGGAAATTTATTAGGCCGGATCTTCCAGCCACAGTTCACTCTACTGCGCCCATTGGCGGCCCAGTACGTGAATTTATCACATTGAAGCAGATTGAGAAAAAGTTGGCGCACCTATTCGAAATATTCATCATTCTGGCCGAGTACTGGCCCCCTCCCCGCCCCCGATCGTATCACGAGTCTTTGGAGCATATCAGCCTCCTTTTCTATACTTATATATGATCTCTCATTCGGTTATATAAGTAGTAAGATTCTCGCAAGTAGTTTTTCCAACAGTCCGCCTTGATATCACGCAACACACCACACGACTGCGGTATACTTCCGACCTATCTTATCTAAGAAACTTAAGCATACATATCATTCAAATCACAGTTAAATAGAGCTTCACAGAAACCAAGCAGCACTATCTATATCCGCTCATCGTCATCTGGTCTTTCGGAATTTCTTCGGTAACACCAATCAATCTCAGCTACTGGAAATTTTTTTATCTATCCTTCGAATACCTTATTGGCTTTGGTGCTTGGATTAATTATATTAGATAGTAAGAGTAAGTTCAGAGCATCATAGCTAGCATCAGGTTCATACCATCCCTCAGCTTCCAAAATTATCCCATACTTTTATACCTGTGGCCAACTTCAATATTCTATCTTCGAAATTCTCTAGCTTTGCAAATATCCTTATATCAACCCCGACCCCTTCCCTTCACCAGTATATAAGTTTAAAATGCTTTATTGAACCTTTGTCTGTATTGCCAATGCTTAAAGATTATTAGTGCTCTGCTGCATTCGATATAAACCAGTATATTTGCAACTGCTGTAATATTGATGTGTGAGAGGATTTATCTATTGTGCATGAATAAAGTTGACCGTTTCTAGTGCACTACAGATACTCACACACCCACGATATGGCATCAACCATGATGCCTTTAAGCCAAATCGACGAAAACCTGTTTACTAGCCCACTGAGCCTTCGTCGACACTCTATTTCCTCAGCTAATTCTTGTGCGACTCCGAATTCTCCCGGAGATCCTCACACCCCGAACACGACTTCACCCCATACACCAAAGTCAGAGGCTGGGGGCTCGTCGGTATATAATGATAACGAGTTTGGGAACTTCATGATGAGATTTCAGGGACTAAAGTCACAATATGGGTCGCAATCGATTGCCCCTAATCTACTTACTATGAGTAATTCTCATTGCGATAACCACGACGCAAGCTCATTGTATGATCCACATGAGGACCTTCTTCAGCCACATCAATTGGAACAAATTGGCCAGGTTTTCCCCCAACCGCTCCATAGTCAACAACCGCAGTGCAGTAGTCAATTACAGTCGATGCCATATATAAACGACTGTTCACCACCATGTCAATGGGGTCACGAAAATAACCCTGGGGCCGCTGCAATGACCGCCCTGCAATGTGTGAGAGAAAAGTATGAGGAGGATGACGAAGAAATGCTGGATGAAGATTCGCAACAGTCTTCACCTCCACCTGCTGTCAACTATTTACCGCCGTTGCAGCAAGCTCCTAGCAAGATTAGGGGACAAAGACGCCGCCGCAGTACCATGCGTCGAACAGATCAAGACGAAGATGACGAGAACGATCAGGAGAGGGATGGTTATCTTGTACTCGTATCATCTGCAAATATGCCTCACATGTGTAAGGAGAAGGGGTGTCTAAGGAAATTTAAACGCCCAGAACACCTTCGTCGTCACGAACGGACTCATACTCAGGAACGGCCTTATGAGTGCCATGTCCAAGGGTGTCGTCGGCCTTTCTCGCGGAGTGACAACCTCAAAGCCCACCTCCGAACCCACACGAAGCCCGGAGGTAGGAACCTCTACGTTCCGGGTCTGAAAATGTTGTAATGGGCACAGTACTGCGGCTTGTTTATATGTTTGTGTTTTTTGTTATATACCTCTTCCATTTCATTAGTACTTCATGGCCATTCAGGTGGATCATATTTTTGTATGTAACTCTAAGACATGAGCTTTTATTCGGTGCTTTTCTGGCTGGTTTGGTGGATCTTCTATATTTTCACATGTACTTTTTTTCTTTCTTTTGTTCTAGTTGGGAAGATTTACTATCTGGGGGGCCTACATATTTTGGGATCGAATTTTTTTTTCTCTATGTTTGCGTTCTCTGATTTTTGGGGGTCAAAAGGGCGGATAAGAGTCGATTTTCTATGGTAATAGAGTGTATTTGCCAACCGTCAATTTCAACTATTGACACTTCAAACTTAATAGTTTCGGGACAGTTCCCCTTAGTGGTTAAAATCGATCTGGTTAACGGTATGACAGAAGATTAACAGCTCCGGTTGCCATTTCGGAGCCCCACAATTTGTAAATTCTTGAAATTGACGGTTGGCAAATACGCTCTAATACATAATGTTCTCAGTTTACATACAAGCTTAAGTTACAAGAGTAAATGTATATAGGTATATCTCTGTAGCGGATAGCTAGATCTGGTTGGAGATTGGTTCAGTGGTCCAGCCGGCCTTGGCAGCTTTACCAAATTCCGAGTCAGCCACCATACGGCTCATCATGTTAATTGAGATGATGCCGCTATAAGTCAATCTGGATGGCTCCACCCACTGAACAACTACCCTAATCTGCGCCGGCTTGGCTTACCTAAATTCCTCGCCGGTCAAAGTCAATGATATGAGGGTCTCTTTTAGATGGGCATGGGATGTAGTACTTGATAGTTAATCGCTCAACTATTCAACCTAAATGGATCAACCAACATGTGGCACATGCTGCAAGAGGGGCAGAGTTCTACTGGGGATTGAAATTCAGAGTGTGAGAAAGAAGCAAAAAAAAGAAAACTTCTGGCGGTTGAGTATGGATCTCTGGAGTGCAGTATGTACAGATGTGTTATTTGGACATCCCGTCAACTGCTTATGTCTCGGGAGATCGGTGTCTAGTCTATGTATCGTAGGTAAGAGCGTTCTACATCCAATCAATATTGGAAGATTGATCGAACACCACATCAAGGCACACAACACTAAGAGACCTTCTTTGAGATTCCAACCACATATGTGCAGCAATCAGCTTCTCTCGAGGTACGCTTTTTTCCCATGCCGATCAACTCTCCATTTGTTCAATAGATAAGTGTTGACATGTACGTGGCAGAAAACGAATTCAGTACACATGTTTATTCTTTTGTCGATTCTTGGGGGTCTAGACCTGGCCAGGGGGTTATGTAATCCGATCAGGCCCCATGAGATGAACCATATTAGATCGCGCGTGTGTCTTGTAAACGAAGCAAAAAACGCCCTGACCGATTGCGTGATTTTGCCGCGACACGCGGGATCCGCCGTAGATTAGCTTGGTCCCTTTTGTCAGTCAGCCTTTGGCCTTTTTTATGCGCCATTCGGATCACATGACATCACTCGTCCGATCCACCGTCAGTCTTGGCACAAAAATGCTTGACATTTGTAAATTGTGCGAAAGGAGGCTAGTCGTTTTAACAGGAGGAGGTTTAGTCACCGAGAGCTCTTCCCAGTCGTAAGAGAGTTTTTCTTTTGTTTCTTGTCTTGGTCCTTCTGCAATTTTCATAAGCCAACCAATCAATTTAATCGTAGGTACATAATTTATAACGACCGAAATACGTTAAAAATGTCGTGTAAAATCAGAAGATTTCATACACATGTATGTTGCTCAACTCCCAGGAATCAATCAGCTATAACCAGCGATACCAAGATTATTACTTCTCATTCTCGACTCTCAGTTCTTTTACGATCTCTCCTGCAATATGGTGTGCTATGGCCATCACAGTAATCATCGGGTTGACTCCACTTGCGCTGGGGAAAACACTCGAATCTGCCAGAAATAGCCCCTCTGATCCCCACACCTTACCTTTATCATTGACCACAGAATCAACTTCATCATTCCCCATCCTGCAACTCCCCATTTGATGTGCGCTTATAAAGCTAGATTGCGGCAATGGCAATCCATAATCTTCTAGCTTTTTAAGCCACCGTTGAAACCGCTTGTCGTTGATACCGGGATCGTCAAACTCTCTTTCCTCCTCTTCGACAGGTGTTTGTAGGCTATCGTTACAAAAGAGTATCTCGAGTACCTTTCCAAGCTCTTCGTTTTCTTCTTCTTTCTCTAATGCAAGCTCTTCGGCAGTAGGATTTCGTTTGAATGTAGGCATTCCCGAGTGGTAAGGAACAATTTCCTCTGCACCTTGGATGAACAAGAGCTTTGATAGTGCAACAACGCCTTTTAACAGCATCGCCCGATCATCCGCACTGGGAGTGTAACTAATTCGCGGTAGTCCAGTTGCTGGGTCACAGTAAACTCTACCTGGATCCTTTTCTTTGAGTAATGCTAGAAAACACCCTGCCCGATGGTGGTTCAACATATGCCTCTTTAGTTGCACGTGATCGTTAAAAGGGAACGTTCGCATCCATATCAAAGGCGGCATAACGGAGGTTTCTAGCTTAACGCCATGTCCGAGACCATCGAGATTTTCAAACTCGGTACAAGCGCTTGTCAGGATAGAGCCGGACATAGGGTTTGTAGGGGTAAGGAAGAAACCAGTCATAAGGCAGACGGGATGGGCGTGGAAATTTTTTCCAATATTCGGGTTCTACAAATATTATTAGAAAGATTCCCTGAACTCTGAATAGGGAATTACTTGCAGTTAACCCACTCCTTATCAAGATGGCGGGAGAATGTATGCTCCCGCCACTGATAATAACCTTTTTGGCTTTGATGATTACTTTTACCGTCCTACCTCCCTGGATCTTAGCACCCCATGTACCCTCCACGCCTATTGCTTTTGTCCTCTTTTCGTCCGAGAAGAGGATTTTATCGACGTAAAAGTCTTGTATAAATTTTGCGTCGGCTTTTGCTGCGTCTGGAAGCCACGTTTGGGTTCTGCATCGATGTTTCAGGCTCATAAGAGACATCCTCTCAAAATATCCAAATAAAATTGCAGAAACTTACGTTCCCATCTTTCTTCCTTCGCTTGCCCCCCTCCCTCCACAACCAAAACAACAGAACCCGTCATCATGAGTTCTGTGCTGCTTAACCTCCCCATCCAGCGGAGCCCCAATATTCTGGGGTACGGTGATTGCTCTCCAACCAAGTTTTCGAGAACCTTCGAGAATAACTCTGTTCCGATGGTTATGCTCAATTTCATCAGTGACACCCATACGACTGCAGACGTAATCCATGCATTTCTGGTAGTCTTGTGACATAAAGAACGGTAGGCCGTTTTTGGTTGCCCATTCTTCCCTAACGAAACCTTGAGTCTAGAATTGATATCAGTGTCCATTTTTTTCTAGGGGATTTCTATGGTTAGTACTTGTAAACTTGCCGCCCAATTAACCATGCCGCCGCCCCCAAAAGTAGTACCTGCAGCAAATGCGATACTGCCATCATCGGAAGTCAATGTCATTCCTGCCTCGAATATCTCTTCAAGGGCTTGGAGCTCAGGCAGTGGGAGTTGATCCGTTGGATACCTGTTTTTTGGTCACATCAGCGGGAGAAACACTAAAAGAAGCTATCGAATATACCAAATGCCCTTTTCTACCACCACAACTTTGTATCCCTCTTTTGCTAACCTCGCTGCTGCCACTGCTCCCCCACAGCCAGATCCGACAATTACTACGTCATATTCAATCTCTTTTACACCTTTTGCACCTTTTACACCTTGGTTTCCTGTGCTTGATGAAAAGTTGAGGAATTCGAATTTATGGAATGGTCGATATTTTTCATTTACTTGGTCAGAGTAAATTTCTCCGGCCATCCTTCCGATTCTCGCTTTGTGCCCAAGAGCACCATGAAGTACATCTTTGGATATGGATCTAGACCATACAGTCTTGGTGATCGCGATGATCGTTTTGGCAAATGCTCGTATAGGTGGGAATAGCACAGTCGAGGCAGGGTTGAGCCAGAAACGAACAAGCTCTTCCCGTTTATCAAGGGACTGTAAGTGGAAAAGTGTTGATGAGTATGTCAACAGAACGCACCCTGGAACAGAACTATGATTGATAGATCAGTAATTTGTATGGAGCTAGGACATGGAAGGAGAATAATACTTGAGCAAATCTAGTACCGCGGCAAATTGATCGACCGTTTTTCGTGGAAGCCTGGTGCTTAGGAAAACATCTAGATATTTCCGAAACTCTACGTTTGAATAGTTGCTCTCATTTGCTGCAACAGCTTTGATAGATTCCGGGTCGGCCGCAGCCGGGGCTTCAGCTAAAATAGACTGAATCTCTTTTTGGCCGAGAGCCTGAAAGACTACTGATGTAAGAGCGTATAATGTGATCCATTGTGAGGGTTTTAAGAGAGGGGAGAAGTCATGTGGGTTATCTAGTGGTGATGGCATTATAAGTTTAGGTACGCGATGAGGGGTCGTTTGGCTTTGGTACGTGACAGGAGGCGACGTTGATATAAGCTATTATTCTCCAAGCCCGTGATACCTAGGTCTGACTACATGTATTCACCTCGGACGAATGAAAAGTCTGCGTGACGGTGACGGTCTGCGGCGATCGATCGCGGCCAAGGAAAATCCTACTAACAATTGCTGACTAGGCATTACTACCGCGATGATTGACGACAGAGATATTATTAATAAGATTTTTAACCTGGCACCATTTGTAATTACCTATTGCCGAGCCTTTCACCTCCAAAGTTTATGTGTGTTCTTACCATTCAAAATACATTAATGGTATGTGATATTGCGCTTTTACCAAAGGTTGTCAGTAACTCAAGTTCGACCTCTCTCTTTTTTTTTTTCGAACCTGATCAGCGCCGCATAATTTTACCAACGGTAGTAAATCATTTACCACCGATGGTATAAGCACTGAATTTCAGTCATTGTGTCACGCTATCCTACATTAGTACATTTCCCACTAGTATCAACACTGGGGTTCGGTCTATGCTGCGCTATACTAGATAGGTATTGCGGGGTGTCAAAAATAATGGGACGCAATGGGGCAACGAACACCGCAACGACCACCCAACCCCGCCCCCAACGAACGTCGATATGGAACAAAAATGCATTTTCAGTCTCTTGTATTTCTTATTATCATTTGTCGTGTTTGTTGTCTCTTTCCGGTGCACGCGGTGGGCCATGGTTGAGAGATTATATTGCAATGAATCCTGTTGCGTCCCATTATATTTGACACCCCGCAATAATTATAAATGTTCAATCATTAATGCCAAAACTTATGAAAATTTCCCACTAGTGGTAAAATATTGCCACTGATGATGAAATTCCCCACCGGTGGACAATTGTACAATTTTCGTATATATTGGCATTATATGGCCCCTTTTGGCCAAAAGGTCTGTTCTTTTATCATAAGAATTAGCATTATAAGGTATAAATACAGCAGAGTTTGGATCTTATATGTATATTTAACCCTCACAGCATCCTGCTCTTCCTACCATAGTTGTTGTAATGGCTTTTCTACTTTGAAGGGGACCAACGCTTTTTAAATGCCAATGTAGCCACCAAGATTCCCTCCGAGACCATGGTTCCATCAATTTCGGAAGTTCCCTTAAGTACATAGATCTAGAGAGTCGATGACGCATCTTTACGTACATGTATGTATACATGTGGTCTCGTACACATCCCCTGTTTCTTAGCAGCTACATGTAATATACATGAATTCTGTTGTGATAAGACAAAGGCAGGTGCCGCGATCGAACCAGGTTGGCCTACGTACAAGAGGCTACGGTGGTTAAATAGATTATGACTTGGAAAGCTTATTTTGACGTCCAAATGTCGTTACGTCCCTATCAGCATACCCGGCCAGCCCGCTCTGGCATATTATGTATTCACACACCAGTACCATAATAACGCTGATCTAGGAGTACAGTCCAATATCTTCTGAGACCATCGATCTCGATCAGCGCACTCTGTACCAATGCCGTCGACGGTCTTAAATTAAAGTCAACTCATGATCATGGTAGGTACACATGCTCCTGTATGATCTAGGCCTTCATCATAAATAAACCATAACTAATGGATAGAAGAGCATCATCCTCACCCCTAGGTGGATGGGCTAGATGGATGGGCGAACTAGGGTTCGTCTTTCCAGACCTAGAAAGCGCTACTTCTTTGGAGGGTGGTATCCCTTAGTCTGGCAATGCTGACTCCCCTATAATAGAGGAATTAAATTTGTATGGGAGATCTATTATTTGATAAGAGAGATAACAGGATCTGTTAGTAAAGCCACACAAAAATTTGCTTTTTTGAGGGGGTCAGCATTCTTTGCCAGACGAAGGGATAACATTTATCCTGACAGCTCTCATAAATAGATAAAGCGCGCAGCTCTAGCACGATAATCTTACGATAGGTACATATAATAAGCCGCTCGTAGGAGACAGGTATGAGACTACAGTGCAATGTATCTATTGATCATCTGCTTACTCAAAAATTGATGCTGAGACCTGAGGTTAAACTAGCACAAGACAGACAATTACCAAGAACTATAGCTAACTACATGTAATCTGGAGTAACGAAACATCTCAGAGACAACAAAAAACAATTATACTCAATTTAACGTTTACAAGTATCTAGAAGTGGTACATAAATTATTTACGGTTTTTAAACTGCTAGATAAGCTACATTCTAATCTCGTACACTCCGAATTAATTTTCGTCATGTAAATCCTTTATTAAGCTAATGATTGATAATTCATTAATTGTTTGCAGCCCGGGGCCTTTATCACTAACTGTAACGTGTAATAGAACATCACACTTAGAAGATATTCAGCACTAACCAAAGAGTTACTCGATTGAGTAATCAACTTTACTGTAGCGTTTGCGGGTATAGAGAACCCGATCTGCAGGTCAATCTAAACCGACTGATCTGGAAAGTCTTGAAATATATCCTTACTACTCTATGCAAACTCTGTAAATAGGTAGGTGTTCGATCAATGATAAGAAAAATTCTTATATATACGCAGCATTGAACAGTCAAACATCTTACGTCTAAGGAAGTCAACCTCGAGATATATTCAACGCGATAAATAGCATGCATGTGTGTGTGCGTACCGCCTTTGCGGGCCCTATTCATAGAGAATCGACCATATTAAACAAAACATTTGAATCAAGCGCTTTCCCCGAAAAATTGGTATAAAAAGAACCTAGACCCCCTTCTAAAGGAAGGTGAATGCCAGAAACAGGGATCACTTTGTTCTTTTCACCCCTCAATGGAAGATCCTGCAACCCACAGGTATGTGCCGCTGTAGAATTGGTAGCTTGACTAATTATATAGATAATAATAAGTTCGTCAAAAGTAGTAATGGTCCGTGCCTGACGGACTTGAGCGTGCGAGATCATGTCCCCCACAGTCTGATTTGATAGAGATTATCCGGATGCATCCCGTGTGATGGCTCCCACTCTCGGCTCCTGTTTAATCCACCCTCGATCTAGCTATTATTAGCAGAAACTACTAATATGCATATTTTTCTTCGGATCCATGCGTATAAACGCAGTTACCTGCACTATTGATCTATCCAAATCTAGAAGGTTTCCGGGCGAATTCGGACTTCTACGCTAAGTACAAGCTTCATATATATTGAGCGAGAATAAGTGTTCGGAATCACTTGAAATTACTACATGAATTATTAACTACAATACCAAAAAAGGGTATGGATTCGCTACGTTATTCCCCTTAATGCGCTAGTAACGCAGCAAAAATACGGCATTACTACGGTATTCTTTTTGTAATGCTGGTTTAATTCAGTATTATTCACTAAATCCCGTAGTCATACAGTACTGGTTTCACCCCGTTTTTTCGTACTGTACTTATATACGCGCTATTATTTCTAGTTTCGAGATCTAAGACTGCTCGCGCACGGTGTAGGGCCAAAGCTATGCAAGTATACATTATGTAGTTTTATGCTAGTGAACCTAGCTACAGGCTTTTTGCAATATACTGCTATCGCATAGGCCTAGGTCTAAAATCAAATAATGGATCTCCATAGACATGGTTGATGACCGTTAAAGCTGAGATCTGAGCCGGTGCGGGAAATTGATCTTATCAGTATACAAATATTTTATGGGTACCCGGGTTCCTATCTCATTCACTTGACCAACTGTATCCACTAAAGAACGAGCATAATAGATTGACTTCTGCAGGGATTGATCCAACGCGTCATTTGCCGAATTTCTGAAAGCCACTAGATACAATGGCGAGGTAAGATTGGAAGCTGGAAATAATCGTGTAGATATGTAGTCCCCAAAGAAGTAAGACCTTAGAGTTGTGTGGCCTAGGTCGTGCGTCATTGGATCATACAAGCCACTGCCGATCCCAGGGATGAAGGACGGGATTGGTTGACCGTTGAACGTCTTTAATCAAATTAGATTGAGTTGTGGCGTAGTTTATCACACCCAAAACGCACTCTCTTGAGATAGAGTTGGGCGCGCAGGGAACCGTTTGCGGGGAAGGTACATACATTAAGCACACCTCGGCCGGGACCGAGAACATTTTTTGGCAGGTAAATAGATTAAGGGCCGTTGATACATACTTAACTACTTGAGAGGGCCGGTAGGTAAGCGCTTGCAATATCTTGCGGTCGCCGTATTTATTAAAGTGAAAGCAATGACCGAGTAAGCAAGCCTCCTCAAGCTCGATCAAAGGTACATGGTAAGCTATTATCACATGTGCGTAGAGCCATTATAATTGGATGATAGAGTATAACGCTAGCTAACTCTTGAGAATCTTTAACAGTTACCGCAGGTGGTACTACATTCTCCCCTAGGAACGTCGTGGGGTAGAGCCAATGAACGCTTATCCAAACAGATCATGAGATTTAGTGATTTCTTGGGACCTCCCTAAAGAAATCCCCCGAAGAGAACGTACTAGTGCATCTGTGGTCTCGTGCATACATGTAGTTTTCAAAGCTTAGTTCCGGGTCAACAGATCAGATTGCTAGCCAGTCTAAGCGCGGATACTCCAGATACTATTTGGATGGTAACTACATCTACATGTACATACTCCTCTAGCTCTCAGGAGATATGGGTTTGGGAGATATTTAGTTTTGAACCTTTAAGTTAGTATTACCAAAATCTTTATATTCACTTTCCGCATTTTATAAATTTAACGTGAGAGCTCGCCCTCATTTTATGGTACGTAGGTTAATACTATACTGAAATGGTTAGAGTGGCCAAGTATAGCGGGTGCTGGTATTGGGCCCGTTTCGGAGTGCAAGCCGAGGACAAATACGATATCTCGAACATTTCAGATTCTCCGGGTTATGCATGTCAAAGTTTGGATCGTAGCCCAAGGAGAATTATCGCCCCTGCAGTTTAGTAGTGGTATGTATAGTTCTCGTTCAAAAATCATGGGACAACGCAACCGCAAGTTGCTACGGGGGCTTGTCCCGGGATTTTTGACATGGAGTTATACATGTATCTAAGTTTATAGCTAGGTGCCACACCAAAAGGAAGCCTCTGCAACGGGATGTTCACCAGGACCTGGCATTCCGGATTGGTGAGAACAAACTTTCAAATGATAACGGCCTCATCCGAAAAGAGTTTCCTTTCTTTAATTAATTTGAAAGGGATTTTGATGGACCTCGCCGCTACCTTACTTTGGCCACACCTACTACACCTACTACACCTCCCGCCAACTGTTCCATGATATCGTGGGGTACGATAGAGATAGTACCAAACTAATCGGTCTGTTCCGCCTCTTATTGTCCCTAGCAGGTATCATGCTTGTCGATGATGGTACTGGAGATAATAAGTTTTTCTCCACTTCAAACTAGATTCGGCATGTGGGATTCACTAAACCTCAGCTATAAAATCGTATAAATACTGACGCTCCTCCAGTTACATGTACCAAATCCACAGCTCAAGCACCCCATCCAGTCTCTGCCATTCGGTCTGTCTATAGCACTCCAAAATGAAATTCGGATTCTCAGTCGTTTTTTTACTGCTCGCGGTGGTGTCCGCACGTAAGTGCGGCACCCCGGAGCCAACTAAGGAGCAGCTCCAGGTCAGCGCACAGATGGCTATTGAGGCGTTGGAAAGTCCAAACTCATTCTCAACTGCTGCGGTCATCACCATTCCGACATACTTCCACGTTCTGAGATCCGGCACCAGCGTGTCCCAGGGAAACATCCCTGACTCTGTGCTCCAGGAGCAGGTGTGTATTGCATTTGGGGCCAAATTTTAATAGTATTTTTTTGGTTTAATTCCTTATTTGTTGTGTAGTTGAATGTCTTGAACGAGGATTACGCTTCTACTGGCTTCCAGTTCAGCCTTCTTGGAATAACCCACACAACCAACTCTGCCTGGTACAATGACCAGAACGAAGCCGCGATGAAGCAGTCTCTTCGCAAGGGAGATTACAAGACTCTCAATGTCTACTTCCAGAACCTAGGAGATGGTCTTCTCGGGTACTGCTACTTCCCTGAGACCGAGACTTCCAGCTCCCTCTTGTATGATGGCTGCTCCATCTTGTCTACTTCTGTTCCGGGAGGAAGTGCTACTGGTTATGATTTGGGACGTACCGCTACACACGAAATTGGGCATTGGTTTGGTAAGTAGATTGGTACTTTGCTTGTAATGGACTGTACGGACATAAGATCCACTGACCGTTTGTGCGTGGTCTGCGTGTAGGTCTTTACCACACTTTCCAGGGCGGATGCAGTGGTGGTGACTCTGTCTCCGACACTGCTGCTGAAGCTTCTGCTACAAGTGGATGCCCGACCTCCAAGGACACTTGCATAGGCTCTTCCTACCCCGGTGTCGATCCTATCCACAACTACATGGACTACGTAAGTTATCATCCCCATTGTATAATCTTCGGAAACCCTTTACTTACACATTAATTCATACAGTCTACCGATGTCTGCATGTATGAATTCACACCTGGGCAGGCAACCAGAATGCTACAACAGTACAACAGGTACAGAGCTTAGAGGGATTTTTTGTCTTTCGGCTTATGGGTGGTGGTGGTATGAGCGGGGTTGAATGCATGCTTCAACATTGAGTGTTGAATTGGTTATTGATGTATCTGAGGGAAAATTCAATGAGATTTATGTTTCAAACATTCCTAAGCTTCTGATGATTATGTTGTTCTATTGCGCCACATACATATGAAACGTAAAACGGTGGAGGCGTCCAAAATTTATCTGTAAACTTGATCAGCAGGTAGTGCGATTGCGCAACCTCATAAAAATGTTTGAACGGACGACTGCCCTCAGTTTATCCCAACGGGTAGTGCCATCGCGCAGTGTCCTCCAATAACCCATACGCCTCGCCAACTTATCCACCAGAAAAACCCAAGGTCCAGTGTACATGTAAACAAAATGAATGAATATATACATGTAGGTTTGGCGGGGGATTGTTGCTAGACTAGCTTGGCACACAGCTCGTCACTCGCTGATATAACCAGGCCTAGGGACAGCTACAGACAAAACTAGCCCGCCAATACGCTTTTACGAGACTAAATAAGAGATTTAGCCATGTAGATCCGAGGGCACTACATGAAAATCAACCAGGCCACGTAGCATACTTCAAAAATACATGTAGTTTCGCGGAAGGCGGGGCACTGAGTACATGAGATACGTGTAACCAATACGATCACCCCAACATTTAAATCTTTCCTAAAGCCCCACAGCCAGAGCAGGAAAGGATCCAAGATTTATTGGGATCTATACATGTAGTTTTCAAACCCCGAATTGGCAACACTACCTAAATCATACAATATCACTCGCGGGATGATCCGCTATTTTTTTTTCTCTCCCTCTTTGTTTAATTCATTAATTTAGTGATGACTTCCGATCATGGTGCCGATACTATGGGCCATGCCCGGCTATAGTTTGGAAGACTTAGGAGAGCACGGAACGTTTGGAGGTATTTGCATCATATAAATGTATGGCTAGAGACTAACTATAACATAAAGTGATACTCAATCTTCTTCTCTCAAAATACTATAAAAAGATACGCGTACAGCAATCAACCCAAATCACCCACTATCAATATCTCCGACGTGGCTTATTCTTTGCCAACCCCAACTGGAAAAAACCTTTACGATCAATCTCCATCCCCCTCTGTCTAGCGGAAGCAACCGACTTTTCCATCGTTATAGCTTGAAGCTTGGTCGTGGTCTTGTTGAGCTGCTGTTGCATGTTGATCTTGGCACTGTCATAGTTGGGTTCTGCTTTGAGCTCCTCGGTCTCAGGGGCTACTTCTATCTTGGTACGCTGTTGACACGGGTCAGTAAAGAATTACATGTATCATAGTAAATGTGGAATTGGTACTACTGACCTTCTTGAGGGCAATTTCCTTGTCGGATTGGGTCGGTGCTGTCATGATCATCCTAATGCCAGTTGTGCTCTTCGGCTTCATCGGCATCTCTACTGCTGGGGCCACCTTTATCATGGTGGTTTCAAGTACCTTCTTGCGGAGGGAAATGACAGGTCGCTTTGTGAGCATCATTACCTCCATATTAGCTTGGGTATTCTCGTCATCGTCATCGTCATCAGGTTCAACACATCTTTTGTTGCTGGTCTTTTCAGTAACTTGGAGTGCGAAAATGAGAGAAAAAGTGTTTATGACGGAGCCAAGGGATTTTTGTGGAATATCGAGCTCCGTTCGATCGATAGTGGTTGAATATGGATTAATGGTGCTAAAGATAGGATGTGAAATCACGGCCTGGGAAATTTGAGGTTCTTGTGTTGACTGTGGTGTATCCTCTAGTGGCGCCGTTGGGGGTGACTGCTCGATATCAAACTCGGAAACTGATTGCTTAATGGTTATCTGGCGGCTAGGTTCCTGCGTTGTGGCCACCGAAATAGGCTGATCAACAAGCAAATAGGGAATAACGGTTTCTTGAAACAACTCCACAGAAGTAGACGGTTCTGAAATAAGATTTTTCTCTGTCGGTTTTGGAGAGGTTCGTCCAATCTCTACCTGGGGGATAAAGGTTTGTTGTGCCAACTCAACTGGAGTAGACTGCTGCTCAGTCACCAACTGGGGGTTAAAAACCTCCTGCGATACGGCCATTGGAGCAGACTTCTCGGTATAGAATTGGGGGGCAAAGGCTTCCTGGGTTGGTTCTAATAATAATAGAGCGGCATTCTCGATACTCAGTTCGGGATGAATAGTTTCCTGGTTCAATACTTGCTCGATAGTTGACTGGGGGACAAAGGTACTAAATTCTAGGGATACTGGAGTGAATTGCTCGATAGAATGTGATGCGGTAAGGCTTGTATCCAACTGGGGAATAAAGTTCTCCTGTGCCATCTCGAATTGGAATTCATTGTTGGTCCCGTTCTGTTGACCCTGGAATTCATTATTCGCTGGGATAGCTACGGTAGCTTCTGGTACCATTTGAGTCTGGTTAAACAAGAAGCTCTCATCGACGCTTGCTGCCAGTATTGCCTGTCGAAACAGGTCATCTTCGCTGAATTCGATTTGGTCAATTTCCATTCCATCGACGGTCGGGATATGCTCAGAAGACATCATTTCAGTCATTATATGATCCGCAATATCCGTTTGGCCATTCATATCCATGTTTGTGAGTTGACAAACACTCATCTGGTCTTCAATCATTATCTGATCCGCAACATCCGTTTGGCCATTCATATCCATGTTTGCGAGTTGGTAAACATTCATCTGGTCTTCAGGCAATAGTTCGCCCTGATCAAGTATCTCGTTGAAGATGGCCTCTATGTCTGTGTTCTCATCACACCGACAGTTTGGATCAAAGTCTAGGTCAAACGGGCGAGTAGTCTCTTCCAAGAGATCATCTCCACCAGTCTGCCAATCATGGGCCGTGGGCAACTCTGCTGTCTCCAGAGCCTGACTAGAGGAAGATTCTAGTTGACCTTGAGTATCCATGTCTTCTATAATATTGCTCCCCAATTCGATGTTAATCCTCATCATCTGATCAATAAGAACAGCCTCATCTGCGGTCAGTTCAACTATAGGGGCAATTATCTCTGTGAATTCCTGGATTTTCTCAGGTTCGAGAGCTCCCTGAATAGCAGACGTGATGGTAATCTGAGGGACTTCAGGACTAGTAGGAGAAACTTCGCCAGGAATTTGAGGCTCTTCCTGCACCTGGGATGAATCTTCGGGCTGAAGGTTGGGCTCAGGCGCACTTTGCGAGAGCAACTCCTCTAGTTCCTGGACGAGATGATCACATTCCCCGAAGTAAACCTCATCTTGCTTTTTTAATTGATCTTGTCCGACGGTTAATGGAATGGTACCCTCAGTTGAAGATACAACCTCGAGTTCGATTAGGGCCGTTAGCGGTTCATCAGCAGGAGTTGGCGACTCGACGGTTGATGGAATTATAACCTCAGCTGAAGATGCACCTTCGAGTTCGATTGGGGCTGTCAAAAATTCATCAGTAATAGTTGGTGACTCGATCCCAGATGCCTCAAGCTCATTGATCTCTGGGATGCTCTCACTTTCCAGAACTTTGGATAGCAGAATTTCAAGCTCCTCGACCTCTTTGGTTTCAGAGACTATAAAGGCTGATACCACAACCGTCTCTACAGATTGGACCGCTGCTTTGGCCGGTCCATGATTGATTGCCTGGATTGTATCCGTCGATACAATCTCATCGACCTGAGATTCCTCGGCTCCATCAGGAATAAGCAGGGAGACAGTAGACTCGGTTACCTTGGTGGATTCAGGCTGTCCGTTCTCTGCTAACCACGCTTTTATCGTGTCTGCTCTTGTCTCCGGGATCATGGGCGTCGCTACCGCCCTAGTCTTGACCACTTTGGTTTCACTTAGGACGACCGGCGGAAAAGGCTTCTCGATCCCCCAAATCTCTTTGACATCATTGACAACAGGAGTTGGTGCTGTAATCTTAGAGGTCTCTTTTATTTCTTTATCGGGAACTGGTGCCACAGCCTCTGTAGAAGGTTTTGGTGATACTTGGCTTGTCTCGATCTCCTCCTTAAATTTTTCCTGCTCTGTGTCCTTGTGATCGGGCTTTTCAATAGACTCAGAAGTGAATTGGGAAATTTTAACAGGTGCGTGAGAGATCCCTTTAGAAGTCTTATCATCCTTGGTTAGGATTTCGAATTTCAAAGTGGTGGATACAGCCTTCTACTCATATCAATATGCGTAAGTAATGGATCCCCAAAAATCTAGCGCATAAGTATTTTATTTGAGGAACGTGAATGACTTACCAATTCTCCCATTTGGCACTCCTTTTCAACGGATGCAGAGCTAACTTTCAAATCTATGGGTAAATATTTTTTCACACGTTCCCTAGCACCTTTTGGACTTTTCCACTCGATCGCTGACCTCAATCGGAGGCTCGGCTTAGTCTCAACAGCATGAGCTTTTATTTCTTCATTTCTCACAATTTCTGAGCACTTCTATGCAAATTATTAGGTTTTACTCAAACACCTACATCATAGTTCAATTTAAAGATTGGCTTACTAATTCCCCTCCACGTAGCATTTTCGTGAATCTCGCGATAGCAAACCGGGTCCTTCTGATAAATCTAGCATCATTATCACCATCACCCTCTATGCTTGCCTACTCAAAGATTAGTTTGGTTCAACATGTGATTTCAATGCGTTCCCTCCACTCACCAAATATTTATAAAGAATTTTCAGCTCCGCACTAGATGGTAAACCTTCGCCATCATTTTTGTACCTATTTGGAAGTGCTGAATTAAGCTAGTAAACCGTCAGTTTTATTCAAGATGATAATCTAGAGACGGGGAAACCTACATTAAGCTCATCATCACTTAAGATTTCCTCATATACAATGAGCTGATTCTCGTCGTGAGGCGTGTCTTCGCCGCTGGACTTGTCCTCGTCGTTGGACTGGTTCTCGCTGGCTGACTGCTTTTTCAAAGTCTTTTTCTCCTTTCGAGCCTTATTTTTCCGCTGGTTTTTAAGCCTTTTAGCCTCTGCTGCAAATGCTGTCTTTTCTGCTGCAGCTGCTGTCTTTTCCTCGAGCTCGGCCTTTGCCTTGTCCTCTGATTTCCAGCGCCCAATGATTGGGCTGAGGACACTCGGCGTGAGCACCGGTGATTGAGGAATCAAAAGGGGCTCTGTTTCCTTTGGCACAGCTCTAGAAACGGCCCCAGGAGTGGCTTCAAGAGCAGCCTGAGATCCATCTTCTTGGTTGATTATTTTGACGTTTTCATCAAGTTGATCCTCAGCAGGTTTTGCGGCATCAGCAAAGAGCATGGAAAGAGAGATGAGAAATGCGAAAAATGAGATTGTGCTTAATTCGATAGATCCCCATAGTAAAATCTGGTTCTCTTTGATAATGAGACCGACAAAAACCACGAGAATGATAAAGAGGGGGATTATGGCCTTTTTGGAGAGGGTGACTGAGAAACCCATAGTAACGGATTCTTCAACTCAGGAGATTCCTGGAAACACTTGTGGTGGGGAAGTTTAAAGTGTTTGGTTCAAAGGAAGTAACCAAAGGAAGTAAAGGATTTTTCCGGAAAATCTAGGATGAATTTAGATTATGGAGAAGTTAAAGGGTCTAGCCCAAAGGAAGTAATTGAAGAAGGTAAAGATTTTCCAGAAAATCTATGATGAATTAGATGGAGGGGGTTGGTTGATGATGAGAAGTGGTGTGAGAAGGTGAGAAGGAGAGGAGAAGATAGGGAAAGTGTGGAGGTGATAAGGATGGGAAGGGTAGAAGAAGGGAAGAGGTGACGTTGGGATGGTAGGTGGAAAGCTGCAACGGTTGACAAGTTGTCGTGTGTGAGAGAAAGGTGCGCATTAACAAAACAGTGAAGATGAAACAATTCCACTTGTAGCCCCCCTTTTTTTTTTTTCCACACGGAAACCTTTCTATGGTACTGCATGCACCTCTAGACTACACCCATTCACTAAGAGTTTTTTCTCACGGTACTACGTCACAGCAACACAAACCTACAACAAACAATTGCTATTCTGAAAAACAAACTAATTCATTCACGATTTAATTAGCACTTTGTTGATAGGCCCGTGTGTGTGATTCGATTCGAGTTCTCCATTCACATCGAGTGCCAAGATCGAGTGATAGGTCATGTCCCACGGCGCACCTGTAAACGAATGTGAAGTTGACACCAAGTTTGATGCCGGTGTTGTTCTGGGGATAAATAAACTTGTTTTTGACAGTCTATGACGCAACGGTCATGATCAGTTCAATAACTTCGCACATAAGTTTGACTGCATATATGCCACGCATGGTGGCTGATGGCTGTAACTGTTCTTACTAGCGGGATATATCCACTTTCCCGGTTTCTGGAGGCTGCCTCTCTTCTTCTTCTTCTTCTTTTCTTGTTTGCCTTTTTTGCCCCTTCTTCTCCGTCCTCTTCCTCGTCTTCTCCTTGGGGCCTACATTTATGTAACAGAGGTCGACTAAAGACTGGTTCTACATACCACTCACACTTCTGGTAACTACATGTACAAGTATCCATCCCCTCGTACCGACTCCTAAATTAGTTATTCATCCCTCAATTACTGCAGGAATGAGATGGCCTGTTTTTCTTGGCGAGAATTGGGGGTGTGTTAGTGTCATTGAACATTTCTTCGTAGAAACCCGTTGTCACCATCTTCTCCTACATGGAAAGCCACCCCCCCAGGATGTGCGCGCGCATGCAGGGCCGGCATAGCGAGTGTCATCCAAACTCTGTAGTAAGGGGAGGGGGGGGCCAAACGAGGCTAAGGCTGTATTCGCTTCGACTCGTTTCCAATCCCACGCTAGCTATTGCGATGTAGCCCTCTAAAACAAGCCGCATCGATCGATCCCGTTCCTGGGACTGTGGCCATCGAGTGATCTACTGTGATCCACCCCCCTCAAGCCCGCAAGGCTCCCGCCGCTATCTCAACACCACCATCATCATCACGGTCTTTATGGAGACTATGGTGATGGTAGATCTAGAGAAATACATGTAGAGAAGGAATTGAGCGTGTTGTTTTTCGCTAGCTAGAGGGGGGAATGCTCCGTGTTTATACGCAGAGAAGGTCAAAGACGTATGAGTAATAGAATGACTAATAGGTCTCCTTTTTTTTTTTTTTTTGACTCTTGAGGCTCTGTTCTGTTATCCCCCCGCGACTCCATAAAGGTAGGGTAAAAAAGCGAAGGAGGCGGTGCTGCACGTTGGTCAGTGCGGATTCGGATTCTGATTCGGCCCGACGATGACGGATCGGGTTTGGGGTTTGGTGCGCTCGCTGACTGCATAATTGTACATAGTGAGTTGTTCTTGAGGAGCTGATTTGCGTGTCTCGTTTTTCTTTCTGCGCGTGGCATATTAGGCGGGAGTGAGGAAGGGACTTGTCGCACGTGATCGAGTGATAGGCTGTGATGCCGTGGTGGTTTCACGGTTGTTGCGATCATTGCCTGCGCGGTGTTTCGGTTTTCTAAAGAGTTATTTCGGTGTATTTACTTGAAGATGCTGTACGTGCTAATCTTATAATTCATTAATACTAAAAATAATGGCAGCTACCTTCTCTACCTATCTAATACAAGCCCTTACTCGCTCAGCCCGCCAACATCTACTACTTGCTCTTGTTAATTATACATACTTCGGCCTCCTCCTGCCCACATCCTTCCTCACCGGCCTCGCCACGGGCGCCAAAAACCCGTCCCTCGTAATCCCCTCATACAGCTCCTTACTCCCACTCCCCTCCCCTTCCTCCTTCCCCCCGCCACTGCCACTGCCACTGCCACTCCCCCCCTCCGCCTCCACCCTAGCACCAACCCACTCCTCCCCACCCCTCCGATCCCTCAGATGATCATCCCTCCCAACGCACCTCCACCCCATCGTCTCCCCAAACAGCGCCCCACACCGCCCCGCCGTCCGCTGCACAACCCCACCTTCAAACCCCGTCAGCGCCGCAACGCCGACAACATTACTCCAATCCCGCAGCCGCAGCCGCATCATCCGCTTCCTCGCCCACTGCTGCGCAACCGGTGACGGCGCCCGCTTCCGCTTCCGCACGGGCTCCGCTTCAGCTTCCGCTTCAGCTTCCGCTTCTTCCTCGTCCTCGGTGTCGGTCATGGGCGTGACGGCCCGGTGCCGCTCCCTTGCTGCCTTTGCGGAGGAGACGGCCTCTCCCCGCCGTGCCTGCCGGCGCTTGCGGGGGCGAGGCGGTGCGCGTGCGCGTGCCGCCGCCTCTTCGGCGACAAGCGCCTTGGTGTACGAGCGCTCATGGTGCAGTCCCACCAGCAGCTTATCCAAGCGGCTAATAACACTACGCACCACCGGCCTTAGCAGGTGATTACTGACGTCCTCATCCAGCACGGGCGTCAGCGCGCCAGCTGCCTCCCCACGGGCCAACAACTTCTCCTTCCCCGCGCGGAGAAACGCGGCCATGAGAACCTCCTCGAGCATGTGGCTTGGTGGTGCCGCCTCTGCAGCGGCAGCACTGGGCGCAGCAGAGTAGGTGGACGGGTCAATGTGCGAGCGCCGCGGCTGCGACTTGAGGGTGTGGGGCTCGTGCTCGTAGCCGCGCGGGACGTGGTCTGCCGGGTGGGGCCAGGAGGTCCAGCTGTTTGTGATGAAGCGCTTTGAGCGCGGGAGCAGGGCGTCCGACGCGAGCTGCGTGGGGGAGTAGGCGCGGTTCTCCCGGCGGCGCTCGGGCTCGGTCTCGGAGGAGGTGGAGGTGGTGGAGGGGGTGGGGAGCGGCGGCGCGGCGAGGCTGTGCCGCTTGATCAGGTGGGCGGAGTAGAGGTGGGCGGAGAGGGAGGAGTTGTGCGCGCGGTCGAGGGCCGCGATGACGCCGTAGAAGGGCTGGACGGTGCGGCGCGTGTCGTGGTGTGTGCCCCAGCGGTAGGAGGAGTCTGGGTCGCTGTCATCGTCAGAGTCGTCGGGGTCGTCGGGGTCGTCGGGGTCGTTGTCTGCGCGGGCATTTTGTGCATCTTGGAGGAGGTCCTCTTCTTCTTCGTCTTCTTCGTCGTCGGGCGCTTCGTCGTCGGAAGGGGGGCGCTGGTCGGAGTCGGAGCCCGGGTCGGAGGCGCTGAGGTCTGAGGGCTGGTAGTCGGGGAGTTCTTGCTCGTCTTTGTCTTCTTCGCCGTTGTCGGAGGAGGGCGCGTTGAAGATGGAGCGGCGGGCGGACATGGTTTTTGCGACGCTGCGGGCGGTGGGCGGGAAAGATGTTTTTTGGTGGTGCCAAGAGGGCGGTGGGGCAGGGGTGGATGCGTTGCGTTGCGTTGCGTTGCCGTTTTGGGATTTTAGTAGAGTGCTGCTAGTTGGGTTGAGGGTCCAATCATCTCAAAGAGTTTTGTAGATGGCTGCTGTGTTGGCTTGGTCAATTGACTCTGTAGATATGTTGTCTACGCTCGATCAATTGACCAACTGAGTTGGTAGGTATTAAAGAGTTTATTTGGGGCCAATCCGTACAGTCGTTCACAGGGCGAGGATGTAACTATCTGGTATTGGTGTATTCTGTATGGAACGGAGCTAGAGACCGCTCGATTCTGGACTTTGTCGTTCCTCGTTAATACACAGCCCAGAAAGCCTTAAAGAGTTGGATGAAAAGAGCTATGGGCTATGGGCTCTACCAAGTCGTTGATATCATCCAGCCCGACATACATCCAGATAGCCAGGGTAGGAGTAAGCTTTAGTCACGATACGTGCTGTAGGTGAGGTACGAGTGAACTTCAGTTATGCTGCCTACTGCAGTGAAAAAGAGATTGGACAGAGACTAGCTGAGCCGTGGTACAAGATGACAGTTCGACCTTCTCAATTGCAAGACGGAACAGACAATGCTAGAACTTGATAGCAGCAGTACATGTAGGCCCCATCTGCCCCCTCATGACCACCCGCTGCTGCAAATGCATAAATGTATAAATGTATGTGATGCTGCAGTTGGTAAAGTTTCCGCCAATTTCACAGGGTATATGTATATGTCGTCGACACGGGACAGAGGACAGCACACACACAAAAAACGGCACATTGACTGCTTCCCTTTCCTAATAACACGTTTCCCACTAGCTTTCCTGTCTCTCTTTCTCTCCCTCTTATTCCTTCTCGTAATTTCTCCTACACCTCCTCTTCCTCTTCATAGTACTCCTTCATCCGTCCATCTCGTAATTTTTCTGCTGGAGAAACATCTTCATCCCCAATTTTTTCCTGTCATAAATCTGAATAATGGCTCCCCCATCTCCTCATTTCTCTGCTCATCCAGAGGATGAAATTCTCTCTTCTTCCCCTCCTCCACCCCTAACAATCTCTGATCAATTTCCATCTGCTTCTTCCCCAAGCTTTAAAGATTCATCTTTGAAAGAAACCCCAACTACTTCAAGAATCTCATCAGATACTATTTCTGCTGCTGATATGGATAATTCTCTGGTTCAACTTCCTAGGATGCGTCCCCCTCCAGCTACTGCCCAGGAAACTCCTGTGAGACCCTCTACCTCTGAGTCCAATGAAGAAGATGGATTCAATATCGTTACACCTGATCAATACAGTGGTTAGTTTACTCTCCCTCAGTATTTTTTATTTTTACTATTTTTTTATTTACTTTCTTTTTTTTTCTCTTCCTTTTTTTAATGATAGAAATAAATTATAATTAAACTAATTTTGTTTGCATGAAAAGGATATGTTGATGACGGCTCTGGCTACACAACCAGAAGCTTGATGGACATTGTTGAGGACTCATTTAGACCATCACTCGACGGCCATCGATACTCCCCCGAAGCCTCAGAGTTCGAGGCTGATCATCAAGATGATGAAGATGACGAAGCTCTTCTTTCTTCGTCGATTCTGAGCCAGATTAGTGATATCACTTCCACTGATCTCGCTGCTTCTTTTTTTATTGCTCCTGTCGATGATGATGAACCGCCAATTCCGCAGACCCGTCCTCCCGGAGATGACTTCTGGAAGGATTTTAGAAGGGGTGCTCAGCTTGTGCCCGTCCTGGATTATGCTCCGCAGGATAATATCAAAGAGGGCTCCTGTGAGGGCTTTAGAAGCAGTTCTGTGCTTAAACCTTCTTTTCAGCGTTCTCCCCCACCAGAGGGGGTTGAAGATGAGTATGGCGAGGCTAGTACCGTTACTCAGACCACGGTACTTGGAACTAAAGAGAGTGCTGCTTCAGTATTTGCTGTTGACGGTAGTGGTGAACACAAGTCGAGGGCTTCTACTGTTGAATATGCATCCGAATCTGAGTCCGAATCTGGGTTTGCTTCTAAAGCTCATTCGGAGTTTGAGGATCGATCTATTCAAGAAACTCAGAAAACCGATAATGCCGCCCAGTCAAAAGAAACGTCACCTCTTCCACCTCATTTGAGGGTGAAGCCTGGACAACCCTCTGCACGCCCCACTTCTGAGTCGGGGGAGTCCAGCGTGAGTTCCAAGTCAATTGAAAGCACCAGTGAAATTGATAGAGAAGCCTCAATCCGGGATCTGATTGAGTCCATCTATATCGATGAGATTGCTCTACTCGCAACCGTTCTATATTCTGTGTACGCGAAAATCCCGGAAAATCGGGTGGATTGTTCCGTGGACCCAAACCCCAGAATCGGTTCGAAAAACTTGTTATATACAGTCAAGTTGTCTGGCAATGCACGCTTTGGTGAGGTTATACCAGCCAAATGGCTCGTCAGGATTCCCCTTTCTGCTAGAAATTTCAGCGCAACAGACAGATATTGGCTCGAGTCTGATATTAAGGCAATGACCTTTATCAAAGAGAAGACTGATATTCCAGTTCCGTACATTTATTCATATGACTTGTACGAAGATAATTGTCTCGGAGTTCCATTCGTCTTTATGGACTGTATGAAGGGCGGTAAGGTCGATGATCTTTGGGGCGCCTGGAACGACGAGCAAAAAGTGCGCTGTCTTTCTCAATGCGCTGAGCATATGCTCAAACTGAGACAATTCCCCTTTGACAGGATTGGGGTTATCGCTGTCGATTACGTTCAAGAAAGGCTTGTAATCAATGGTAAACCGCATCAACTCAATGCTGGAGAGGCCGTCATCACTGGACCATTTACCTCCGCTAAATCTTATCTTGACGATATCTGGGTAAGAAGTATTAAGCAGGTGCGAGGCAGCACCGAGAGTGAGGAGGTCAAGGCCAGAAATCTTCTTCTTTTACTGAAACTCCTAACTGGAGCCCTTGTCGAGCCTGTCACGGAAATGTTCTATCTTTCTCCACCTGAGCTTGGGGGTGGAAATGTTCTTGTAGACTTTGAAGGAAACGTGACTGGGTTCGTAGGCTGGGAAAAGATTGGCATTCTTCCCAAGGATATGGGCTATGCTAGATATCCAGAGTGGATTACCGAAGATTGGATCCCTCCGATGAAAAACAGACCTGTCTCGAGTGTACCCCTCAATAATTCAAGGCGTTTCAGGCCGGCAGGAACCTCTTCGACCAATGAGAAGGCGTCTCAAGTTATTTCCGGAGGAAATCTTGATCGGCTCCGCAACTTTGTCTACCTTGAGTATCAAGACTCTCCAGCTTATTTCTCAGGCGAGCAAATTTATTCACCGGAGGAAGTCGGTGATGGCGCTGCTGATCCTAGAGACGAACCAACTACAGCATCCACTGATGATAAAGCCATCCCGGATCTGGTTGGCGGAGTTTCTGATCCATCTGAAGCTTCTGGTCCGTCTGGGGAGACTGCTCAGAAACTAGATGAGCAAAACAAAATGTCTCAGTATACTCGTGTCGAATATGATGGTACTTCCCGCGAATATGAGAAGTGGAAATATAAGAAGACGGAGAATGGAGGTAGCAGATGTTATGGATACCGTAACAAGCGTGGACACACAACACGTCAGCATAATCGCAATCGTAAAAGTTTCGACGAAGCTACCGAGCTGGAAAAAGCCACAACCAGTGAAGAAAAAGCCAAGGTCCACACACTCTCTAAGTGGAATTCGTTATCTGGCCATCTTGAAAACGAGGAGGCCCACCAGAGAGCGGAGCGAAACGAGAAATGGCATTCTAAGGAAGAATCAGAGAAAAAAGCAGCAATTGAGCAAGCTAGTGTCGTACCACCGATGATTGAAACCTTTAAGAAGGTTATCGTAGGTCCAGACCAGACGAGGAAACTCGTTGAGGTTACTAGGACTTACAGGGGCGAGCAGGCCGTGACCTTTTCCGATGAGATGGCCCGCTACCGGGCCATGTACGATGACTTTGTCATGGAACTATCTCCTAAAGATTTGCAATCCACAAAATCGTCACTCGTATCCACGGCTATTTATGTAGCCCTGAAAAACGATTCCGTTAGGCCACATATCGTCCCGAAGTTGGCCAAGGAAGTCTTTGGAAATAGCGTTGGTCCTAATATCTTGACTATGGTTGGAAATAGCCCATGGGCACAAAGGGTACTAGCGAAACTTGACGACCACAAATTTACCAGAGGAACCTCCGAATCTGAGGACACAAAGCCGCAAGAGGGAATGACAATTCGTATTTCCTGCGTTAAGCTGGTGGCAATGTTTACAATTGTAGCCACTTTTGCCTTGGCTTCTTGGGTGAGTGACTTTCCTCAAAGTTTTCCATTTTTTTATATGTCAACATCGAAACTAATCGTTCGAGTAGGTGTTTGGTTTGAAAAACCTCAACCCTGACAAGCATACTGAATTGGAAAGGTTTCTCTTGCTCATATTGGGTTTGTCCCTCACTATGATCGCATTCCTTTTTACGACCATAGTCTACTGGCTCTTCTCTGAAGAATCGGAGAGGGGTTACGAAGAAGAAGAGGAGGAGGAATAGGGGTGAGATGAGCTAGTCACGTCTCGGTGGCAATGATGTAAAGAGTCATTCTTTACTGGTAAGTTGGTTTCAATCCCAACTTCTATCTGCTACTTTTCTTTTCATTTCATTTCAATCTATTTTCAGCTTTCTTGGCACGATATCATTCATACTCTTTAAACGTTTTTTCTCTTTTTTTTTTTTCTTTTTTTTTTACTTGGCAAGAACATACTACTGCAATACCATTCCTAGCTTTCAAAGTTTCTTTTTCCCCTTCTTTTTCCTTTTCTTTTTCTATATCACTATTTGTTTTTCAATTGAAGGTGGCTGTGTGAGGATATCGCTTTCATATAACTATTTTTCTTTTTTTTAGGCGGGTCGTTTCTTAGGAGTCAGTTGCTTGGGAGATGAATGTCGAGTGATTTTTCATGTCTGGAGCAGCAATCATTTTTTCAAGCTAGTCATGTGTACTCAGCTACGTATACAAGATAAAGGATAGGGAGGAAAGGCAATGATGCAAACAGGGGGAGAAGGGAAAGGACTGCGAAAGTAACTCGAGGAAAAGATTTATTAGTACGGAGGAAAAAGGAGATAAGGTGCAAAAGGCATTCATGGAGGAAAAAGAAATCGGTGGGGAGAAGAATAGGTATAAAGCTAGGAAATCAAAAAAAAGATTTTTCTCCTTCGTTTGTTTTACCAATGTAGATGTGATAGAGGCGATGATGTTCAGGCAGTTGGTGTTCAGGCAGTTGGTGTTCAGTCAGTTGGTTTGACCGTGAGCTAGATCGTGAGGTTCTTCGCAGTGAGGATTATGCTCGCTGGATATGTAGTAAGAGCTCTCTTTGCAACCCACTCCCTGTAACAGGCCTGCTAAAGCATATACATACAGCTAACAGAGTAAAATGATACTGTTCAATCTCTTTGCAACCTCCCTGCCGGATATTGCAATGTCCAATCTATTTACAAAGTAAATTATCAATGATATCCACATATCCGAACCCGGGTGTGGTTCTTTATCCAGTATATATTATGTTTTTTCCTATACACCGGACGCTGCCTACATATATATCGGGTCGTCATCAGTGATCAATTGGGATGTCCCAAATACATACTAAAGTCTGGTCTTTCGGTTGACCCATCTATCAATGGGATCGAATGAGACAAGACGGGTGCATGTATAGGATGACCCATACACTGGAATTACGCTGGATGGGTCAGAAAATACAAAGAGATATATGTATGTACTGTTAATGTTGATAGCACCTCGATTCGAACAGCTAACAAGTCCCCCCCCCCCCCTCTCCCCCACAGCAATCACGGGCACTATACTATGGCCTCGAAATCTCTGCTAGAAGAAAGAAAACGAAAAAAAAAAAATAAATGTGATCCGGACCGAGATTCGAACTCATACTTCTCCGAGTTTCTAACGTTTTTACACGTTAGAAACTGGGAGCGTGCGCCATTACACTACCAGGACTTGTAGTGATTTGTGTTTGAGCGGGATATAACCAAGTTAAACGGTGAACACATACTTAATGATTGTCCGACATACAAGTACATGTAATTATTCTATAAACTGTCCCCATTGGTTGGTATGAGATATGAGCAGGCAGCCCAAAGGGCTGGGCCACGTCCCATTTGCGAATAGGACAGAATACATATAGCAGTCCTGGTAGATCAACCATTGAGGAAGATTATGCTGTTTACTAATAGACAAGACGCCTTAACAACAGGAACAAATAGCGGGGAAAAAGCAGGAGAGAATATCCCTCTCAACCCTTCGGACAGAACCCAAAGATCGACAGGAGTCTCTATCTACTTCTTTATTTCAGGGAGAGCACAGGAGGAAAGGATAGAGGGTTAGGGGTAGTTTACACAGAGAGCCCCAAGCAAAAATAAGAAAGGGCGGAAGCAGCAAGCATGTATACGTATCCCCGCGGCCCAAAAGCTGATAGGGGGAGTAGGAGGTGGTGCCCGGGGGGGGAGGGAGGGGCGCGCTTGTACTCGAGTTTCTACCACTGCAGGGGGGACGTGATGTGATCAGAGGGGGATCGGAGCTCGAGCACTGGCCAGAGTTTACTCCCTCCTAAGGAAAAAACAAAGGGAGGGAATACATAATAATAATCCTCTTTTTCCACTTTCCAATGAGGGGCGATACAAACAAAACAGAGTTAGGGGAAGTGGGGAGGAAGGGGGGAGGAAGGGGAGGAGGGAGTTCACAATGGTGCGGCGAAGAAAAGTGGAACTGAAGTGAAAGAGCAGATAGAGCGGGACTCCAAGACAGTACTCTTACTGAGTGAGTGTAAGGCTACATGTATGTATGTAGTTAGCTGACCCTTAGCGGGGGGTGGTGGTGCGGCGTTCTTGCACCGCTCCGCCTTGGCGCGCCCGCACCACTGCTAAACCGTGCGCAAATTACCCCCGGACCGATGGTCACTTGCAGTTGCAACACGGATACCTGGCTGCAGCCAACTACAGACAGACAAACCCCACTGCTCGCTGCAATAATGTTCATACTGACCTATCCATGTCTTGGGCCGCGCAAGCGAGCCCTCTATGACACTTTCTGCGTACGTACGATCGAACATTTCTTTTTGATCTTCGGCTTCAGTGTTTCGTATACGACAAACATCGAAGGTGCTTTTACGTCGTCTCCCTGGCAATAACATAATCAATACTCATACTCATCACAATCACATACCCGTGCGACTGAGCTATCCCTCACGCCAACTCCTCTCACAAGTCATGTAGGTACATCCCTACATCAACCCCATCCCATCCCTTTAAATTTCTATTCCTGTCATGATGTACCCCACAAGCAAGTACTCAGGTAGGTAGGTGCTTAGGTCAGTAGCTCCAACAACACCCCTGCAGGGTAGTACCCACGGAACAGAATTTTGGGACACCACAAGCCTTTTTTGTGTACCAGGATCTCTAGAGACTGGGGTGGTGAAACACAATAGTAGCTTAGCGCCCTATTTCGATCCGGACTGTGACGGATTCCAAACGGTGCTGTGGGTAACCTTAAACATGGCGGAGGCGCTTAGTGTGAGAAGATCTAGAGGTCCATGTAGGTAGGTGGTTGAGTTGCAAGCCCATCCCATCCCATCCCATCCCATCGCGATTGCAGATATCTGGATGCGATGAATAGGTGAGAAACATGGCGGCCAGTAGAATGCGGTTTATTTACAAAGTACATAACGCAAGCGCAGTTAATTATTTTCGTACGTAGGCGTCTATGTGGTTAGCACTCTAGTCAGTCATGTAGGTAACTTATGTAGTCTGGTTCCAAATCCTTAAACGCTCTCATTCTTATAGTACTCCTTAAGCTTTACGATGGATGATGAGGTACTAGAGTGTGTCGTTCTTCGAATCCCCCGGCACCTTTCTATGGCGGATTGTTCTAGAGTTACACTTGCACACGCACACGGCCTGCATTGAAGTGCAAGCCAACTGCATAGATCTATCCGCCTTGGGCGTGCTCGATCAGAAGCATGTTTCTTCTTCTTGGTCCCCCTGAGATCAGCGTGTGTATTGGTGATGTTGGAATACTGTTTCGTCCATCCCCCTAGCTAGATCCGTATGTGGACTACACTCGTATGGCTGGCAGTTTCCCTCTTCGCGCCAGATCAGATAGTTCTATAGAGGACCCTTCGACAGCTATAAGTCGTACTCATTGCCTCTCGCTGTTCTGCTTTTCTGTTCAGTATTCCAACATTCTCATTCTCCTCAGTCACCCCCCTCCCTTACCTTGTAAAACCTGTTTCTTTGTTCCTCGGGACTTTTGCTTTTTTTCTCTTTACATAAAAATCTCCTCACCTCATTAATTCCTCCTCATACTACTACAAACAGCGCCAGTCGCCTTTTGTTTGCTTCATTCCCACATATATTCTATTCCCAAAAAAAAACCCAGTTAGTTGCACTCATCTAATACCACCACTCCCACTACTACTCAACTCCTCAAGACCAAAAAATGCGTTTCTCCCTCCTCGCCGCCGCCTCCACCCTCCTCGGGCTTACCGCCGCCCAAAGCGGCACCGCTACCTCCTCCGCCGCCACCCCCTCCGGCTCCGTTAAAGCACATGTAGTGATGGCCAGCAACATCAACGGGTCCCTCACCTTCTCCCCCGAGACTATAACTGCCGCCGTCGGCGACCTTGTGCAGTTCCACTTCTACCCAAGGAACCACAGTCTTGCGCAGTCAACGTTCGACAACCCATGCCAGCCCATGCCGCAGACCAATGGAACTATCGGCTTCTGGTCGGGCTTCATGCCCGTTACTTCTGAGAGCACCACCGTATGTTTTCCTCTCTCACACATTCGTATAGTAAGCCCCCCAACTAACATATTTTTTTTTTCTTCTAGATGCCGGTGTTCTCGGTGGTGGTTAAGGATACGGCGCCAATGTGGTTCTACTGCGCGACGGGAAAGCACTGTCAGGCCGGGATGGCCGGCGTGATCAACCCGCCCGCGAATCCGGCGAGGACGATCGAGGCGTATAAAGCTGCTGCTGCGCTGGTTGCTCAGGCCGGTGTTCCTAACACTGCTGGTGGCACTGGAGGAAGTACTACTGGTGGATCCACACCTACTACGGGTGGTGGTGCATCCGCTACTAATGGCTCGGCCAGTGCCACGGGCACCGGTGCTAATGCGGCGAATGGGCTCGTGGTGTCGTATTGGTACTCGGCGATGGGTATGGCGGTGGGTGCGTTGGTGGTTGCGGTGGCTTTCTAGAGTGGTGGGTTCGGGTTCTTGTATCGGGTTGTTTCTGGTTCTTTTCGGTTTCTTTGGGTTCTAGGTTTGTTCTTGCAGGATGCACTTTCTCCTTTTTTTTCCTTCTTTTTTTTTATACTCTTTCTGTCTGGTTTATCGTCAATGGGCAATGCACAAAAGATACATATTTCATATACCTCATGATCAGTTAGTCAATGAGTGGCTAGTTTGGGAGCGAGTGGTGGGATGCAGCTACTCACTTATTATGGGACAGCTTAAGTAGCTACATGCTATGACTTTTAATACTATACTAGACCGAGACGCTGGTCGGATTGGTTGAATCGATCTTGTTCTGCCCATTATTCGTAATTTTCATGTCACGGTATAGATTGTAGAATGGCCTGAGCGTCTTACTAAACTTTGTTATAACTTCCTTGATTAACATAGCCCTCAATCAACTCAATTGAGCATGTTGATCCATATGTGCCACCCAACTCTTCTGATGTCCAATTTCTGGAACATCACGCACAGCTAGTGCTCGTTCTAGATGCCACTCAAATCCGGGTGATGGAATATTGGTGACATTATCAGCTCGAGCTAAGGGAGCGGTGGTGTGAGTGGTATGGAACTTAGATTTTCAGTTGTGCATGTGGCGACCGGCTCTTACTATCTTGCATTCATGCTTTTGAAACCGAACGGCCACGAGAATACCATTAAACCAATTTGTAAACGTAATATTTCGGGTCTGTTGACGCCTCGGAATATGCACAATTGGCTTCTAGCTCTGGAGTGCGCCACCACCGACCCCGCCGGAGAACGCCAAAAGCATCTGAAAGTTTCAAGAGTTTGTGGCGCGTGTCAGTTTATAGCCATCCCTATATTTCAATGTAGCTGGTGGGGTGTGGTTGTGGGGCTCCGGAAGCATATGCATGTGTATAACTTACCGACAGACGGGCATTAGACTTGCCATTTCCACATGTGATTAAGAATCACAGCCCCAGAAGAGGTTCCATACGCGTGATTAGATCGAGGGCTTGTAACTTCCTATTCAAAACCACCTCAGTCTCTGCAGACATTTGATTTGATGCCCTCCATCATATAGAAGCCCAGTCCAATTCCAGTCAATACATCTAGAACCAGGACCTTCTTTTGGACAGTACGCATGTACATACCTACATACGGGAAAACGGGGTGAAATCAGCACCGTATGACTACGGGATTCAGTGAAGAATACGGCATTACAAAAAGAGTACCGTAGTAATGCCGTATTCTTACTGCGTTAATAGCGCATTAACGCGAATAACGCAGCGAATCCATACCCTTTTTTGGTATTGTAGTTACGAATAGAGGAGAAGAGAAGAATCTCTGCAGTGGGCATAAAAACGAATTGCATTTCCTTGCCAACACGTAGTCACACTTGGATATACATATTCTGTGTGTATCTCTCTGTAAACACGAGTGATCCAGATAGATCACTTGGGCCCTCCAGAGTCCAGACCTTTGTGTGTGGAGTGAAACGGGATTAGACCGGAGGACGTATACCCAAAGCAGATTATATACATATTGCGTGGGTAGACCACGCCCGCCCACCTGCTCCTCTTCACCCCGCAAACCCAACCTATCCTTCACCAGCAGACCAGAGATCCATACCCCACTTGCTCTCACATTATAGGGCGTGACGAACATACAACTTGACAATGAGTCACAGCACATCACTCGCACCCCATCTGCTTGCCCTCGTTAGCGCGGAACATGCCGGCACCGTATTCTGCGGGCGAATCACATGCTGGCGGCGACGTGTCTCCACAGTGAAACCGCGGTGCGACAACAGCACAAGCACAAGCACAAGCACAAGCTTTGGACAAGAGAAGGATCGGCAGGACACAGCCAGATTCGTTCGCTCTCTGCATGCCTAAGAAAAAACGTTAAGGCTGATACAAGGACACAGCACAGGTAACTCTCTCATCCTTACCCTTACTGCTGTTCATGCTCCCATACTCCTCATCATCATCATCATCACCATCACCATCACCATCACCATCACCATCATCATCATCATCATAATCATCACTGCTTTCATCACTACTTTCAGCACTATCATCACTACCCATCACCTATTCTCACTGCCCCAATCATCGAAATGCCAAACGGCTTCTCAACTACCTCACAGGGTATCAACTATCCTGCAGCAATTGAGGCTCCAGTAACACCCTACACAAATCCTCCAGACACAAACCCCGTACTGGCAGGATTGCCATTACGGCTGCTGAGTGAAGCGTAAACAAATGCCTGCTCCCTCCATGGTCCCATATGACCATTTCTAACAGCTACAAAACAGAGTTGCAAACATCACACCCCTCCAATCCCTCCTCTGGAGCAACGCAGGCTTCGGCTCCCTACGCAATCTTGAAGCCACTGGGATCCTTGACCCCTACCCGCCCCGCTTCGACCCCACCGTGATCCCTCACAGTGCCCCTATAGCACCCACCTCTGTCCCGCGCCTTCCCAAGGAGAATCCAGTCTTTCACTGCGCCGGCGAGTACATAGATGCCTACAGAGAGAGAAAGCTCACGCCCACTGCCGTCACTACCAAAGTAACCAGCCTCCTCGCTTCTCCCCAACACTCGGCATGCATCATCACGCCCATGACCCCTTCCGCTTCACTCAGCGACCGCCGCTATGCCGCCAACGCTGAAGCTCTGAGAATGAAGCTTGACGGTGTCCCGATCCTTGTCAAGGACGAGCTCGCTGTCGCCGGCACTCCCAAGACTCTCGGCCTCACTTTCGCGGAAATGTCGCGCCGTGGCACAAATAAGCTTGACGACGGAGAGACATCATGGTGTGTACAGAAGCTGATTGACGCCGGCGCGCTCGTGCTCGGGAAAACCAACATGCACGAGATTGGCTTCGATACGACAAACAACAACCCGAACCATGGGACTCCGCGGAACCCCTACAACTCCGACTACTATACCGGCGGGAGCTCCGGCGGGAGCGCCTATGCCGTTGCGGCAGGTCTGGTTCCTATTGCGGTCGGCGCGGACGGCGGGGGCTCCATCAGGCTCCCTGCGGGCTACTGCGGCGTCTACGGGCTAAAACCAACCCATGGGCGGATCTCACAGGCACCAACGCGATCAATTGCGCCGTCCAACGGCGTCATCGGGCCCATCGCCGCAACAATGGACGATCTCGAACGTGCTTATGAGATCATGGCGCAACCCGACCCCAGCGACGCATCCTCCCGCCTGTTCCCACCCCCGCAATGGAACCCCTCAGACAGCAAGAAGCGCCTCATCGGTGTCTACAAGCCCTGGCTCGAAGACTGCAGCCCCGACGTCCACGCTGCGACCCAAGCGGCGATCCAGCATCTGCAGACCAGCGCCGGCTACGAAGTAATCGACATCGAGCTGCCGCTCCTCTCCGAAGGCCGTAAAGCGCACGCCCTCACAATCATGACCGAGATCGGCCAGGGTTTCTGTAAAGGCGATACGCACGGGCTCACACCCGCCAACAAGGTTGTCGTCGCCATCTCCGGGCAGACGCCGGCGCGCGACTTTGTCCTCGCGCAGCGGGTGCGGGCACTGCTGATGTCGCATCTAGCGTGGCTGTGGGAGAAGTATGGTGACACACTAGTCATTGTGAGTCCTGTGACGCCGACGGCAGGGGCAAAGATTGGTGCGGAGGGACATGTGCAAAAGGGAGGTGCGGGGGTGAGCGATACGAACGCGAGTTTGAAGAGCATGCAGTGAGTTTTTTTTTTTTTTTTTTTTGGCCCCACCACCCTAATGGTAGTAGTAGTAGCATGGCTAATTGGCTCAAGATATGTGTTCCTGGCAAACTTTACGGGCACGCCGAGTATTTCCATGCCGGTCGGGTACTCTGCAGACGGGGTGCCAATCGGTATGATGGGGCTTGCGGCGTGGGGCGCGGAGGAGACACTCCTCAGCCTGGGAAGGGCGTGTGAGCGCTATCTTGAGAACGAGGTGGGGAGGCGGAGGCCTGCAGGCGAGGGGTGCTGGGCGGATGTGCTGGGGGGTGGGGCAATGTGATGTGATGGGGTAAGTAGGGTTTGTTTTTTGACTTTTGTTTATTTTCCTATTTTAGTTTCGGAGAAGCTTATACCTACCTGTAAACTAAACTTTAATATCACATAACCATACCCACATGACTGGTCATGGATGGGGCACTGATCTTTGTTTTGTTACCACAGGTATGCACGCTTGGACATTGTGTGTGTATAACGGGCTCGAGTATACATACAGGTACAGGTACGCATATACGATCGCCGATTCGCTCCGGCCGCACCTATATATCTACTGTACTCTACAATACATTACTCTAGAAACAAGCAAAAAAGAAAAGAAAAAACCGGTGTAGCTCTCCCGTCTCCGTCCTGTTCAGCTGCGCTACCAGTACGGCTGTCCGGTTGGTTGGGCTGGGATTGGTTTGGCAATTATCATGAGATATATTATTATTATAGCCCTCCTGATTATATATCAGCCGAGATGCGCGTGCACACATGCTGCTATCCACCCAGGTTTCAGAGCGGACCACACCCGGTGCTAGACTAGATCCGCTCTGCTTGGTATGTATTGGGGTGTTGGTAGGGTGTGCGGGTGCGTCATGGCTTATCACTCGTTGGTACTTTTCGGCCGGGGTTGGTTAGGGTTGGAAGGGGGGAGGGGGGGGGGGCAGACGCATAAAAGGCGAGACTACATGTAATCTATATGTAGGGTATGATGTAGTAATGACGGAGGAGAGGTCTGTGCACGTGAGAACTGAGGGTGTTCGACCCCTCGACGTCACTTCACTTTTAACTCCACCCCCCCTGGTTCAAAAGTGCTGTTCTTCGCGCTTTGAGACAGAACACTCAGTCAACTCAGGCACAGCAACAGGCACCACTGTCTAATTGTCTTGGACAGCAAGTGTAGTGGTGACTCTGGCCAGTTACTGCTTGTGCAGTATACCGAGTATAATATATATGTAAAGTAGCTATAGTCTCGCACTGTAAGGTCCTGTCATGGTTCAGAGTGGTGCGGGTTTTGGATAGGATATGATAGGATGTAGGGTACATGGAGCTTTTGGAAATTAGCTGGTGTACTACTATAAAAGATGTGGTTTAAAAAAAAAAGGGGGGGGGGTGGTTTTTTTATAGGGTATATACAGTCGGATCTCCCTACATTATGTAAGGGTACCTATTTCACGGTCCCGAATGTACCCTTATAGGGAGAGAGTCGACTGTATATTCTTATAAATGATACTCTTATAGCGAGGAACTGCTGTGTTCTTATATGGCCCATATACTATTATATACCAACGGGACGGTTTTTGACTTTGGTATGGGCTGGTTTGTGCCTTAAGGTTCGACGACTCAAATAAGGTTTCCTATCCTCGAGCGCGTGCCTGCGCCCATCCAGCCAATCCAATTCAAATCACAGCTTCGCACGAGGAGGGGCTCGCTTCATTTGTCGCCTATGCTTAAATCCAAGACACAGGCTCTCTTTTTCATTCACCAGGCCCAAGCTAGAATTCAAACCGGTACGTCATCTATTCACACACGGACCACCCACTGTCCCACCCCTCCCTCCGACCCTCCCTGGCCCGCCTGAGGCGGAGAGGAAACCCAGGACAAAAAACGAACAACGTTTTGAATAGAGTGAGACTCGAACTCACGCGGGTTGCCCCACTAGCACCTGAAGCTAGCGCCTTAACCGCTCGGCCATCTATCCCTGCTCGCTATCATCACGGGAATTTTTTACCGGCCCCTGGTCACGTTTTATCACTCGGCACTTGTTTTGGTTTAGGGTTTTTTTTTTTAAAAAAGTAACCAGAAAGTTTTGAGGACGGTAGATATAACGTTGAATCCCTGTTCCTCGTAGGTTCCCAGAATGTGTGATCTGGACCGTTGAAGGAATTCTGGGGGGGTTATGATATTTTCATTGGTAGGTCAATGACCAGAGTCACAGCTGGAGCTGTACACTACGTCTAGATCCAAACCTAGAGCTTGAATCTCTACGGAGCCGGGAAGATCTCACTGGTTAGATCGTATCCGAATATTTGTGGAGTTGTGAAATATCTGTTCAGGGCTAGGGATCTACCTGCACCATATCAGCCATGCTGCATATGTGTTAGAATAAATGTTTCCCTTAACTACCATCGGGGAGTCCACCCGCGCGCGTTTAAAAACCCATAGCTCTAGAGCGCTCGAGCTTCATCGTACGATCCGGTCGTCCTTAGAACATGATTAGAACATGTCAAATTGTGCACGGATTACTGATGGTCCCCCCTCCCCCCCCCGGGCCGCCCCACTTCCCACCTCTCCTCTATCGATATGCGCGATTTCAAGCCGTCTTATCCAAATAACCCTAACCCACGACGGTACAATCGGGTCACAGGTAGTCCATCTACGGGGAGCGATCAAGCCCAATATAACCTGCATATCCTCCTCCCAAAGCTACTGTAGGCATGTTTGTTACGCAGGGCCCCCCAGTTTCAGTCGTTCCTGAAATCGCAACAGTATGTGGCGGTATGCGGTCGACGAAGAAAAAAAATTGCATGCATATCAACCAGATGGTAGGTACATATGTACCATGTTCGCCCACAGGAAAAAAATTCCTCCTTCTCAAATCGCCACGCCACGGCCCAACGACGATCTTTGCACCCCCCCAGGTGTGGGATTAGATTGGCGAAGCCGTAGGCTTCTGAGAGAGATCAGTCTCAGATCTGGGCTTATCGGTTCGAAAATGGCATCATTCAGCAGGAAAGGAGCAGGACCGAAGCACTGAAATGCCCAGCAACCTGGTACCCTACTGATTACAAGCTCTGTTGCTATCCAGGTTCTCGGAATTTCTTGGTAGGTTTCTTCTGTATGTACCGGAAGATCTACTCTATCAGAATCGAAAGTTCCCCCCAATTGAGCCCATAGCGGCATGGATTGCGCATAGCATATTGGGGGTCCTCTCCCCCCCCTTTAGTTGATAACAAATCATTCTAACAGCAGGTCAGATTTAGTGGGGTGAAGTAAAGGAGGGGAAGTGTCAGTCACAGCAGGGGAAATATTCCCTACACCGAGGTTTCCTTATAGCCAGACACGACGCTCTATTTAGTCAAGTTTTGTCCTGCAGCGATCTGTTTCGCCAGATAGGGTCTGGCGGAGAATTAATAGTCCGGCAAATATGGATGGACGCTTTGTACTAAGATAACATCGATGCTTTCCCTTATCTGAGCCCTTTTCACAATGGATCGTGAAAATTGATTGCTATCGCGAAATCATGCAAAACATCCGTTGTCACGGACAAGGATTGGAACGCATGAGCACGTGATCCCCCGGTTCTCATGTGCCATCACTCGGATCCAGATAGCCAAACGATTCTCCACAAGGGGAGTTTCGTCGGTGAAGATTATCGTCATGCCCTCGGGGGTACCTGGGTGTGAGAAAGCAACGTAGAGTACGAGGGCTGACATATTTCCTGGATAAATTGAAACCTCTTGTTGTCTTGTCTTGTTGGGACGGAGCGAGTAAAGGTAGTACGTACGGCAGATGCCTGAACTGCACTGCATGCATGCGGGCTCGATGGAAACGTATTCAAATATGCCACGATACTCGAAGAACACAGCATCTAAGCTCACGATCTATGTGGCCGTATGTATTGGTTGATTTGTTGTTCTGCGGTTATCTGTCACGCTCTTTACTGCTGGATACAAATCAGTTCTAGAAGAGGGGAAATCCACTGCTGCAATATGGTTAGCACGTGCTCTCATGCATTTGCATTCGAAATTTATGTAATGTAGGACGTCAAAATGAAAAATCAAAGTACAACCATCAAAAAAATAAAAGGAAAGCGCTTCAACTGCAAAACGACGTAATTGTACGTGGAGAGAAATTGAGAAATCCTACTTCATGCGCATGTGGCTCCCCAGGGTTTAAACTTCGAGAAGCCGAAACTTTTGTTTTTCCCCGCAGTAATTTTGAACCCCTCAATTTTTTTTATACCCTCAATAGTTTTCGAAAGGAGACCCCGCCTTTGTGAACGGCGAAAACAAGATTCGCACCACGGTAAACGACCCCACTCGATCCTGCAGTAATTATATTCAAAACATATAGTTAATAGGTTTATAGGTTTTTAAGAAAAGTCATGGGTAATGGTAATTATTGTGACCCCACTTTGCGACATTGCATTGGCGGCGGCGGGGGCCGTTGCGTGACAGTGAAATTAACTGCCGGTGACTCCGAGACGTGAAATGCCTAACGACATTCATGTCACGGTAATATAAAAAAATAAAAGAAATTAAAAAGTGAAACAGTTCGATACTGTACCTACATTACTCTAAGTTGCGAGCGTGCAGCGGGAGGTTTGACGAGCGCGCAAAGATTGGTTTTGCATATAATGGAGGCTGAGATGGTAGTTGCCGACTCTCTATCAGAACTCCACCAGACTAATATCACGGCTTCCCGAAACTCGCTTCGGCACAAGTAGCCCCCAGTAGATCCAACTTGCCGTTTTAAGCTCGCATGAAATTGAAATGTGCGAGACTCTAAACGATGAACACTGACCACCACGCGTGACTGAAGGGATCCTGTCTTGACATGCTATTGCAAACCTCGTCGGGGAATCCCCAAAATTTGCCTAGGTATTTCAAGCTTGCCTGATGTCAATTCACCAACAGGACAGATATACGGGGAATTAAGCATGTGTAGGTAGGTACTTTACATGCCCATGGCTTGATATCTGGATACTCGGTTGGTTGATTGAATTCCAAAGCCACATCGATTCGCTATGCACGTTTGTGGAGGGATGACTTTCACAGCGACCCAAGGCTCCCATGCCTGTCACTCAGGCTTTGTGTCTGTGCCGTCATCCTTCTTTTCTTTTTCGTATCTTCTGCCACAGTAACGTGCCATACTTGATTGAGTTTTGTATTTCCTCTTAATTATGCAAAATGATATATCACTTCACTTTTCACGATAGGTATTCCTCTCCAGTGGTCTCGTGGCCTTCGACTGTAAGTATCGAAGCACGGTCCTTGGTATCGTTTCTCTCCCTCAGTAACCCCGGACCCTTGTCAGGCCTTGTCAAAAAAAAAACGGTCGCGTCTTCAAAACCGTCCTGGGCTCCGTAGGGCATCTCAATGCGATGGAAGTTGCAAAAGGAAAGGTACGCGGGGACGGCGGCATCACAGGTTACCCTGTAGAAAAATGCCCTAAAGCGGTATTCCCCGCCATCATTGGGGGGACTTTTAGTCTGTAAGCCTCCCCCATGGGTAAAGGACATCATGTAAAGGCGGAATTGAAAAAGTAAACAAGAAAGATCTCCAAGAAAAAGAAACAATTTATTTACGGAGAGTGGGGGGTTTAGAATGCTCCATTCTCAGGAGGACTCGTGAATCTTGCATACTTCATTGAGGGTGCTGGGTCCGCAATGCAAAATCCTGTAATTTGGATAAATGGGGATGTTTCCTGGCCCCGGATGCCGGAACACTGAGCATCGAACCGTGTTTTATGTAAGGTCCGATGGAATCGCAGTTACCGAAATATAAATCTTTGGTTGATCGTGACAGAAGACAAAATTGTAGATAGAGTGCGTGGAGGAGGTCACGCAATTCTAGGTACATCAACCAGGGTGTTGTGCTGGGTGCATCTGTGCAGGGCAGCAGAAAGAGGAATGGCGCGAAGCTCTGAAGCAGGGTGTTTCAGATGACCTAATGAAGATCGTATTCTGGCGAGTTGACCCCCGTCCTGTGGGTTAGGGGTGCTTCTAGTTGGGCGGGTGTTCAGGGTCCACTCCAACGGTTGCTTTTCCTTGCACGGAACAACGTGGAGTTATGCTGTGCGCCCACCACGAACGATATTCGTGTGTTTCAGGATGTTCATGTTATTCCTAACGATATGTTTGGCTCGAATTCCAAGCAGTGGCTTCGAAGGTCGTGGTAGGTCGTGGACTTGTGGTAGGTCGTGGGCAAGGGAGGCTGTGCCATCAGTCGTTCTTAGCAGGTACAGCACCCTGGAAAATACAACTATGCAGCGGAGAACAAGATATGCAGAGGAACATTCTAAAGTCTGTACTAAACTTTAATTCGGCACCTGTGGCGGTATTCGCAATTTCTCGGAGCTGAAGTGAAAGAGCGCGCGGGTGCAGTTACTATTCACGAATCAGGATGGCCCTAAAAACTTAGTCGAGTTTCAGTAAATCTACCACTCTAGACTGGATCACGACTGTTCACAAAATGTGATTTCCTACAACTTTAACGACGTTTTCCTCTCAGCCGTTGCTGCCGCTGCTTCCTTCAAATCCTTTTTTGGTTCTCCGAAGAACTCCGCGGACTGGTATCACATGACTTAGCACGCCATCTTTATATTGACAGCGGCCTGCTTAAGGGAGTTGAAAGTCTAGATGGCCATGGGAGACTGAAGTGCTCCCTCCCGCCAGCCATCCAGCCATCCACTACTATGGGGCCCATACATGCTAGAAGTGCAGCTGGTGGCTGCAGTAAACATCGCTCCCATACACAAACCACCTCGGCGAATTTGTTTAGTAGATGCAGTTAACATGCTTCTGGGCCTTTCGGAAAGTCCTCCTTCGAGAATTAAGGGCAATGATTGGTTGGTAACAATTCAAGGCTTATTCACAAACGATCGTTGGCGCACGGAATTTAGGTCGGATTGATAATTAACTTATCCCGGAAGGGGGATCACTATTTAACTAGTCTATGGCTTGCGGGCTGCCCTGCGCACGCTTAGTCACTTGGGGGTCGTCCTCACTCTATTCACAATCCTGGGATCCATGAACTTCACCAGCTACTGTCGTAATTTGACGCGTAACATCTTTGCATGATTCCCGGTGGTGGCTATGGACGGAGTGGCGGTGGGGGGGACGTGCTCAAAGAAACACTTACTGACTCACACAATTGCAAATCATCGAACTTGCATTTTTGATCATTGACGCCCTTTTCCCGTTGAGAAGTTTTGGTCATCCTATTGCAATGGTATATCTGGTGCTGCGGCCTGACCGTTGCGACATATGTACTGTACCTACATCGAGCAGGGAATTTTGCGCAACCACAAATCTCTAGTTCTACTCGGCTCTACCGTGTGCACTTAGGCCATATGTATTGGAGTTTATTTGGTTAAGAAAATAATAGTGCAGAATCCCTTCACCCGGGATTAAAGGACTCGAAAACATCATGAATTGGATATATATTGCCTCGGTTATTCACATCGGCCCGGACCGAAAGGACGTCGGTAATCAGCAGCAGCAGAAGATTAGATCTTGGAGTTCTAGAGAGTATCCAGATCCAGCTTGGAAGTATAACTTGTGTTGAGTAAATTATCAGGGTTAAGGGACATAATCACGCTCTCATACCACGCTACTCGTACTGGTGTAAGTTTCAGGACCAGACTAAAAGTCAAATTTTGCATAAAGTGCCAGATTGATTTCTGCTATGCAGATCTAGGTACTTCAGCACAGAAACGTGAGAGCAGGTACAAACAGTACCATGTTTTCAACAGAATAGGCTTTCTACCAAACCACGTTAGGGTTAGGGGTGGAAACCACCGTAATTTGATGGGTTCACCAAGCGCCTCTCATGATGACTGCATCCGTCCTAAAGTTCATGAGTTTGGGCATGCATGTGGGTAGCCGATTTGGGAAAATGGGGGTGGGGAGATATATCCTGGTTTGTACCTGGGAGCAGAGAAGCGAGCGGGGGGGGGGGATTTCGTTGCTTTTTGGAGGTAGCATGTTATTCTGAGGATCCTAGGAAGAGGAGGTGGAGGTGGAGGAGGTGGTTTCTAGGTGGTTGTCCACGCGCGGCGAGAGAGTTGGGAAATTGGTATAGGTACGTACTATCATCATAATCATAATCACAGCCTTGAAGTGTTGGGAAACCTTCCGTCAATTCTGAGAAGGATAACTGTTCTACGACGGAATTATATGTTTCTCGGGGGGCCTAGTTTTGGTTTATGTATTTCGAAATTATTTCCCAGCTTGGGTGACGCTGGCTCGGAATGCGTGGTACTAATCGCCAAGCCGGATATCCTAGAAATTTATCATAGGCAACATGAGCAACAACGAGGCCATGGCCGTCAACGACCCAAAGCTTTTAGATAGGACGTCATTTCACTTGTCTCAGCACCCATAGGCTCGAATTATATAGCCGTAACAGATTGCCTAGGCGTAATCACCTGAATGGTTTCATACATGTGTTAACCGTAGAGTAGACATACCATTTTGGATCAGATCTTGCTTAACGTAGGGTAGAGATGACAGCAGCTCCGAGAGATGCAGACCCGGTCATAAGAATCGATGTAGAGTAGGTAGAGCAGATACTCTACTCCATAGTAGAGCAGAGTACCTAGTCAAGAGTGCACCACATGGTGCATAGAGTACCATGCTGTACTGCATATTCGTAACTGGATCTCATTTGCTACCATATAGTTTCCATCTTGGCTGAGGGGTGTCGTCGGGCTGGTCCGAATCAATAAAGCAATAAGAACGGGTAAGTACAGACCAGAGACACGATTTTCTGACAGCAGGAAAGTCAGACCAAACACAAATTCTTGAAGCAGCGCTTTCTTGTCGTGCACGTCGTTCTCACTTCTCTCGACTCTTCTGTAAGGACATACATTGATCTTTTTTTACCTCTGGATTCAACCCCTGTTATCCGGGTTCGAAGAGAGAAAGCAGCCCTTCGTCCAGTCACATAGTCACCCAGTCACCCACCCAGTCACTCGACTAGTCACTCGGTCAGTCACTCGTTGGCTCGCCTGGTCTAACACTTCAGTTAGAACCCGATTAGAACCCCTCATGCTGCTGTTTTCCGGTGCTGGCAGTGGTGTTTTTGACCCTTCCTCTTCTGCTTGATCTTATTCTTATTCTTCTTCCTCTTCTGCTGCTGCTGCTTCCCTTCTACCACTTGCACCTTTGAATTTACTCGTCTCTTCTCTCCCTTCCCTCATCACTATTATCGCTATCGCCAGTAGTGAGATATTACCGGCGCCTTCATCTCCTTCGTTGCCGGGCTTGATCAAACACGCGCTTGTGTGTGCGACACCACAACCCAACCAGTCCAGCCAGCCAGCCAACGCTCAAAATAATTTACACCACTGTCTAACAAGAGTGTCTCAATAACAGAGGCAACTGCGATCCATCTGCCCGCCCCACCCCCACCCACCATCACAGCAGCAGCAGTTAAACACCGCCCAGCTTCCCTCCTCCTCTTCCACTTTAACATACTACTTCCCCGTTCTCCTCCTCCTTCTACTTCTGTTCCTGTATCCTCCTTTATTTTGAGCCACATTATCTGTACACTGTACACCTTTTCCGGCTACCACCCCGCCGACCGATCCTGCCTAGACATCCCCGAGCCCTCATCCTAGCCCGCCGCACTAGTGGGACTGCTTGTTAATAACGTCAACCGGACGTCCACCTTCTTACAAACATATCTTGATACGAGTAGCCAAAGTAGCCCCCCCCCCCAAATCCCTCCCAGTACTTAGTACGCCACCACCTGAACCCTCTCCACCTGTCCCTCTCCTCCTCTTATTCTTATTCATTAACCCCTCACACCCCCCAGGGTTAAAATACAATTCCCTTTAAACCCCTTTGCTCTTCTCATCCTCTTTCAAAATTACAGTCATCTTTCTAACATATTGAAGTCTTGTTGCTCTGTCTCACACTGTGCTTCAGTAATACATCAGCTTTCAACGCAAATACCCCATAATATCGCCCACCACGGATTTCTTTAGAACGCCGTCATTGAGCCCTTCCCGCTCCAACGAGAGCTATAACACAACTCCTCTTTCTACCCCATATCCTCGCCACGTACAACCTACGCCTCCGAGGACAGTTACATCAACACCAGAACCAGACCCAAATTTTGACAAGATGCCCGCTCCAATTGATATTACCTCCCGGCCTCGCCCGCACCAGCCCAAATCAAATCTTACTAGTCAGCTTCGGGCTGCTGGGGAAGCGTATGCAGGCTACACAATGGAGCCTGTCGGGGCTCGAAGTGGAAGTATTTCACAAAACAATGCACTCGCTATGTCTAGTAAATTGCGACGGGAAAGTATGGTAAATGGTGATATGGCACGAAGTTTAATGGGTGGCGGAATGAGCTGGGGAGGCGTTAGTGTTGGGAGTTGGATACGCGATGAGTACGTATATATTTTATTTTTTGCCCCGCCAGGAGTTCCCCGGAGAAATTGCGACCGTATTACACGTTGCCGCCGGGATTGCCCTAATCTGGTCGCGTAATTATGAATTATGCCAGTGCTGTCTTCAATGATTCTGCATGACAACCATGACAAGCATACCCCCCCCATACATATTTATTTTGAAGCATTCAATTTCAATTTTATGTTTCAATTCCTTTAAACCATAATATCTAATATAGTGTCTAAATTTCTAACACGTCTCTTCTATAGTATTATCATGGCTGGAACATCACCCTTTACATTCGGATCTCCATCATTCCACTCTTCGTCATACCTTCCAAAGCTCGAGGCCGATTTCTGCCGGGATTTCTCTTGCTGCGGCCTTCCGCTCCCATCTCTCCATGACCTTCTCAGGCATTACGAGGAGCACCACGCCCAACAATCTGGAACGGTATGTCGCGATGAAAATGGACCCACAGGCAGTGACTTACCTCAACAGCAGCAACAGCAGCACCCGAGACCACAACAGCAAAATGCTGCCGGAATGACTAGCCCTATCAGTGGAATGGGTGGGATTCAGTTAGGATTGATGCAACGGATACAGCAGCGCCAGCAGGAGGAACAAGATGCGAAAGAAGAAGACGAGGAGCAAGATGGTGAAGTTGCCGGTGACATGGAAATGGATGATGACGATATGACTCCTCCACCTGCCCCGCTCACCCCCCAAAACCACAATCAGCATACTTCGTACCCCCCGACTCCTACCACCCACAGCCAGCCGTCTTATCAGAGCACCCCAAACCTCGTGCATGCCCAGCCTTCAGGCCTTGGGCAGAAGCCATCACATTTCTCGCCGGAGTCTTCTGTACCCGGTACCCCGCATGCCATGGATCAGCACGAATATGGCTTTCCACAAAATAATACTGTCCAGGGAAACCAGCAGAATCTCCACATTCCTACAACGGACTACTACGAGCTTGCCACCGGCAACATTGAATTATGCATCAATGAGCCAGCCAAGACTCTTTTCAGCCCCGGGGGGGTTGCAATGGGTGGTTACACCTCGCAGTATCAACACATGATTAGTGCTGCGAATGGTGAGTGGCAGCATACTCCACAAAGGCGATAGCTGCATACTGACAAATCACAGGCAACATCCTACCTCAAGAAGATAAGCCTTTCAAGTGCCCGGTAATTGGATGCGAAAAGGCATACAAGAACCAGAACGGGTTGAAGTACCACAAAGCGGTATTTATTGCCTTACTCTTGGTTTACATTGTAAAGATTTACTGACACTTCTTTTAGCACGGACACGCTAATCAGCAGCTCCATGACAACGCTGATGGAACTTTCTCGATTCTCAACCCAGAAACTTCTACCCCCTACCCAGGCACTGTGGGCATGGAGAAGCAAAAGCCCTACAGATGCGAATACTGCGGGAAACGTTACAAGAACCTGAACGGCTTGAAGTACCACAGATCCCACACTACCCATGGGGGGTTGACACAGACCAGTATGCAGCCAGTCGTGGCTGTTGCCGGGGTGATCAATCCAGACGACCCCATGAACCTGGGGATGGTATGATCTACAACACCCATTGACCTTTGGTGTTAATCTTTCTACTTCTCCGGAAGAAGCTTTCTTACTTGTCTTGGCTCCCACTTAATTTCTTTATATGGGTGGTAGTATTTCTAGGTTCAGTTATCCTTTTTTCTTCTTTTCGGTACTTTGGGGTTTAAATTTCTTCTCTTGTATTTCTTCCTTTGGGGATTATCGGTTTAGTGTTTGGGATCCTTCGTTTTCACGGAAATGGTAGCCTCACCACATAGGGTGTAGTCCATATATTTCCTTGTTTCTCTTGAGTATTGGGGGATGACTTCGTTTCATGGAAAACGACGCCAGGTCACATTATGGGTCAAAAAAAAATGGCAAAAGGAATATTCGGAAAATTGGTTTTCTTTTTAAACGTTGGTTTTATTATCTTTTGCTCTCTTTGGATTATATTTTTATTTTATTGTTCGGTTATGGTTGCGTTTCTGCAGGAGGGGGTTATTGTTTCTGGCGCCTTTTGGTTTTTGGTTCGTTTCAGTTAAGTTAAATATTGGGGGAGACTTCATGATAGGCTTATGATGGATATGATGTGTTCCTCCACGGGAAGTTGAATTGTGTCTTCTATCAACATTAAAAGTTATTTTGTTTTTTCGGGTTTACTTTTATCTTGTACTATTCTCTTTTTTTGTGTTTATTTTTACGCTCCCCTCTCACCCTCATCACCAGTTAAGAGCTTGGTTTCTCACAACCAACCCGTACCTATTCTGGAGTTTTCAGATATACCATCCTTATGGTGATCGATTATCTCTCTTTCACGAGTTTCCTTGAGTTTATCCTTTGGTTCATACTTTTATCGATCATTAGCGGACTGCTTTCTCCATCATTGCTATCTCTATATATGGGTTATTATTCCTTCCATCAATTTCCTTGTTCATACAGTATGCGTGTGTTGGCTGCCTTTTCTATTGGTTGATTTTTATATATACACGGTTGGTTCATAGCGTTTATAGGCAATTCCTCTCTGGATAGACTACCAGTATAATAAACTACATTGAGGATACTGTATTGTACCTACCATAATTGGAGATCCCCGTTCACGGACGTTCGCTATTTTTCGAATGGCGCAACCTTTGCCTCTAATGTACGATGATGATGATGCATGACTAACCCCTGCCCCGAAGGGGGTGGGGTGAGGATCCCTTCTCTGTTTTGAGAGTTCTTTCTTTCTAGAGCCGTTTACCGTCGTCGCCGCCTGACTAGGGTCGCTGTTGTTTTGACCGCCTCCCAATGAACTCGGGGAATCGGCGAGCCAGTAGATGGCAGTAGATAGAGTAGGTACTTCTGGCGTACACTAGGGAGAGTAGTTGCTATGCAATGCACAGGTATGCTGGCAGCATATGTATCATGTACGTGGTTGTGGTTGCGGTGGTTGTGGTTTGTCGGTGTGTCGATGGTTGCTGCTGCAGCTAACTACTCTAAACTTTAGAAGCAGAACGCCAGAGCGGGGTGTGTGGTGTTCACCGTTTACCAACCAGTACGTACTCTACTCCAAGACGATCATCACGCACTCACATTCCCACCCCCTAATTCTACTGTCACTCGGCCCCCATCACCCCCTTCCAGGAATGAAACCAACCTACTCCAGAGTACGCTGCCTGCTGTCACTCACCGTTTATTTGTGGTGGCTTATCGATAACATACGTGTGCCTGACCTTAGATAACTATACTTTATCCCCCCCCCAGGGATGGAATCATAGACCTCTTACCCTGCTGGCTGGATGATCAGATACCGTCCGTGCCTACCTGCTCTAGCTGGGGATAAATAACTATCTATCTGTTTGTTTTCAAACTTCCCTTTGGTACTCGATCGGCAAGAGAAGGATTTTAGTGACGCTCATTATCCGTCATTACGGGACGATCGTTCTACATCGCGTTCGAGAGGGAACGGACAGACGAAAAAAGAAATTCCGTCAGGGGACCCTGTCGTCGGCGAAGATGGTCTTGGTAGACTCCCGGAGCTATTTAATCTGCGGTTGCGGTTGCGGACTCCGGATCTGTAATCCGGAGTTGATGAGATTGGAGAGAGGTGGTTGGGGATGATTTGCCCGCGGCTCTACTCATACAAAAGTAACGGTTCCCTGAGGTGATTGTGTAGTAAGCAGAACAGGGCACCTGGGTGTTCTTTGAGACTCATGGTCGGGCACAAACAAAGCCAATCGAACCCTTTCCTTGCACATGCACCAGAGCTATAAATGTCAGATGTCAGAAACCTTCTGAGGATTTTGGCCGGGACTTGCCGGGGGCCCCTCTCCATCATGATGATGAAACGTTACCCCGGAAAAGCCTATCTCACGCGCGCCCAAAAAAGCAAAGCACCTTGACAACGACCACCAAGTTCCTGTGCGCGCGCCGCATGGTAGGTGATGATGATGATGATGAGGGGAGGGGGCTACGGTAACGGGTGATGATCACAACTATCTCACCGTTTCCCTCGCACTTCCTCTCCCTCTCCCTCTCTCTTGCAGATGAGGGCTCAGGACATGACCTCGCGAGATATGTGATATCTACAAAAGTTACCCGACTGCTCAGTGACAACCAGAGCAGTTAGGCTGATATATGTATTTTCTCGGACAGAACAGCGAGTGATATTTTGTGATATGTTCCTGTCACGGCAATGTATGATGCTAATGCCAAGCAAAAAAGAAAAATTACTTCCGAGGAGGATATGAAACGGCGCACCCGCCCTCCCCCTTCCCCTCCACAACGACAATAAAAATAATGTTGTTTTGAACAGATCTGGATGGGGATGGATTGGATGAATGGAGGGGCCTTTTTTTTTATTTTTATCATAGATAACGATAAGGCATTGGCATGCGTTGCGTCGCGCACGGATGAAAATCTGTGCGTGTAACTCTAAATGCGCGACTCTACATATGCGGCTCTAAACTTTATGTAAGCCACTTAAGAAATAGCAACTGGGGACTGTGCGCAATTATTCTGGTTGAGTACTAAATTGGCCTAGTTAATTAAAGGTGGAGAGGAATTTCCGGAAGCATTATCATTTCCCATACGTCGAGTGGTTGGTGGTGATGATAATGCCATTTGACATCTCTTCATGAAAACAACAACGCCGCGCCCGTGAGTGAGAGTATCAACGCCTAAGGGTCCACTCCCTTATCTCTAACTAGGTAGGTAGGGTAATTGGCAGTTGAGCCCTCGTTTCGAGTCCATCCAGGTTCTGAACTGAACGGCCCCTCAATCCCTTATCCAGGGAAAAGCTGTCCCTGCTTAATTGTGTCGTTGCACCCACTACCCGCCATCATCAGATCTTCAGGAAACCCGGGATCTATTCCTGTTTTTTTCTTCCTGTTTGGCTTATCTAACCCCATACAGCGACGTTTGATGAGATCGCGCGGATTGCCAAATAGAGTGCGGTGATCAAGGGATAGTGGGGGTTTTGGGGGTTGGGTTGGCGGTTGGGGGCGGACATCAATAGGCCCTTTGCGCAGAGGGATCTGGAGTCTTTTTTGGCAGGCTTGGCATTAATTAGCCAAGGAATTATAGATCCAGCCTTGCATTTGACTCCCAGAGAGAGGGTTAATCGCCAATTTTGACCTCCACTGCTTCTAACCTTTGTAGAATCACCAAATAGACATGTTTTTTCATGGAAACTTTTTTGTGATAAAATTCAGATGTAAATACACCTTATATCAAATCCTTAAGAGTTTAGCAACAATGTTGATGGTGAAAATAATCCATTTACTTTGGGGTTGAGTATCTTCTCTCACCAAAAACTGGGTAACGTTGATCAGTGGCAAGCAATATCTGGCTCCATTCCTGACAACAAAAATCCCTATAATGCCAAGCTACAGGGAATCTGGAAGCCTCCTGCGCAAAGGGCCTAATAAACATATGTTTCTAGTAAGTTACATTACGTGCGTTATTAATATATGTCTGACTGTGTTACTTGTCGTTTATTTATTGCCCTGGTTTCCGGGTATGCGCTACTACTAAACTAATAATCTACTATTGTAGTTGGAATTGCGGTTAGTAACTATTACGGCCCATAGTGGGCCTAGCTCCTTGCGATTGTGGTATGGAGTTTTATTAATTTATTCGTTTGGTATGGATCTCATCAATAACTAACGCTGCACAATTCATCTATCAAATATTTACGCTTTATAATTCGATTGATTGAAATCCAAGCGGTTATTCCCGGGAGAGAAATGACACTTTGGACTATCCTTGGGCCCGTCAGCGAGTCATTCATAGACTACCACAAGACTTACTCAAGGGACGCGTGTTCTTTATTACTCACGCCGACTCTATTTGATACCATACATCTGCGCTGATCTTTCTAGATAAAAAATATGTTTTGTGCTCTCCAGCGATGCGGATTCTCTCCGAGGTCGTCACCGTCGGCAGGAAGAGTAGTAGTCCCAGGATTGAAAATTGTATGAATAGTCCAAGCCAAACCAGTAGGCTCAAAGCGGATGATTATTAAAATATTTCGTGATCTATGGGGGGACGCTAGACCCTGAATGGTATAATTTGGGCGACCGCCCAAAAAGTTAGGTTTTTTTTCTAGTACTTTGCTCATATATATATATCTACTCTATCCAAGAAACATGAAATCTAACATCTCAGGCCTGTCCATGTCGAGGAGGGATAGAATAGAAACAAAAATGAGGAGGAAAAAAAAGAGAAAAAAAAAGAGAGGAATAAAAAGAAAGGTTGAAACTAAACGAGAGGAAGGTGGGTAAAATAATCCCAAAGCCATAAGCACCATAATACTCCAAAAAATGAAAGAAAGAAAAAACAGAAAGAAAAAGACCCAAATCCCAGTATAATAAATGTTTGCCGCTGTCATCCAAAGCATAAAAAAGTAAAAAATAAAACAAGAATATCAAACTAAATCTTCGCACCCTCCAAAGCTGCCATTCTCTGCATAAGTGCAGCACGGTTCCTCTTCACAATACCCATAGCAGCCAAGTCGAACTTCTCCATCTCAGGTGTCGACTCGGCTTTATCCATAATCTCGTTCCTGACAATGTCTGCCAGCGTCTTCTTGCCCGCATTTTGCTTGGTATTGAGCGCGGGAGTGTCAGCAATAGTAGCCGTACAAGCTTCTGCTGTTTCCACAACCCCAGCATGCTCAACGACAGCAACCGCCGATTTAAGCACAGGCATATTAACCGTACTAGGGGCCGAATTTCTATATGCCAAGGGAATCTTTGGGAGTTCCGGGATCTGATCCGCGGCATCGTCCACCTTGAAAGATTGAACGGCGTGGAAAGATCGATGCTTGGATGCACTCAGCTGAATCTTCCTTTGTTGTCCACCGGAAACTTTCATAACAGGGGCCGGCCCTGTAGAAGGAACCGGCTTAATGAGAGAGTCTAACATAACCTCTTTCTTGGAATCTATCACAGTCTTATCGACGGAGACGGGGAACTGTTGGCGCTGCTTCTGTTCGAGCTGCTGCTTTTGCTCGGGCTTCTGCTGCTCCTGCTCAGCGACGGGGTTGTCAATGATCGAAAGTGATTTTTGTTGAAGCTCCAGCTTCACCATCTCTGGTACTTCCGGCTCCAATGCTGGCGAAGAAACGAGCTTATCAAGACTCTCTTGCACTCCCTTTGGTAGCATCTGAGAGTGGCGGCGGAACTCAGGGTACTCTTTGTGCAACATCTCCTTGAAGACCTTATCTTCAATCTTAGAAACCTCGACGTTCTGCGTAGGCTCCAAGATATTAGGGAACTCTTGATAGCACGTCGACTTGATCTCCTCTGCGAGCTGTTCCGCAAATTGGAGCGCGGCTGAATGTGCCCTTGCTGCAAGCCAGAGCCGGAGGATATTGGAGTCACGTTTATTGTTGCTGTTGCCTGTAGTGTCCAGGTAGTCGGAGAAGGATTTGCGTGAAGTAGGTGATGAGAGGACTGCCCGTAAGGAGTCTTCTGGACCTTCAGCGGTGCAGGTAAATGGCGGCCTTCTCGCAGGCTCTGCCGTTTGGAGGGGTTCAGGCTTGGTAAGACCTGTCTTTTGTCCGTACCCTGTTTGAGATTTGATCTTGACAATCATGTCTTCGGTCCTACTTATCGCCTTCTCCATACTCTCAATGGTATCAGCGCTCTTGCCCATATTGTTCCGTGCAACCTCAATACGTTTGATAATGTTTAATGTCGGGCAATGACCCAATGTCGGTGATTCATCGTCATATCGGGAATTTGAACTGGAGGCTCTCGTATTATCCTGGAGGTCTTCACGAGATTCCGTAAATCGAGACTTTAGACTACCACTCCTCACTGGCGGCACCAGCCCTTGCTGGCTCGTCGCGCCTTGAGCGAAGGATGCGGTTATGCTTCCGAGAAGGTTCTCAACAGACTCCAGTTCTCGTCGCATCTCCTTTACATCCTCGCCCTCAGAACTGTCGTCTGAGAATTCTGCCTCTTCATCGATTGCTTCCATCTCTTCGATAGCTTCCCTCTCTTCAACTGTTTCTCCCTCTTCGACTGCTTCTCTCACTTCAACTACTTCCTTCTCTTCGACTGGCTCCTTCCCTTCGACTACTTTCAGGCACAACATATCCTGCTTTACCATACTTGACGGGGCTAAAAAGCTCCACCGTATCGAGTCAACAGGGTCCGCTTCATGTGCACAGCTGCTACTAACGGGGCTTTCCTGACCACTCATATTATCCTCATCCTCCTCATCCTCCTCATCCTCCTCCTCATCCGCGTCCTCGTCCTCCTCCTCAACATTATGGAGCTTCCAATCCATAACATGAGGAGGCGGCCTCGGAACCCCAATCTCTTCCTCTTCCGCCTCAATCCCATAATAGACAAACCCTCGCCGCTTATCTCGCTTCGTTGTAAGATTTGAATTCTTGCACTCTTCATCACTGACCGACTCCACCTCCGGCTCCGGCTCCTCAGCTATCGTCTCCTCCACGATGGCCGACTCCTTCGGCAGCGCCGAATGCCGTGGCACTGGTTTCCGCTGAATCGTTAACGTTTTCCTCAGTGCCGGTGGTTGTGCAGCAGCAGCTTCACCGCCCACTGGCACCGTAGCTCCAGCTCCAGCAGGTACGAGTCCGAAGTCGTCATCAAGGTGGACGCCCATCTTGGCCAATGTCTTTAGGGTCTTTCCTTCCTCGTCTTGGTGCAGTACGGGGTTCCCTATCATCTCTATACGGGCGCTCTGGGAGCGCTTTCGGCGCTCAGCGGACTGTGGGCTGCTGCGGCGGGTGGTGAAGGCCCGGCGGATGGACTTGCCCGTGCGGAAGATGAGGGTTGGTTCGGGGGAATCTGAGGAGGTTGGTATGGGTGGGGGTGGACCCATGGGGAGGGGCTTGGGGTGGAGAGTGGATGCGCGGGCGAGCGTCATGGTGGATGGGTATATGGGGGATTCTTTTGGAGTAGGTATATTGGAGGTGTGTGTGAAAAGTAGATATTAGAGGAAGGCAGCTGGCGGGAGTGCCTTAAGAGGACAAAAGGAAATAACTGAAAATAAATGAACAAAGGGACACAAAAAGAATTCGCTAGGAATTCTCCTAAGAGGATCCTGTCCTCTTATACAATAAACAACCGGTACGGTAGAAGAGAACTTAAGGAGGAGTCGACAGAGCTGTAAAGTCAAACCCGAGAAAACTCCATACAAAGAAGAAGAAGGCCCGGATGATAATGAGGGACTGCAGCGAAGCGGTGGGGCAAAAAGAAGGTACGGTATGGTTGGGAAAAAGGAAGGGGAGAGAAGGGGAGAGATAAACTGTGCTCCCCCTCGGTATGCATGACCATTGATATAAACCAAAAAAAAATGCAAATACAGCAACCACGCCTCTCTCAACCGGAAGCGGCGAGGCTGTGGGTCAGTCAGTAGTGCTACAACATCCCATGCCTTTTCTCGTCTGGTTCAGTTTCTATCGTGTGTAAGGATCACTTGATTCGTTGTTTGGTCTATCGTGTGATGGATTTTTTTCTCTCTCTCTCTTCTGTTCGGCAGCTGGCGGCGGCGGTGAAGCTCCATGGCGGTGGTGTTGGGTTCACCGGCCCGGAAAAAGGGCGTTCTTCACCGGCTCTCACTCACACAAAGTCTCACGGGCCACAGCAACCACCACAAAGGATCCCATATTATTCCAATACACACAACTATACCCTTAATAGAAGCAGGGCATCCGGTGCCATTATGGTTTAGTCGACGCTAGGAATGTCGACATATGTAATCGTTGAAGTATGTTCGTAAATTTGAACGCTTGAGGCTTAGTAACATGACCACAAGTGTACCGGTATCGCCTTATTTAGGCATATTATTTAGAGGATATAAGAAAATATCCTGATCAGAAATCATCTCATAACTCTAGATATTATCCTCAGGTGGCTATTTAGTGAACGGGGTAGTATGTTGACCTCCGTTTTACTAGTACGAACCGGCTCCTTCACCGGCACCAAGGTTTACGGGCTGCCTAACAGATAACGAAGGGTTGCGACCGAAGATAAGAAGACCCGCACAAATATAGCGATGAGATCATAGGAAAATGGTGTTTTTCTGAAAGGTTAGTCGAGGGTTCGTGATGGTGATACCGGAACATGGTGCTATTTATGGAACGCCAAGCCAAGTTTAGGAACGTTACCCCAGATATTTCCCTGACATAAAGTTGGGGAAAGGGCCACTTAACGAAGATTCCAGGAGTAAAAACTCTTCAGAAATAGTCACATGCAGCGACGGCCCCAGGGACGACTACAATCAAACTCGGTCAGTCGTTAGAATAGAGTAGAGGGGGTACATTCGATACCAGGTATTGATTGCAGTGATTATTGCCTTGGCCTGGGCACGTCGACCCGACAATTGCGACTGCGATAACTACTATTATTGGCCAACATACCACTGATGCGCAGTGGAATCCATGTTCCTGTAAATAGTCACTGCTATCAAGCGTTTTCCGCAATTGTCTAATTTGGGAATACTTCCGGGCTAGTTTGACGTCACGGGAAGCGGCATTCCCAACGATGCCTTGGGCCTCTCATGAACCCGGAGGTGTCCCTGGAGAAGATGTACATCTTTCAATACCTACTAGAGATGGACGTCTCCGTCTACCCGGACACCGTGATAGTTCGGATAGATGGCAATTGGGTTATATTTATGAGAAATGTCGGTTGAAAAAAAACTGCATCACAAACCAGCAGGTGATGTGACCAAACATAGCTCGAGACGGCCATGAAACGAAGGACGCATATAGATGTGCGATGAATATTAATTGATAATTCATTAGATGTGCGATGAAGCTTTCTAGGTAGGGTGGCAGAGGATAAAAAATGAGACACATAGACGATGAATTTTTCAGTACTTTTGAGGAGCAAAATCCTAGTGTGCTATTAAGGTTTGGCACTAGCAGAAGACAGCTAGCCTCAGCTTCACCCTACAACGTCTGTGAGTAACTCCCTAAGCCAATTGCTTCATAGATTTATATCATCTATCTTATAAGGCCTTATATGCACTCCCCCAACCGAACTACATACTCTACATTCCCCACGAAATGACTGACTGACTGCCATCCCAGCACCACATCTCCCCCGCGGTATAGGGCTATCTCTACATGTATTCAGGGATATCGATTTATCTCTCAAGTGACTGGTCGAATGGCATCGATCTGCATCACAGATTTCCCATACAAGTAATTCTAATCTCACGAGAGCCAGCTAACTAACATAGGCTTATCAGCCAGCAATCTCTCGCCTTTAAGCCTTGCTGCAAAACCCCACTTTTTTTTTCTTTCGGAAGAAATAGCTTTTCGGAAAATAATATTTATACTTTCGTCACCGCGATCCTCATTCATAATCCCTCTTTTGAAATTTCCCCGGAGTCTGTCTGGGGGGGGGGATGTACCTACACTCTAGTACTACTGCCGTTCACGGGGTATTGACAGACACTGGGTGTTGACAGCCAAGCCAAAAAAGAGACAGCCAAGCCAAGTTTTGCCTTCAATCCATCGACACCAGTGCAGTGTCCGCCAAAACCCCGTGAACGACAGTTCTCTAGAGTAGAGTTGGCTTGTAATTTGTGACGCTAAATGCAATTACCACTAACGTCACTGGGTGAGCTAGCCAGTGTAGTTTAACATTGCGGCCAGGCTTTGAACCGGCACAGACATCCCGATGCAGACCCTCGCACACAATCCGTTTGCAGCGCCGCCGCAAACAACAGTGCCTCCCCCAACTCAAGCAGGAAGCCGGTTTTTTCTTCTTTCTTTTCGTCTCTTTGTACGCGGCCGGGATGCTGCAGGTGTCTGTGGTACTGTCTGTCTGACTTCCACTCAACGTGCGTACAGGCAAGCGGGAGTGAGAGTAGAAAAGTATGAATAAGGTCTAGATAGAGATAGATAGAAATCGGAGTAGGGAGAGAGGTGGTGAATAGGTGTTAGGTTTACTATTAATCAGAACTAGAACTAGAACTACTGTTACAGTTACAGTTACAGTTACTGTTACTGTTGGTATAGAGGCTTTGGGCGTGGAAGCCGGCTGAGTATGTCGATGTTGAGAGGTAGAGTGTGCATGTGGGCATAACATGAGGTACGGTATAGTAGTGAAAGAGAAGAAGAAAGAGAAGAAGAGAGAAAGAAGAGAGAAAGAGAGAAAGAGAAATAAGCCAGCATGATCATGCCGAAAACCCCAAGTTAAACAAACAAGAAATGCACCATAAAAAAAAACGAAGAAAACACCATCCCATCCCATCCCGTACCCTAACCCATACCCAACGCACCAGAAGGACCAGAACAAGAAGGCAAAAGTGGGGATAGAGGGTTTAGCCACACTTTGGACAGAAATTCGGGTAGTTTGACAGCTCGAGTTTCTGTCCAAATTGTGCAGCTAAAATCCTCAAACAAAACGAAAAGAACAGAAACAAATCCTCAAACCCACCCCCCACCCCCCTACCTCCCAAACCCACCCCAAGCCCTTCTGACATCAACCCTAAACAGCCCTTCTCTACCAGGAGCTGGTGGTGGTGGTGCTGCTGCTGCAGCCGGCACATTCACCGGCGCCTCTCCCGGCGCCGGTTGTGCCGGCCCACCCTGAAGCACATACCCCGGGGGCGGCACCGCCGACGCCGATGCCGATGCCGACGACTCGCCAATGTCCCCACTCCCACTCCCACTGCGTGCCCCACCATCTCCACGCTCAAGATCGACATACTTGGGCACCATGTCGTAGTCGGGCGGCGGCGCTTCGTACAGCGGCAGCTGCTCGTCGTGGGGGCGGCGGTAGGCGCGGAGGTGGGGGGTTGTAACCGCCGGTTCGGGACTAGTTGCCGCTCTGATCGTTAGTCTTCCCGAGGTGTGGTGGGGCTGGGGGTGTGGGGGTTACCGGGTGACGTCCATTCCTGCGTCTGGGACGGGGGTGGTCGGGAGTGCTGCGGGGGGTGGGGGAGTGTTGCGATGGCGAGACGCTGGCGGCGGAGGAGCATGGAGCGGAGGAAGATTAGGAGGAGGAGAATGGCGATGATGATGCCTAGTCTGTGTGGTGGGGGGGTGGTGTTAGTCAGGATAAAGGGATATAGGAAGGGAGGAAGGAAGGGTGGGGGGGGGGGGTTGCAGTACGTACGTGTAGACGATTCCTTGAGCCATTATGGGAAGTTTGATACTAACTGCTTAGCTAGAGCTAGCTATCGCTGTGTAAATGGAGGAGTAGGGAGATCTTTGGCCTGAGCATGAGCATGAGCTTTACTCTAGGTCGGGTTGGGGTATGATGTAGGTAATAATAGTATGTAGTAGTAGTACAGTATGGATTTGATGATGTATGATGTAAAGCAGAGTAGGTATGATGATGTCTAAGATGGACGATGAGCGGATGAGTCTTTGACGGTTGATCGTGTGACATCCCGAGCGAGTGAGGGTGAGCGAGGTGCAGTTCTTGGGCGAGTGGCGGTTAATTTCAAAAGCCTGCTTTCTGCTTGATAAAGCTGTGGCGCCGGTGTCCAGTGGCAGGGAACAAGAGGCGGTGGGCACACCATTGACAGTCTGGTGATTGCTTGCGGTGGAGGTGTAGTGGTGGTGGGCTAGGGTTGCTTTCATGAGGTATCACTCACTGCTACAAGACAAGTGCATGTCCTAGCACTCGGTCTGCTACTACATATGTATTCTACGCATGCATATATGCATCCTCTGCTATGCATCCTTCTACAATACCTCTGCTGCTAGACCAGAGTAAAAGACGGTGCGGTGAGCATGAGTGAGCCAACCAGGTTAGCGCATTTCTCATCCAAGACAGCAGCTGACAACTAGCTCCCCTGCCTTTGTAACCAATATATAATTGCAATATAGGCCCCCCCCCCCTCTGACCTTCGTATCTCGTTTCGTTTCGTTTTTTTCGTTTGACAGCGCTCTAGCTACATCTCAACGTCCGCCTTTCTACCCCTACTCATCCAGGGTCTCCTGTACTTTGTGGTCCGCTGCGCTGTAACATGCTCGGCTGAGGTTGACACCCAATGTATCGCTGACTATATGGACTACAGGCCCTAGCATGGCTTTTCCGGGGCGTCCCAGAGATGGGGAGGTTAACTGAGGATGCTGAAGCGTGAGTTTATCCGCAGCCACGTGGATGCTCTCTCTGCATGTAGATGACAAGGCGTTCTCGGGAATCGAGATGGGAAATTAGGTATTCGCACTAATTCATCCCGCTTGGCTGGATGGACGGATGCGCTGCGGATGGATGGATGGATCCTGAATCTGCGGGTGCTATGGAATAGTAGCAGACGATATGCTCTGTCACACATATCCTGATACTCCCTCCCAAATAGTGCTACTTACTATGTTGATTTGTGGAACCAGAGAAGGACAAAAGAGGCATACTTGTCTGTACCTGCTCAGTAGAGCTTTAAGGAACACATGTGTCACAAAGCATCCGCTGTGATAAAGGTACTCCAATTGGAATCCTCCCTTCCTTTCACTTGTTTATATCGCCCTTCAATGTCCGCTCCGAGATCTCAATTACATACCTACAACAGCAAGCGATCCACGCCTGGGCTAACTGGACTCATTGCAATATTGATTACTGATCTGGAATGGTGTAGTGACTACTACTACTACTACTACTACTACTACTACTACTACTACGATAAGGGATCCATAACGTTTCAACCAAGTTTGATAGGCATACACCTAGCTACTTAGCTACATGTATCTAGCTACAATATCTACCGACAACTGAAACCGCGAATTCCAAACCCAACACTTAGATTTGGCTAAATGGAAAACCTTCACCTTAAGAAAAAACACCACATTGTGGAAATCATAATCATCCGTTCGAAACTGCCGCCCTCGGTCAAGGAACGTGAAAGAAAGAAAGCAGAAGGATCGTGATGTTTCCCTTTTAGCTAGGTCGATAATAGCCCGGCCTCATACATAGGGTATCTGGCGGTTGAATTCAACAAAAGCTTAGCGGAAAGGTGGAGTTTCAATCGCATCGACATCTCATCGCGCTGGATAAATTCAACCTGAGCTTAAAGAGATTAAAAAAGCTTTTTGTTTATACTCCCCCCACGGTTCTTTGCACCCCAAGCTAGTAAAGTAGCAGTAGTATTGCCATGAAAGCTAGCTAGTCCCTCGGCTCAATAGCTGATCATTGGCTTTTAACGGAAAATCTCTACACTTGGAATCACTAAGCGAAAAACCTCAGAGAGAAAAAAAACCCCCAATTACCCGGGTACTTCTTTCGTGGCTCAACTCAATATCAATTCAGCCGCCACTTCTTTTGGTCGTCCTTAGGAGAATTGGTAGCTCCGGGGTTCGGGGGTTGCAAGCATCGCTGCTGCCATTTAGCCTAATGGAGACCCTGAACGACCAACCACCTAAACACCCCGCTTAATCCCATAATGTGGGGTTTCCCGTAAGCATAGCATACAGACAGTAGTTGAGAAAAAAATAATGCATCTCAACTCGGAGATGGGGCAGAGATGCTATCATCAGAATGGATAAAACTTTACCGAATGCTGTTTTTTTAATCTGAAATTTCCCGGGGACAGTTCCAACGCTTGCGGTAATCCTAGTTAGCTCTGCTTCACGCTTTCGTTCCCTCGTTTCGATTCTCTCCCAATTGATGTCGGGATATGGGAAAAAGATTTACCGTTGTGAGTGGGGGGGCAGGAGGAGCGGAGTAATGGAGGGGAAATAGACCGAGCATAAAAGGGCTGCTATCTCTCGCTGAGAGTTGATGTTGAGGTAGATATTCATTGTGAAGCTCTTTTTTCCTGTGGGATACAACGACTTGATATTTCTGAGAAATCTTCAGGCTGGCTTGCATACTCAAAACCTTTGCGGACTTTGTGGTACGAGTTTTTTTCTCTTTCGTTTCTTTTTTTTACCTCTTTCCCCTCATTATTGGTGGCCGTGTGACCATAGGTAATAGTCAGAGTTATCATATATATTCTGACGTCGTTGCAGAACAGATTCAAACGACAACCTTCAAACAAATCCTCACCCTCAGAAACAGAAACCACATCAAATATGGTCGCCGCAACACAAGCTGCTACTCAAGCCGTCAAGTCGAGCCTTAAGCCGAATATCGGTGTGTACACTGATCCCCAGCACAATCTCTACATTGCGGAAGCAACACCTTCCGTAGAGGAGATTCAAAAGGGCGATACTCTCGAGCCCGGCGAAGTTGTTATCCAGGTCCGAAGCACCGGTATTTGCGGGTGAGTATATCTTGTTCATGGTTGTGAATTGGAAGTTATACTGACACCCCTGAAGTTCTGATGTCCACTTCTGGCACGCAGGATGCATCGGCCCTATGATCGTCGAAGATAAGCACATTCTCGGCCACGAATCCGCCGGCGAGGTAAGATATACCGGATACTGTTACTACCCCCTCATGGAATTAACATGTTAACCCGATATCACCGCTATAGATCATTGCTGTCCACCCCTCCGTCAAGCACCTCCAGCCTGGTGACCGCGTCGCCGTTGAGCCCAACATTCCCTGCCACTCTTGCGAACCCTGCCTTACTGGTCGCTACAATGGATGCGAGCACGTTCTTTTCCTCAGTACTCCTCCGGTCCCAGGTCTCCTCCGCCGCTACGTCAACCACCCCGCCAAATGGTGCCACAAGCTTCCCCCGACCATGTCCTACGAGGACGGCGCACTGCTCGAGCCTCTCTCTGTTGCGCTCGCCGCTATCGACCGCGCCCAGGTCAAGCTCGGTGACTCAGTCCTCATCTGCGGTGCTGGTCCCATTGGCCTTATCTCTTTGTTGTGCGCGAGGGCTGCCGGTGCGGAGCCCATCGTCATCACCGATATCGACCAGGGGCGATTGGACTTTGCAAAGACGCTTGTCGCAGACAGCCCCGGTGTGCTTCAGACATACCTTGTGACCCGCGGGAAGACCGAGGAGGAGCTGGCCGAAGGGGTGAAGCAGGCGCTTGGGGTGGAGCCGGACGTTGCGCTGGAGTGCACGGGTGTGGAGTCGTCGATTGGCGCAGCAATCCATGCGGTGCGGTTTGGCGGGACGGTGTTTGTCGTCGGCGTGGGCAAGAACGAGATGAAGTTCCCGTTCATGAGATTGAGCACGCGCGAGGTGGACCTCAAGTTCCAGTATAGGTACTGCAACACTTGGCCGCGCGCAATCAGGCTGGTGGATAGTGGCGTGCTGGCCAATATTAGGAAGTTGGTGACGCACAGGTTTTCAATTGAGGATGCGGTCGAGGCGTTTAAGACTAGTGCGGACATGAAGAGCGGGGCGATCAAGGTCCAGATCGTGAATAAGGATTAGTTTTATTATTTTATTTCATTTTTTTTTATGTTTTTTTTTTTGTGTGTGCTGGTCTGTAGGGTGTATGATGATGTATTGTTAGCAATTTGAGAAATCAATAGAGTTTGTGGAAGAAAAATACGCTGCGGCTGACTGGCTGGGGTGGAGAAGCGTTTGAGTGAGCGATTGATGTTTGGATTTGATTTGATTTGATTCAATGCTGTGCGCACTCACTCCCTTGAACAAAGTGACAAAACCCTGTAGATATTACATAGCATCGTAGCACAGGATATCTATCTATCCCTCCGCGGGTTTGACACAGGCACCTTAATCCTAGTACTCTACCTACTCTATCTATGACACCATTCAGGTTTCAGCGAGAATACTCTACTCTGTGTCGCCATACTCTAGCTTGTCTTGTCTAGGGTGTAAGTAGTGTAGTGTAGTGTGGTGTTGTGTGTGTGTGTGTGTGTGTGTGTGTGCTGTGGTACCGTACCTACATGCGTACATGGCATATTATTCCTATCTATGAAACCTGCGCCAGATAGAGAGCGCCGCGGCCGCACTGAACCCTTCGATCTCTTAATTCTGGACTTGTGCCTAATTAAGCCGTCTGCGCTCTAGATCTCTTTTCTTCTTCTTCTTCTTCTTCTTTTTCTTTCTTCTTCCATAAATACCCGATCGATCACTTAACTGCTTCTATGCACATGCTCTAACTACATGTAGCTGGGGTGAATCGAGATATATTGGTGGTACCCAATAGGAGGCGAGTGATATCTCATGACTGCAAAAGGTTCTAGCGTGTGCGTGGGCCAACCGGAAAATCTTGCGGAATATATTTTTGCCGTGGGGGGCCGCGGGGGGGGGGGGCGGGGGGAGCGATGTGAGACAGTTTCCAAGAGTTTTACAGCTCATACCTACTTTAGCTACATTAATTACTCTTCTACCTATTTCTACTTTAGTTGCCTCTGGATCAAGTATCGTCATGGAGAGAGCCTGACCAGGAACAGATGCACGTGGAATCTGAAGGTAGAGTAGTACTGGTAACTAGTGGGATGGATGGGCCAATTGGGTAGTGGCTTGGGAGCCTGGGATTGGGGGGGGAGGGTTCGGTGATAGCCGTCAATACGGTTGACGAGAGTATGTAGGTGTAGAGTGTCTGGGGCTTCGCTTGTTTTCTATGCAGAGTGCTGGTAGGTACTTTTGGGGAGGCGGCTCTGGGTATGTAGGTAGGTACTCTGGGTAGAGTACATAGGGTAGAGTAGCTGTGTCATTAATGCTTCCGATTTGGTGGATGGGCGTGCCGTGCCGGTGGGGTTTGTACTCTAGGGTAAGTATGTACGATCGTGAGGGCTAGTGTTTTTGTTCTACAGATGGAGCTAAAGGTACATGTAGCTAAAGAAGCTAAAGTGGATATACATCATGGAGGAGGAGGGAGGAGGAGGGAGGAGGAGGGAGGAGGAGGGCTTTGGAGATTAGGGTACATGTAGGTACATTGAGAGGGTCGGCGGTGTAGAAAGTCCTGTCTGTTTGTTCTGTTCTGTTCTGTCTACGAGAATCTCCGGGCGACAGGAACACTTCAACCCTAGAGTACTTACTACTCAGTCTACAGTGGCCAGTCTAGTCTCGGCAAACGCGGCAGCAGCCACTCACTGCCCACTATTACTGACACGTAGTTACATGTCGATAGGTACCTGCTTGTGGGGGGAAAAAAACCAGTTTGAGTACAACCACCACGGTCTGTCGCCGCCTGCCCCGACAAGTACCAGTACCAGTGGTCAGGCACACAAACAAGTGTTTTTCTTAGCGGCACCGGCATTGGCCCGTGCTATTTATAAATAAGGTGGGTGGATGGATCGCACACACGTGCATGGCGCGATGTTCCACCTGCATGCAGACGGTCAGATCTGGAGTAGCTAGCTGGGGGGTGGTGAGTGGTGAGTGAGAGAGAGCGAGTGAGAGAGATCGCGTCTCGTTGCCAGGTTTGGGGAGCTGTTGTTGCAGGTTTGGACATCAGACGGTGGGAGGCGAGATTCGTTATCTTGTGTCTGTAGATGGTGGTGATGGTGAGGATGGGGTTGGACTGGGGGGGCGGTGGGGCGGTGGAGGTTATCTATCTGAAGGCGAGAGAGGGAGGAACATGGCGAATTCGAGATGCAGTGCGGTGCTGTGGTAGGGTACATGTAATCACGAGAAGGACGATAAACGATTGCCGGGACCAGATCGGGGGGAAAGAGGACGCTCGATGTGGCCAATGGGGCTCTTCAGTGGGGGGGATACATACGAGGAGTACCTAGTAGGAAGTCACTCTAGGTACTCTGCTCTGTTCTGGAGTAGAGTATTCTAGCTACATGTACTTGCTCTACCCAGAGAAGTGTACCTACCATGTAGAGGCATGATGATGCTGCGTTGGGGGAAACGGAGACGAGAGACAAGAAGAAGAAGGCAGGGGTGCACTATGGAACTCCTCTGCCCACTGGCGAAGGCGCCTCCAGGAACACACAATTTGACACAAACCCAATTAACCCCCCCTTCAACCCCTGGCTGTCAGCCAATCAGGCAGACCGCTGCCGCCCTCAAGTACAAAGTACAAGTATCCTGTACCCAAGACACGGGAAATTTCAATGTATAATCGTACCGTCATATAGCCCGAGTGCTACATGGGGCATGCAACCGCCCAGAGGTAGAGTAGATGTTACATACAGTGCCAGGCCGCCAGATCAGATAGAGTTCAGGTACGGTGTTGGGTAGAGTAGAAGCAGCTGCCCAAATTAACAGTGTATGTAGGTAGAACTGATCCATACCGCGGATCACCTGCCCAGGGCAGCCTGCCAGCCCAGAAAAAAAAAAAAAAAAGGACAGGACAGGCCAGGTGCTATATTTACTTAAATCAATTCTATTACTATATACATGTAGCAGCTCCATATGTGCATACTTTGTTAATTAGGCGGGGAAGCGAACTTGCGTTACTCAGACCAGGCAAGGCAGAAGAAACTACATGTACATGTTTGGAGGGGGCCTAGGCCGGAGAAGAAGGACGAGGAGAGGGTGATAATAGTAGGCACATGTAGACGTTAGTTGATGGGAAGAGACATACTTATAAGCCCTGTGCTGCTGCTGCTGCTGCGTGCCTACATGACAGCATCCTTCCCAGCTAATAGTGCTTCTTCTTCTTTCTTCGATCAGTCATTCCATTCAAGCAAGGCTAGGATTGATTCCTGACTTATCCTTACATACCACAGCACTACAGCACCACTTGTACCTACTTTACCCCGTTACCTACTTATCTACCTTACTACGTCCTACTACTGCAGCACGAAAAGGAAAAGGAAAAGGAAAAAAAAAAAAGTCAGGATAACCTGTCCATATTTCAATCGTTACACTGCACTGGCTGCTGTTGTTGTGTTGTACAATTGTACATACCAAAACTGCTGCTGCTTCCTTAATTAATCAACCAACAGCTGTGCCGGCCGGATCCATTCCCTATAAGATCCTTCACTTTGCATTGTACTCTAAAGTGGCCGTCTTTATCCTATCCCCCTTCACCGCTTCTTTTTTCTTTTTCGTCTTTTTTTTCACGTTTCTCTCTCTCCCCCGTCTTTCTTCCCACTTCCAAATCATATCTCAGCTGCCCAGCCCTCTCACAACTAAAAGTGAAATTTATTTTTGCACTTTCTGCTTCACTTCCCATAGGTACATCATAGCCTCTGTGGGGTTTCTTTCTTGTTAGTAGTTTACTGGCCGTCACACCCTCTCGCTCGACGACTCGCTCGCTCGTTCGCTCCACTGATTTATCCCGCCACCCACCTCATTGTTGCATATGCACGACATCTGAATCCTCAACCTTCATCCCGCTCGTTTTTCTCTTTTCTCTCGCGCTCACTTACTCTGGAAAGTATCCATCTAGAGTAACTCCACCACTACCACGCAGACAGACACCTTTCCATTCCCGGCTGTGCTGGCCCAGCTTTTTTTCCTCCAAGATTTATTACTCGATTGCCACGGACGTACGGGGGTTATTCTAGAGAGCCATTGTTGGGCGTGTTTGATTGATTGGGTTGTTGTTCTGGAACGGAGAGAGGAAGAAAAAAAACGTACGTATGTATGCACGCTTTGTCTCTCCTCTTTTTTTTTTGTTGCATGTCTTGTCTGGAGACGAAAGATTGGTACTGTACTGCAGCTACATAAGTAGATGGAGCGAGTGAAGTGGGCATACCTACTCTACATATATACTAACTAATCCGTTCTCTTGCTGCTCAGAAGGTTCCCTCTCTTGAAGGATTACAATTATATTTTTTGGGGCCTCGCACAACACACCCCCCCCCCAAAAAAAAAACAACTACTACCTGCCACATTCTATCTGCTGGAAATTGGAATACGTTTTATCCGTACAAACAAGCAAGGCATCTACGTATCATATCCCACCACTGTCACTATCACTTTCAATCCGGTTTCCACAACCACCACCACTATCATCCTCACTACCGATCAGCAGTAGGGTCAGTATCCTTAACAATAGCAGCAGCAGCAGCAGCAGCACCCAGCTCCCAGCTCCCAGTGCAAACCGTGCACCCATTATTAAAGACGGCCAATTAACAACAGCCTCCCATCCCAAACACGCCCTAAAAAAAGGAACAATGCCTTCCCTAACCCTACCACTCCTCTCACCCCCCACCACAACCACCCCCGACATCCCGCCCCCCACACCCAAAAAGACGCCCAAAAAGCTTCGACGCAAGAATCCCCCGCCATCCCTCACCACCACCGGCGCGCACCAGCGCCTCCCCTCATCGGCCGGCTCATCAACATACTCTCGGCCCTCATCGAGCAAATCCAACCCCCCGGATCACCAAACATGGACAGCGTCGTCTCACCCAGCCTCCCAGCAACAGGGTGGGAGGGGCAGCGAACCGCGCGCTGGCGATTGGTCGGCGCGGACGGCAGACTTCCCTTCTGGGCCTCCACCTGCCCTCCCGGCGGCGGCAGCGGCAGCTCTGTACTCGGGACTGGTGACGCCCCCCCCCGAATCGGAGCTTCGGCAGGGGGGCAGGCAGATTCAGGTGGACGTTCAGGTCCAAATGCAGGGTCAGCAGAGCCAGAACCAGAATCAGAATCCTGGGGCATCACCGAGATCGGTATCTTCCGTGTACAGCTCACCACCTGCGTCGTCGAACCAGGAGCGCTTCCCAGTGAATGTCCAACAGCAGACACCGCCGACACCGCAGCCCCCACAGGTTATAATAAGGGGCAAGGGCAGAGACGCATTCAAAGCCTTCTCGTACGACTCGTACAATAGCCCGTCGGTCCCTCCCTCGACCTCATTACCAGCTTCGCAAGACCTTCCTCCTCCTCCGCCACTTCCTCAGATATTGTACGTCCCCAACGCGCAGCACCCAAATACTCTGTTTGCATCAGCGTTGCCGCTGCCACCGGCTAATAACTCTAATACTACTACTACTACTACCACTACTATTACTGATATGCACACGAGATCCAAGACGCTCCCGTCGAACCTGGATCTGACAGATCTGGCGCCGCCGTCAAGAATCCAGGCGCGTACGCCCGGCGGGACGCCGACCCTGCCACCGCTACCGTCGTTCCAGTCTGGCGGGTTTGGATTCGACCTGCCGGGTGCCGCTACCGCCGCCGCCGCTGCTAACAATGCTATTAATAAGAATGACAACACCGCGCACCACCAACAGCAAAAGGCATCGCCGACAAATTCTAGGCGCCAAAAGTACCGCCCCACGTCGCTCCCGTCCCCGACGGCGCCGCCAGTCCCGGCTCGGAAGCGCCCGTCAATGTACTTCCACCCCGAGCCCGAGCCAGCACCAGCGCCAGTGCCAGTGCCAGCGGAGCAGGGAGAGTACGTCTGCCACGCGATAACGGCGGAGGAGCCGATCGCGCTGCCGTCGTCGTCAGCGGAGCACACGCCGGTGCCGTCGCCGCCGACGGCGAGCGAGGAGTTTGGGCAGCAGCAGCACCAGGCGCCGGCGAAGGGGCGGGTGAGGAGGAAGTCAGACGCGGTGAGCTCGTTCCTGGGCGGGTGGAAGCTAACGATGATGGGCGGCGGGAACTCGTCTTCGACGGCACGAAACGAGAAGGCGCTAAGCAGCGGGAGTGAGAGCGATGTGTCGCCGGTGGGCGTGGGCGATGGCGGCGGGTGGATTCATAGGAGGAAGGGGAGCTTCTCGAGTACGAGGCCGCCGAGTAGGGAGAAGTCGAAGTATGCGCAGGAGTATAAGGAGTTTAGGGCGCAGAAGGCGGCGGAGAGTGCTACGACGACAAAAACGACGACGACGTCGTTAAAGAGGGCGTCGCATGCTACGTCGAGGGAGGGGAGTGTTGCGCCTGCTGCGCCGGCTAGTCCGGTGGAGGGTACGGGGGTCAGTGGGATTCTGGGAGGGATGGCGACGACAAGGGAGCGGGCTGCGGAGAAGGCAAAAGAGGGGAGGAGGGCAAGGAGGGAGAGTTCTGGGTATGTGTCGTCGTCTTCGGACAACAGCACGCTGCCACCAGTGCCGGTGGTGGACCCGAGTAAAATTGCGTCGGCCAGTGAGGTTGTGAGTTTGGATGTTGCGGTAAGACAGATGCAGCTGCTGGAGAGCCAATTGAAGAAGGGGCGCCCACTGAGTCCACCAGACTCGAGAGACGGTGAGAAGTCGGAGAGCGACAGAGGATACCAAGCTAGCTCTGAATACAGCCAGACCACTACCGCTGCTACAGACTCACGCCAGGGATCCGCAGACAGCTCGCAGCAGAACTCGGGCTCATCGTCGCCATCTGGAAGCATCAACCAGAAGTTCCAGGTTCTCCCCGCACCATCACAGGCATCGTCCTCAAAGCAGCAGCAGATCTCAGACTCAACAGGGAAGGGCAAGTCACGCTCCCCGCTCCGTAACGAAATCGACTCTGAGAGCGTCTCGAGCGACGAGAAGAAGAAGCTGGAGCAGCGGCCAAAGAGCATGGGCAAGCACTCGTCGGGCGGATCGACAATCAAGCAGCAGCAGGACTACTTTACGAGGCCCAAGAGCTCCGGTGGCGCGCTGGGGTCGGGCTCGGGGTCGCCGGGGTCGGGATCGAGGCCAACGACGCCCCCGAAGCCGATTGCGAAGCTGTTTGTCATCTGCTGCAGGTGCAAGTATTGGCATGATCTGCCGAGCGTCATGTATAGGGGCATGGTGGAGAATGGGGGAGCGACGAGGTGCCCGTATTGTTTGCATGGAATGGAGGTGTCGTGTTGTGCTGGGTGAGTTGATCTCCTTGGGCTGATATGTGAGGATGGATGGAATGCTGACTGTGTGTGGTACGTAGGTACACTTGTGTGGTTTATATGCACCAGAAGCATCATTGATGACATTGATGATCATGAATGATGGATTGATCGATCTTTTCTCTTTTGTTTGATAGTAATGTGGTTGGCTTTTTAATGAATTGGTTTAGGAGTGTGAGCGGGCGTTTGCATTTTTTCTTTCTATTTTTACCCTTGATGCGTTTTTTTATAGTATCTTTTTTTTTTGTTTGTTTGGAGTTTGTTGTGAGGTGTGGTATTTTTTTGTTCGTGTCCTTTTCATGGCGGTTGGTTGGCCGGTCCTTTGCTACCATTTTCCTACTTCGTTCTTCATGATCTGGGTTTTTTTACAGCATGATACACTCATGATACACTCATTGCATTTTTCTTTTCTTACTTTCTGTCATGTCGGTCATAAAGATACAGATACAGCTCAAAGAGTTTAGTAGTTACTGATTTGTAGTCATGGGGAGGTATGCGCGGCCGGATATCTGGTATATATATAATGGCATACGCGTACGCAGGGCAGGGCAGAGCAGGGTAGTATAGTTACGAATTAGTTACGATTAGTTACGTTAGTTACGTAGAGAGAGAGAGAGAGAGAGAGAGAGAGAGAGAGGAAACGGAATGAATATCAGGAATGTAGTTGGCATATCTAAAAAAAAAGTTAAAAAAATAAAATCAGCGCAGCTAGCCAGCCAAGCGGGAAGTGATGTGACGTATAGGCGTTGGTGTAGACGGTTAGTGCGGAGAGCTATTTATTTAAGCTTTTTTTTAGGGGGTGGGTGATGGTGGTGATGATCGTGGCGTATGTACCTACACATGCGATGAGGGATGCTCGATCACTCAATGCACCGCGCGTGCGATGTGGGATGTGCGATGGCAATCATTAATTCAGACAATTCAGACTCAGATCCAGAATTGCAAAGTGAACTAACTAGTACATGCATTGAGCGGTGTTGGTGTTGGTGTCGTGATGTGATGTGGTGATGGTCAGGTCTTATTTCTTAATACATCGTGTACTCCGGGCCAATGGCGCGCGGTGTTTCGGATGTTTTTGTTTGGGCATGTGGAGTAGGCTAGGTGGGGAGTTGGCAGATTAGTAGGTTAGGTTAGTAGGATAATTAGTAGGGGAGAGTCGGGTAGGTTGTGGCTTGGCGTGTGGGGGAATGTAGAATGGTGGTGGGTGGTGGAATGAGAGTCATCGATGCTCACTCGGCGTGCTTACTGGGACAGGTAGGCGGACTCGCTCCTACGGGGATGGTGGGCGGAGGTGGAGAGTACTTGGGAATACCACGATGTGGTACCGCAATGGTTGATTTTCTTGAACGAAGTTATACTTGCGAGAGAAAGACCTACGTGCTCTCGGGATCCGGTAATTGGCGATATTCTACATATATAGCTTCTTGGGATATTCTATTATTTAAGTCTAGAGTGTGCAAGTATGTACACACTTCATCGATAGCGTGAAGTCTGATATCTACACGAGTATGTAGTCTCGGAGCTGATGGGAAGGTCTTCTTATATAGGTATATACATATATGTATTATTGGGTGCCAAAAATAACCGATCACTGGCACCCTCGTGAGACTCATAGCAACTAAACTGTCCTGCGAAGAAACTTCACACCGAGACCTTCGGGGTTAGAGGGTTCTTTGCAAGCATCTTACTCCGTTTAGGAGACTTAAAGTTATTCAATTGCTCTCCTGGTTGTTGAGTTATTCTGACCTAAATTGGATTTCGACGTTCTGAGGTGATCGGTTATTTTTGGCACCCGATAATACTTGTAAGGGCCCGGTACCTGTACTCGGGCTGTAAGGGATCAATCACGATCACAGGGCCTAGCGGGACAAATGAAAAAATGCCGCCCACCCTAACGCAGACACCCACCCTAAAGTAGACGCCGAGAGGGAGTGACCTTGGCTCGTAGATCACTTTATCTCTCTGGATCAATGGTGTGAGAGAGGATATTTGGACGTTTGCCAGTGGAGTAGTAAAGCACTCCCTTGTATCGAAATATTGGCCAGCTTGCACAGTTTATCCACGTGTTTAATACTCAAAGCAAATCAAAGCTGGCGACAAAAAACAATACTCAATTCGTTGTGCTACGCTACTCTATTAGTACTAACTCCAACGCTTTTCCTCAAAACAAGCAATCAAAACACGCATGAAAGCAACTTCTCTAGCTCTGCCCTTTAACCCCCACATATACACACACCAACTCACAACGCCAACCCCAATACCTCCTTCTCCCTCTCCCTCAACTCCTCCCTCACCGCAAGAATATTCTCCATCTTCTTCGCAATCTGCCTCTTCTTCGCCTGAATGTCCTCCCACTCTTTGAGGCCCGAGACCTGTTTCTCGGCGCTGACGGCGTAGCTGAAGAAGGTGCCGAGCGTGCCGCCGGTGTAGATGTAGGAGCATAGCAAGAGGTGCTCGCTTTCGAGGGTCTCGTGCTGCGTGGTGAGGGTGTGGATTTGGGCGCGGAGATCGGCGAGGCGGGTACTAGGGTTGGTAGACATGATGGTGGTCTTATTGGGGGTTGTGGGGTTAGTTGTGGTTGTGGTGGTTGTGGTGAAATTGATGAAACTGATGAGATTGGTATATCTGGCTTGGTTGTTAGGAATTTGAATAGTGTTATGTTGATATGCTGGCTTACTTTTACTGTGGATAGAATGTGTTATTTTAAAAAACCTTTTGGGCGTAGAAAGCCTTTAAATAATGAGAGGGCGATTAATGTATTTCAATCATACAATGATTTCTACGCCTGCTTTCAAGTATGTTTTTAATATTGCTTCATATTCCTCGTTTATTCAAAGATCTGGTTATATGGACAGTTTGAAATGGACCTTTCGCTTGAGTTTTTAGGAAAAAAGAGAATCCGTAACGTTGATGATAATGATCACCAAATATCACTCGGTTTTAGTCACCTACCCAAACTAGTCCTCCCCTAGAAAACCCGCACGATATCGTACCGGAATCAAAAAGAAATTCCACAGTGCAAACCCTAATCCCCAGCAAAAAATTATCATTACGTATAGTGGTGTACATCCGTAGTACATGTAGCTGGCTGGCGCTCATATCCGGTTACAGCACCCTTTGCTTGTTGATCGACCAATTAACCCAAAAGCACAATGCATCCATCACCGGTGCCCAAAACCTAACCCACTACCGTATCCTTCCCCTCCAACCCCCTCGGCCTCCAAGCCAAAGCCGGATAGTGTAGCCCCTCCCTCGGTGTATGGAACCTCCCAATCTCCTCAAACCCCAACTTCAAGTACATCGGAGCCCCCGGATCGCTCGCCTCCAGCCCTACACACACACCCTCCTTCTGCGCCCTCTCGAGTCCCCACTGTATAAGCATCTGCCCAATCCCCCTCCGCTGCCACTTCGTGTCAACGGCGAGCAAGAGGACGTGCCAGTGCTCGGCGTATATCCCCGAAAACGTCTCCGCCAGAAACGCTGGATGACGGGCCTCGAGCTTCGCTAGTGCGGCGGCGTCGGCGGAGCGGCCCGCGGGTGTACGCAGAACAAAATTGATGAGCGGGGAGACATAGGTGTTCGTGAGTGTCAACAGTTTATACTCCAGTCCTGCGGAAAGGAAAATTAGAACAGGGACTGCTGAAATATAGAGGGTGTATATTATATATCATATGATGCATAGCATTTCAGAAGACATACGTTTCAGTACTCCTTGCCCCTCAGCCCGGATCCTCTCGGCTTCCGCAGAAGTCCCCATGCGCTGCCATGCGACCCAGCCTACGATTTCCTTCCTGGATCGCCCTGTGGATTCGTCGGTTACGTCGGTTTCAGCAACAAGGTAGACAACATCAGAGAGGATTCCCTTCTGCAGCTTGAGCTTCCATGAGTGGAGGTAATCGTCGTAGAACTCGCGGCGGCGCGGGTAGAGTACGTCGTAGAAACCGTCGTCGATAAATGCGGGGGCGCCGATGGATGCAAGGCGTGGCACGTCGGCGAGTGTCGCGGTGCGTATCGAGAACTTTCTAGCGGGGGCGGCCATGGTTGTCTTGATGCCGTTCCCTGTAGCGGCCATGATCAATTGGTTCAGTTACCCTGGTGTTGGTGATGGAGTGCTAAGGACTTAGGAGTGCAGTTAAAATTGGGGCCCGGGAATGCGAGTTATATAGCTAAAAAAAAAAAATTTATGAGGCTCTCTCTACTGATCGTGCTTCCGGAGATGTATCTTTTTCATTCCAGCTAAGTATCTGATTGCGGATTGAATTATGTAGGTATTCTCTTTGCGGGTTTGGAATGTTATTCAGCTCTTGGCATGTTCGGCCAATCATTGGGTTTGGGTGGATAAGTTACCGCCGGTACTAATTCTGCATCCGGAAGGTCGGTAGCAATAATCCGTAGTTGCCAAACCACAGGCCGGAGACCGAGCAGCGTCCGTCGTCTGATCAAGCGTTGATCAATGATGTGGGTTGATTGATGGGGATGAGTGGGTTCAACTGTGTCTTCAAGATAATATCGCGGGAGCTCGTATTGATACGACAGGTACGTGTGTTTATGCCTTGAGCTTGAGTAGGCGTGATGTGATACATCGAGTAAGGACTTTCAATCACGTAATAATATAACCAACGAACGGATGGATGATGGGTGAGGGATGAGTGTATTGTCTTGAAGTCTGATCTCAGCATTGAGGTTGGTGAGGTTTCTGACTACGCATAGCGGCATAGGTGTCTTAACAGAAGAAGTTAAGCCACAGGGGTTTACGAAAGAAGCCACAAAGGTGTCTGAACCGAAACCCTAACCCTGCATCAGACACAACAGGACGACCAGCTGCAGGGGATTGATTTGTGCATTGGTTTATATGGTGTACATTCTAGTATTTAAACGTTTTATAGTTTTGAGCTTGGAATTCTAATAAGGATGATTCCCACAGAAATATGATAATGCCTTGATTTCGGGCTAATAGAGAACTGATCAATAGCGAACCGTTTTTGCATATGTATCTCTTTATTGCAGGTTTCGAATTTCCTGACATAAAAGCTTGAAGCTTAAATAATTTATCCTCCATTCTTGCCTTAATTCCAACGACTTGCCAACCGGATACCTGCACCCCAAGCCTGAGGCCTACCCTCTCAACAATTTCATGGCCCTGATCACTTTAGCCCTTCCGATTTTTATCCGCGGTCTTAACGGGGAGATAATCGTTCAAATTCGCTCCACGTGGAATGTGGATGTAGCATTCCTGGGAAGCGTCAGTATTTCTCAGAGGAAAAAGTGGCGAGCTAGATTTATACAGCAGCGTTTCCTTTGGAGCGAGGGGGGGCGCTTTGTCCAGTTTGGATGGTTTGGACGATGTCGATTTGTTCAGCGCATTCGGCCTCGTCAGGGTGGCGGGCGTACTGGACAGTGACTTGACGACTGGTATTGGTAGTGGAAACGTGCATCTTCAGGCGGAAAGGTTGTTTGTGGTGTGGGTGGATGTTTGGTAATGGGTGGATGCGAGATGATGGGTTGTTGGCTGCAGTTGTACAGGCGGGATATATATGGTAAGTGGCTGTTATGGAGCTGGATAGAATGAGATAGTAGCCGCTTAGCTCGACTTGTTTATCTTTTGGGTTGTAGTTGGATGATTGGTAGTGCCTGGGCCTTCGGGGTATTCTAGAAGTGGCATGAACTTCGATCGAAACACGTGATATACACAATTCTCTGCTTGAAAGTTGAAAGCGATGAGCTGAGAAAAGTTAAGTGGATGGTTTCAAAACACGTATTCGAAAGAAACCCGCCGTTATTGCTTGATCATGATCAATGTGTATCACCGGTTATCACTCGGTTGAAATGAGGTTCACTTGGAGTATAGACACACTCAGTTGATCGGTTGATAATTAGTTAATTATTTGCTAGACACACCTGAGCACATATATATGTGTTGTGTATATCGTGCGTGTCACGTTTGGAACACCTATAATTGAATACATAAGGTAGAAATTGTGAAGTACGCAACAGCAATGAGGTATTGTAGCTGTTACAGTACGTAATGGCAATGAGTTATTGTAGCTGTTACACGTATACATATACCTAACGGGTCTCAATCGACTACATGTACTTATGGACCCTTCTTCTTCTTCTTCTTCTTCTTCTTCTTCTTCTTCTTCTTCTTCTTCTTCTTCTTCTTCTTCTTCACCCTGATCTCCTCTCTTTAATTCTCCTCATCCCCAATACTGTCCATTATCCACACATATATCGGTCAACCATTCTTAACAACGATTTTGTTGTGATTCATAACATAGATTTATACACTCGCTTATAGACGGCCTCTCTGGCCACTCGGGTGCTCCGTCAACGCAGAAAACAGAAGATCAACGTTGTAACCGGCTTCTACACCTCTTCTCCACCAATCACCACCGACTATCCGAGAGAGGTAGGTGTTTAAGTGTCTAGAGATGTCATATATACCAGTAGGTTAATACTACAGTATCCACATGTACTATTCCCCTCAATTCTTCTCAAGTTTACCACATGCTCCCGTTAATTGTGATCACTAATTCATGACACAAAGGTTTGTTTGCTTACATAAGAAGATCTACGATTCTAAACACACTCTCTCTCTTACGTACGTGGCGAGACTATATGATGAATGAAATATATATCGTCCTTGTAGTTGGGTAACCACTGCTATTGAGTGATATCTTATGACTCAGTCCGTTTTGGGGGTGCGTGGGATACTGCGATATAGCTCGGCTGACACAAAATATAAGAGTGTAAGTCTGGTTTCCAGTTGTTCCGATACGCCTTGGCTACAGGTACCTGAATTGTATTCACGCATATCCAATGATGATTATATTAGCCTGGCCTTAATGTACAGTGGTATTTCTGTGCGTAAATTAAACCGCTTTTGGTTAAAACGGTTAATACATTATAGATTACAGTAGCAAAAATCGGGGTAAAATTACTACGGTAGCACTACAGCACTCGGTTGGATGCCGTGGTGCTGCCGTATTTTTAGGAATGCTGGGGTAGGTATTTAGAAATGCCGTATTCCTACGGCATTTACTTGACTGCCCAAATTCTATGCCCTATTTGTTTATCTCCATTGAAGCATCTCAACTTCACATTAAATCATCACCAAGATTTCAAACACAATAACCCAATCCATCAATAGGTCCATGAATTTACGTCCCTCATCAATGGGCTACAAAGACTTAGGGAATACTTTCGAAAAATATTTTTTTAGTTCCATGTGCCCTTGTTTTATACTGGTTTGATACTGTATTGAGCGAAGATAATTGATGGTGATAATGATGATGATCGTCATGAGTCGTGATGATCACTATAAACTACATGAGGTCTTGCTGATAGGTACGAGACTAGGACGAGCCTAGGACGAGCCTACCGTGACATGTACGTACCAAAAGTGTGACCGCATCACCTATCCACAGTGTAAGTTATAGAATAGAGCAGTCTTTCAAATGCCGCTTTACAACCGCATTCTCCTAACAATGCGGCATTCTTTGAAATGCCGCAGTGCTGCCATAGCACTGCAGTAGTAATTTCACCCCGATTTTTGCTACTGTAGGTATGCATGGTGGTCATGACTGACAGTTAGTAAGCTAAGTTGCTTATAGGAATCCGTCACTGAGGTTACAAGACCGGCTGAACTAACATTGGCGCTGAATGCTGCCAATACCACTGGGACACAACCAATGCTATAATTTCCAAGAAACGCCGGCCTCATGGATCATGCCATATACCTATATACTACAGACGACCGCTTCATCTTCAGCGCTAAAAAGACTTAGATTTTGCAAATCATTAATTAATGAGGTCCAAGCCTCCCCGCAAAAGTTAAAACAATTGTTCCAGTAATGGCTAATTGACAATACATATGATAAAACGCATCTCACTGCGCCTTCACTTTCTTTAAAGAACCAGAATTATGATAATTTCCTCAAAAGTAACGCGATATGCGTGATCGCGGTTGCGCCAAGAGGACCGGAACCCTGAGCCAGATTATTATGGCACCATATTAAAGATCACAAGCGCACGCGTTTACTAGATAACACAGCGATACAATACTCCTGCCTATTATCTTATTATGAAAGGTGGCTTCATGCACATAACTCACTATCTTCCCGGTTCCAGAGTCTCAAGAGACTTCTACGCAGCACGATCATGATCATATTTACCGACCCTTGGCTTTTGGGCCGCATAAAGACTCCTTAGATCTTCGGTATTGGAACCAGTGAGAATCTAACATCCCGCCAGTATCCTCATCTGAGTGGTGGCTTTATAAGGACATCTTTCTGTGTTGCCCTTATCACCTGGAGTTTCGGAAAAGTCCGCATATGCATGGCGCTCGAACTTTCATATGCTGTGCGGTTGGTTGTTCAGGTACAAACTGGGCTGCAGATCATGAATATGCAAGAGCATTCATGGAATAAGTCATTATTAGAGAAGGGCTTGAAGCACCTTGGTTCTTGCGCTGAATAGCAGAGCCTTTTTGCCAAAGACTTTACTGCGTCCTAGCACTAAATGTAAAATCCCAAGGACTTGGCCTACATACAGTATCAGAAATGGGGGTAAATCTGATACCGCATCAGTACGGTATTGTGAGAATGTGCCGCTTTATCTCCGTATTTTAACGAAGTATACGGTAGTGGTACGGCAGTGGTACGGCATTGCCAAAGACTGCGGTAGTCGTTTTATCCATGTTTCTGTCACTGTAGTCTAAGAAACCCTTAGATACATGTAATAGTCCTAAGCATCGGGACGCTATGCAACCTAGCTAGGCTGCATACCCCATGGCTAGGACTCAACACTGTCGTTTGCGAAAATTCTAATATTCACGGTAATATCACTATATTATCTGCGTTATATATATCACGGCGAGATTGAAGGTTGAAGTCAAAAAAATAATTGTCCGGGAACGTTAGCCATGCCTAGCTAGCTGTGGAGTAATGACCCGTCTTGGAGCACTCCATCTGGGTTAATACCGGGAGAAAAATGTCAGCTCCTCGGATTTCTCACTCAAAGAAGGGAGTAAGCACGAGGGCACAAGGGACACTAGTATTATACCTTGCCTCGGGAGAAGCTATTAGGCCGGGATGGAGTTCCGAAAACATCATGTCGGTTCTTGCATGCATAACATTCAGATTGACTTCTTCTGTGACCAGTGTCACATTTTGGGGAGAATTCAATATAAAATCAGAGGACTGACGTCAGGGTAGGTTGTGATCGAGTTTCTTCCATACGTTTGGTGAAATTGAACTAATCATGATGCTATACATTGGAGATTATTACGAATGCGATATCAGGCCTCAGTTGTTTAATTCTTACAAAAGCCCGCATGAACCTGGATATCGACGGCTTTTTTTTTTTTTTTTTTTTTTGCCGCTTCTTGATGTGCTTCCTAAATTTCAGCATTCTTGAGGCTTGGGAAATATTAATGGCCTGCATCTTTCGATTCCCTGCTACCGGGATCGAGGGAGGCCTAAGATAAGCCCTAAACATAATTGCCGGTCCTTAGGGACTCGGATATTCCAACAGAGTGTTATTGCGCCCTGGTGTCTTTGATGAACCAGATATTTTTGGTCTCAGGCTACTAGCGACAGAACTACCTATCGATAAATCCCGCTGAAAGTGCTCAGATTGTGGGTCACGGAATTTTGTGGGAAACACAACATCTAGGCGTTTAAGGAGGTAAATAGCTGGGACCTAGGTACAAGAGAAAGGGGCTGTAGGTATGGCAAATCTCAGTTGGCAAAACATAGAGTACCCGTGCGTTACTGGCTTGATATGGTACTCCCAGCCTTGATCAATTAATCATCTAGGTGCTCTACTCAATTTCTTTAATGCATGTCCCTACAATCCAAGTTTTTTATACCTCGCCGGAAGATTCAATCAAATGTGTTGCCAGGATGTTTTTCTTTCGCTATCAGGCCGGCGAACCGTACGGGGCAGTTCAAAAACTTGGACGCAAAGAATCATATGCAGCAAGTACGGTACGGGTTCGGCAACTATTGATGGTGTAGTGGGTGACATGCTTAGAGTCAAGGCTTGTTCAGCTGTCACTTGGTAGGTGAAAACCTCTTCACGTGTCGCCCTGCAACGCACATAATATTGATGTCAATTGACGACTGGTATCTAGTTACATACCTGTGCGCCACATAATATGGATATGTTGAGACAGCGCGTATCTTTCCCCGCCTAGGTGATTAAAGATATGTATAGTATGTGCTGGACTCTTTCTTGAGGCAGGGATGCTGCTTCTGATTCCAGTATCTTTGTCAAGACCATTTCCCCATCCAATTAGCTATCGGAAGTTGATTGAGTGAATTTCTTGGGACTCATTGAATCGTATCCAAAGAGAGTCATTGTTTTTGCGGCTGTAATGATCGTGAAAAGGCATTGTGTATTGGTTGCTAAGTATGCGAGCGAAGCCGTTGGATGTGTAGGTTGTGGTTTCTGGCTGGGGTTCGCCCCTCAGTTCAGGTTTGGGTAGAGGGCACGCGACACATTTCCCACCATGTCGAATTATTACACGGTTGCACAGATCCCAAGATTTCTTCCCCTGGGTTTTGGCGTGACTCGTCACAAACACGGTTAGTCCGGGCTCGCCAAACCCTGCGGAATATCGGGTGGCGTGGAAAGTACATGTAAACCGGAACAACTGTGCCATCAAAAAAATTCGGCAAGGAAAGAAGCCCATGCATCATAATTCGGGGGGGTTTTGCCCAAGTTATTTGCCTATGATTTTGGATGAGACATTTGGAAAGGATTGACGACTCTCAAAGTCAACCCCTGCCATGGTGAAACTCTATCAAATTTCTATCAGAAGGGGGGGAGTTCTCGAAGATCGACTTGCTAGCATGGCAGAGTTCTTATTATGAACTCCAAGGACATGGTTCATCCGTACTCAACTGTGGAATTCCCAACAAACACAGTCGAGTGCATTTTCAATCCGATGTAACGGCCAGAGGTGGCCTTGAGCTGCACATGGGCGGTGCGCAGAGCGCAGAGGATACGAGCGAGAGGAATTGAAGACAGCAGGTACCAGCTAGTGGGGGGCTACAGGTCGAGTGATTGAGAGATTATGCGAGTGAGATAACAGCAACCCCCAATCCAGCCTCCATCTGCCAGTGGGAGTCCTTTAGAGAATGTCGTCACTTCTTTCAAGCACCATCTGAAGGTCAACGAAGCTTGAGTCTTCCTCGCCTCTCGGGTATTTGCCGGAGCCAGAACAGCCCTTCTCCTCCTTTGTTGGGTCATCCCTGATTTTAGATCACGGTCCAGGTCTTGCTTTCTTTTCTTTTCTTTCCGTGCCTGCCTGGGGTAATTTCGAGCAAGGAGAAATTTTTCTTCCATTATCGAGTCACATCACAAGCCACATTTTCCCATCTTACCAGACACACTAGGTATGCCTGCCTGTCATCCCATCCAAAAACTCAAGCTAGCGCCAAGGGCCAGGGCTTATATACTCAACAGCATCCCCCCGACGTTCACTTCGTCGTTCACATCTCATATCAATATTTACATATTCATCCATCTCAACTTACTCTAACCTGCCTGGGTGCAACATTTCGACAGAACATTCTAATGAGATATTGCTTCAACACCTGCCGCTACACACCAAGAGTTGCTGTAAACTCACGACGAACAGTACGATAGTTGAACCACCAGATAAACAGAATATAAACCCATCTCGAATTCTTCACTTGAGCAAAAAATATAATGTTCCAACAATCGATCATGGCTTTCACAGCCTTTCTCATGCTTGTGATTTTTGTCACACTACCGGCCTCATCTGCGCACCCCATTTCTAGGAGAGAATATGGAACTGCATCTGCAGTTTCAGTTCCTATCATAAGGTTTGTCTAGACATTAAGCTTTTCCATAGCTTGTGATGAACCTCCTTCCATCTTTAGCAGAAGCTAATTTTTTTTTCTCACTAGTGAGATTCAAGGATCTGCGCCTACTCCCACGCCTACTCCCACTACCGCCACCACTACAATCATTCTTCCCCGCGACCACGAGACAGTGCCTTCCGAGAACCCATCTGAGACTAGCTCCTCCTCGTCTCCCGAAGAAACTAAAAGCGAAGAGGAGGAAGATGATGATGGCCACAGTGGCCTCCACCCCAATGCCATTGCCGGAATTGCCGTAGGTGCCGGTTTCGGCATTCTCCTCCTCATTGCCGCATTCATGTATGCCTTCCGCGTAGGCTGGGAAAAGGGCCAACGCCAGAAGGAGAAGGAGAAGGAGAAGGAGATGGCCGAGGTAAAACTCCAGAAACCACCAGCACTACCAGTAGCTACAGCGCCTCAACGATCATGGCAGCTAGTAGACGAGTGCATCACCAGCAGACCACCCTCTGTTCTGGTCGTGAATACAATCGGGAGTAGCTGTTGGGATGGCGGCAGCTGGGATTGCTGCGACGAGCACGCCGAGAATCACAGAATCCTCGGCGAGCGCTACAGCTTCCGTCCAGGCATGGGCGTTTACGAAATTACCGACTCTGGAGCGAACAAGCCCCACGATGCTGTCAGAACTGATAGTGGGTTAGGGTTGGAATCACCGCCGAAGTCGAAGGGCAAGGAGCCTGAGAGACCAGGCAGCCCGTCAGCGAGTGTATAATTAGGTGCATGTGGGCTGGATCACACTACAGTCATTACTAAAAGTTTTTCTTTTTTTTGTTCTACTCCATTCATTAATCCAGACTCGTTTCTTCCCGCTTCTTCTTCTCTTTTGTTTTTTCTTTTTTATTGCATTGGGGGGGGGGGGGTTCTACTAAAGGTTAAGGCGTATTATTGTGTTTTTTTGTTTTCTAGATTCTCGGCATAGCTTGGCAGGGTTAGGGGGAAATGGTACATGGAAAGGCTTAACGATTGGGTTGGGCTGTGGGGGGGGGGGGATTTCTTTGATGTACAAAAGTTTTCGAAAGGGTATTTTTAATTTCTAGTCTCTGTTATGATTTGTTGTCTGTAAATAGGTCTCTCTCTTCTTTTCCCACTCTGGTAGTAATAGTTTTTAGCTTAGTCAATGAATTGTATGGGATGAGCTATGTATATCATGTACAAGTAGCTGGAGTACAGTAGTCTGGTGCGCATGCGTGGGCGGAGTAAACTTCGCTGACGGGAAAATGAAAAGAGTTGATAATTGATAGGTACATATTGCCAAGCTCGAACACATCACTGAGCCAAGAGAAATTATTCCGAATACATAGATTTGCCTTATTACTGGTTGGGCATATATGGCATGTTACTATTGCCCAGAATCCTGGTAATTTCTTTGAATCGGTTTATTGGTGGAGAGTATTATAAACAATTTGATGTCTGTGACTAAGGCATCAAGGATTTTTCTGCCTACCAGGTTTCTACAAATTTGGTGAAAGCCCCGGGGGCGCCTTGGTCTCAATAACTAGCCGGCTTGAAGGGAAAAGCATAAGATCAAGCCCATCATCGCCTACACTATGTAGGGTGTATACCAGAGCCACGTTATTCTCATACTTTGATATGTTTCATATACCTAGCCACTTAGTAAGTGCATTATGGGGGTATATTGGAGATTGGGGGGTCCCTGTATCTAAGCATAATGATTCATAGATACCCGAAAGGAAATCCAAATCAGATGGCGGGGGATTAGAACCAGCATGCATAGTTATTTAGACTTAAATGCGACATTCCGAAGATCTACCTATCGGCGGAATGAGTTTAATTTAGGAATTCGCGGCCGAAAGCTTGGGCTTCTCCACGTTGTTGTCAGTAAGAAGCATTGGGACCAATCGCAATATAAAGCCAAGAGTTGTTGTCTAGGGATCTGCAAATCTTGGTAGTCTTGGTGAGACCTGGATTTGCAAGTGGCTGAGCCTGACTTCTTAATAGAGACCCTGGCCTTGGTACTGGCCTTAGTATTCCTGCACTGCCTTAAGAATGCTACTCGAAATAGTAATTACCTTGGTTAATAATGTCGATCAAGAATAAGGCTTATTGTGAGGAAGGATTGATGGATGACATACCTCATAGCCTAGTAAGGACAAAGAATCTTCCAAGGTGCGAAACAGATCAGATAGCCCTCAATTCCCACGGAATTCAATTGGCTCCAGCCCCCTGTATATGCTCATCCATGACCCGTGCACGACTGTACTTAAACCTTGGGGGAGGGTTGATCGATCGACCTAAACCCGTCTCAGCTCGTACCGTCCTTATACGAGACTTTCTCGCATGTACCCGGGGCAGGGTCAGAGAATGAGAAAGTGCAACTCTTTAAGGCAGGGATTCAGTAGCGGGATCTCTACATCAAGGCAAATCAGAACAAAAAGATCATTTTCGGGTTCTCGCTGACCGCTCCGAGCAAGCGAGTGATTTCCCATGAGTTTCTATTGGGTGGCAACCCAGAAAACAACCACATTGCCAAGACCGTATCTTAGGCTCTTATCAAAGCCTGGTTATAATTGACATCATGACATCAAGTAACCCAAAGCCCCCGAAGAAGTCCCCGAAGGAAAAACTGCCTGCTAATAAGTGAGTCAACAATCAGCAAATTGATACGAACTGCACCCCATCCCCCTAGAGTAACTTGCATCAACAACCAGGGATAGTATAATTGGAGATATCTCCGATAATTAATGAGTGGTTTCAAGAGATCTTGGTACGGTGAGGGGCATTGTTGTCTATGCATGATAATGTTCTCGTGATATGTTATTGATATCTCCGATAGTGGTTGAATTCAAGGCCTCGGCAGACACGATCCGATAGTGAGGATTCAGCTGTATTCGAGCTCATGATAGTAGTGATACATCGATCGATGTACCTAATGGGTTGACTCCGAAAGTGGGGTTGAGACAGAAAGGGTGGCTTGATTGGTCTGGGTGGGGGTGAGGGGACGATGGTTTTCGCAGATATATAATTGTGACCTTGACTGTACTAGCCACCTGTCATGACCTCGTGTCGACATAGCCACCTATAGATTCAGCTAAGTCAACGGTACTGGCAGAAATGATTATACATACTGCGGGGAATGAACTGCCCATAGGGCAATAAAAATATAATTGCTTGGCTGACGACAGGACTTCATTTGCCGTGTCATGAGAATGAACACGTTTATCAAGAAAACCCGTCAGACGTGCAAGTGCAATTCCAACAATGCTGGTCTCAAATTAGCAACAACGTTCCATCAGTTAAATCTACAGGATTAACCTTATTTTGATTCCCTCGCAGGACTTGAGGCCCGGGTATTCGGAGGTGGTAAGCCCGAGAGATCATATCAGTATACTTCTCGAGATTATCACTACATACATCCATGCACGCATAAGTACATGTATATACACACGATGTATCTAATGGCAGTTTCTACCGAGTGATACGTGATTCGTGTTTCCCGAGAATCTTCTGGAAATAAGTAGTGTACGTGTACCTGCAGAAACCAAACCTCAGGCCGTTAGTTTCAAGGTTTAACCACAAACACGGGCCATCACTCACATGTCAGAGCTTACATCTATGACCTAAAAGTAAGCTCAGAATGGTTAAGGACTTGTACAGATTCCTGAAATACACATTTGATTAGTCAAAGTCAAAGCGCTGATAAAGAACCCGATCCTAGTATGAGGGTCCCAAAGCTCTAGAAAACCCATCATGGCCTGACAGAGGCCCAATAAAACTACCCTTGTTTTGTTTGGTTCTTCTAATTTCAGTAACTAAAAGTAAATGCATGTAGTACTCAGACATCTGAGGTACATGTACTGTCTGTAATAAATTGATCATGAGTTATCACTCGATTAAAGTAACGGTTCTTCGAAAACTGTGACGTGAACATGATGACCTCTATCACGCATCACAGTAGTTCCTTCTATGTAAGTAACTGATTCAAAAGTAACGCGACTCGAAGGAGCTGTCGCTTGATAAAATCGAATTCTTCCACTATGACGTTGACAAAATTCCTTTCCTAACTACATAGTTAATTAATATCTAGTTGGTCGGGGTCAGTAACAATTTACCTTAAAGCCCAAGAAACACAAAGCAATAGCTTAATTTATGTCCCAAATAAGGTAAATCTTTGCAACGGAAACTTTTACATCCCGGGTCCCCTTGGGCAGCACTTCGTTACGGATGTTGCTAGGGTCTAAAAGTTGCGCTGTGACCTCCGGTAGTTAGCTGTTGCTCGGTTCAGTATAGGGGGTAGAAGGCGCAGGATATGAGTTATTTTTCAAGCGTTATGACCGATTGATAAAAGAACCTAGCTGATTATAAAGGTTTTCTTGTTGTAGGTCCGAATTCTAACCATATCTTCAGTTCAAATGCGCTAATCAGGGGCTTTAAGGATTGTAAAGACCAAAGATGTTTTTTCCTTCTAATTGCTATTTAACCTTATTTTATTTTACCGATTCAGGCTCACAATATTTTTGGGTACATGTGAATGGGCCACACATATTCAATGATAATAATAACAGGCTAATTTATGCTAACTCAATAATGGTGTTTTCCGGATGAATTACGGACCTATTGAGTAGTTTATTGAAGGATACCACTCAGTTTAGTAGACCCGGTGTAGTTTTTGTGGGTTTGATGAGCTAGTAAGTTCGTATTCGCCATTGAATCAGGTTCGCCATTGACCCGGAAGCGACTATAATTAATGTGTTATAGTTCCTCAAAATACCAGCCCTCTTGGCTATGAGTAAGGTTTCCTACAAATAATATATTTTTCTGTTCAGATCTTGCTGCTCTCGACTCATTCCAAAGAGGGAAAACTTAAAATCAACATATGTTTCGAGTGAGAATCTGTGATCATAGAATTATGTAAGCACTCTTATCGGGCGGCCTAGTGTTTTACATGGTTGATAAACTACTCAGACCACCGCACAAACATGATTCAGTGGTGTAGGGGTATCACGGGCGCTTGCCATTCTTATGAATTGCGCCCGACCCGGGTTCGATTCCCGGCTGATTCACTCAAGCAACATGGCGCAGCGGAAGCGCGCCGGGCTCATAACCCGGAGGTCCCCCGATCGAAACGGGGTGTTGCTAAAATTATTCTTTTTGATATTTTTTTCCCTTTGTGTAGGATAATTGATGGACTTACAGGTGCTGTGAGAGGAGAAATTTTTTCAGGTGCCGCTGCTCTGCATGTATCTAATTTCTAATTACTACTGCGCGCAATAACGTAGGTACTGGTACGCAGTCGGGGGACTAATCGCGTATCATTTCCTCCGGAACCAATCGTAAAAATAAACGCGCTACCTAATACAAACGCGATAACAGACAAATATTAACGCGTGTTTTGTTTGAGCTGCATGCAGGGGGGGTTTGGGGGGGGGAGGGGGGGCGCTTTCTAGATCAATGACAGCTGAAACTCGGTAATGAGAAAACCCTATATACAAACAAACTTTCTCGAAACGAGATTTGGATCCCGCCCTTTGATGGTACAGACCGGTGATTGTACGGTATAGCTACATCCGGGTTTGATAGCTTTGTTTTGATGAACTGCAAAGGGGGACGACGTAAGGGATTGGGACGATGGGATATTGCGGGGGTGATATTGGATATTGGAAGGAGTAGATGGATTTGTGTGATGGGATATTGGATATTGGATATTGGTGATATTGATATTGGAAGGAGTAGATTCGATTGTATGAGGTGCAATTGTCCGATCTCCATATCGGACAGTGATTGGTCTGCAAGACTTATATCGATGTCTAATCAATAGGATACTCTAGGTACATCACACGTACCGTGGCTTCACAAGGTCTCACCCACCTATCGACGACACGTCAGGACAGCTGATCGTGATGTTGAAGCAAAGCCAAAGCAATGCAACGTTAACCGCCTCGCTGCTGCAAAAATCTCCTTGTCGGTGCAATGCAAGTCTTACATCTCTCCACGTACGTACGTCGGGTTCCAAATATTTTGTCTTGAACCTTCCAATGCCCAACATCCCATATCCTGACGGGGCAGCATCATATAAGCTCCACGATCCGTATCCATCCCAGCTTCAGCAATGGGTGACCCTGCAACATCCAATCAATCGCCCAACCTCTAATCGTAGCTTACGATTAGAAGAAGAAGCCTCGATAAACCTGGTAGCTCTCATCTAGATCTATCAAAAAAAAAGATTTGCCGGATCGAGGTATCACTGACGGGTCGATGCTATATCGTTGGACCCGGCCTTCTTGGGGACTCCTTTGTTCCTTGTGTGCGCGCCGCATGGTGGTTACTATGTCTACCGGCGCCTACCCAACGTATGTAAACTGGGCCCTTAACCTTGCTTGACTTTCAGTATCTGTCGGGATTTCCGCACACCTATCCGCCCATTTGTAGCAGATATGGCAATCATACTCGGCTCAGCCAATTGTGCCTTTAGCATAGCCAACTACAGATGAAAGAACCAAACACAACCGTGTTAGTTATCAGGAAAAAACAAACACCCGTTCGTTTGCCCTCCCGCTCGCGGCGGCGCAGTTCCGGGGAACGACATCGACATCGGGACGGGCAGATGCAGATTGAGCCTCCCGGCCAAGTGCACGACGCAAACGGGGAGTTAAACAAACAAACAAAAGTTTGGCTAGTATATGCTTCTTACACGGAACGGGAGATTTTCTAGAATCTTTCCTCTTTTGTTTTTGGGAAGGGAACGATGTAGAGCAGGGTCCTGTCCTAAAAATGTAGAGCATGGAGAATCCCGGTAGATATGGGATGGTATGCAGACGTGTTTGTAATCATCACCATCATGGATGGTTTACTTGCAGTCTGCAGTTTTAGAAGAGACTGCAGCAACAGAAGCAGCAGAATAAACCCGGCCCAGTCCAGAAGCCAAGGTATATGCCCGCAAGCGCAGAGTAAAGTTCGCCAGGCAGATATATAGCGGGGGGTATGGAAGGAAGGAGAAAGCAACTGAGTTTAAATTTATTTTAGAAAGGGGCCGTTGCCGCCGCTATAAGTTAATTCTAAGGTTTCTCCATCTCCATAGGGAAGGAAGATTTGTGATATTCATGGCCTTTCATCAAACCCAGCCCTCGCATAATCAAGACCATCTGACACACCTGTTTCGGATTGAGGAGAGTCAGCCGGGCATGGGATGGATGTTGGTCTGGTCTTCAATTGCAATTGAGGTGTGGTGAATAAACATTTGGGTGCAATTTGAAAAACTCGATAGACATCCTATGAGACATATGGGGAAGAGAGGAGCGGAAGGGAAGGGAAGGGAGGGGGTTGAAGTTGTTTCTCTGCTTTCTCTAGAGGACATGTGTGCACTACTAAAAATTGCACGAAAAGCCTCTTATATCATGTATGTATTGAAGCGGCGGCCGGGATCAATTCCGCTTAAACGGTGTCGCAGTGAGGCCAGTAGAGTATGTACATTAGCCGTGGATCCGAAATTTAAATGCCTTGCCGAAGGGCCAAGCAAGGGACTACTGTATGCACGATAGTCGAATTGCATAACAAGGCTGTTAGAGACTTAGAGTAGTGGTACCTAGCCTGGCTTTTCCTAGTTTTACGGTTTTTCTTTCCTCCCTCTGGTCTGGTCTGGTCTAGCTGAGGCCAGGGTTAAGATATTTTGAGAAAGTGAAATAATTTTTACGTGCTAATTTTCTCGTTTATATCTTATCACAAGTTTTTCTCGATGAGATGTGGTTAAAAAGGGCTGAGGGAGGTTTGGCAGCTTTAGCGAGACGCGGGCATTGCATTGCATTAACTGTGGGGACATGGAGGGGCGAGCATGTGGCGGCATTAGAGTAGTGAATATAGTCTATTCCATTGGACGTACTTGCGGTGATAATACCGGTAGGGCATGTACAGCAGTATGTGAATGCAGCATCATGCGTGTACGGCTGGGGGCCCTTAACGGTGGGGTGAGGGGAGAGGGAAGAGGGGTGTGAAGAAAAAAAAAAGTTGTAGCTAGGGAGGGGGAAAGGAAAAAGAGGAAACAATTGATATGCATATGGTGGGTATCGTGAAGTCGATAGGCGTTGGTAGTGTTGCTGGTCGTGAATCGTGGTGGTGGTGATGATGCTGTCAATGTTGTTGAGAAGTGTCTTCTTTTGGACTCTTTTGGGCTCTCAACACTCGGGGTTTTCCACTCAGATCAGTTGCAGTCAAAGAGATCCAGTCAAGTCAGTCACGTTCTTTCGCCGGCGAGTGGTTTGATCAACTTGGATGGGCTTAGGAAATTGAACACAAGCAAAAGGAAAACGGCCGGCGTCATCGGCCGAAGAAGTTCAGTCCCCTCAAGGTGTCTCAGAGGACTGAAGGGGGTATCGGCTGTCTCATCGTTTCCGCTTGCACTAATGGGTTGCGCTAGTGGTGTCCCTTTAATTTTGTATTAGGCCATCTGGGCCCTCGAGACGACCAACCCCAGAATCTTCGTGAATGGAGGCCAAGTTCACAGCTATATTGTACCTACATACATACTTTCACACACACTATCTCAATTGTGGCGTGTATTATCTTGCGCGTGCATCTGCTCAAAATGTGAGTGGAGAAAGGAAGAAAGAAAAAACAGCACTGCTTTCTTTCTTTCTCAGTTTTGCTGTGCGACGAAGTGTTTGCTGGCGATTGGGGGATCGGAAACGCGGTGACCGTGCTGCAGCACCAATCCCCGAGCAGCAACCCGACCCTTAAGCCGCAACAGCAGGGCAACCAAGATCACAGCGAGTCAGTGGTGTGCGTCGTGTGTTTTGGGAACGCGCGTGTGTGTGGGACATGAGAATCGAGTTGAGTGGGCGAGTGATTGAGTGAGAGAGCGAGTGTGAGGGAGTGAAAGGGAAAGAGTGAGAATTAAGAGTTGAAGATCAGATTAAGAGCAGAGAGCAGCAACAGTAGTGGCATTGGCATCATCATCATCGAGCAATCATCGACGCCATAATCGACAGTGGTGCTACTCCAGCACAGCACTGGAACCCAGCAAGAAAGTTGGTGAGTGAGTGAGGGAGTGAGGTAAAAATAAAGAAACGGGGGGTGCTGCTGGCTATTCTTATTCTTCCTTACTGTTTCTCTACTGCATCCTACTAGCATGTACCGCCTGCCATACTACATGTTTTATTACCACTCTACATACTACACATCCACCACCAATTAATCCATTCAAGTGAGAAAACAAAGGTGAGAAATTAGAAAGAGAATTCAGGAAACCCGGGAGAGTATTCTAAACGGGAACCCTGGGGGGGGGATCTGAACCTGAGGAAGGAAGAGAAAGAAGAAGAAGTAGAAGAAGTCGAAGGTAGCAAGGCTTAGAAGAGAAAAGGGTCGGCCATCCATCCATCTTCGGAGGTCTGCGTTTTCTATCAACCGCCGCCCGCCCTACCCTTCCTCGATCCTACCTACCTTCCTCTCCCTCTAAGCACCACTGCACCCCCCCCCCCCCCAACCCGAAAACGAAGACGGGAGAGCGCGTTTTTTGCAGCAAGCCACACCCCCTTCCCCTTTTCCTACCTGCTCCTCCGCCCTCCTCCTACACTTCTCCACACCAACCACTATCTTTCTTTCCCTCAGCCCGTACCCCCACGACACACTGTCGACGGCTGTTCATTGTAAACATCACCGAACAGTCTCTCTCCAACTTGACTCCGTCGACGTACTCCTCCATTCTCTTCAATTTCTATCGCACTTTTTCCCGCTTTTCTTCTTCGGTGTCGCTCGGTGCACCCCTTCTTTTTTACGGCAATAGGAGTCGGTTAATCCGCTCGAGGCGTCGCGTATCGATCGTCCTGCTGTCGTCCTGTGCTCCGTTGTTCAGTGAGTAAACAACCATTCATTCATCACGAACAGACCTGCGCAACAAAACCAAAACCCAACTCAACCCAACCCAACTTCTTCCTTTAAGAATTTCTTCCCGGAAAGGAAATTTGCCAAGGTAACTGGATTGTTGCTGTCCCTTTTCCCTTTCCATCTTCATACCTACCTCCCTCCTCACATTCCCTCCCACTACATTATTACATCTTCTTCCTTCACCGGCTCTCAGTCCCTCCCTCCCTCCCCTCTCCCCACCCCGGTCGAAGGGCAAGGCCGGGCCAACCATCATCGCTGTCACCCAATCCTCCGATACTCAATCTCCTGTAAATATAATTCCCCACTTGACCTCCGTCGTCAGCGGCGGTGATACAAAACTCCTAAAACATGTCATCCGTTGCAACGGCTTCCCCATCTGCCGCTCCTGCACCACCAAACCCTTCGCCTCCTAGAGCTGGAAGACCTCCACATCCCCGGCCCACAACTTACACTGGTCCTTCACCCACAGCTGCTGCAACTTCTAACGACGCCCAACCTGGTCCTTCTACTTCGCAGAGCTACTCCAACAACTCAATGAGCCAACAAGGCCCACCTATTGCTCCTCCTCCAAGGACTAGCAGCCAGCGTCAAGCAACTACTGCACCTTCAGCGGCGCCTGGAGGTTCCACTGAACGCAGTAGATCACAGTCAGGACGTACTCGCGGCCAGAGCACCGACGGTCGAGAAAGAGAAAAGTCGGACAGGGATAGAGATCGTCGACGAGCCGACGAGACCAGCAAGCCCCGCAAGGATCAACCTGTGGGCAGGTCAAACTCTGCCAGGGACCCAACTAGGAACGGTACCTCTAGTAACTCTCAACAGCAGGCAGAATCTACAAGCAGCAGCAGCAGAAGGCGCCAGGAAGGAGCTGATGGAGCAAGCGGAAGCGCCGGTAGCGGCAGCGGCAGCAGGAGTAGGGGAGGTAGAGATGCTACTGGTGGGAGTTCAGGGCTGGCAGTTGTCAACACACCGGATGGGCCTGGAAGAAGTACTGGAACCACCCGAAAGGAAACAAGGTTTGGGGAGTATATCTTAGGCCAAACTCTAGGAGAGGGAGAATTTGGAAAGGTCAAGTTAGGATGGAGAAGAGATGGCGGTGTACAGGTATTTATTCCTACTTTCTACCTTTCAGGCCTCCCCCAATCGGGTAGAACACGATAGTTGAGATACTAATTATGCTTAAAGGTCGCCATTAAACTCATTCGACGAGACTCACTTTCTCCTCACCCTAACCGTCTTTCCAAGATTCATCGTGAGATTTCCATCCTACGGACACTTTCACATCCCAACATTGTCCGTCTCCATGAGATGGTTGAAACTGAACGCCATATTGGTATTATTCTTGAGTATGCTTCCGGTGGTGAGCTATTTGACTTCATTCTCAACCATCGCTTCCTGAAAGATCCCCCAGCCTGTCGTCTATTTGCACAATTGGTATCTGGTGTGGGGTATCTACACAAGAAAGGAATTGTCCATCGTGATCTCAAACTTGAGAACTTGCTGTTGGATAGAAATCGGAACATAATCATCACTGATTTTGGGTTTGCAAATGTGTTTGATCCGAACGATGAACTTGGAGAGCTGGAGGATCGGTTGGAAGAGCCCGAACTATTGAAGGAATTGGAAAAGGGCGTGCCGAATACGCCTGACCGAAGAGTCGGGCCGGAGGCGAGCTTGCTAAACATTCTTGGCCCTGGACAAGTCAGGAGGCGAGGTGATTTGATGGCCACAAGTTGTGGAAGTCCTTGTTATGCGGCACCGGAGTTGGTAGTAAGCGACGGTTTATATACCGGAAGGAAGGTTGACGTGTGGTCATGTGGTGTTATTTTGGTTTGTTCTTTCGATTATTTATTTGGGCTCACGAACGGTTACTGACTAGACTTATAGTACGCTATGCTGGCTGGGTATCTTCCATTTGACGATGATCCGGCTAATCCTGAGGGGGACAACATTAACTTGCTCTATAAATATATTGTCTCAACGCCATTGACTTTCCCAGAGTACGTTAGTCCACATGCAAGGGATCTTCTTAGAAGGATCTTGGTACCGGACCCAAGGAAGCGTGCAGATCTTTTCGAAGTTGCGAGACATAGTTGGCTGAGTCCATTCTCCAACGTCGTGAGCATGATTACAAGTTCCACGATCAATTCGAAACAGGCGGAAACCGTCACAATTAATGGTTCGCAAAACTCTCATTATCATAAATTTTTACCCATCCTTTTTCTTGGAAGCTAATATAGTATCTTACGTAAAGAACCTACCCCTGGTGATGGCCGACCCGCACTTTCACGTGCAGCTTCTGTACGAGAACCCTCCTCAACAACTAGCCATCCTCACACAATTGCCACTGGAGCTATGGGTCAAAGGCATCATGCTCATGAATTTGTGCCTCAGACTACCCAACCAAAATCACGTGTTGATCAGAAGAGGCAAACGGTCCAAGTTGAATACGTCGAGCCCAGACAACAAACCAAGCGAGGATCCTCAGTGGACCCCGATCAACAAGGTCCTAACGATACTCCAGAGGCGGACGAAGCAGATGCGGCAGCTCCCGCACCTATTGTTCCGACTAGTAAGCATCACGATAATCTTGTTAGGGCAGCAACCACAGCCGGCACACCGTCTAGACACGCTAGAACAGCATCTTCAACAGAACAACAGAAAGGTAAAGAGCGAGAAATCTTGCAAGTTGGTGAGAGTAAGTCTTCGAGGAACAGGCCGGCAAGTTATGCGTACCAGACACCATCTCGAGCGCCTGCATCGAGTGATGGAACAACCTCCAAACAGCCATCAAGAAGAACCAGCAAGGATAAATCTGGCCCACCTGTCACTGGAAAGCCATTTACTACAGGGGAAGCCGGGACAACATCTGCAAGACCCACAACCGCAAGCTCTCTGGGAAATTCAAATCGTATGCCATCACGTGGATCCACTTATTCGAGGCCTGTACCTGTAGCGCCGAGTCTCGCAGCTAACAATGTTCAAGGGAAAATTATTGCGACGCCGAAAAGCGGAAAACCGTACAACATCAGCAACCCGATACCCCATCCGGACAACAGCGAGGCCATCGGATCCTCGGAAATGGGAAAACTAAGCACAGCGGCCTTACCAGCCAAATATACAACCAGACCGGTGACTCAACCCGAGGCTCCCGTCAAAGGCCACAAACGAGCGAATACTGTTGGAGGTGGGGCTGGTGGTGAGCCAGGAAGGTTTTTGGGCAAGTTTATGGGCAGCTCTGAAAAGCCAGAGATTTCTCCTCGACCTGTGATGACTGCCGCAGGCGAACCTCGTCAATCTCAAGACCAGGGCGCACGTCCATTCAAGCACGACAAAACCAATGGTAAATCAAGGCGATTCAGCTTGTTGCCCACAAGCTTCTCACTCAAGAGCATATCTGGCTCAGGCCATATGCGCCGTCCCTCAAGGACATCTGGGCTCTCAGGAAACCGGTTCGTGCCAGCAGAACCCCAAACCTCATCGCAACCCCAACTTGGCGTACCGCATACTGCTGGTAGAGACGAATCGATTCAAACTGGCTCGGAAACTTCACTGGCAGTTGAATCTGCACCGGCGTCTGCTGCTGGTGGCAGATTCGAACGAGAGAGCGTCGATATTGAAGGTGGCAATGGTGTTAACCGAAGGCCTACTGTTCTGCAGAAGAATAGGAAATTCACGGAGGGAGAAGTCAGTGGAACAGGTGGAAGCACTGGTCCAGCCAGAAGGGTCATGGATTTCTTCAGGAGGCGGGGTGTCGTCAGGAGTAAGGGGGAGGTGTGAGAACAGCTTTTACCGTCTCCTCTAGATCCTTCAGTCACACCCTTGGGGGGTTTGGTGTCATTAGCCAGTCTGATGGGATTGTAATGTCCTGTGGGGAGGTGGGATAGTTCGGGGGATCTTAAAAGTCAAGCCACTAGGTGGTTAATGCAACGTGGATTGGAAAACACAGGGAAATGCGGAACGAGTTGCTGGAGTAATCTACTATCGACAGTAGGGAATAAAAGGAATAATGTTGAGGCTCCGGGAAGGTGCCTTTTGTCTTCTTTCCCTCCCTGATTGATATCAATGTCTTCTAGTTTCTTCCTACCTTTATCTTCCTTTTTGTGTTTTGTGTCCTTGTTCTTTGATTTCTGAGGAGAAAATCCTTCGATTTAGAGGAGTGTTTTCTTTTAATTTTTAGTTCGTTTTATTAGTAGTTCTCGAATTTTCTCTTCTACCACTCTGGTTGATTGTGTTGTGTATTTGCATTCAGCCTAAAGCGGAGTTTCTTTATTTTTTTCTTGGGGTACTCTTTTTACGGGAAGGGCTTTTCTTTATTGTCTTTTTGTGCTCTCGGTACATTTTTGAAGATAAATTGGGGATTTGTATCTTGGTTTTACTTTCAGCAGCATTCTCCTCTTTTCTCTCTTGTTTTCAGCATGGGTCCGTGGATTTCTTCAATGTTATTTTTTTTTCCCCTTTCCTTTCCTTTCCTTTTTTTTTTTTTTTTTTTGGTGTTTCCCTTTATTCCTTCAATCCCCACTATTATATTTGTGAGGGACATGTTGGGCGGGGGTTGATATATGCATATATTCATCGTGATGGAAATTCTAGTAGTAGTACGTAGTAGTCATTGGGTGGTAGTTTTGAGGGTATGGCGGCGGCGGCGGTTGTGTTGTTATTCTTGTTTATCTCTTCCCTTAACTTCCGTCACGCCTCCTTTTATCATTATATGTTTCTGTTTTTGGTTTCTTTCTAAAAGCCCAAGTTGCAACTTTTTTTTTTTATACCCATCACAGGGCTTTCTGAATCCTAACATCTCCGATCGATCCAGCTTTGCATTATTTTTCTTACTAAATGCCTATTATATGCACTGTTTAACGCATGGCCTCGTCTTCAAAAATTAATGGCCCTCCCCTTTAATTTTTCTCTTCAGTTTTGATATCCGGTTACATCGTTTAGTTTTGAGTAGCTAGAAAGCGAGAGGTATCATTCATAGTTGGTATTATAATCACATGTAGTATTTGGTATAGGGACAGACAAACGTTTTTTATAGAGGGAACTGCAACGTTCTCGATGTTATCGATATTCTGTGCCGCAAAAAGGTCATTATAACTTTATTCTTCTTACTCTCCTTAACTTACGATGGCCGGCTGGGTTGGGCGGTTTATTAGGATTACTATGTATGCGCTATCATGTAGGGCAGTGGTTAATGCGGACAGAGTAGTAGGCGGAGGGGTTGATAATCATGATAAAGCTATAGATAGACGTTTAAGTGCTCCTTTTGTATGTATGTATATACATTAATAAATAATCTCCTCGGACCCTGTATGCTCTTCTGTCATGTCTCGTGCTCATGCATCACTTGAAGCCGCGGTAGGTGCGCACGCCACGAATAGGACATCCGAACATCCAGATCTGGTCTCATCTTGTGATTTTAGCGTAAAGATCTCTGCTGCCAGGAGCTAGATCCGGCTCCTAAAACATTCGCTCCGGGTTCCAGTGCACCGCACGCACTGCTGATAGGGTGTTGAGCAGGGTGCCATTTACTCCTTATGTTTGTCCTGGTGGTGAAAAGAGCCGCTGCTTTATGTAGCTACTCTACTCAGCACACCCAAAGAGCCGTCATATTATTAGGCCCTCGAGGCACGGCCTTCCCAATCTTGTCTTGAGGCATTCGTCCTTCAGTTGGGGTAGCTCTGTCTCGAAGAAATGTCTGGATAACACCTTTTCTTGTGCCCAGAATTTCTCCATGTATATCATCAAGGCTCTTAGGAGGTACCACCACCATCCCTTTTTGTTCTATGGTTCGTCGATAGCGTTTAATAGAGAATTTCAAATAACTATCTCACCTAAATGTTCCACTCTCTGCGGAAGTCACAGGGCACCAGATTATAATATCTATATTGAACGAGATATAGTCGCATGTTGCCTTTTGCACTGTATGTGTAGTGAGTTAGTTTTACTCGGCTCCCTCTTCTAGAGAAACCAAAAACCAAAAACCAAAAACAGCTCTTCAAGTAGGTATTATTTCTCTCTGAGTTTACCACGGAGTAAAAAAAAAAAAAAAAAAAAGGAACAAAAGGTACTGCAACGGCGGCCCGTTACTATCCCCACTCCTTGAAGGTTCAAACCCAGGACCCCGACACCGGGGTCTAAACCGTTAGACCGCTCGCCCTTATTAATATTGTGTGGGAAGTGATATTTACATGTAACCTTGGATGCTAAGATGAAGTGGAAACCCTAGCCCTTGGGTTTTAAGACTTGGTGCAATGAGGCTGTTTTATTCGTATTTTACTGTTATTAGCAGTTTGTAAGATTTTACCAATTAGTAGGGCAACCAATACCAGCTACGAGGTTAACTCAACCCCGGATCAACCTATGGAAACCAGCCTTGGATAATCCTGGTCCCATTGACAGCCTGGTAACTCTGTTCGAGTGATGGTTCATGCTTTAAAGGCAGGGGAGGCCAGTAATCAACGGCTCTCTCCGATTGAAGTACTCCAATCAAATCGATAGCCAAGGGCAGGGCCTTCCACGTGTTAGGCCTGAAAGGCTCATTATTACATCTTGTACCATCGAAGAATGTTACCTGGGGAGTACAAGGGTCCTGTGGAACCATATCACACCCCTCTATGAACACAAGGAGTGCTAGAATCAGTAAGATGAGCAGCTGATCGGGTCGAAATCTCGCTTCATTGTGTAACTATGAGACGTTGGGATAGACTTTGTCGAAGTATACCACGTTAGGGTCGCCTTAAAGGATGCGAACGTCGAGATTGGGTTGAAAAGAAGAAATATACTCAGCCTCGTGCTAGGCGCACACGCTATGAAAACCAGGCAGCAATCCCCAAATTTCCTTAGTGGCGACTGCAGCTTAAATGGGCTTTGTATGCATAGGCCGGGCGCCGATATCAAAAGAGTCCTGTCGCTGTCATAGGAAGCTCAAGCATTTTTTTCTTTTTTCGGGTTTTGATACTATTGTACCTATGCCGAGGCCGGAAATCGGCAACGTGTATCATGATGCCTACCTAGATCGATTACGCTAACCGCGTCAATCTTTGAGATTATACATTCGAGACTGAAAAACGCCTCGCGATATTCCTTGACCTCATATCGAGAGTTTCTAATGCATGTTATTTTGGGACATGTCCTAATTTTTGTTATAAAATGAATCACAATTTGTCACTCGACGTCTAGCCTTGACAATATGAGGGAGTTTCCATCGCCGCGCCATTCATTTAGTTCCAGGGCTTATTTGCGGCCCAAAACAGTACATACAGCCTATATTTAAAATTAAAACGAAGAGCCTTAGACTTGTAGTTGCTTCCCCAGCAATACAACTACTAGAAAAACAGTGAAAATACGGAGATACTGGACAGTAAGTCGTGTTTCGTAAAGCCAATGGATGGGAAACCTACATTAAATTTTGATAGTTCTCTAATAAGAAAGGTATCAATACAGTGACTAGAATCAGTCAACCTAGTTCAATTTGAAGTTACAAGTGACTTTGGTAAAGCCATAACTATACGAAATACTAGGTTCTCATAAAACTCCCTAGTATCTAGTGAGTCCATGCACTAGTATAATCCTGTAGAAGGAATGAGAGATCGACGAAATACAGGTATGAAATTGTCGGCGCTTGACTGTATTTTAAAACTAAAATCAGTGAGTAGAATTGAGAAGGAGATGAAAGCTTAAGTTACCGCATCATTTGTGAAATCAATGGCGAGGAATGATAGTTGTATAGAGTCCTCTTCAGTGCATAGAAACTAGACACGCCTCCTATCACTCGTAGACCTAAACGGCGATCTCAGAGGCAGTGGTTTTCCATCATAATATCTTGTCTGACGCCTGTTGTTTCCCTAATGGCCACTAGTTTCTTTGAGAGATTTATCGAAGCTAAGTGTAATCTGGTAGAAATTAATAATCTTTATTTATGACTTTTAAATTGTGCGCGCGTAGATCGCCTATCATAAAAATACCTATAACACGAGAGTTTACTTTAGTTCTTGATAGGTATCGAAAGGCTATCCTGAGCCAGGCAAAGTTGTTCGAAGGAGTCGTTTAGTGGTCCTCGAACGACATGCTTTGTGGCTTCATGATATCTTTTTGATGCGCATGTTTTCCCTAGGAGTGGAGCTGGTATGTAGCGTTGAAGGCAGCCTTCATTATTTGCCTAGGTTCAGAGACACAGTTCTGTTATCTTTTCAATTTAGGGTCCACGACTCATAATCCAAGAAAGGCGATGATATGTTGGCCGAGCTTGATGGGGTAGGCCTTCCTATCTTCGATAAAAGTTTGGCCATACTTCATTCGTGAGGAAGGCTATTCGAACTATAATCATTTAGGTTTTCGAGTCAATGCCAAATTATCAATGCATATGGATGAATCTTAGTAGAATCGTGCGCAGAAATTCCGTACTAACATTGGTGATGGCGCTATCGAACATTTGTATTCCGTGAATATAATTTTCAATCCAACAAATAACATCCTATACAAGCCATATGGCATCTGACTGGTAGTTACGCTCTTCTTTAGCGTCAACTCCTAAGGGGGATGATGCGAGTTTCTGCGCAGGAATTGCAGTATTGGAAATATAATTGCCGATGTTTATGAAAGCGAATAATTGGAAGGCTAGAGGTACTATCAGCCTTTGCATTCGAAAGTGGTGGTACGTTCTCATTCAGAATTGTGAAACATTGCGCACACAACATCTACGAAACCAAAGAGAAAACATATATTTAGGTCTCACATCAAGGCCATGACGTAAAACGCGAGTTTCCCCGCAATTTTGAAAGGAGAATTGGACTGCGCATGGGCACATTGCCTTCACTGCCCGGGTGAAATTTGGTACTCGCTTGGAGGTCAAGTCGCTTGCCTGACCGCTTGTGCTTCGGTCTTCGGATGCATCTCCATGACTCAGTGTAGCCTTAAATGAAATCATTAAAGGAAGTACTAGTGATGGAGGTAGGTGGTGTTTACCTACATGTTCGGGCATCTCACAGCCTCAGGGCGCAATCTTATCCCGCTATTGGTGGATGTCGCACCCATGCTCACTTATATAAGCAATTATTTGGAAATACCAGCAGCTGAAGCAGTAAAGCGGGTTCGCGGGAAGATTTTTCCAAAGTGGCAAAAACCGGCCAGGCCAGACTGGATGGCAAACGAATCTATTAGGTAAGATTAGCTTTGAGGGGGCCTCGAACCGATGTCTAAACGTTTGATTTCATGGAGTTTTACTGTCCCCAGGCGTGAGCAGCAATTTGTCAGTAAAAGACATGTAGGTTAAGCAAGTAGGTGTAGATGTAGACACGTTTCTGGGTCAACTGCCGTTCCGCGAAGGGTTCAAGGTCTTTCAGGGTCCCTTTATTTCTTCCTTTACCCTTGTCATTATTGACATGCATCAGGTACATATGTATGTATGTAGGTGCCCTACATATCGAACTCGGAAGACTTGTACTCTACGAGAAGTAGGTACTTTATCGCACGTATCTGTGCATGCGGCTGACTGGGTACCTCGAACCTGCAGAAGCGGTGTGTCCGTTTGATGGAAGCTGACATGTGTTATGCATCGATAGGGGAACAAATCACAGTAAACATCCCTCCACTTCAAAATCCGTAACCCGACCGGGAACCGGACCCTGAATGGGTGGGGATGTACTAAAATCTAGCTCATCGAAGTGTACTCGTTCCGAAGAGGCTCTGTTCCACTACTGCAGTTCCAGCCCCCGGATTCGACCTTTACTTGCTTTTAGTGTTACAAGATACTCGCTACCACTGCACAGAGCCTCCAAAACCGTGACCCAGGCCCATTTGCCGTTGTAGCTTCACCTAGCTTCGGACCGATCTTTTTTTGATTTTTGGAACAGAAAATTATTCCGAGCTTCCCCGCACTACTCATGCGGGAGAGAGTGTGGTAAGTTAATGGAAGGATAAGAAGAAGCTCTTAAGAAGGTAAGGGATTGGCTGGGGCGGTTGAGGGGTTGCTGTATGTATGATAAGGTATTGCAGGTATGGCTTGCGAATATCGTTTCTCAATGGATTCTTCTCAACCCCTCCTTTTCATAATGAAAGTTGTTTGTTCGTTTGTGGGGAATAGCGATAGGCAGGACCACCAGGGATATTCAGAGGCGAAGTTTCGCGAAAAAAAAGAAAGGAAAAAAAAAAACCTGAGCACACCATCAGTTGCAAGATAGAGCTAAGATGATCTAGAAGGAATAGAAGCAGCTCAATTGGGCAAGAATCATCGGGACCCTGCGTCTAGCTTATCGCTGTTGGTCTCGAGTCTCAACAGGAGGCGGAAGGGTATCCTCCTTACCAACCGTAGTCTGCTGTGCTAGCACGAGTGAGGTGTCTCCGGGGCCGTAGAATTTGAAGGTGAACAACAAAGAGATGGGAGAAAGGAAAAGAGAAAGAATATGGTTTCAAATTCACGAGGACTTGGAGATAATAGGTAGAATGAGTCTACAACGTAGGCTACCCATCATGCGCAATATTAGCATAAATTATTTTTCGCACAAGGCCTTGATCAGCTCTACCAGCTGACAGCTGTGATAGCCGCATTATCATCTTTGAAGATCTGACATATTGTAAGACCCACCCCCCCTTTCGAAATAGGAAAAGAAAAAAAATCTGTGGGTCCAACAGTCTTCGAGTAGGGTACGAGTACTGTGATTTTCCCCGGATTAAGACAACCCCCCTAGAGTTCACACTGGGTCCCAGCAGTAGGTGTACTGAGTCACTAAATGCAGTCCTGTGGGTCGCTCAGTTGAACGCCTGCCGGCCCCTAATAAGTATAAGTCGTATCTAATGTACACATATACCAGACGATAAATAGAGAGCAGCTTCCCTCTCCCAATCCAAAACCTCTCTCTCTTATCTTCCTTTCGTTCAGTTTAAAAGGACTCTCCTACCATCTCCCATATCTGTCCTTCACTTTCTTTCTATTACCATCAATCACCATAGCTCACCGGTGTTTCCTTCATTCGCTTTTGAAGCACCGAGCTTCACTCTCTAAGCGTTGCTATCATCCCCATAGTTTCCGCAACATTCGCACCCAATCTATCTTGTCCAATATGGAAGACTCAAATACAGCCAATACTCGGTCCTCTCATCTCCAGGTAGCTCCAGCTGAGAATATCGTTAAAACCCCCCAAGTCCCCATCCCCGACTCAGCTCTACGACACCATCAATCCCGCGACGATAGCTCCTATTTCCCTCCACAAGTCGGCGGCGAGCTGGCAATTTCAACATCCCCAACCCACTCTAATAGCCTTGGTATACCTAGAGTTGAGCTCAAACAGGTCTTGAAGAAAGAACAGAGGAAGAGAGTCTCCTTGCCAGCACAGAAGGATGAATCCGAAATTGAAAAAGAGTCGCCAGTCGAGGAGGAAAAGTCAACAGTTGAGGTTCAGACGCCAAAAATTGAACAACCAATGCCAGAGATCAAGAAAATGCCGGTTCACTCGATACCTACGCCGCCGTTGTCGAGAAGTGTGTCGGCGCTGAGCTTTACCTCCAATCACAGTGCTATGTCAACAACATCCCAATCTGATAAGGAGACTTGGGATAGGACAATCGCTCGCGTGATCAACGGTATTGTCTCAATTAAGGCGACAACCACCAGACCCTTTGATACCGAATCTGCAGGGGACTACACAGCGACAGGATTCGTTATCTCTAAAAAGCACGGATTGATCCTGTCGAACAGACATGTTGTTTCGCCAGCGCCCATCACCTCTGTTGCCGTTTTTGTCAATTACGAAGAGATTCCCTGCTATCCTGTGTATCGCGACCCGATCCATGATTTCGGGGTATTTCGGTACGACCCAGCCAAGCTAAAGCATATCAATGTTGAGGAAATTGAGCTTCGCCCAGACTTGGCAAGGGTAGGTGAGGACATCAAGGTTGTTGGTAACGACGCAGGCGAGAAGCTCTCGATCCTTGGCTCCACCCTCGCTAGGCTGGACCGACATGCCCCTAGCTATGGTGTAGACTCCTACAACGATTTTAATACGTTTTACATGCAAGCCGCCTCCGGCACTTCCGGTGGATCTTCTGGCTCACCAGTCCTGAATATCCACGGTCAAGCGATAGCTTTAAACGCCGGTGGAAGCAACTCTTCGCAGAGTTCGTTCTATCTACCACTAGACCGTGTGGTTCGCGCAGTCGAGAAAATCAAGAAAGGAGAGCTAGTGAGCCGCGGTACGCTTCAGACTGAGTTTCTTCATACCAGCTACGATGAACTACGAAGGCTTGGGTTGAAGGAGGAGGTTGAAGAAGAGTGCAGAGCCAGAAATGCCAGTGCTACTGGACTACTCAGTGTGATCCGAGTGCTCAAGGGCGGCCCTGCAAGCTCAGAAAGAAAGCGCACCGAGCCGAAGGAGGAAGTTGTTCCCGAGGGTGTTACCAGGGTCGCGGGACTGGAACCTGGTGATATTCTTTTTGCATGCAATGGCCAATACATCACAAACTTCATTGCCTTGTGGAGTATTATTGATGATAGTGTTGGACAAGATATCGTACTTGATATCTTCAGATCTGGGAAGGAAGCAAAGGAAGGACCTAGAGGTAAATTGCAAGTCGTTTGCACCGTTCAGGACCTTCACGCAATTACTCCTAATAGGTTTTTGGAGATTGGAGGTGCTGTGATTCATGATTTGAGTTACCAGGTCGGAAGGAGTCATAATGTAGAGCTGGGAACTGGTGTCTTCTGTGCAGGTTTGTACTTCATTCCCGGTCGATTATTTCAAATCACTAACCTTCTGAGTAGCTTCTGGGTTTCTTCTGTGGTCATCATGGAGTCGAGACTTCCTCATCACGCACGTTGCCGGAAAGCCAACAAAGAATCTTGATCAATTCATCGAGGTGTTCAAGACCCTCCCCGATTATGAACGAGTTCCATTCATGACAAGATCTATGGGAAGGAATGAGGACCAGATGTTGATGGTTGATATCGACCGTCATTTCTTCCTTGGCGCTTTGTTTGAGAGGAATGATACTGCAGGAACCTGGATCAGACGTGAATTGGAACCTGCACCGCTCAAACAAATCGAACCAGTGAAAGAGGAGAAGGAGGAGGAGGAGGAGACTGCTGTCGAGGAGAATGAAGAGGAGGATGCCGAAGACGTCGGCTTGGACAAGATCAAATCCGCCCTTGTCAATGTTGTCTGCCGCCTCCCATACTCAATCTATGGCCACACCTCCGCCTCCAACTATTCTGGTGTTGGCATGATCGTATCTCTTTCCCCTATTCCTCTTGTGCTCTTCGATCGATCGTCTGTTCCAACTGAGATGCTCGATATTCGTCTCACCGTCTCCAACAAGAACATTCCAGGTCGTGTCGTCTACATGGGTCAGTTCGCACTCGTTACCTTCGACATCGAGCTTTTGCCCAAGAACGTTACCGTGCCTGAGTGGGATGAAAAGCCACTCAAAGTGCGTGACGAGGTTAAAGTCGTCGGTTTAACTAGTGATCAGCTGTTGGTCCAGAAAGAGACCTCAATTGCTTCGATCGGTGTCAACTTCAATACTTGGCAATGCAATCCACCGCGTCATAGGTTGATCAACATTGAGAACATCAATGTTGCTGAGTCCTCTGGCTGCTGGGGTGGTGTCATTGTCCGCAAACCTTCGAAGGATGCTTCGGATGATGAGAAGAGGAGCTTGAAAGTAGCTGCATACTACATGGCGGTTTCTTCCCAGAACAAGACTGGGGACGATTCATACTGGACCCAGGGTCTCGACATTAGACGATACGTCCTTCCAGTCGTCGCTCGTATCAACACAGAAAACGGCCAAGGCCAAATTGAACCTCCTCGCCGCGATCTTGGGATTGAGTTTTCTGATATGCCCCTCGCAACCGTTTCCACCATGGGCTTGTCCCAAAAGCGTTTTGACGCATATGTCAAGGCTGCAAAGAAGATCCGTGGTGTACCTCGACCTTTGATCGTCGAATCGCGACTCCGACCAGCCCCAGCTGGGGATGAGGAGAAGGCGCTCAAAATCGCGGATATTGTTCTAGAGATTGACGGGAAGCCTATTCATCGTGTATCCCAGCTCACAGAGCTTGACCTCGATACAAAGGAATTTGTTGAGATGGTCGTCCTCAGAGGCAGATCCGAAATCACGTTAACTGTGCCCACAACCCGCGCATACCCCACTACTGGAACCAACGTGGTTCAGTTATTTGGTGCTATCGTCCATGCTACACATGCAGCCGTATTGGAGCAGGTCGATACTAAGAATCCATCGGCTCTCATTCCCTTGTCAACTCCTGGTGTCTATGTCGGTGGTGTTTCATACGGATCACCAGCTTTGGATAACATCAGGCCAACACACTGGATCCTGGAAGTTGATGGTGTTCCAACTGGCAGCATCGAAGATCTCATCAATGTCGTTAGGACTAAGCAGTGGAAAACGGGTGAATACATTCGCATCAAGCAGGTCAACCGCAAGGGCATTACCAGCGTTGTGAGTGTCAAAGTTGACGAGAGATTCTGGCCTGTCCTTTCATGGAAGCGCGAGGAGGATGGCGCGAGAAAGTGGAGCCAGGAGAGAATCAGTGGAATGGAGTTTGTAGAGGGAAGCATTTAAATGGTTTTGGTTCATGTTCATTTTCATGTTTGGGTTGGGTTGGTACTTGGTTGGGGTATATACTTGCTATCGTTTAGGCTATGGTTTGGGGAGCACGGTTCTACAGCTTTAATTACGGGTTCTTTCTTTTCTAATGTTTTTGATTGTATGTTTTTACGTTAGATTTTATACTTTATATGTTTTATTTCTATCTTTTACGAGTTATGGTTTTGGTAACGGTTATATTAGATACTAGATCTAAGTTTATTGTTACGGTTGTCTGTTCTATACATGTCTTTGTAGACGAGATGAATGATAAAAAATCGTCTACATACTCTTTCAAACCTGAAGGTTCTTATTGCCGTCCATCGTCTTTGAAGTGTGTGCGGCTTTCCAGAGATATCCATGGTTCCTATATGTATTTCTGGGTGCAGTGATTCTCAACGACAGACTTCCATCTATCGTATAGTCCAACATATATTTGCTTTATGTAGAGGCAACCCTTCCTTCTGCTTGCAATTGCCTCCAAAGTTAGAGTAGCCATACTAGTATATACTTGTACGAACTTATTCAAGTCGATGGCTTCGGACTCATACCGTATTACATAACTTGAAGGAACGGCCGGTCACACAGGGCATTGAAATTTCCGTATTCGGTTATTTGTCTTGGATATGCAGGGGCGTCCCTCATACTGGCTTGGAAAGGTAAATTCGACGTCTTGCGTGACCGGCCGTCTAGCTGTTCGGGTTAATGCGGGATTCTAGATCTATCTACGAAAAGAGAGAAGAAAAAAAAATTATATAAATGCAACGATATATCCTTTCCTCATGTCTGTGTATACAGCGCTGCAGTGGATGAAGTCATTCTCTGGGGCGAGACGTACGTATGCCTCTTAAAAGGCAGATTATAGATCTTGCAGCGTTTGACTCAAGTGGCGAACTATACTAATCTAGGTAGGTCTTGCCCAAACTTTGGGCTGTGTGCTATAGCTATGTAGTGATTCCTCTATGATGGCGGTGCTACTAAGGGGTACTGTTGTTATAGGCGCTCTCTATGTACAATTACGCAACGAGAGAGTCCTGTGCCGGCTCTTAAGTATAGCTTACTTCATATTAGGTGGATACACGTAAGATTTTTCTAGGACTCATAGTGGGGGTTATTAATTGGACTTGTTGGCCCTGCCAGATGAATAATGTGAGTCGATCTAGATCTACTAATATGACTCTCTATACTCTTCAGTTTACTCGGTCACTGTAAGTTATTGTGTCTCTATAGCTATAGTTAGTGCTGGTATTATATACTCGTCACTTGGCCGTTAATTGTGCGCATATAATTCAATTGAGGCATGTGACACTTCTAGCAATTTCTTTAGTTGCATCATAGATAATCACTCACCCCCACACATATATGCCTAGCTCCTATTGCATGTATGCATGCAGTGAAACAGTGCGAGCAGAATCAAAAAAAAAAAAAAAAATTTCCCGTTGCCAATAGCCTTCCACGCCATCCGTAGGCGGTGCCACTGTTGACCGGGTTTCAATTTTTTCGTACGTGGGGCCGGTTGTTTCATGCAAGGGATGCCGCATGAATTCCTAGCTAGCTAGTCTCGAAGTACAAAATCAATGCGAGTTTCCCTTGCAAGGCGAATTAAGGCTTATAACTGCGGGAAGGCCCTACTTGGCTAGAAAGACGCTAGTGATAACGTTAGAGGTCATTGGCAGCTGGCTACATAGCCTAGCTACTAAGACCACAGCCATAGCTATGTACATGTATGTAGCTACGGATTTTGGGGGTTCAACATCGTCCCAAGCCAATTAACAGTCTTTAATTCTGCCTCGTCTTCAGCGGGTTAAGTCAGTCTACCTGCATACGTACCCGACCATCATGAGAGCAGCGCAGCCTCAATCTTCCTGGGCTTGCATGCCGACCAGTACCCACAGATATCGTTAATTTAGCCCTCAATGGGAGTCGAGTCACTCATTATATTAATCAACGAGGTATTACGCATTGAAATGTGCGCTAATCTTTCGGCGTCCCAGCGGGACCCGGGAGAAGCCATCCTATAAGGTGCAATCTTTTGTCGTTTATCATCAACTGGTTGCAATTGGCTTGTAGTATTCTTTAGTGACTTGGATCACAAAGCTGCGGCCATTCCGGACCAGCTACATGTATGTATGGCGGGTTCGTGTAGTTTTATAAACCCGTCAGGTTCGAATGTTTGCTCATCGTCTTGGCATCTCATTACATATCCCAGAATACATAACAAAGACTGGGCCAACGAATAAGAATGTGTCTCTTGTTATTGTTGCGCAGACAATGCACGGGTCAGGACACATGCTAGACATAAGGTTTTAGGGACACAGCATAATCGATAGTGGAGGGGGCTGTTTAGATCCACGTTATAACTTATATAAAGGGCCTTAAACAAAGCACTTGTAACTATTTATCTATTTTATCTATTTTCTGATTGGTGCAATCATTTCAGCCTGTGTGCCCTTTTCAAATTGGTCTAGTCCCTATTGGGACTATTAATATTATTGCCTGTATGGGGTTTACTGTTTGATTTGCTTGGCAGGTACTACGCATCACGAGTTATTCTCAGGAAAACTGATGTTTCGGTAACGAGATCTGGGGGAGATTGATAATCAGGAATATGTATTCCTGGAGTAAAATGCTTGTGCTGCAAGAAGAACGTCCTCAATTCTAATTGATCACTACTTGTCTATATACATACATACATGTATGTAGCTCAGCATTTGAGGGAGGGCTCCTCAACCGGTTTTCTCGAATGGCCGAACATCCGTTGCCTGTCGACTTGAAAGTAATGTAGACAACTTCAGGCTTGCTTGTTGACATATCTCTCAAGTTGAGGCATTTCCGGTGCGTGTGTGTGAAAGGGCCCAAAGACGTAAGTAATCTCCCACATCAGACGAAACCAACCAACCACCCGCGTTCCGGACACCCGCGCACACTGTAAATAATAATAATTCTCTCATTATTTAACAGACGTAGTATTTTTTGTTTAACCTCCTCCCCTCCAACATTCTTGCACTTTTCTTTTGGGCTTTGTTTAGGAATACAGAAATTACGCATGATCATGATGATTACCGGCTCTGTCTTACCACTTATCCTCCTGGCAGCTGCATCAGCTTCCCGGGTCGCCGCATTCCCCAATGACAATCTCGCGCGCCGTGCGGACACAGCTACTCCGACTACTGCTGAAGCACCCACACCCTGGGTCAGCATCTACCCCGACGGCAGCGCCTCGACCTTCACCGAGCACGTAACCACAAACACCCGCGGGCAGTCCACAACGGTGGACACCCAGCCCACAGGCTCCTCCGTGCCCGACACCTCCCGGTCCCAGGACGTGTTTGCGCAGTGCGACAGCGACAGCTACGAGCTCACGCCAAAGGGCAACACCCAGCCGTGGATCCCGTTCTGCGCGCCGCTCAATGGCACCCAGTGGTGGTACACGGGCAAGTACTATGTTACGTGGAACCCAAGCTTTTGGCAGAGGAACTCGACGGTGACGGTTATGCTGCATTACATCAACTACGGAGGCGCGGGGGAGCTGGCGGACTCGGTATGTCATGTTGTTGTTGAGTTCATGACGTAGTTGTAATTATAATTAAACGCCCGCTAACGAGAAGACACATATAAAAACGCCTCAGTGGGAAGTTGCAAACTACCTCGGGTTCCACCCCATCGTGCCCTCCAAGGACTGGCTCAAGAACCAGACGGCGCTCAATGAGGGCGTCAAGAAGGACCTCACGGAGCAGCCCATGGCCTTCTCCATCGTGGGCTCCGACACCTCGTCCGGCAACGGTGTCCAGGAGGGGCCCACAATCATACTTACGTCAGACCCGAAGGCCGCCCCCGTGGATACTTCGCCGAACAATCGGCCGCCGGTGAGCACGCTGGGGTTGGCGATTGGGCTGCCCCTCATGGTGGTGTTTGTGGCGGGGACGCTGTGCTGCCTCCACTTTTGCATGAGCAGTAGGCGCAAGGTGGGGCCCGTGTCGATTGGTGGTGGGCGCAGGCACTTTGTGGGGCGTGGGTACAGCGGCCGCGCGGAGAGGAGGAGGAAGGCGGCGGTGGGGGGGCAGGCGGCGTATAGGGATGATGTGGCCGATGTTGGCCCGATTGATGGTGATGGGAGGGGGGCGGAGTGGGAGCTGGCAAATGTCAAGGGGGGGAATTGAAGCGTGGATATAAAAAAACAAAATAAAGAACAGCTGAATGAATTTCTTTTTTTTTCGGACTGAGCCTTGATGTGTCTGATATACTCTACATGTGGTTGTGGGGAAACAAGGCTCTGTGCATGGCGCGAGTGCCGGAGCTTAAGCTTGATTGTGCACAGACACAGAGGATCAGGATAATGATCGCTAGGTGGCCCGTGAGCCGACAAACATCGACGATGGGTGAAACAAAACGAAACATAACTAGAAAGACGTTCGTGATATTGAGGTGACTTTTAGGGAGAAAAAAGTGCACACAAATGCAAACCGATTCAAAAAGCTACCCCCACAAAACAACACCAAAGTAAGACGCCCATCCATACTCATCATACCAGCAGCACACCAATTCCTAAAAATACGAAAAACTTGGCCTCACTTGGTATGTAGCCAGCCAACAACAAAAACCTAACCCACCACAAAGAAGAAGAAGAGCCCCCCTCCACTCCCGGCGGCCCAAAAAAAAAAAAAAAAATTGAATGACGCCTCGATGAGGATTCGAACCCCAGTCTCCCCCCTCACAACAGTGTCACCTACGGGCTGACTTTTGGGAGGTATGCTAACCGACTACACTACCGTGGCTTATCGGTTGCTCCTGGGGGGTGGATGATAGGCCAAGATCTAGATACATAGCGGGATGCGGGAAGGCTGCATCTAATTCTCTATACCAGGCTGGGGGGGGGTCTCTGTTCTGTTACTGTAGTGGATCGATTGCCGCTTGGAGAGCAGCAGCGTTTTGTAAATTTCTGGAGTGAGGCCGATTCCGCCTATCCCCACACCGCCCGTCCACACACCACACACCCCTGGGTCCAAAGCCGGAGCCGGAGCCTTTAGGATAACGAGGTGCTGAGATGCAGTGTGCATGCCGGCTACATCACTCGCGGGGCCCGAAAGTGATGCCTCAGGGCGTTATGTGGTTTTAATCATAGCCTATCACTCGAGGAAACTCGCACCACCAATCAAATCGCTGTATGCCCTAGACAACCCAGCTAGCAAATGTAAAACCGTTAAACATTTTATCAATATCACTTTTAGACCTACAATAACAGCATCGCAGTAACTCTATTATCTCTCTGTATTACACCCCATACCCCACCACATAACCACCTACGACCCCCCCCTCCGACCCGCCCCCACTCCCGCACTCACTCCTCCACCTCTCCACCGCAGCCCCCAGCCTCCTCACCCCCTCCACCGCCACCTCCCCCTCACAATAACTCACCGTAATCCTCACCCACCTGTCCCCCCAGCCCATCCTATTGCGCTCCCCCGGGCACTCTGTCATATCCCCACTCATCACCCTCACCCCGCCGCCGCCGCCGCCGCCGCCCTCCTCGGCCATGCGCACAATCCTGCGGGCGTCGTACCCCTGCGGTAGCCCGACCCACATGAAGAAGCCGCCGTGGCCCCCGCAGATCTCGGTTCCGGCGGGGAGGTGCGCGCGGATTGCGGCGGCGATGGTGCGGCTGCGCGTGGTGTAGGTCTGCTGGAGCGTGCTGATGATGCGGTCGATGGCGCGCGTTTTGACGACGTGGTGGATCAGCGTGGAGACAAAGTGCGCGGAGTTGCCGCCCTGTGGTGGGGGGTGTGGGGTGAGTATATGTATGTGGGATTCACAGTGTGGGGCTTTATAAGAAGGGAGAGGAGGGAGGGGAGGGAGGATGGGGCTTACGCTGATGTTGGCACCCCCGTGCCCGATCTGCCCTGCTAGTACACCCGTCGCCGTCTCGATCCAGCCGCACCGCAACCCCGGCCCCAACAGCTTCGAAAACGAACAGTTGCTGACTGTAAATCCCGCCCCCTGCTCTAGCTCTCCCTTCTCCCCCATGAGCTCTCGGTCGATGGTGACCAGCCGGGGTAACAGCTGCCCGTCCTCCCCAAGCGCACACTTGTCGCCCTCGTTCCCGAGAAAGTCGTACACATCGTCCGACACCAGCAGCACGTCAAACTCGCGCGCAAGCGCCACAAGCTCGCGCCGCGTCGCCAGGTCCCACGTCTGTCCCGTGGGGTTGGAGTAGGTGGGCACGCAGTACAGGACGTACTTGTAGATGCGCTTTGGCGCGGCGCCGTCGCGCGAGATTGGGGCGAGGCCGTCGGAGAGGGGGATGTCCGGGGTGGTGGCGTTGAGGTGCTGTATGTGACGGCGTAGGGCGGGGAGGTCGATGCTGGTGGCGGTGGAGGATATGGCGGTTAGTTTGTTTGTGAAACCGGCATCTGCGATCATTAGCCCACCTGCCCACACCAACTGCCAACTACCCCACGCGGGTCTGATACTGCTACTGCTGCTGCTGCTGCTGCTGCTGCTACGGCGCAAAACAGGCGGGATAAAAGGAATCAACCTTCGAATATTTTGGCGGCCAGAAAGTAGGCAGGGCTGATCAGGAATGCCTGCTTGGTGTAGCCCGTCACAGGGCTAGTACAGTGCATCAGCACATCCATAAGCCCATACGAGGCGCCGGATGTCATCAGGATTCGCTCTCTGCACATCACATATATCAATCAATCATTTCTTCTTGATTACCCACAAAGAAAGAAAAGAAAAAAAAACTCACAACCCAATCTCCTCCCTCAGCCCATACCGCTCGCCCGCCCACCGCGCAATCTCGCCACGCACGTCCCTGTTTCCCATCTCACTGGCATAGTGCAGCGGATGCCGAACCACCGCGTAGCTGTCGGTGGGGAGCGACGGTGAGCTTAGCACCGCCGCGGCGGCGTCAGCGATCTGGGAGGTTGCTAGAAGCCGCGTCGAGGGGTGGCCCCGCAGGAGGTCGATGTTGCCGGCTACTAGCGGGGGCGTGTCGCGCATATTCGTGCTTGTGGTTGTGGGCTGTGCGGTGCTGGGGGCGGGAATGGGAACGGGAATGGGAATTTTGACAAGCCTTTTATTTTATTTTTTGAGAGGTCAATTGTGGACCTTTTGTTTAAGGATTGGAGAGGGGGGGGGGGGGGTTACATCTTGGTAGTAGTTAATTGGAGCGGTTCACTTGCTGATGGGAAGATGCAGCATCAACTCTCTCCAATCCATGCGTAGACACATGGATGTATGCTTGATTACTTGCACGTAATTGGCCCGCGGATGGGTAGGGTGATTCTCCGCTGTATACCTCTGGATGCCTCTGGCGATCTCATAACTCAAGCCACACAGGGGCCTCATCAGGATAGCTATGGACAGTGTATTGTAGATACAAGACAGAGAGGCTTCGAAGGCCCTAAGCTAAACCCACATCTGATATTATCATCTATTTACCCACTCCGGGTGTAAATATGAGACGTACCAATTCGCGGAGTTGGGGTGCGGCAAGCCTTTGATACTGAGCTCGGTAGGGTTAGGGATTACCACGTATCTTGGCGCCTACAGAGAGAGCTACATGTATTCTTGCAGACTATGGGTGGAACATCTGGCTCTCACACTATGAAATCCAGAACCAAAGTTGCAGGTCCGTCAGTCGTCTCAAGCAGGAAGGGATATGGTCAATACAGGCCACAACATTTCGCGGCTGGACCTGGAGAGGTGGTAGAAGTACCTTTAATCCCTGCCATAGTAATACTATCACCCAGATTGGCGAAAGATTGAAGGCCTTGAAAGCAGCGGGAGGGGTAGGGGTAGGTTACTGCAGTTTCTTTCTGCCTGCTTAAGCATCTTACAGGTTAATTGGAGGTGTTGAAACAAATGATACCACTCAATTAACGGAACTATATCAATCAAAAGCATCAATTCTTGCAAATATCAGATTAAAACAGAAAAAAAAGAAAAAGAAAAAGAGATCCCAAACAGGCACCACGCAATAATCCCCAAACCCAATTTCAGTCTTGCTTAGACCCTGATATCATTCGTCAACAGTCGCCATTCACCATCCGACTAAAAGCCAACATAGCGTTTTCGCCCCCACTTATCTGCCTCTATGCCTGTTTACAAATCTTTCCTTGGGGCAAAGTCTGGGGATTGCTTCTTCTCCATGGCGGTGTAGCGGTCGCTAAGCTCACCATACTCTCTGGTCAACCCCTCAGCCTGCTTCTTGACAATTTCCAATTCCCTCTCCTTGGCCTCATATTTCTTTTGCCATTCGCCCTCGGCATCGGAACGGACACGCTCGTTGCTTTCAGCGCGAAGCTCCTTGACAGTCTGTTCAAGCTTCAGCACGTCCAAGATCAAGACGTAAGTGCGGTTAAGAATGAGCGAGAGAAAGAGGGTGAAGCCGCAAAGGTACCTTTATTGCATCTCAATTAGTACAACGAACCAAGTGGGGGAGACGGGCAAGGGGTGACAAACATGTTGCGCTGCGAGTAAAACTTCCTCGCCTGAACCTCCATCCTTTCGTGGCCCAATACAGTCTGCTGGCCACCATTACGGTCGGTGTTTCGGGAGAGCTCGTTGGTGACGCTGTATACACGGTTTACGGAATCGATGAACAAGATTAATATGAACACGAACGTTATCTAAACACCGATGGTAATTAGAAACATTGATTCCTTCTCTTAGATATCAAGAAAGAAGGGAACTATGAGCGTACCTTCATGCCATATTGTAACTTTGCCACGAACGCATTTTCCGATATGAAGGTAAAGATCTTCTTACGCCATGTGAATGGCAATGGGAGGATTAGGAGCATGAAAACGCCCATCTCCACAAGGAGAAGGAAAAACACCTAGATTTCAGAAAATGTCAGCCTCGTTTCCTTTTGTTTCGCTACGTCATAGCTATCCCTCGACTTCTAGCCCCAAATTCATGCCCATTCTAAAGAGAATAAAGTAGAAAAGCCAGAGCTTAGAACCGGTCGATGGGATGGTAAAAAATACAATCCCACGAAGCCACAATGGACAACAGAGAGGGTTGGGGGAGTACAAACAAGAGTGTAATAAAGAGTCATGATTTCGAGTTCTCAAAGACAGAACAAAGTGTGTTGAACTCAAGAGTTTCTGCGTGTATGTGGTATAAACTTTCAGGATAAGAGATGATGATGATGGATGAAGAGAAACAGAAGGGAAGGGAAATGTGGAGGAGGAATAAAGGACGACGTGGAGAGATTAAGTCATTTGGGGAACGTGAAAGGTGGCTTTGATCTGCCCTGTTTGTGTCAACAAGTTGAAGCCACACATACTGGCTTGGCAACACACACATACGTCACCACCTCTTCATGGCCCGACAAAACAACATTGACGGGGTGCGGGACGGGATACGGATGTCTGCTGTTGCTGTTGCTGCGCCCACTGGAGTAGGACGAGTCATTTGAGAGACTGTTCGTCTGGTTGGTTGGTAGGACATGGACATACGCAATCTCTCTACATTAGTACTGCCATTGAACGTTCACACGATCCCTCAGCAACCGACTCTCTGGCAACATAAGACTGCATGTACTCTAGAGTAGAGTACATTTGGGTACCTGTCTTAATCGCTTATCATCTTGCGCACAGATTCCCCCACAAGCTGTGAGACGAATTCAATTCAGGCACCAAAGCTTATCTCACGAGCCACAGTGATGTCATACATTGACGACTTCCCAACCTACACAAAAACAACTCCAGGAAATAATTGCGGCAGGTACCACCAGGGCAGAAATAAAAGTAGAATCAAGTAGATGTTGCTAGACCCCTATTTGGAGTGTTTTTTTTTTCTAGCAAGCTCAAATCGAAGACGAAGTGTAGTTTTTGCAGGATAACTACAACTGTAGATATTCGATACCCTTGTCAAGTTTTGACTGATGTTCGCAAGGATTTGAACTGCCACACTATGGATAGGCCAAAGTCAAATTCTGGCAAAATTGGTGCATGTGCATATATCTAACCCTACAATACATATCCCAGAAATGAAACAGAACACAAGTGCCCCATGGCCTCGCTCGAGTTTATAATTCTACGCTCCTCTCCATACAATACTAGGGAATAAGGAACCAAAGAATGCCTATATGGCAATATGAGTGCTGGTATCGCTAGTAATTGAAACAGAGCACAGAACAATAGGTTCTGAAATTGTTGTATAGTACAATAGGTAATGATACACCACTATGAGTAGACGCCATATCCTTTAAAACACAAACTTTTGAAACTCCTATATAGGAGGGATATCCTGGAAAGCAATCAATCCCCAGAAGGACTAACTAACCCTCCGCCTCGATGCTCTCATAGGCGTTGCTCTATTTTTTCCCAATTAGTTTTCCACTCTAAACAATCCAAAAAGAAGTAAAGTAGTAGTTAGCAAGCACATAACATACCTTATGCTTCGGAGTAAAGTAGAAATCCTCCGGCGCCTTCCCCAAGAACATCTCCGTGATCTTGATCCAATCCCTATAATCCCCACTCCCCATCAGCGTCTCCAACTCGTTCCTCCCCTTCCACGGCGGCGGCCGATCATTAATCTTTGGCGGCAGCCTCTCCAGGATCCCCAGCGGCACATAGCGACACGAGAAGCCCAAATACTCCAACAGGAACCTCCGCGTCGTCGCCACCCCCAGCTCGTCCGCGCCCCAGTACTCCAGCCCGTAGCGCGCAAAGTCGCCCACATACGCCAGCCGCTCCGCCGCCGACTTGTCGAGATACTGGCCGGCCGCGATCTCCTCGAAGATCCACGGCTTGATCAGCGCGCCGCGCGCAATCATCACAGAGTCCACGCCGGACTGCTCGATGCCGTTGTAGTAGTCAATGTGCGAGTAGCAGTCGCCGTTGCCGACGAGGTACACGGGGAGCTTCTCGCGGCCCTCCTTCGCGGCGGCCGTGTCGGCCGCGGCGTCAGACGTCGCCTTCAGGCTCTTGATCAGCGCCGCGGTCTCGGCGATGTAGCTCCAGTCGGCGGAACGCGTGTAGCGCTGCTGTCTGCTGCGGCCGTGCAGCGTGATGGCCTGCACGCAGCCCTTGTCGTAGAGCTTGTGCACGAGCTTCTGCGCGGTCGGGTGGCCGTCCTTGCAGCCCATGCGCACCTTGACGGTGATGGGTGTTTCGCCGCTGACGTAGTTCATGCCTGAGAGCATGCGGAGAAGCTTGCCCTGGCTGTCGAGCAGCGCGGAGCCGCCGCCCTGCTTGTAGACAAGGTCGATGGGGCAGCCGCAGTTGAGGTCGACGAGCGAGAGGCCGTGGCGCGCGGAGGAGGCGCTGGGGAAGAGGCTGCAGAGGGCTTCGGTGGCGCGGATCACGGTGTCTGGGCGGGTGCCGCAGATTTGCGCGCCAAAGTGGGGGAGCTCTGAGGAGTGTGCTTTGAGGAGGGCCCATTCGGGCTTGTGACCTTGGAGGAGGGGGAGGGTCATGGCCATTTCGGAGTAGGTGAGGGCCGCGCCGAGGGAGGAGCAGAGGCGTCGGAAGGGCATGTTGCCGGTGGTTCTGTGTGGAAATGTTAGCATTGTGATATAAGGTATCTAGATGATGAGAGTGAGGCTCACGTTAAGGGCGCGAGGAGGGGGGTTTCGCGGCCGATGTAGAGCTTGCGCTTCTCTTCGGCCCGGACGGGCTCCTCGACGTATGAAGCCCGGTCCTCCAAGATATCGCCGTCTGGACCGCGCTCCTTCTTTTGCTCATCGATGAATGCGTTGTAGATCTTGCTCTTGGGGAGGGGGAACTGGTTCTTCCTCAGTGTAATTTTTACACTCATGGGGACGTTGTTTATACACTCCCCATAAGGATCGTCAAACCCGCCAACAGGAACCCCCTTCTCCCAATCCTGCGGTCTATCGTCATTAGCACCCTTGATGACCTTTGAGTTGGCGATCTTCTGCTTCATCTTCTCCGCCATTGAGGCTTCATAGGCCTTCCTCCGCTCCTCGTCGATCACGAGCATGAGCTCCCCATCCTCCTCCTTGCTGTGTGATTTAAGCCACCTGCAGCGCCAACCACTCGCACACCATCCGCGCTTCTCCCATACCGGGCAGACACCGTCAATGTCCTCCTTCTTGCTCTTCAGATAGTCCCTAAGCACATGCGTATAAGCGCACAACTGCCTAGCCGGGGGTGCCTCTGTCTCCCCCTCCTTCTTCTCCCCACCAGCCTCCTCCTTCTTCTCCTCTACCTTCTCGGGGGCTTCCTGCTCCTGCTCCTGACCCCTATTACCCCCCCTCCCTTTCCCCCTCCCCTTCCCACGCCTGTCAGCAGCATTATTCCACCGTGCATTTGTACTCCCCGCAAACTCGCACGCCGCGCTCGCAAACAGGCTCTCGCGCGGCAGCAGCACAAAGCTGTTGCACAGCTTGACGCTCTCCTTTGCAAAGTGGAACTTGCGCGCCTTGTTCTGGCCGCGGTCACGCTTCTTGCCGCGGTCGCGGTCGTCGCCGCCCTCGTGGCGGGCGGCTTCGGCGCTGTCGTCGTTGGCGACGGTGGACGGGTCGATACGTGGGGCGGAGAGAACGAGGAATCTGCATGCAATTGAGGTCAGTCACCGGCCGTTTCAGGGAGAGGGGAGGGGGGGGGGCGGACTCGGGCTTGATGGAGGCTTCGCCGTCGCGCCGGTCAGTGCGGATCTTCTTTGCCACTGGCTGCTCGGAGGTTGAGGCTGCGGTGGTAGTAGCAGTGGGCTCCGTCACAGTTTCGACGGGCGCTGGCTTCTCCTCGAGATGCTCGGCGGAGCGCTTGGCCATTGCGGGTTCAGCAATGGTGGTGGCGGCGGGCCCGGGTGTTTGTTCTTCTGATGACATGGCTGTGGGGTATTTGTTGCGTGAAGAGAAAGGAAGGAAGAGAAGAGAAGAGAAGAAAACGAGGTTTGGGGCGAAGAGGAAAAAGGCTCCCTGGAGATGGAATGCGATAAGCGATAAGATGCATGAGTCAGCGGGGCCGAGTGACGGGCCGTGACGGGGCAGCCGCGTTCTAGATCACGCATAAAGCAGTTTGACGTCACGGAGCGTTCAGCGGAGAGAGAGAGAGAGAGAGAGAGAGAGAGAAAGAGAGAGAAAGAGAGAAAGAGAGAGAAAGAGAGAGAGAGACGAGTGGATACAGTGGATACAGTGATGCGGATGTGGACAAGAGTCGGTCTATAAGAGCTCTGACGCCCCCAGGAATGGATGGACAAGGCTTTCTTTAAACATCATCTCCCATAAACAGCATAACACAATCAATCATGGACGCCCAAGCACACTGTCTCTGCGGAGAACTCCAATGGACCGCACACTTCTCCAAAGAAAAGATGCCCGGCCAGGTTCTGTGCCACTGCGTAAGTAAAGTCTTTTTCACACTCCTCACCAGCCAGACAGCCAGTCGCTGATATCACATCCCCAAACCACCAGATGCCCTGCAAGATGTTTGGCGGCGGAGAATACACCGTCAACATGATGGTCCCCAAGGTATATATGCAAACACGCAACCCCGCCCACAGAGACCAAAAGCTAACGAACGCATCCCCTCGACCGCTAGTCCGACGTTAAGATGACCAAGGGCACCCCCAAAGTCTACACCTACACCGGCGAGTCTGGCAACCCCGTCGACTGCGTAGCTCTCCCCCTCCCTCCCTCCCTCCCCTCCCCTCCCCTACTCACACCTCCCTTCAAAGACCCAGCCAACAAGCTAATCTCCCGGCCGACCTAGTTCTACTGCCCCAACTGCACCACGCACGCCTACCACCACGAAAAAGTCCTCGGCGACCGCTACACAATGCACTCCCTCCTCTTCGAAGACGACATGCTCAAGCAGCGCCCCATCGAGATGGAGCTCTTCGGAAAGCACCGCATGCCCTACCAGCCCGAGATCGCAAAGACGTACGAGGTCACGGATAACTCCTAAATCTGGCCCCTGCACTCCACTTTGTGGGTCTGAGGGAAGGACGGGGAAAGGGGAGGAGATGTTTTTATTAGTACTACTTACAGTGGCTGGTTTGTGAAGAGGAGGCTTTGCGGAGTAACTGTTTTATCCATGAAAAAAATGTGTGAACGATCTATATATTATTTATTTATGTAGCGCGCGGGTTTGTAACTAACGAGCGCTGGTCAACCCTACCGTGTCATGCACTGCATGATGTTGGGTATGATGCGGTATTACTGTGGGGCCCTGAAAAATAAAATCTGTATTTTTAGCTGGAAATGTATAAATATAATTATGGCACGGAATGGAAATATCGGAATTGTTGACTTTGGTGCACGGCTTCGGGCTGTTGGTGATCGAAGGCTCGCTATTTGAGGTCCACCATAGAGAAGGCTGTGGCTTCAAAGGTTCGGATGAAGGAAGATGAGAGTAATGATGGTTGGATTTAGTCGTTGAGACGTGTTCTAACACATACCACGCCGTCCTGCCTCACAACGGCTCTCGAGCATCCTTCGGTCTTGCTCGCAATCATGCAAGCTACTTCATACTTGAGGTCGAAGGGAAGAAGGTCGGCTGCGTCACAGATGGTCACTCGGTTTGCATCTTTCCTTGGAACTCATAAAGAGGCCACCACCGTCTCTATACACATAGTGTGATCATTCACTACATAACTTGAAAATATCATATAAACCTGCCAGTACTCTTTCGAGAGTCTAAAGTGTGGCCTGGCCAAGTTACTAGCCGAGCGCGTGTGGAAGCTATACCCCCCCCACCACATCTAGTAATCATTAAAAAGATCACCACCGTCTAGAGCCCGCCATGGCCCATTGACTACATGTACTTTGCGCGCGGGCCCCCCTCATGCACCTACCAGTACTTTTTCCAGAGTGTAAACTACATGTATAGTCTGGCTAACTTACACTAGCTTAACGTGTATAAAAGCTAACCGCCCCCACGACCGCCCCCACGACCACCAACATCACCACAACCTCAATTTTCAAGAACACTCGATTCTTCCCAAGGCTAATTATAACATCTTTTTTTTTTCCTTTCAGTTTTCTTCCAGGATCGGAGGTTGAAGATAAAGAAGATGCCCACAAATATATACATACATATGAGCTCTAGATTTTAGAGGAGAAGAAGAATGAAAGGGTCCTGGCCTTTGGTATTGGTGGTATATATAAGTTATTGTGGTTGTTGTTGCTGACAACATCACTAACGTTGACGTTACCAATGTTTCATTGTGTAGTTTGGACGTGGTTCCAAACACATTGTATCTGTTCTTTAATTTTGCCTTGGGGCCATTTGTTCTTTAGACTGCATCTATAAAGAGGGAGGCTTCTCTCCGGCGATCTCTTCCTTGCTTGGATCATCAGTCCGTACAATCAACTTCGCTTCATCGGTTCTCTCTGCTTTAAAGAATATGTATGTATATATTTATTTCCTCCCTAATAACTCACTCCACTAAATATGTACCTCCTCGCCATACCACTACCCCACCCCCTCCCTACCCTACCCCATATATCCCTCTCCTAACATGCAAAAATCTAGCCAACCATCTACAAAGTACCATTAACAACCGCCGCCGAGTGATATCTCGCCAAATAGCCATATGCCGTCAAGTACTTATCAAAGTAAGGAAGCAACTCCGGTGTTCCCGGGGTGTTCCTCCAGTCCCTCATCAAATCCATGGCGACCGCGAAATTGCCCATGAGGGTGACACCAGCCTTGGACATACGGTCATTTGCTTCTGCCGCCAGTCTCTCGTTGAAGGTTCCGCTGGCATCCGTGTTGGCGAAGACTTCGTATCCCTCCTCGCGGAGGGACATTGCTAGGAAGGCTGTGCATACCTATTATGCCGGCCATATATGTTAGCGTCAACTCAACCAATGGGAGGAAAGATTCTAGCTATGCACCTCGGTGACAATCCCGCCAAGGATAATCTGCGTCTTATTTGCAGCCCTCACAGCGTCTCTAAACTCCTCGTTATCCCAAGCGTTGACCTCGCCGTTACGTTTAATCAGTGGTGCGGTAGGGTGCATGTCAAGAATTTCCTGCGGAAGAGGCCCGTTGGGGCCTGTCTCGGCGCTGGTGGTGAGGACCGTGGGGAGGTCAAAAACATTTCCGAGAGCAGCGTGTGCGAGGATGTTGTTTTTGAACTGGTCGGGGGAGAAGTCGCGGACGAGCTGGAAGAGACCGAGTTGGTGGTCGACGACCAGGAGCATGGCCTTGTCCTTGTCGATGCGGGTGAAGGTTTGGTCGACTGTGGAAGGGGGCGAGGCGATGTTAGTATTTCAAGATGAGGAGGAGAAGGGGAGGGAAGGGAGGAGTGTACCTGTTGTGGCCGCGAGGGTAGAGGTTAGGAGGAGGAGAACGGCGGGGAGGGATTTGAAGAACTGCATTGCGAGTACTGATCTGGTGTTGGTATTGGTATTGAAGCTAATTATAATCCTAGGGAGAGGAGAGAAGCTCTTAAGCTGTAGAACTGGAGAGTGCCGGAGAGCTGATGAGTGAGGTGAAGAAAGAAAAGTCCTTCTCCGCGGCGGGAATCGTCAGTATTTATATTAAACCCATCTGTCTCTGAGAAGCACCCAAAAATCACCCAAAAATCCATAACCAGGACGAATTGTCTTCTTCGGGCAATTGCAAAGGCCAATCCTCCGTGCATAACAATTACGAGATAAATCTTAAGCATCGGGTAAGTATCCTGTATTGATATTGAGGTTAATAACCCGGTAAATATTGGCTCTGCATGCAGATATCGTTCTTGGGGACCGCTTTCAAAGCCTCACAAAATCATTACCATGCATATATCCATGCGGCAGCATATGGCAACTAATCATTGACACTCGATTGCGGCGACGACTTCCAGCTAGAGTGAAGGCGCAGTATGCAGCTCAATCTAACAATCCCGTCCCGCCAGAGAGGTATCTTCTTCCTAGTGAAAGGTCTCGATCCCGTCCCTGTGATGTTTGGTTGGCGGCTGACAATTGAGTACAAAGCTCATGCTAATACAACTACCTAATTGCACGGCCAGCAACCCCCACAAATAATAAACTCTCAATTTATTTTATTGACAACGTCATTACCATATCGCACTTGATTACTGAGCTTGGTCTGCCAGATAGACCTTCTGGCTTGTTACATCTGCGCTGCGTTGTTAACCAAGTTATTCCGCCAAATGTATGATTTGCTTATGCCATTTGAAGAACCCTGATGTAATCCAGCGAAACATCTACCACAGTGGCTTTACCACCCTTACTACACATGCGCATTTCTGTGTCAGCAACCCTGCTGTCGCTTCGTCGTCCATTTAGAGGTACATACCGGAGGCTCCGGATGGCATGCAGCACCCGCCCGCATACAAAAGTACCTGAGGTACTGTACTCCCCTCCCCACTAGTACCAAAGTAGACATTATGGTCGATCGTACCGCCAAGTTCCTGCGGCGTAAACACTTGACCCTTACTCGCCCACAGCCAAATTATAGAGTTGGAATTTTTTTGACAGGTACTCGGTCGTTAATTAAAAGGTCGGAAATTTTTGGTTGCAACGATATCCGACCATTTAATTAACGCGCGAGTAGAGAGGCAGGCCAAGGTGTGACGATTACTGAGCAAGCACATATATGCATAAGCGATCGATAATTATTATCAAGCTGCCCTTTTCAAATTTTTAATTAAGGCCCCGAAACGAGCATACATACATAGGTACTCCGATCGGCATCGTGCCCCTCCCGGAATAAAAAAGAGCCTCTCGTAATCTTGGAATAAAAAAGAGCCTCTCGTATATGCAGGACTTAGATCGTTCCGACCGGTTAATAGTAGCCAGGGAAAGATCTCAAAAGCCCCTGATGCCCTAGAATGGAATATATACCTAAGGCAAGGAGATGATATCTCGTGCCCGGTTACTTCCTATTGGTTGCTGCTGCTGGTTGGCGAAAGCTTGTTCCAAAGTATGAATGCTGTCCGGTGAGAAGTACTATACCTACTACGCCGCAGGCAGCTCCGGATCACAGGTACTGAGAGTCCTCTCATGCTACAGAGGCCATTCCCTGCCTTGCTCGAGCAGAGTAACGCTCCGCGTTGTCTTAAGGCCTATACCGAATCGAACACCTATAACCAATGCTCGGTCAAGATAGAGCAGTTGCTGGCTGGTCATTTAACCAAACCACCAAGCGAACGCTGGAATCGAGTGACCCCTCATGATGCCCTGCCGAGTCTCTAGATCTCCAACCCCCCCACCCCCCCCCAAAAAAAAATCAACCAAGACCAACTGGCTAGATACCGTCAATTATCGAAAGAAGGGGCCCTAGCTATTTGAATTCCAAAATCCATGCTGCCTGATTGGTTCCTTTGCACGGTCTCGCCAGTGCTTATCGATCTGTGGGGGGTGCTTTTTTTTCTTTAAACACAGCAAGGCTCTTATTCCAAGATTCTTCTCAACCAGCCGGATTCTGGCATCAACGGACCACATTGACAGTCTGGCCGAAGGAGCAAGCTCTACTCTTTACCAACGCTTGATAGTAGAGACACCCAAGGCCATCCTCCCATTTCGAGATGGGATCGCTTACTTGCCGAATTTTTTCTTGTGCCCAGCGAACCTATTCTTCCTGATATGGAAGAGTCGCAACGACTTCATCTCGCCGAATACCTAAAGTTTTAGGGCCGTTGCTTCGTAGCACTCCCATATTTCCGGATGAGGAAGAAACAGCTGGACACGGAAAACTTTTTGGCAAGTAGTCCTCTCCCTGAAGGATTCGGCCGGTCCCCCCTCGTAAGGGTTCAATTAGAGTCGAGGGGAGGGAGCGAGGAGCAAGAAGACATAGGTGAATGCAGGCAGTTCGAGAAGCGGGTGAGAATCCGTGTCGCTTGGCCCCAAGCAAAAAGTGATGACGTCATGTGGCTGCCCATGTGTAGCCAACGCAGGGACAAAGTGCTAAACCTCGGTCCACAAACTACACCACTCGCCGTATAGTAGAGTTTACCCCACAGAACAAAGAAGGAGCCAAGAGGACGGGAATAAAGAGATTCACACACTTTACAAGATTACTTCACACACAGCTGGCTGTCAGCTGTGAAGCTCAAAGCTTGGTACTATTCCTGCAACAAACAGTAGCTCGGTGCTGAAATAGAGGCTCTTCTCAGACGTCCATCAGATGACCGCGCGCCCACGTGAATTGTTGTGTCGTGAAGCCGAGTCCGGGCCGATGTCTGGGGCAGCGGAGCAATCACATGTCACCGCCGTGTCTCGCTTTAAGCCGGCATTCGGTGCACGATTGTGGGGAAGTGTGTTCTTGGCGGTGCAATAACAACAATTCAGCAGCTTCTCTTCTCGGTCTCTCTCACTCTCACAACCCCTCTCGTCACGTCCCCCCCCCCCCCAAAAAAAAAAAAAAAGTGAAGTTCGGTTTAGATATATCTCTTTCTCTTCGTAGCAGTACATAGTAGTAGTCATTACTCCCAAACAATAGCTACCATGGCCGCCCTCCGCACAGCTCTCCCCCGCGTCCTCCGCCGGCCAGCAACAGCAGCAGCTCTTGCCAGGCCAGGAATGGCCTCATTAGTTTCGAGGCGTCACTACTCCGAGATCAACCCCACACCCATCTTCCACCTCACCGAGACCGAAGAGATGCTGAAGGAGTCCGTCGGCCGCTTCTCAAGGGAGGTGATCCTGCCAAAAGTCCGGGAGATGGACGAAGCAGAGATGATGGACCGGGGAATCGTAGAACAGCTGTTTGAGCAGGGTGTGATGGGCATTGAGATTGGAGAAGAATATGGCGGATCTGGAATGAGCTTCGGATCAGCAGTTGTAGCAATTGAAGAGCTCGCAAGAGTCGACCCTTCAGTAAGCTCCATTCCCCTCCCCTCCTCCTCCTCCTCCTCCTCCTCCTCCTCTCCACTATAGAGCTCAGCTAACACCAGCAGGTATCCGTCCTCGTCGACGTCCACAACACCCTCGTCAACACTGCCTTCCGCTCTTACGGCTCCGCCGCCCTCAAAAAAAAGTACCTCCCCCGCCTCGCCACCGGCACCGTCGGCTCCTTCTGCCTCTCCGAACCCGCCTCGGGCAGCGACGCCTTCGCCCTTCAAACCAAAGCCGTCAAGTCCTCCTCCGGCGGCTCCTACAAGATCACGGGCCAAAAAATGTGGATCACCAACGCAGCCGAATCCGAGATCTTCATTGTGTTCGCCAACATCGCTCCCGAGCGTGGGTACAAGGGTATCACCGCCTTTATTGTCGAAAAGGGCATGCCCGGGTTCGCCATCGCAAAGAAGGAGAAGAAGCTCGGCATCAAGGCATCCAGCACATGCGTGCTCACATTCGACGACGTCGAGGTCCCCGCCGAGAATCTGTTGGGCAATGAGGGCGAGGGGTACAAATACGCAATCTCGCTGCTCAACGAGGGGCGCATCGGTATCGCCGCGCAGATGACTGGTCTCGCCTTGGGTGCGTGGGAGAACGCCGTCAAGTATGTGTGGAATGACCGTAAGCAGTTTGGCAAGTATATTGGCGAGTTCCAGGGGATGCAGTTCCAGATTGCGCAGGCACGGACAGAGATTGAGGCTGCGAGGGCACTTGTGTATAATGCTGTGCGCGTGAAGGAGGCGGGTGGGGCGCGTGCAGGTGAGGGTTTTGTGAGGGAAGCAGCGATGGCGAAGCTGTATGCGTCGCAGGTGGCGCAGAGGGTGTCGGGGAGTGCGATTGAGTGGATGGGTGGCATGGGATTCGTGAGGGAGGGGCTGGCGGAGAAGTTTTGGAGGGATAGTAAGATTGGCGCCATCTATGAGGGCACGAGCAATATCCAGTTGCAGACGATTGCGAAGTTGCTGCAGAAGGAGTATAAGGTGTAGACTGGTGGATTGCACGGATTGCGCCTGTAGCTATTGTAACCTAATTAGTGTGGTTAGAAAGGCTTGCTTGCTCGGGGTTTCATGAAGAAGCGTTGCATTTTTGCGGTTTCCTGGCATTTTTTGTTTTGTGGTTTTTGTTTGCTCGTGTGGGCGGGTTATAGTTCGTGGCGTTAGAAATATCATCCTTTTTTCTGCGGATCTGAGAGAGGTTGAGAGTCGTTGAAGTAGAATACACATGTGGTGGATGCTGGTCATTGGTCCCCCACTCATCAACCTCACCTCAACTATGCCTATGATGAACCGTCTAAATGATACCGACGGCTAGTCAGACGCATCCATCTTCCGGTCGTCCTTTACAGAAAAATCCATCTCTATCAGCTGCCAAAAGAGTTTTCCTCAGCCACTCAAATTACCCACCCGGCCAGTCCCCCAGGCCTGTTCAAGCTCACTATCGACTCCTCCAGCGAGGAAAGTAGCCATGGGCCGTGAACGGGCCGTAGAATAATCGCAGGTGATTGATTGTGAGTACCTGTATGAGGAATATTAGCCCCTACTTCCATCAACTATCGACAGCTATAGATCGAGAGGGGGTTGTCACTTTCTCGCTTGTCCCTTCGTTTCAGTCTTTCAGTGGGGGGTTTGGTTCCCCCTTCCTGCCTCTCTCAAGCCTCTATGGACTACCGGTGCCAGCCAGTACTCAAACCTAGTATCGCCCATATACCCACTTCCCAATCTTCCTCACTATCCATACTGCCAGAGTAAAACCACCAAGCCAACAAACCCCATCACAACCAATCACTCGACATACTATCGCGCTAACCCAATACGGCCAGCCCAGCCAGCAGCATGGTTAAGCCGAGAGGAATACACATGTGAACGAAGAGTCGAAGGGATCGCAGGGACCAATCAGAGCGACGAAGGGTGGTACTATCCTCTTTGTTGTACAGGCACGTCGATCCATGTGTGTCTATGTGTCTCTGTGTGTGTGGTTTAAAGTACGGGTAAAAAAAAAAACATCTTGGCCGTGGAGTATCGCCTTTTATTCCCTCGCTGGCTATCTAGCTAGGCTTCCGATGGTGGGGTTGTGCTGGCCATCTATGGGGTAGCAGGTCCCGACGACAGACGTGGTACTACGTGATATTTGTTCTGCCACGATTTCACATGTTCTTCTTCTTCCTTCCCACAGTATACCCCTCTCTCCTCCGTCCCCACATGCCCCACTATGGGCTCTGTAGCCCGAATAGCCCGCTAGAGCCGGTCTTGTTTTGCGGGAGCCCGCGGATGGTGTTTAGCAGCGTATTGGGCGGTAATTTAAAGATATATATAGATAGGTACTGTTTTCAGGACGATCTTTGTGAAGCAAAATAGACAATCAAGAATATAGAAATGTATTGTACGAACTGATGAGTAGGAGCAAGAAGAGGGAGAGAATGTTCCCTCTTTATAGGTATAGTTTAAAGAACAAAATGTCTCTAAGACAAAAGTAAAGATAGTTTGGAATCACGTCCAAACTACATAATGAAACGTTTAACACTGCAATTGTTAACAACAAAAACCGCTGCCGCCACCACCGCAATGGCTTTCCACGATTAATAGGCACCACATGTAGTTACCGTAGAGAAAAGTGCCCAAAAAATCACAGATAGACAGAACCGCATGCGAGCACGAGCCAAAACAAAAGAAAGAAAGAAAGAAAGGATACAGCTATGCATAAAAGATAGTAAAGAGATTTCATTCATACATGTATATAAGATCTGCGATGCGACTTTATACAGCTTCGCCCCGTCCACATCCTCCGCCCCATAACTTAAACAAGAGATAAATAAATAAAATAAAAACAAACCTGTAACGCCTTGCTGTCCCAGCTATATATCATATATCCTACTCTAATCTAGGATATCCTATATTATATCATGCCATGCTGCTCAAGAATTAAAAGCAGAAATTACCCCAACAACCCCTTCAACTCTCCTGCACTCTTTGCTCTTCCTAACCCCACTTTGACCGCCTGGGCCCCGTCGTCCCCAGTTACTGGAGTCATTCGGCCGAAAACCATTTCCCATCGGCGGAGTGTGGCGGATGGGACAGTCCCCCCAGGCGTCGAGGGCGCAGACGTGGGGTTTGTCGAAGGAGCCACAGAGGTCACAGGCGGACGACGGGGATGGCTCTTTCTTCTCCTCCGGGGAGTATTCGCCATATGTACATGCTGTAGCCCATCCTCATCGTGAGCACCTTCGCTCTCCGAATCTGGGTCAACAAGACTCCATTCATATGTCCCGTCTGCAGACAAAATAGAGCTGGTTTTTACAATTTCTGTCTCTGGTTCAGAATCACCTAGTGAATCTTCCGAAGACGTAGTTGTTGAGATATTAGTGTCGATCTCGACATCCTTGACGTTCTCAACATCCTCAGGATCGAGCTCCTTGGATGGTATGTTGCTAGGAGTGAAAAAGATGTTGTTGGGTCTAATTTCGCTCCTCGTGTGTACCGGGGACATTGCCCCACTCCGAAATCTCTTTGACAGGCTCCGGTCTCGGAGTGGGTGTGTACTCGGATCATGGCTATGCATTCGCCTCCTCATACCACGTTTCCTGCCACGCCCACCCACAACAACGAAGGGCGTTAGAGCACCATTCGTTGTGGCCGTAGACGCTCCTGATACTCCAAGTCCTCTATCATCATCACCACTACTAATCCCCTGAAGGTTTACCATTCGTAAATTCACTTGACTTGGTGAGAACACAACCCTTGTTCTGATTTTATGAATCGCCGTATCCAACGCCAATTCAATAGCACAATGATTCCGAATTCTGCTCATTTTCGGCCAGGTTGCGCGTTCTCCACGTAGTGTTGCTTGAAACATAAACTCTGTCGTCGGATTCTTAAGCATCTTTGGAAAATCCGCGTATGAAACCTCCGGAAGAATCGTGATATCGCCCGAGTACTTTTGGGATAGGACTGAGCGAGCCTTCGTTAGGCTTGTCTTGAAAATACCCACCTCTGCAAGCATATTCATCCTGTGAAGTACCTCTCCCACTGCCAACTTTACCACCGTTTCACCCCACCCTACAGCAGAACTTTCGGGGGGCGCGGGGGCGTGATCCGGGGATAGAGTAAATTCCTTTGGTAGGAATGGAACAACGTGGGGGTTTACTTGGCTGACGATGAAGTGGTTCACGTTGAACATCTCCGCAAGTCTTGTCATTGGAAGATCGTTCTCAACGGATCCATCAATCCATCGCTGGGGCGTTGGACTCCAGGGGACTGGAAGACCTGTTTTAGGATCCTTAGAAAGCAGAGTCATCGCCGAGAATAGAAAGGGAACAGAACAAGATGCAGCAACAGCAGACCAAACTAGAACGTTAGGAGCAGACACATAGTTCAGTAAGCGCGGTAGCTCGTAGACACTAGCACTAGTGACGCAGATATTTAATATTCTCCTGGTGCGGTTGTAGGCTTCTTGGAACGTTATGTCCCCTATCAATTCCCGCATAACTCTTGTCAAGTGCGAGCTATCAATCCAAGCACCGATCTTCAAAAATCTTGCAAGTCGGCTCAGAATTGTCTCTGGATTCTTTCCATCTTCAAACACATCTAGGTTACCAAACGGGAACTCTTCCAAAATGTTTGGTATCTCGTCGTCCGTTCTTGTACACAGCACAGCAGCGACAATAGAACCGGCCGAAGCCCCAGAAATGATTCGCGGAAGCAAGTCTACCTCCCATAGTGCTTTCATAACTCCAATATGATTCATACCGAATGTAGCACCACCAGATAACAAGAGTGCTGTACGCCCAAATGCCTGGCGAGTATTGATGAGAGACTCGAGAATCTCGGAGCTTGAAGGGGTGTCAACAGTGATCGGAAGAGAAATAAGTGTGTCGAGTGTTGCTAGGCACGAGTCAATGTATTTCTCTATGAGTCGTTTCGTGCCCGTATGCGAATATTTGTAGAGCTGCACGCATAGTAGTATTAGCAAGGAGCCCCTGATTAAACTTTCTGGCATATATATACCCGAATGTTTCCCATTTCACCAAGATTCCGTGACAATGTAGTTCTTATAAGAAACATCATCCGTTTGATATCACAAGAGAGTCGTGCATCGTCAAGTTGTTTTAGACGCGCCGATATCAGGTCAAAGTCGTAGTCTGGCGAGCAGGGGTCCGATTTCCATCCTTCGCTCCCTTCTAAATGATCCAACTCCTTCGCTGCCTTTTCCCAATCCGCAAAATTTGCCGCCTAGTACAAGTAGTACTTGGTCAGTAAATTCATCTACAGAAAGCTTTCTGTGGTGGAGAAACACACATTCTTCAAACGCGCACTAGCAAGCTGGTGACGCCTTGTAGCTTCATCTGAGGCAAACACCGACGTCAGTGCAGATGTAGGGTCTTTGATGAAGCGAAATAGTGGTGCAAGTGTACTTTCCGACCTGTTACTTGTGGGGACATGATCTTGTCCGGCGGGAGTGGCTGTGGCGGCGGCATCCAATGAGCGTCTGTGATTATAAGGCGTAGCAGAGGACGCTGGGAAATACGACATTCTGTATGAGTGGTACTAGTAGTGATGTTTGTATATTTGATAATTTCGTTTCCATCACGACAAGTGTAAATAGCAAAGACGTCTGGAACAGAAAGTGAGGCCTCAGACAGTATTTGTAGGATGCTCGGCTGTGGGGAATCCTGCCGACAGCGGTACGTTGATCAGTATCAAGCTTACCCAAGTTCACGATGCTAGCTAGCCGGCCACGCACCCCGCAAAGGCCAGTTTAGTATTGATGCAAATTACCTCTAACTAGATGGCACGAGGACGCGATTCTGAATCGGTAGTGTGTGGGGGGAAGATCTCGGAGAGGGAGCTCTCAGCTTTGGACGGAGAATGTGACTATGGGGGTTAGGTCAAACAGAAACACAGATCTCTTGTCCTCCGAGTCCCGAAGCTCTGGGACTTAAGACTGTGCCGCTAATACTAATCGTGTGTGCTCCCAACCTCCTCCCTCTTCATGAACTCCATCTTCCCCCTGAGATTCTTAGGATTAATTACTATGGTACTTCTCAAAGGCGTCCTCCCTCCATCCTGTTCTTGTTCTTCAATAATATGCAAATTGTTTCGCGTATTACTTTTCACATGCAAGTCGCTTTCAGCGCTCAAATTTTTATTCGACCCTTTTATTACTCGAGGTATGACATATGACGCTGTGTTGCCGACGTCAGGCGACCCGATGTTTAGCTGAACCTTGCAGCTGCAGTATTTTTTTTGGTTGTGGTTGTGGTTGGACTGACCAGTCGCATCTCTTTAAATTTACCTGGATCTGATCTGTGAGTATGTACCTGGATCGCGGGGTTAAAGCTTCTGTTTTTTGCCGAAAAGCCATGCGTCACTATGAAGCTACTGAAGTAGGTAGGTACATAAACCAAACATATTTACGACACGTTGGCAGCCTCCCTGTAAGGGTTCCATAGAATTCCAAAGAGCACGTGAGAATGTGTTATACATATAAGGGGGGCGCATGGAATCCACAAGAAGCACACATACAGCCCTGCGTACCTAATTTGGTTATGATGTCGGTACTTAAGTACTTTACATAATCTCTTCTTGACAGCGGGTAGATTTGCACATGAAAAAGAAAATATCCTATAGTTCTGGTATCCTCGCTAAATAGACACGACCAGTACCAAATATACACACAGCTCAGTAGAGTACCATGTGTTGTACCCGGTAATAAATATGCCAAGAACACACCTGGTAACATCTAGCTTTGTACGGAAGGGAGTTCCGTAAAAGAGTCGAGCAATTAATTTCTCTCGGGTTAAGGCTTCAAGATCCGGAATTGGATTGATAACTACACAGCGTTTCACTCGTAATATTATTATTTCATGTACATGTAGCAACTACAGTACCAGTACCGTACATACATGTATGCCTGCTATCATAGCATTCGCGGTAACATGTAAGATCTTCAAAATACCTTCTAAAGCACAAGAGCAAAGGAAACTGGAGAAAACTCAAAAATCTAATAGGCCACCCAAAAAACCGCTCCAGACACCGAAAAAGAGAAAGAAGAGGCCCCATTAGCCAACCCAACTCATAATTGCATCTTCCAGCTCTTCAAGAACCCCGTTCTCATGCCAAAAATGCCCTGCGCCTTCAATCTCTACACCTTTCCAGCTTTTACTGACACCATCCATCTTTTCCTTCCACTTTCGATACTTCTTCACGCTTGTGAATGTATCTCCATCCCCATAAACTGCCAGTACCTTAGTCCCCAGCTCATCAATACCCTTTCTCCCTTCTTCTACCACACCATCTAAACCCTGACCCCCCATCCCAACTAAGCCCTTCGTCCACCCCATTAACGAATTCTTCCCCCCTTGTCCAAACCCTATTAAGAAACTACTAACAGGCGGCAGCAACGGGGAGATCAAAAGGTATTTCGAAATGACCCTCCACTTAATCGCCCTATCCTCCCAGTTCTCCTTAACCGGCGATGACGAACCCTTATCCTGCACAGCCTTGAGTACATCAGCTCTGTTTACCCAAGACCCCGAATACGAAGTTCGGGTACTAGAATGGCTGTCCCTCCACCGCCGCGCTGAACGGCGGGCTGCGTCTATTGCATTTGCAAATGCAGGTCGGTCGCTGGGAGGAAGATTCATAAGCGGCAATATGTGTTTGTTTGTGGATGGGAGACGTGATGCTATTAACGAGCCGTATGAATAGCCGGCGATTAGTAGTGAGATGATCTCCTCTTGGGGTTCTTCGGACCCATCCTGTTTTTCAGTAGGCGAAGAAGCTGGAGTTTCTGGCGGCGGAAGTGATTGCACGTATGTAAGAACCCACGCGACAATGGACATGTAGTCTTCTATCTCTGCATTCCCAGTCCAAGTGGTCCTTCCCTTTGATCCGCATGCACCTCTACTCTCATTAGCTCAGCTTAATCTCCACTACTCTATGCCTGCCATCTTACCGGAAGTTGAAGCTTGCAACCACCCAACCCATCTTCAACAGCACACCCACAACCTGCAATACAACACGATCATCATAGCTTCCTCCGAGCGGCGCATATGGATGCGCGATCACCGCAACCTTCCGTTTCCACGGTGCGCCTACTACAGGGCTCGTGTATATTTCAGGGAGGTAAATCCGCGCATCGAGGAGGAGTGAGTCATGAAGTGAGGGGATCTGAAGATTGAGGGTCGCTGAAGGCATTATGGTGTGCGGTGGAGCTGCTAAGTAAGGGTCCGTCTGATGTTTGGAATGTTAGACTGGGTCTGTCATGTTGGCTTTGAGGCTACTAAATAGGCTTGGCTGCGTCATGGTTGTCCGAGCCGAGGTATCCTTGTAATCCTTTGAAGGTATCTACAATATCCACGTATCAATAGCTTCCCATTGTCCAGAAAATACTAAAACCTACACGGGAAATATACATTATACTATTGTCTATAAGAATTAATTCTTGGAAGGGTATTTCGGATATGGCATCCCTAGGTTCGACCTAGAAAAGCGCGTCCCCGCCTAGGGAAAGGTATGTACATACACACCTATATTACATTTATCCACCTGGCAAGGCGCCCGCACAAAGGCGTATAAGACGATTTAAGTTATCAAGAATACAATATATAATCCTACACTCAGGCCTGTAAACAGGCTGACATACGGTACCAGCAAAGTTCACAGGCTTTCATATAGCGAGTGATAGTTGATGATTACAAGCCTCACACTTAGCAACCAAATATTTATAGCCCGCTAATGTTAGAGAGTTTTATCCTATCTATATATTTTAAGGGTCTATGTACACACAGATGACCTACTTGGCCGTTTGCAAGCCCAATATCTCTGAATTATCATGCTAGCATGTATTTACACGCAGTGATGGTCTAATGAGAAAAAAGTACATATGCCTCATGCTTATTATAGGCAAATCTTATAGAGAAACCTATCTATTAAGTTTCATAAAGTCGTCTGTGACAATTGATTTCATCTATCATTGACCACATGTAGTTTGTTGAGTTCAAGATACACGCATACACGCATATATACATCTACACACATACACATACACATACACATACACATCTACACACATACACATACACATACACATACACATCTACACACATACACACACACATACACATACACATACACATACACATCTACACACATACACATACACATACACATACACATCTACACACATACACATACACATACACATACACATACACATACACATACACATACACATACACATACACATACACATACACATACACATACACATACACACGCATATATATACTCACATCGATATAAACATGTGGCCTACAGGTATCACCCTTATTTGCGGTTGCAAGTTGGACCCAATGATCGTTACAAATAACGCTGGCCAATCCACCTATTCTGTGATCCGCCTTCCTGGCTGCCCATACTGTGCAGCATTTTGCAAATGCTCTCCTTTTATGCCGAAACCAAACACCCCGGACCCTTGGTTTGACTACCGTTTGCTGAATGCGAGATGTGAGCTTTGCTATCCTCCTCCAAAAACTTGCAGGAAAAAACAGGAAACTGCTCTTCCTGGAGTATCCGAAACCCCGAAAAGAAAACGGAGCAAAGTGGAAAGAGTTCTTTCAAAGTTTGGGCTTACGAAGGGGAAAAAGTAAAGCACCAAGTTAAAGGCGTTTTATCCGTGCTAGTGTTAGGACAATGAGAGAATACTAGAATATGGCCATATTATTGCTAGAAAATATGTGATGATGTAGCGCTAAAATTATTGTTCAGATCTGCATGATGTGCGTAGGACAGAGTTGATGAGTCGAGCTAGCTAAGGGCATGGAGATCCTTATGTCAGAGTACAGGAGAATCGAACATGCTATCCATGCAGACTACACGCATACATATGGCACAGTGACCCATGATGTCTTTTTATCTCCAACATATGACCGTTTTGTTCGATACTCCATATATGTATTTGATATGACATACAGGCATACTCAGTCTAACCCATCTCAGGACTCGTGTGTGGGTGGAAAAAGATAACGAACACCGAAGCGATATTTGAGATCACTAAACCTCCCCACACAACCTCTCATCATAGGACCAGGGAGAGCACCCCCCAAATGATATTAACCAAGTGTGGGCATACCCATTCCGACACTTTGGAATCAACATTACTAAACATCCGAGGAACTGTTATTCTCGAAATTGTTGGTTTGGTACTGGCTCGGTTGGTGGATTCGATAGGATGTGAGATCTTGTCCTGGATACCAGTTGGTTGGTTAGGCGAGGGAACTAGCTGAAAGCTGAATCGTAACAGAAGATCACCCTGAGACGCCGCACACGCACTGGCGGTTCGCTGTTCTACTGTCAACCAATTATTTGATCCGAATCGCTTATGGCATACGAAACCCGCGTTAATATCGACTAATGTCTTCGCAGCTGAACTCTTCTATATGTGCAATAACCAATCAGTTATCACTACATACTACTCGTAGCTTCATAGCGTTTCCGAACACGACCAATATTGCATAGCATACAAAAAGGTGGATTTGGCGCTTTTTTGTATGGTATGTAATAGCAGTCGTGTTCGGAAACGTTATGAAGCTACGAGTATTTCACCGGAGCGGCTATTTTCTGTTCGCAGTATCTTGGGCTATATTACTGATAACCCTTTGTACTAATCCTAGATTTTTAATGAATACATGTATGACGTTTCTAGTCGCGTCGAATATCTGCTTTAGAGCTTCCCCGGATTCGTCAAGTATCAGGATCCTGAAACGCCCACCCGATATCCTGACACCGAAACTCCAGCTGACAGCTAAACTGCTATCTATCAAACTTACTACTCGTCATTTCCACGGACGAAGGAAGGTGCAAGTGTATAAATTCAAAATCAAGAATATCGCTATATGAGGATTACGGTTTCGAAATATATAACACTGTTGGCCCTTTACTTTGCCTAGATACAAAGTGGTATACTTGAATAGGTCTAGGTTTGATTCATGGACCATCACTCGATCGATCACATCTAGCCTGTACCAAAGGGAAGAACTGGCAAATCAAAAGGCGTCGATAGAGGTTATCATATCTCAGCCACTACTATTCTCAGCCATCAGCATGTGGTACAAACTGATAAAATGTGTCTTCTCATACACGATGTCATTTCAATCGAATAGTCGACATCCTAGAAAACCAAGCTCTGCAATTCAACATCTCCGTATCTCTAAATATATGATTTCAATCGTATGATTTCGTATCAACCCTGCTTGAGACACTACCAACAAAAGATCTAATCAAGTAATCTAGAAGATGATCATAGGCCCGAATTAAATTCCGCGGCTCGGTACCCCATATTCTGACCGATATGCGAGACGGCCGATAAAACACAACCAGGGAACTACCGGCTTCGTTTGTTCCATCCGAGCTTGGATACGCACGCGCCTTGGGCTGACAGCTGCAATATTCACCCTAACAGGTTAAGCTAATGGGAAAAAATACACCTTTAAAAATAAATAATACGATAGTCTGGGTAGCCTGTTTCTTTTGTGTGTGAGAAACAAACTATAGATCGCGGTCAGTTTGAACTTTGAAGCACATACAAAAATGGACGAGACATAAAGAAGGGCTTCTGCGGTTTTACTTGCAACTGATTGGCGCGCTTAATGATACCTTGCATCTTCTGGCGTGCATAGAACTGGCAGAACCTACCTACTTGGTACTGATAAGGTAGATTATCTTAATCAGCACGAATATGGAACAGCTCAGACAGGGTCGGAGGAAGTTCCCGTGCCATGGATCCAAAACCCGGGGATAAAACGTGATGTCTAAGACAACGCTACCGATTTGTTCACGGGCTGTTGGATATGAATTTAGGTACCCAGGTACCTGCAGTTAGGTGTCACATATAATCAAACCTAAAACTAATAAGGTACAGTAGGCTAGTCGATTACTACTGATAAGTATTCATTACGTGTGTACGGGGTCAATATATGGTGATAGCTATGCATACGCAGAGAGAAGATTAATTAATCTCGGGGTGAATGGGCTTGAAAATCTCTAATTAACTCAAATTATTCAGGTTTATATTTCTGACGTAGTAGAAAACTTATTTCCCAGAAGTTAGAATCCTATTGGTAAGGCCAAGACCATTGGACAGACTATATGTGGTGTGACATTGGCATAACACGCAGGGATCTAAAGGCCATAGAGGTTGTGAAACATTGGTTGACTGACTTCGAGTTTTACACTGTTAATAGTAGAAAATCAAGCAGCATTTAGGCACGGGGTTTGTTCAAAAAGATATAATTTGGAACAAGTTTTTTGTCTCTGTCACAGAGGTCGAGCGTACACCTCGCCCGTATTTGCGTTTTTCCCAACTATCCATCGTTCCCAATGTTTTCTCTGGGCCTGAGAGACAGTGACCCCATAATCCATCAGGTCCTCCTCAGGATCATCCTCATCAATTGTTCCAAGGCTTCCAAAACTAGCGTTAGCAGTATAGCCACAGGATGATATACCGCTAGATGACCCTGTATCCTCTGACGAAGTGAACACATTCCCGTATATAACATCGTCGTCCGCTTGAGATGGGTGTATGTCGAATGAGCGGGTGCTTGTATTATCAGTCTCAATGTCATCGAAATCCTCCTCGCTACTAGTGTCGCTGTAGGTTTCGATATAGGCAGCCTTGCGAACATATTCTCCCTCATAGCCAATATCCTGTAACCCAACCCATTCCAGTCGTTTCATGGACGCCTTCAACGCAATCGCAACATCCTTCCACCGGCCATCATCTATGAGATACACCTCTGATAATCTTAGCCCCTTCAGGGTATTACAATGTCTTTGGGCAATTCCAATGATATCTTCGGCTCTCAACATCCATGAGCCTATCCCCAAAATACGAAGTTTTGTCCAAGTAGTTCCATGAAATACGTCATCCAGAGGGAGACGTACAGGTAAACCAGGAGTAAATCTAAGATACAATGTCGATAGATTCTCGGTGTACGAGCAAAAAAGCTTAAAAAATGCAGAAAGTGGTGATATGTGGCCTTTCAGGCGGGTTTCGGCAGTGTCTAAATAGCTTCGATCGGGTCTTTCATCAAATGTGATGTCCAGATGTGAGAGCTGCCCCCAATTTTTCGCGGCCAAACTGGAACGTTGCATCTCAGAGGTTATTTGCAGTAAACTCTGTGGGCTCAAAGTTGGGCTCGAGAATGACGATACTGGTGGGTTCCCGTACAACACAGCCATGAGCAAAGTATCCACAGCATGTCGACATGCGGGGATCCAGCGGCAATCAATGAACTCCCATTCATCAAAACTAGATGCTAGATTTCGCAAAACGATGTCTTTATGCACCATGACTGACAGTAACTGGATTTGCTGCAGAGATGTGAAAGCTTTCATTGCTTTTTTGAGAACAAACAGATCGTATGAACCATGCATAACTTCTTGTTGCTCTTTGAATACGGTTGGATAATAGAAGGGTTCTCGTTCTTCGAACATTATTTGACGAAGCTTGTTGGAAAATCGAACAGAACGGTCTGCTCTAAAGGTCTCAAAATCTTGATCACCTATTCTCTGAATTAACGTCTGAGAAGAAATTTAGCTTGGACAGAGCTTTCGCCTTACCTTCAAAATAAAGGTACGGCATCAGGTACACAAATTTCTTGACATGTCTTGCAAGCTTAGGACGCTCAGCTAATCGTTCCAATCGGCCAAAGCTTTTCATATTGAATCTTAATCCTATACTTCTGAAAAGATACGGCGCAGCCAGCTCGCTGAATCTTTTACACACCAGCCGCAGGCGGGCAAAATGTTGTTTTGAATCTATATGTTCCGGTTTGTATGGACGTGGGCGCGCCCATGGATTGGCTCGAGGAAATTCATGAAGGCCAGGCTCGAATTGATCGAGAATCTCGTTGAAGACTTCTGTCGGAAGAGTTTCCATTGTATGGGGTTTATGCATTCAACACGAGGCAGCGAACGTGGGGTAGAAGAAAAGTAAAATCCCGAAGATCTTCAGAAGGGATCTATCCAGGGAATGAGAGAAGCCAAGAACAGTTGAAAACTTGAAATACGACGAGCAGATAACGAAAGTGTGAGGTGCAAGGGCGAAGTGGTCAGAGACCTGCCATTTAATAAGTATCTACCAAGGACATTAGGCGCCGCCAGCCTGGCGCATGGGGATAAATTCCGCTTGAGATGAGTAGCTGGGGTGAGGGTTTACGATCGTTCACTGGAGGACGTCCTGACAACAAGAGCCAGCAGTCGCACCAGGGGCAGTAGGGCAGTAGCCGTGAGAATTTTTGGAGTCTGCAAGAATAATCCTTGTCTTCGTTCAAAAGAACGCGCTGTTGACAAGACCAAAAAATACAGTCTGAGACGCAATAATCAAGAAATCAGGGAGAGTGTGTGAAAGGAGGGGATGGGATGTGTGAAAGCCACAGGGTGGTGGTGGTGGGGATGCAATGGGGCAATGGGTTAGGGTTTATGGGAGGGGAATAGGTACAGTCGGCCGGGGGGTTGAAGACGATCCAAAGATAGAGTCGATGGAGAGGGATCGCTGCTCTTCGTCTGCCAATCCGGTATTATGATGTACCACACCAGGCCGGCACATGACTTTGAGGACACCAAATTATGCACCCGCCCAACGGGTATGCACATCACCACCCTGCAACTGTTTAGCCGCTCGCCAACCAAATCAATGCCAGAAACATCATCCCTTACCCAATCCTCTCCCGAGCCGGGCATCCTCTCCTCTCCACACCCTCTTCCCCATCTTCTCCCTCACCTCAAGTGTTCAGGGGAAGCAACGTGTGCATGAACTGGACTCCCCTGCATTAATGGTATTCATTCCCGTTCACCAGCCTCAATTCTGCAATGGTAGACAATATCAATGCTGACGTGCCAAATAGAGATATTTACATGACCTAGCCTAGCTTCCTAGAAAGAAGTGAACGATCAGGTTCCTGCACGTAGACGACATGGTTAGAGATATGTATCTGATTCGAGATCACTTACATAGAAACATCGCCGAGATCCCCCTGCAGCTTCCTTCAAACAATTTTTTTGCTATATAAGCTCCATGGAGAGAGAAAAGGTTGTGTTTACGGACCAATGCTTGATTGACGCGACATTCGGCTTTACTTGCAATAGCATAGATACTCAGGAGACTTGCAGGAAAGTGAGGAAGATAAAAAATCCCTCAGCGGTGTCTCGAGCACATCAAATTTGATACTGTTACCCCCCACCAACTTTGGGTACTATTCTGCGATCGATTGCATCGGTGAAGGGTCCAGGACTACAACTCTTGCCATCAGAATCTGACCCATGGCTGCTGTCAAGTCGGAAAAAAGATTTCTTACTAAAACCTTCCCGTAAATTTACGCCTCAGTGTACACTAATAGCCACCGGCATAAAGTGATGAATACAGGATAATCAAACAGAGATTGTGACATTGAATTGGTTTGCAGTAAAAAGGGAAACGTTTCGAACTACAAGAGTCATGCATTCGGAGAAATACGTGGTGGTATGTCGATCAGGGGAAATAGAGTGAGTAAGCCTATGTTCTACACAATGCTCAAATAATCAGCTGTATTCACGATGCAGACATATGGGAGCATCACAACGTGTAATACAGGGAAAAGCAGGGAAGAGTACTTAAAAATGAAATGACATAGCTCATAATCAGAGCTGATATGGTATATGAGACCGGTCAGTAAGAGAATTAAACCTACGATGCATGATTTCTGCAGAGAAGTAGAAGATGGCGGTGCTGGTGTTGATGATGATCGTGGTGGTTGTGATGCTGACGTATCGTATCTGACTGGTTTGATGACGACCGTCAACCATCTCAAGGTGGTACAAGACGCGTAGAGCATCCCGTAAAACGTGGCCTACGCCTGAGTTACTTGCATAGAGATATCACAAAGAGGAAAAAAAAAAAAAAAACGATTCCAAAAACTAACTACATCTCAAGTTTTAGTTATGCACATTTCCCCCATGACCCTCGCAGCAGTACATACTCCAGCATGTTGAGCCACTTTGGTGCATATCGACTGTAACTAGAACTTCTCATGAAGAATTTTGATCGGCCGGGCCTAGAACTTCGTTGCAATTGCAAGGTTTACACTGTCCAGCCTTGTAAGTAGGTAAACAACAATAATAAACAAAGTAGCCTCCTTGATTTCTGCATGCATCCTAGTGCAATGGTGACGAGCCTTATCCAGCGTTGACATCTGCCATCATACTGCGTGCAGTCTCCAGATCACTATGCATATGCAGCCGTGATTTTTGATCTATGAGCCGCGTTTATCGACAAATATCATAGCCGGTGGATACTAAGCCCCTGGCCAAGTGCAAATGATCTGCGGGAGGGATTGTGCACACTTTAGGCGTGGGGTTCATAAGGCCGAGGAATCATCCTAGCTTTAATGATCCCCCGTATGTCGCAACATCTGGAAAGCAAATGAAACCGTGTCTGCATCGCGTGGTTCTGGACAACAGTTGCTGACAACGATCATATTTGGTTAGACAGCCATCGCAAGAAGCCTTGTGTGTCGTGGTATGGAATGTGTGGGGAAGCTGGCATCCCGTTGTCAGGATGAGGTGTCGTTCGGATTAACGTCGCTAAGTTTACTAAGAGATCCGAGACACACCCCACGTTCACATGCCATGCATTTCGGGGGATTTCGCCCTTCTTTTTCTTTTCTTTTTGGGAACTCCCGAAGGAGCCTCCTTCTTTTTTTCAAATATCTATCATTCATATGCATACTTCTACACACTCGACTACAGCTCCCGTCTTCATAGATTAAATCTCCCCTGATGACTGCAGTTGGCCACACCAGCGATCCAGGATCTGGACAGATGCCTACCAGTACGTAGTACATACCCCCTTTTATACAAAATGACAACAGTTGGTGTTGATTTTAGTTCCTGCAACATCAGCGACGTAAAGTACAACGAGCCACTTGATATAATCCCCATTTACCGAGCGGGGCCAAAGGGGAAAAAACACACGTACACCTTGCGAGTAGGTGAACGGCAGAAGACGAGGACAACAGAATGAGCAGGCATATGAATCGAAAGGAACAGCAACGAGTGCAGAAGAGATGCATGAGTGGCACGATTCTCAATCTCAGTTTTGAGCCCAATAACAGCAGGGTAACATCACTAGACAGGTACCTACGTTAAACACCCTGCCAGATATTCCAAACAAAAATAAAAGTAAAGAATAAGGAAACAAAGAAATAAGGGCGAAGTGGGAATCAGAATGTGCAACATTAAGCGTGCAACTACAATTATTTCGCCCGACAAGTAAGAAGCCACTGAGACAATTATTATACGGATCATCATTGTTTGACGCTCAAATCATACACTTTCATGGTCTGTATGCATACTACTGTTCGTGACGCATGGATAGCATTGACTCAGGGGATGCCGAGGGGAAATGCTTTCAGCTCCCCGTGTAATGCACAACAACAACAACCATAATGCGATGTTGCTGGCACTTTCAACCAATATTCTTCACGGCTATATTTCAATCACCAACATCGGATGTTTACGGCAAAGTATGCAGCTATTACCTCGCCGACCAGTTTGGAAGTTGAACCTGGCTACATGGGTACAACGAACCTTTTGATCCCGCCTGTTAAGTGGAATGTAAAGAAGGATACGAGGAATCACAGGGGAAAGTGAATGATTTACATACGATGATGATGCGACACAACCCGCTTATGCCAAAAATGGCAATAAGCAATGCCAGCTATAGGTCTCTTGATTGAAGTAAACAACTGAGAGGGTCATCTACCCGTCCGCTCGAAGCCTACCTTTGAACTATCGTCAGACGACGGTGAGATGGCCGTCTTTCTATAAATGGCCTTGCAACCTTCATTATCAATTTTTCGCTCTTGGCATAAAAGGCGTCTAGAGCTTTGGCCGAATTGGCGTCAAGCAACTCTAGCCACCCAATTTATGAGTTGTCCATTCTGACTTGCCTGCGTGGTATGATCCTTTGACTGGCTAATCCTCTAGATCTAAAAGTGAAGAGGTTGAACGATTATCAACATTGGGATTTGCTTTTAGGAGCTAATGCAAGACGCTTGTTTCCGAGGAAGGCTGTACTTATGTAGGTAATTCAGCCGCAATTATCTGCAGAAGCACAAGCAGCAGCGGTTCATCTGGTAATTCTAGTGCGAATCGTGATCAAAGATTTGACTGCATCAGCCTCTGTAAAGATCCACATGTGATCTTGTCCCACCACAGTGCAGCACCTTGTGATGATACGCCCCCAGATTGGACTGCAGAAAGCTTGTTCTTCCAGAATTGTGGCTGGTATCCTGTTATTTTTGGAAATTCCGTTACACCTTGAGCGTTATGTATGAAGATGACTTGAGAGATTTTAAAGCACTAATATACCTATAGGATGAACTCTATTGAGTCTATTTTCCAAAGTGAAGAAGGTTGACCTATCACAAAAAGGCCAAGCTGTCTCTGTCGTGCGTTAGTGAGTGAGATATCATGATCAGTCGTTGTGTTCTTTTTATGTGTTACAATTGTTTGGTTGAAAGAGCCACGATATTCTTGAATATGTATCTGTGCCTCCATAGTGTGGTTTTTAATTGTTTCAGAGTTTTTTTTCGATTGGGGAACTTAAGACGCGTTGATTGGTTCTGGGCTAACGTAGTTAGATTAATCACGAGCCATCACTCATCAGGACATATCTATCGTGATCTGCATGTCCAACGCATTTATTGAGACTTACGTACATAGTATATAACAACTAATGCATTTTAGATTCTTTGAGATAGTCAACATTGTCTTCCTAATCCAATCTTAACAGATTTTCTCACACGGGCCAGCTGTTGATGGTCTTGCGTACTGAAACATGAGGGTACGTACCGAGGTGTAGATGCAAGGGCCGATCTACATTTATTCTATATGCTAATTAAAATAACTACTATGCAGTTGATGACATAGTTGATATGGTGGTATTCCAAGAGTATTCGCCATACGAGACTGACGCGCATGCCGCTTGCGCAATTGAAGGACTATCCAGGGAATGGGTATTATGATTATGCTGCATGCATGCTGCATCTCTAGAGTACTAAATTTTTTCTTTTCCTTGTTGGAATTTTCGAGAGGTGATACAAAGCCTTCCCGTAATTGTCCCGAAAACCTCATTGACAGATAAAGAAATCTAGACTAAATAATTACGTGTGTATATATCAGTTATGGTTGATCCCGCATCTCCGAGACATAGAGAAAAGCAAAACAATATATCTCCGGAAAGTCGACATAGATGGATCGTCAAGTCATAAAAAAAACACGGAATTCCCGTAATTATGCGGAGCCTTTTCTGCGAGATCAGCACGTGCATGTCCCCAACAAAATGTCTAGTAAGACGAACCGCGGAAATAAAAAAAAAAAAAGAACATGGGGTGATCCGAAAAAATAAAAATAAAAAAAAGATCGTGATAGGGGTTGTGGCCACTCAGGTTGTACATGAATCTGCCCGAGAAAGGGTCTCGGAATCATATGGTTCTCAGTGCAACCGGGCAAAGAACGCGGTAGTTCTCATATCATAAGGATCAACTTTTTTCCATAGCTTAGGTGTGGGTTCTGCTTCGTTGGGCAAGGGCTACAGGTATATTAAGAAAACCCAGAACTTATTAAGAAGGCTGGACAGATCTAGAAAGATCTAGTACCGCGGATCAAAAGAGTTGTCCCTATATTATTGCAGGTATTATATACATATAAGATGACAGTACCATGTGTTACAGGGCGCCTACCAGCTAGCGTGATGATTTGCGCCCGGTCCGGGTCCGATTCCCGTGTACTAATCCGATTATAAAAGATGTCTTATTCTTTTGAATAGAATAATGGACGACCAATAGTTTGACTCGGTATCAGACATAGACTAATTCGAAATTCCGGTTCACGGGTCGTTGAGCAAAATCTATCGATACCGAGTGATTTCACATGACACAAACCACAACTGGATAGGAAGCTGTCTGTGTCGAGTGATAAACTGTGATCACCACCCGCTATTGATTGATAATTCATTTGGTTATATCACCCGATACAATACTGGACATACTCGAGAGTACATTATTTTCGGCTTGAATTTTATCTAGGATCTATTGTATACTCGTACCCTTGGTCTCGTTAATTATAGGTGCACCAGCGCTTCCATCCACAATAACCTCAACCCATCCTCCAAAATCCACCACGAACGCGCTAGAGATATGATGAAATGAATGAAATGCACGTAAATAACCTCGCAAATGGAAAATCCAGAAGGCAAGCAACACACCAAATACAGAATAGCCGAGCCATTCCTCATTATCGTAATTTTTAACCAACTAGGTGGGAAAAGGACGTGGTGATGTCGATGTTACGATAAATAAAGTAAATAAAGAAAGGGAAAAAAAAAGAAAGAAAAAAAAACTGCTAAGTTCCTACCACCAGCCAACAATATAAAAAGCAGTACCACCAGCCCATAAAAACATTGGTCATCATTGTCCTGTTCAGCACTCGATTATACCTTAACTCCCCAAATCCCTCTCCCACCGAGCACACCCAACCATTCCCCACCACCACTCGCTCCGCTTGGGCTCCAAGAGATATTGTTAACCTCGTAGTCGCACCTCCAACTCGCGACTGGTATCCTCTCTTGGTTCGGCTGCCCCAATCCACCAGCACCACTAGTACCACCGGGAGTAGTATTAGCTGGCCCAGTTGGATTATTGATTAAGTCCCAAATAAGAACTTGACAATCATCTGCTCCAGCAGCAATGATGCCACGACGTGTGGGATTCCATTCAACACAGTTAACGCTGTTATGGTGGCCCTTCAGCTCTATCAGGGCTTGACCTGGTTGGCGGACATCGAGAATGCGGACTATGTTGGAGTCTTGCGAAAATGTTGCAATTAGGTGAGTGTCATGTGGTGAAGCTATAGAGGGATTTGTTAGCTACATCAAAGATGATTTGAAACCTGAAAGGCCAGGGGGCACAAACCCGCTAGTCTTAGCAATGGCGGTGGAGATCCGCCGCCGCCGACAGGCGATCCACCATCTTCTTTTGAAGAGTCACCGCTAGCACCTTTACCAACACCGGGCTCATAGATGATGGTACTATGTTCTAGACTTCGAAGGTCGAACATGCGGACACTCCCGTCGGCCCCGCAACTGGCAAACACGTCTAAGGATCCACTCATAAACCGTACATCGTAAACCTCTTTATCGTGGGCAATTAGTTGAGTCTTCGCCGTTAGTGTCGGAATATCCCAGATAGTGCAAGTGGTATCAATAGAACTGGTAATTATCAAGCTAGGACTGATCGGGTTCCAATCCAAACTTGTCAGAGGGGCAGTAAAGTCGGTGCTTTTACTGTTAGACAATAACGCGAGAGGCGTAAGTTTCTGCGTGGTTGGGTCGCGGAGACTGTTGGTACGAGTAATAGAGTTACCTGCAGGCGTGGCCGAGGAAGAAGATGTGCCTGATGGGGAATTTGGCATGGACCAAAGTCGGAGATGGTCACCGGAGGTAGCAATCAAGTCAGTAAGAGGTTTAGTGGTGCTCGCAGGTTCCCAAAGGATTCGGGTGATTGGGTATGTATGGGACGCTTCAGCGAGTTTAGTGAATTCTAGAGAAGGGGCAGGAGGAGGTGTGTCGCCGTGGCTGACATTTACAGGAGTGGGCCTGGTATCAAGGATTTGGATCTATAACCGTTAGTTCACCCCATTGAATAATCTTCAAACCCCCCAGGATCCACAACACCCAGCAAACTATTTAACAACCAATTACCGGAGACAATACTAATCATGATGCAGTTTTACACAACCAAATCCACACTAAATGTGCACTTCGTCGAATTTGATTTTGTATGCAAAACCAGCACCATATGATTGTCTCGGGTCATCCCGCATATACCGCGCAACAACAAGAAAAGACGGAAGGGAGGAGCTCACGTAATTATGGCTATCTTCTGCGTAACTGCACATGGCAACCCTTCCATACCCTCCATTACTAACAGGCCATTTGCACCAATCCAATGCATACAGTGCGTACGGGCTCATCCATCGTCCATTGCCAACCGCCCCAATACCGCCGACCACATCTTCTCTCTCCCTGGTACTGGCACTGCTACCTGTAGTCATTCCGGGCAATCCCATTCCAGTACTTGTGGAACCTGAATGACTGTGCTGGGATGAATTTGGGTATGTAGGCGTCAATGCTCCCGGATGTGTATACTTTCTTGATCCGGATGCAGAAGGACTGGAATCCGCGTCTCGTGGTAAGTTTGTGTTGATATTCGGGGAGTATTTGTTTGATGATGAATGCGATAGTCCACCCGTTGTATTGGTCCTATGCATAGACGGCTGTCCCTGTTGTGCTGGGATGCCGCCCCCGCTGCTTGTAGCTATCTGGGGGATTGCTCCCGGTGCTGTAGTGATGCTTTGGATTTGCGTTCTGCCACCTGTAGCTGAAGACGACTGAGCAGCGTGATATGCCTGATACTGGGGCTGCTGTCCGCCCGATGAGAGTTGTTGGGCCTGTATAGGATCTGACGGTCTATGACCTGAGTAGTCGCCTACAGGGGAGTAAAGATCTCCCTGGTTCGGCAACTTCGTGGGGGATGGGAAATTAAATGACAAGTTCTTCTTTGTTGGTTGCTGCTGGATTTGCAATGGCGCAGGAAGCTTGTCTATGCTGCTCTGCGGAAGAGGAGCACTGTTGCCGAAGCCGACACCACCAGCTGATGACGGGGCAGAGAAACCACCGGCGGAGACTGTGCTACCCGAGTGGATAGGTGTAATACCACCGCTCGAGGAGGTATTAACGTTGAGATTGCTTGAAGAAGTCTGTACACGGAGTGAGGTGTCTCCTCCACGAGAGGATTGGTGCTGCTGTTGTTGTTGGCTATGTTGCTGCTGCTGGGGCTGTTGGAAATTGCCGGCGGGTTTGGGAGCGCCGATCCCAGCAAGTGCTTGGGCGGCTTGTATTAGGGAAGAGGAAGCGGGGAGAGCCTCAGGAGAGTTGGTGTTAGAATTTGAGCGGTGGTGGAGGCCGTGGAGGGGCATTTCGGGGGAGGGGTACGAAGAGGGAGGGACTCCACGGGGAAGGTGTGTGGTGTGGGGTGGAGGACGGGGGGAGGCGGAGAGTGATTGGCGAGATTACTGAAATGGGGGGGGGAGGAAGAACTTGTCACTCGTCTGCAGGATAAAGCTAGACACACACACACACACTTCACTCCTTCTGTTCAGGTTGGTTTTGGGGTTGCCAACACAAGAAGAAGAGGGGTGGTGATGCGTGATGAGAGTGGCTGAGACAGTGTTCCAGCCCCGCTATTCCAGCCACAGGTTTTTATGAATGTGTTTTACCTCTTTCTACGAATCTCTAAGGGTCCAGTGGTATGGACTGGTGCAACTGCATAAGACTTTTTTGTTGCCCGAATCAAAAGGGTCCAAACAACCTTGATTTATCGTGCCTACTAGAACCAGTAGCAACCAAACGAACGAGGGCCTTGGGTACATGTAGCCAAATAGCATGCTAGGTGCATAGTCTATATCGACTAACAATATCTAGGGGAAAGAGGAAATTTTGCCAAGAATTTATAAACCTTTACGCAACTTTGATGTTTGGCCCTAGTCTTGTTCAAGAGGGCCAATGTATCCGTTACTGAGTTCTGTGGCCCCAAAGTACACATCTATACCTCTTGTGTAATTCTCAACTAAGCACCTGGCATAGCTATTACTGGTAACGCATCTATCTACAACTCGCTCATCTACACTACAATTCCCGCCCTTTGTATTAAACATTGGGAACAGCTGGCTAGCTAATACTAAAAACAAAAGAAAGCGATAAACAAAAACAAAAACAGGTATAATAACACCCTTTCCGAACGCCCCCCACAAAGCAAATAAACCAAAATACAAATGAAAAACGACAAAAGGAATTTCCAACATCCAAATCCATTACCCGGCCCTCAAATCCAAAGGATCCATCTAATAGCCCCAATTGTTCCTCTAAAAACACCTCTGAAGATGTTCAACACAACTACAACTAGCCATACCCACCACATCACTCCTAGAACTACCCACTCTAACAGTACATACCCTCCCCTTCTTATCCATCTCAACTGCCGCCGTTTCCTCCTAGCCATCGCAGCAACCTGATCATTGATCCCCTTGACAGCCAATGTACACGTTGTTGTCATTTCCTCGTTCAACTCGTCAGCTGATTCCGCGACATTCGTCAAACTCGGCACTAGTTCGGTTTCAATATCATCCCTGATGCGATCAATCAATTTTCGCAGATTCGAAACTGTGTTATCTGCGAAGGATCTCGCTTTGCACACAAATACTTGTTCTGCGGCGCTAATATCTCGTGATACAGCAACAGAGGAAAGCATATGTTCCTTTGCAGTAGCAACGATGGTGGCTGTGCCAACATCTCGTGCCCGTTTCGTGGTGATGCCACGTGCAAATATGCCCGAACGGGTCAGATGAGCCTTTGCCATCATAAGCTCCTTGCGTGTCGCGAACACTGGTTCTTCGACGCTTTCTGGAGTGTCGTTGCGGCCAGAGATGTCTTCCGCCGCGAGAACTGGTGGTTTGGGTAGTGTCTTGATGGCTTCAAGTGCTATTGATCGGAAACGATCGATTGGGGGCATGCGTCTTCTATCGCTTGCTTGGAAGATGACTGATCCTACTGGGGATGCATCCCTTGAGAACTCTTGCGCCGGTGGTGATAATCTGGAAGGTCTTGAAGTTCGGTCATCATCGGCATCCACGTCTGATGTCGCAAAATCGTCCTGCATAAGTCTAGACTTGCTTGCCCATTTCGTGAGTATGGGAGAAGAAGGAACACCAGGCGATGCTATACTGGGCATCGCACTCAGAGAAAATGAACTTTTATATTTGGTCGTCGTCCTTGTGGGCTTCCTCGTATCTGGAACTTCAAGCGAGGACCTCCCCCATGGTCTCCCAGACCTCCTTCCTTCGTCTTCCGGTTCTGATGCTGAAATTGTATTTTCCCTGGACAGGCGAAATCTATCGTCGTCACTCCTGGAGCCAACACTTTCTGCAAATATGGAGCCTGTAGGGCTAGGTTGTGCCGATCCGCCTGGGTCCCGTTTGAAGATAAAGTGGTCAACTTTGGTGCCCACCTCATTTCGGATCTTTTCAACACGGCCCTTTAGACGATTTTTTCTGCTTTCCTTCTCTTTGTCTTTAAGCGTTCCTTTGTGCACTGGACCGTCTATATCCAAACTTTCCCTGCGCCGATCTAGACTGCCCTCCCGTGCTTTCACGAGTGCTTCCTGGCCCCTCTCCAAGAGCTTCTTGGCCGGGCTTGTCTTTCTTTTCTCTTCTTTCCCGCCCTCATCTTCTTTCTTCTTGGCCCTCCCCCTTCCATCAGTGTCATATCCTTCATCCCTGACCTTGGTTCTTGGTGGACTTAAAGAAATTGCAATGCTTGGCACAACAACCTCAGCAAAGTCGACACTTTTCCTCCCTGCTACAGACAGTGCCGTGATGTTCCCATATCTCTCTAATGAGCTCTTGCTACCCCCAAGTGTATTCGGTAGGCTCATTCCCGTCATTGCTGTCGCCATCCTTGAATGATCTTGTTTCCTTGGATCTCCATTCCTCCCAGTAGTAGAGTCATACTCCTCATCTGCGGAATATGTCCTTGTAATAGGATCCTGCATCCTCCCTCCCATTTCTGCCATCCATTCCAGCTCTTCCTGCTCTTGCCGTCTCCGCCGTTCGTCGGCATCTAAGATATATGTGTCGCCCCGTTTCTTTTTCGCCTTTTTCTTGCTGTGTTTCCCACCAGTTATGATGTCTCCTAGCTTTCGACGGCGACGATGGTGTTTTCGTTTTGCCTTAGCGTCAATCTCAGGCCCAGATGTGTCGACCTCTAGGTCTGAATATTCCGAAGTATAATCGACCTCACTCTCACTACTATGTCCACTTTCATCAGATGAACTGGGCGGATTTGAATACGCAAGGTCCTCACTCCCATCGCGATGGGATCCAAGTTGTAGTAGTGAACGGTGGAACTCTCCAGATTGTTTCGGCTTTCTTTTACTGTCTTTTTTAGTAGGACCGTCTACACCCTCATCCTCTAAGTTCCGCAAACTCCGCTTCTTAAGAGTGAGCTCGAATGAGCCTCTATGCTTCTTATGCTCCTTCTCGAGTAAGCTCTTGAGACTCGTATGGCTCCCACTGCCTTTAACTTGTTCTTTACGAATTTTATCTGCTCTTTCATCACTCCTTTGTATCTCTTCTCGCCGCAATCGATCCGCTTCTTCGATCCAATAGAACTCTGCGAGCAATTCTTGCGGAGTTATAACCCAATCTAACCGTGACCTTTTCGTTTTTGTAACACTCATACTTGGCTGCGGCGGAGGCGGAAGTCTCGGTGGTCTCACGTGTCCAGCCTCTATCGAGTCGTGAACGGCCACCGCTACATCCTCAACCCACTGGCCAACTGCACCCGGATCTTCCCATGAAGAAAGATCTAGTTGAATCCGTTCCCGGTTCCTAATTCTTTTATTTCTTATTGACATGAGAGGGTTATAGACTCTTCCGGTGCTCAAGCTCACACTACCGTGTCTTGCCGAGCCTGTTAGTGGACTATCAGAGGACGGATAGATTTCTAGTAGTCTCTTGTAGAGATCTGAGAGCTCTAGTTGTCGCTTCGCTTTTAAAGTCCGCTGGATTGTAGCTTCGGTGAATTTATATTGTCTTTGTAGTTCGCGAAGTTCCTGCTGTTCCTGTAAACCTCGTTGTTTTTGTAACTGCTGGTATGGGAAGCCTGATGGCAAAGGCGATATCGGACTAGGATAACTTTGTCGTGGGTTCACTGGCCCTGGTGCAGGTGGGGGTGAGGATGAAGGATTTAAAGGTGACAATCTTCGTGAACCATTTCCAGAACTGTGACCGCCGATTGAGACGGAGCGCCGTGTATCTATACTGCTGGTCATTAAGAACCCACGATTCGGAGAAACTGCACGGTCTTTCCCATGGATATTTCCTTGATTTATTGGCTGTCCAAACATTGTCGAAGACGCGCTGAGCCACCGATCCCTCCCATCGCCTACCCCGTTACCAATTTCAGGAGCCCACATATTGTTAGAAGTGTTCCTGTGTTGTGCCGCTATTCTACTAGACTCAACCTTCCGAGTAGCCCCACTCGCTAAAGCAAGTGAGACTATTCTCGCTGTATCGCTATCTTCCGTCACTAGCTCTTCGTTTGCCTGTGCCATCGGTTCCCTATAGCCTCTCATTGACGGCTCTAGACTGGATATTCCAGTTCCTAATCCCCGATGTCCATAGCCTCCCTGAAACTCCCTCGCATCTTTATGTGTCTCCCGTTCACCCCCATCATTCACGGTGGCAGTATCGAGAAGGAATCCACCTGCTTTCCGAGATTTTGTAGGTTTCCTTCCGAGTGAGAAAGCGCTCGATATAGTTCTACTCCGTGACGATGATCCAGGGGATGCTCTTAGGGGAGATGTGTGGGAGTTTGCGAGCGTGGAGGAGGATGGTTGATGTTGTACTTGCGAAGGGGCCAGGGTGGACTCAGTTGACGGGAGGGAGGGCGTTCGTCGCGTGTATGGGATGGCCATTTTGACTGGTAGATCTTGTAGGGGTGAGGACAGAGTGTTAGTATATTGAGGGGTGGGGGGTAGAATATGGGTGAGAATAACTTGAGGCTAGCTTACCAGGCACCTTGGAGACACCTTCTCACAGTTCCTTCCTTCCACCGTTTGTTGAGATCCCTTTCTCCGGTGTTGTATGTATATGTGTGGGGGGGTAAATAGATTTGAAGAATGGTTTGAATATTGTTGTATTCGCTTTCTCAACTTCACCGTAAGAGGTATGTACCTAGCTCTCCGTGTCTGTGATCCCCCGGGCTTGTGTCCATGTCTGTCCGGTCTGGTGATGATCGGTAGCATTAAGCCGCGCTTCATCTACGCCCAGCCCAAGTGTTCGCGCAACGTTCAAGCCTTTCTTGGCGCCAAGTAACGCTTGTCCGCTTGCATGTGAGAGATGACCCAGATGCAATGTCTAGCCCGGCGCCCCTCAGACCTAACCCTGTGGAGTAACCGTCGTGCATGAGTGATCTCCCGTGATCAACGTACCAAGGTTTCCCAAACCTCGGGTTTCCGGGCACTTAACGACTCACGATACACACATACACAGCTAGCTAGAGCTCAAACAATGTTCTTATGTTTATTGTGCAGACATGAAGTGTTTAGCTACTTAGCATGCACTCCTCTTATACACGCGTATGAAACATTCAAGAAACATCAATGCGCGGGAGATTGCTAACAATACTGTAGAGCCCTAGCACCGGAGGGCAAATCTAAATCAACGGACACTCCCGAAAGCGGGGTGTTGCAAACCCAAGCCGTTATACTTCTTCATTTTCTTACATTACTCTCTAACTCTTGGTTATTAACAACGCTCTTTAGCATCTAAACCAAGGTCAATCCAGCGGCCCGTTTTTAGCTATCAGGTAAAGGGTTTCAACTATAGCACCCATGGAGTAAGTCTGAACCGCATCAACCGGCCTTGCAAAACTTATTTGCAACATAAGTACAAATATCCAAATCTGACATTTAACCACAGTCTTGTGCTAAATACACATAGATACACCATTGGATTGTACCATGGCTACATGTAGTCACGGAAGTGCGATCCTAGAGCTATCACCTCAACTTGAGTACATTTAGGATTCGAATTCATCTTCAAGTATACGACAGATATTAGTAGGTACATATGTAATTTATACAAACCCACCTGTAGCTTTCATGTTAGGGTTGATAGCGTATTTACTCGTAGGAATGGTATGTCGTATAGTGCTTCTAAGCCCACCGTTAATAGAAAGGTACCCCCGGTTACCCGTTATATGTGAGCTGGATCTACTGCCATAATGGTTTACATTCACTATTGTACGCGTAACGCGTGCTTACTACCACACTAAGCCTATAACCACTACATGTAGGTACATGTAAAATTTACGGGATGTATGTATACGGCTACATGTACATAAATAAATTTAGGTTTTGCCCTAGAGCGACTGCTTTATCCCCACACAACCCTAAACTGTCTCGTGTTTATTGGTTAAGGTCCACGCGTTTGCAGCTCGTCCTCACCCATCCCATTTCTCCACACATTTCAAAAATAAGTTCAGGAATGACTTCAAAACAGCATGCCTCTGGCAGCACCCCCAAGGAGCCGGCCTTAGTTACACCAAATCATGAAGACTCAGATGATTTGCATACACTCGAATCGAAATCTTTTGGAGAGTTTTCTATAGATACCTGGGATGATATTATTGACCACGTAGAGTCACCCAGCGATCTATACTCATTGGCTCTGACCTCCAGAACCCTTTATAATCTGGCGCTCCCCCATCTCTACAAGGCAATTTCTATTTGTTCACCGCTCTTTATACATAAAGCTACAATCAACAAAAACCTTATCCCCATCGACCACCTATTATCAATCTCTCAGTCCTCTGTCGATATCTCACACAAAACCGAACTCGAACCATCGTTTGCGAAAAGACGCAAAATCGAACCTCCCGGCGCTCATCATGATCGTTGTGAGCCACCTTCGACGATGGCCATGTATCAAAAGCCGCATCTTCTCCGTTATGTGAGGGAGCTAAGAGTTGAGAAATGGGAAGCTCAGAGAGTAGTCTTCACCTCCGACCCTCTCCCTCGATTTAAAAAAGGTTTCAATGTGTATGAGGCTGGGGAATTTGGGCCCGAGGGAGTTAGAGACCTTGTGTGGAAGCCGGAGGGGTGTTTGACCTACTACTTTTTAAGTGAAACTCTCGTTGATCTGTTAAAAAGCATGCCAATGCTCGAAAAATTTAGGTATAAAGATCTCCATTCTATCTCCTTTATTTGGTCCAACTGGCCGATTAGTTAGAGCAAAGATAATAATTTACCACGTCCTGCCTAACTTTTGAATGCATATAGCTACAATCCTCAACGTTATAACGCATTTTATTGGAATTCCGGTATCGCTAAGCTTTATGGACACGCTCCGCGTCATCTAAACCTTAGTCCCGCACTGGGTATGAAGGCATCATTATTAGATGCCCTGAAAAACATGCCAAACTTATCTAGTTTGACAATCAACTTTTTGGATTGGGACCCTTTTGACCCTGCCAACGACTCTAGCACAGCCGTTGAATCCAGCAGTGAATACGAGTCCCATCTACATGGTCTGGTTGGTTTCAAGAATCTGGAGGAACTGGTCATATTAGGAATTATGGATGGAAACAGGTTAGACGAAGTAGGAAGCGTCGTCAAAGATTGTCTCCTCTCTAATAAGCCTGGAAGGAGATTGAAGCGGATAGAAATGAGGGCTCATACTGGATGGTGGGACTCCTTAGAAATGGAGGAAGACCCATTTGGTGCACATGAAATTCTGTCCTGTGTCGATGAGATGTGGGATACATGTTTTCCACCTTTGGAAGAGTTCAGAATGAAGGTTCGCGGGTTGAGTCTTGTGGACATAAACGTCATTTTTGAGTTTGGTCCAACAAAATGGCAATTTAACTATAATAAAGCGAGCCCTAACTCCTGCTGGGAGAATATTACCGCCTTAGACTTACAAGGGCTCTGTGAAATATATATCTCAGAAACTATCGATATGTTAGCAGAAAAATTCAGGTTGCGTCAACCGCAACACTTAAGGGTTTTCGCGGTTACATGTAGGATCGGCCACCTGAACGCATTCCTCGAGCATTGCCATGGACTGAAAGAATTATATGTTCTTGATCCTGATGCAACGGACTCATCATCAATATCAGATGCAATCGACATTGAAGGCATCCATCAGGTTTTTGACACTATATCTAAGCGTCACTTACTTACACTTGAGGTTTTAGTAGTGGAAGAAGTCATTTACACACCCCGGTCAGGCGGCACAAGTGATGTTATTAATCCAATCGAAGGGTGGAAAGAGCGTGGAGGGAAGTTGCGTGAACTTGCCGTTAATGTCTGGGGTCCCTGGGAAGAAATAAGTCAGTTTTTGTCAGCTTTCCAGAACTTGAAAGCAATACGCCTGTTTAGCCGCAGACGCAATAAAAAAAACACTGAAAAGAGTTTCCCATGGCCAATATTCGAATCAACTTTCGTCATTCATGGTGGTAACCTTTACGATGCCCAGACCACTGCAGTTGCAGTAATGCTAGCAAATACATGGGGGCGGGATGTTATAAGGGGAAAAAACGGTATGGGATCGTTGATTCCCGAGGGACACAGATGGATCTGGGTTGGGGATTGTACTCGCCCTTGGAAGTGGCACACTCACGATGCGGAAAAGTACGCTGGATGGATGAATCTGGAGTCGCAACTGTGGTTCAAATACTACGATCGCGATAGCTCACGATTCAAGTGGCGAGTATGGGAGAAGGAGGTGAAGATGTCGAAGATTTTAAGACAGGGTGGTATCTTAATACACAGCAGTGAGGAATTTGAGGTGAAATGGGAAGGATGCTGTGACGGCTGCTCTACACAATTGGACAACCCTTAAGAGGATGCTAGGGAATACGAAAGGATACCATAGAATCTCTGATTTAGGATTCAATAAATCCGTTCGTTTTACACTGTGCATATCTCTGTCGGTCTACTAGGGGTGTGAAAATACGAAGCATAGGTAATCGCATGTAGAGAAATGAATACTGCATAATGCTGTATACGTATTTACATGTACTTAATCAACTCAATATCCGATTACTACAGCATTATTAACAATGCTCGCTTGGTAGGAGAGAGCGCTGCCCCTAACCATGCATTTGCCCTTCATTGGTACTAATTATCCCAAATTTAAGAAAGCGGTATTACCACGGTGGAATTTATTACATCAACCTGGTCTTGGGAGTTGAATGTCTATGGAGGCCACAGCCACAACTGAGTCTGGCCTACTACCAGTATTCATACCCGGCGTGGAGATACATACTTGTTGTTCTTTTGAGCTAAAGTTACACATACATGTAGCTATTTGACGCCCCCTTGTAGGATACATGTATGAGGACATATAACAGTACATCCAGCACCCAGGGCCCTTATGCAGGTACGGCATAAGAGGTGAGCACAAGGCGTACCCGGGTAATAATCCTAAGCTATCATCATCTCCAGCGTCAATATCATGATGAATCATCGTAGTTTACCAGCAGGTACTACCATATCAGTATATGTATTTCCATTTACAACCTCCTCCCTTCTCTGTTATATATATGCACATGATGAACCTCGAGACTCCATACTGCGCAGCATGCCCTATCAACCGACTCAACTCATATATTAACGCACTATTTAAAGTTTATACTGAGATCAAACTTGCATGTATCACTATATCACATAAAAAGTTCCTTAATATCTCATGGCTAAGAGTAGGAGTTGATACTCGATAGTATGATGGGACTTGATACCTAATTAAAGGACTACGAGTGAAGCTTGTGGATAGGTGTCTAGATGGTGTAATGGCCTGGACAGGTTTCACTTTGGTGTGCATAGTACATAAATCTCAAAGCTTAGTACCGATACTCCACAAACATTGCAACCCAAATAACAAGAGGATACCTAAATTACTACCATGTATTTCAACGGCTTTATTTACTCTCTCTCCGTCATGGCCCTAGCTACAACTATACCCGCCCAGCGGGATAAAAACAACAGCCCCACTGTTGATTTTGTATCAAATGTACTTGTTCAAAGAAACGTCTTTAACCTGACCTCACCACCTATGGAATGTAGCAGCGATTGTGACGGTGCCTATAAGAGGGCGTGTAAGTGTTTCTTACTATAAACCGTTCTGTGTCAGTATATACGAGGCTAATATCTTTCTGCCATCATTAGTCACTTGTGGTTTGGGAGAAGACGTTGTTCTTAATAGGGCCTCTAATGCAGCCTTTGTTCCACAATGCCTGTGTAATAGTGGCGGATTCCTGCAAGACGCCCCGGGGTGCATCCAATGTTTGTTTGAACATCCAGATAAAGATGTTACCCACCGTTCGATGTTACTGGCGATGATCGAGACGTGTGTGGATGAATATAATGTTATCCCTTGTCCTAGAGACTGTGCTCCTATTTCTTCCCTAATTACTTACTGCGAAGGAATTGATGGAGCTCACAGAGCTGGCGCTCCGCCGCCCGACCCTAGATATCTCCCCCCACCTATAGGCATAGCCGGGGTAGATAACGATACCTTTCCATGCATATGCCGTGAAGGATATAAGAACATGGTTGATACATGCTTCAACTGTGTTAAGAAATGGGAAATAACCAGAGCCCTTAAGTGGCAGGGAACTACAAGGCAATGTGCACCCCCAAAGTCAAAGACTTCGCAGCGGCCTACAACTTCTCAGGGGCCACGAGGAACAAAAACGCAAAGACCTCCGGCTTCTAGCATTGCACAAGGAGACATTTCGGGTGTTTTGAAGGACTCTACTAGGACCAACGCTCCAAGTCAATTGACGGTAGAAGTTAGTGGGGGGAAGTATGCTTCTGTCGTTCCGGTTTTCTTGTTATTTTCCTGGATAGTGGGGGTTTTTGTTGCTGCTTTGATTCTGATTTAAGATGATTGTTTCTTTATTACATTGGTGAATGTAATAATGTGTCCTACTTATTCCTCATAAGTTTGTAGTAATCCAGCAATAATAAACCTTACCCAAAATGAACTTTTAATAAATTCAATCTTATCTATCTGATAATAAGAACTTTGGGGTTGAACCCTGACTGTGTGTCTTGGCGCAAACCGTCACACCACACCACCATCTCCCCACCTACGCCGCAAGTTTGCTCTCTCAGCCTAGCGAAAGCGAGGAAATACGACCAACGACCAACGACAACCGCAACCTACTACGCGCTTCGTTCCTCACGACACAAGTTTTCACGAACGAACCGGATATAGTCAGTAATCATGGTACGTCGCTATCTCTTCCAGCGTCGACGGAGGGTATTGGGAAGAGGAGAAGGAGGCGCAGAGAGGCGATGTGTGGCGATAGATAGCTGATGGAGACTCGAAATATAGGCCCCAGCAGCTGCCCAAGGAGGAAAGAAGCAGAAGAAGAAGTGGTCCAAGGGAAAGGGTACATTCACAGCTCATCTTCCGGAAATACTATCTTGAACGAACACTAAATGAATCGCCCACCGAAAAATAGTTAAGGACAAGGCCCAGCACGCCGTCGTTGCCGACAAGACCATCCAGGACAGACTCAACAAGGATGTGCAGACATACCGTCTGATCACTGTCGCCGTTCTCGTCGACCGTTTGAAGATCAACGGATCATTGGCCAGGAAGGCTCTCGCCGACTTGGAGGAGAAGGGCGTGATCAAGAAGGTTGTCGGTCACTCCAAGTTGTCAATCTACAGTGAGTTCCTCTTGCGGTCCCTTGCTTTTGCGGATTATGGCATATAGAGGCAGAATATCCGGGAGATATATGGTTAACCGGGCGGATATTTTGCTAACGATGATAATAGCCCGTGCTGTCGCCGCGGCCGAATAAGTAGGATAATAACGAGGATGGGTCCAATAAAAGTAAAATAAATTTCAATTTTTTTTTCCTGGTTGCATTTCTTGTTCCGTACTATTTCAATGGGATTTCCGGATCGGTGTCAGGTTCGACAAGATCAACACAAAAAAGTTATGCCGCGTACAGTTCGTTCATGGGTATCTGGAATGGGTATGGGAAACTTGGAACTGGTGACTCGAAGTTTGCAGTTTACAACTGCCTGGGATTATGATTTAAGAAAGCTTCAGGTTCACGTCTGGTCTACTGTCAAATAGTGAATAGTGAGGGGTGTTAGGCGGCCGCCTTACTTTCCCTTATTCTAGAGAATATCCGTGATCATAGCTTTTATTGTCTTTTTGTCCCGAATTATGCTGGTTTTTCTGATGTCTGATGAGTTCCCAATTTTGTGGTTTCAACGAGGTTGTGGTGTCCACACCCCTGACTTTTTAACATATTGGCTGCATCCCGAGGCCGACCATCCGTTTCGTGTCGCATTCGTGATTTAGATTGGCCCGAACACCGCGTTCCTTGAATACTTGAGCTTGAAGCTTGAGATAGATTATTTTTAGTAAGGAGACAGACATCTCCCCATAATTCAAGCTCTAATCCCGGAGAGACCCGTTCCATCGGATCCAGTTAAAGCCGTGTGCCTCATCTGAACATCTGTCCTCATAGAACTCACCTCCCTTCCACAAAGTCGGGTCTCAACAGGTAAACCACACTTATCCACAATCAATCTGCAAATATGGCATCCGAAGACCCTGCAATCCGTAACCGTAAACCGCTACCTACCGATACCGCCGCTGACACGCCTGACGTTGGAAACTCTACCAAGCGAAAGATTAATTCTGAGGTCCAAAGCGGAATCTCATTCCTCGATGTCCTTCGCGTTATCTCTGGAATTATAGTGCTTAGCAGTGTCATGAGTTGGTTCGTGACCGACGGTGAGAGCTTGACATGGGGTTATAAACCAGCCGCTTTGAGATGGAACAATGTCAAGATGATGTTTGTAAGTTCTCTTATTCCTTTGGTTTGAACATTATGGGTACTAACTCAGTGCAGCGCACTCCCCTAAATCTCACCGATACCGAGCTCGCGCGTTATGATGGTAAAGACCCTAAACTTCCAATCTACGTTGCTGTCAACGGAAGCGTCTTCGATGTCACCGCGAACCCGGCTACCTATGGCCCTGGCGGTGGGTACCATTTTTTCTCTGGACGTGACGCGGCACGCGCTTTCGTGTCTGGCTGTTTCCGCGAGGATTTGACTTGGGATATGCGTGGACTCGAGGAAATGTACATCAAGGGTGCTGAGCTCGAGACCGACCTGGCTGAGAAGGCTGAAATTGAAAGGCTCGAGGCGGATGGCTCCATGGCAGGCAGAGTGAGATATCTCACAAAGAGAAGGGAGAAAAGACGAGTCGATGCTTGGGACAAAGTTGTCAAGTCGATTGCCCATTGGGATCAGTTCTTTAGGGACCACGACAAGTATTTCTATGTTGGAATCGTCACACACCCAGATATAAGCGGAGAGCCGATCAGAGAGCTCTGCCAGAAACAGAAGAAACCTTAGGCGATGGTCGAAGAACACATTGTAGCCAATAGCGTATGGTTAAGGCTGTGTTCCACTATTGGTTTTTTTCTTCCTTAGGATTTGCTATGATAACGGGTTTTTAATAAAATCTGGCACTTGAATGGAATTTGACAAGAGATGTTTGATCCACCAATATTATGCTTCCCGCAAAACGAAAATCTGGAATTCTGAACCTGCAGCTTCTGACAAGGGTCCTTATCAAATGAGGCATTTCACCTGGACGTGATAAACATCAGATTAATCCTTTCCTCGTAGACATTCCCATAATTTTTATACCACTCGCTGAAAGGTTCAAAATGCTAGTGATTCGGGATATGCCGCAACTATAGAGTATATCGTCGCTCCAATGTAGATTAGACAAATTGCAGGGTTTCACAAACTGATAACCCCGCAATTAGCTGCTGGGAAGCACACAGTTACCCTTAGATCTACGCAAGCTCCCTATACGTCTTAAATCTCCGAAGAATCATGGCAGAAGCTATCGGGCTTGGAGCCAGTCTCATCGGTATTATCCAGCTCGCAGGACTGACAGCATCAATCAGCTATGGCTACATTAGCGGTGTCAAGAGAGCTCCCCAAGACCTCCGCGACCTCACCGACGAGCTCCAAGCCCTCAGCAATGTAATAGTTACACTAAAAATACACACAGACGAGAATAGCGAAATTCCCGGCTCTGTTCTGCATATGTTAGAAAAGCCGCTAGAGACTTGTGCAAGGGAACTGGAGGAGCTGCTGGAGAAGCTGAAGATGAAGGGGATTATCGACCGGCTAAAATGGCCATTGAGAGAGAAAGAGACTGCGCAATGGGTGGAAAGGATCGAGAGACACAAGAGCTTCTTTATGTTTGCGTTGAATACGGATCAAATGTGGGGTTTACCGGCCGTGGTTAGAGGAAGCTTAGCTGACCGATAAATAGACTGGTATCTCGAGAGATTAAGACATGCGTGCAGGAAGAGTCTATAGCTCAGAGGCGATGGAGAGAAAGAGATGAATCTGTTAGATTAGGTAACTATAACTTTCCCATATCAGATACATAGAATTCGGGGCTAACAGCCATTGACCTTAGCTGAGAAGCGCAAGAGGGTTCTTTACTGGTTATATGAAGATAGCTTTGATACAAAACATCTTGAAGTTAGTAATCTGAGGCAGAAAAACACGGGTCAGTGGTTTTTGAAAGTGCCCGAATTCCGACAATGGTACGAAGCAGAGTTGCCTTCTTCACTGCTTTGGGGCTACGGCATCCGTATGTTGACCTTACTCCCTTAAGATGACTCAATATTCTCGTTACCGCACATGCTTACCTGACCTTTGTCAACAGCGGGGGCAGGGAAAACATTCATAAGCTCTGCTGTGATCAATTATATCGAATGCGAAGCAACTACAGAGAATTATGGGCTGGCATATATCTATTTCGACTACCAGGAACAAAATCATCAAAAACCTACCCTTATTATTGCTAGCTTACTCAAGCAACTTGCAACTCAGATCTCATATCTACCCACAGAAATCGAGACTCTCCATAGAAGACTGGAGCGGCAAGATAAGAGACCCAATATTACGGAGTTGTATGATGCTCTTTTGGCCGTATCTAGGCTATTCAGTCGTGTGTTCTTTGTTTTTGACGCACTCGATGAATGTCACCCAGAACGTCAACGCAAGGAGCTGCTCCCTCTTTTTCATCGTATGGCAAAAGACTCGGACCAGATTCATCTGTTTCTTACTAGCCGTCAATATCCAGAGGATATCCAAGACTCTTTTTGTGACGCAGCAAAAATCGAAATCTCTGCCAAAGACGAGGACGTCGAAATGTATATTCTAGAGAAAATCGACGAGAATCCACGGGCAAGACGACTCGTAAAGCAAGGTGGATGCAGGGATAGAATCGTCGCTGAAATCGCAGAGTGTGCAAAAGGAATGTGAGTACCCAACTGCCTTTGTTGAACTGCTGTAGGCTTTTGCTTGTTCACTACTGCTTCACTGAGCTCTTGTAGGTTCTTGCTGATCTAGGACTACTTTAATGAGCTCCTCTAGGTTCTTGCTTGTTCGTTTCCATATCAATTATCTTTGCCAGCAAACCACAACAAGAGGACTATTGGCCGAACTTGATAAGATCAGAAGCTCTTCTTCTGGAGAGAGGCCGTTGGATCCTACTTATGACAGAGCTATGGAACATGTTCGTATGCAAGCCAAAAATTGCGAGGTTTTGGCAATAAAAGTCCTTTCCTGGCTGGTAAAAGCCAGGCGGACGCTCGCAGTTGAGGATATCAGGGTAGCCGTATCCATAGAGCCAGGCCTATATGAGCTTGATCAGTTCGACTTGCCAGACTGCACGACGCTGCTAGATGTTTGCGCCGGTCTGATTGTGGTCGACCAGAGCAATTCTATCAAACTTGCGCACTATACTGTTCATGAATATCTTCTAAAGAAACTAATCATCCCAGACGACGCAGACTTTATGGTAGCCATGGCATGCACTACATTTCTTTCTTTCGATATATTTTCCAATTCTAAATATCTTACCGCGGAGATCAATTCGCACCCTTTCTTTAGTTATGCTGTCGAAAACCTGTCCGTTCACCTGCACGAGGTCTGCGAGGACTTGACAACGGACACGGTTATGGATTTTCTTGGAAAACCGGGCTCCATCTTCTGTTATTGGAACGCCTTCTTCAAATTGGACAGCAAAATCGAAAGGTTTGACTTTGCGGGAAGAAAAATGCCTTTGCACATAGCTTGTGCAATTGGACACGTTACTGCTGTCCGATTACTACTGGAAAATGGTGCTGATATTTCAGCGAGATACCTCAAAGGACGGACAGCACTATTTCTTGCAGTATTCCGGGGTCATGAAGCAGTAGTCAAGCTTCTGCTCGATAAAGGGGCAGACCCATCAATCACCGATATGAGTGGCCAAACACCATTACATATGGCCGCAGCAGGAGGGCATGCGAACATAGCTCTGTTGTTATTGCAGCATGGGGCATATTTCTCAAAAACGGAATTTGAAGGCTCGGCCTTGTGCCTGGCAATCTCTGAAGGTTCCGAGTCTGTGACCCAGTTGATGATTGAGAATGGGGCCGATTTCAAGTCTGCAGGAAATCTAGCGATCAATACAGCAGTTTCTAGAGGGCACGAGAGGATCGTTTACCTGCTCATAGAGAAGGGGGTTGATATCTCCACTCCAGACCATAGAGGGGAGGTGCCACTACATCTAGCGGCATCCAGGGGGCATGAGAGCATCGTCAGGCTTCTGCTCGAGCGCGGGGCTGATATCAACGCGCGAAGCATGCTTGCCTGGTCGCCATTGTTTTATGCGGCGTATGCTGGAAGGGAAAATGTAGTCCGGCTGCTGATACAGCATGGAGCGAACGTCACGGCCTCTACCCGCTATGGATGGACCGCATTCCACCGGGCAGCCCTTGCCGGAAAGCCTGCAACGTTACGAGCTCTGATCGAGAACGGGGCCGACGTTCGGGCGCCAGTCAACGGCGGAAACACGGCTCTCCACATTGCAGTTTCCGAAGGCTATGCGAACGAGAACACAGTTCGGGTGTTGCTGGAGAAGGGTGCGGACATCAACGCCCGAGACAAAGACGGGAAAACACCCTTGCACACAGCGGCGTATGCTGGAAACCGGGGGGTATTCAGGGTACTCCTTGAAAACGGTGCAGATGTCGAGGCACGTGATGGCCTCGGCCAGTCACCGCTACATGTTGCGGCGTTGGAGGGACATGAGGAGGTAGTGCGGATGTTACTCGAGAAGGGGGCCGATGCGTCGGCGAGGAAGAAGGACGGGAAGAGCGTTCATGATTGTGCGTCGAGGAGAGGGAGACTTCCGGTTGTGTCACTGATAGAGAAGACACTAGATATGAAGGCACTCGACTCAAGGTCGAAGACGGTATAAGTTTTTTATGGTTTTAGGCGCTGTTTAGTGTCCTGCCTGTATATTAGCACACAGCTCTGCATATTTCAAACTCAATGTGCCCATGCGTGTGCTATCTTGGACATGTGCGCACTGCGTTATAGAGAGCCGATTCGGCGGGGGCGTGTTGAAACTCGGTGGTGCTGATTATATGATGGTGCTAGGCGCTCTGTAGTACATGTACTAATGATGGTGCTGGTGCTGATACTGGCGCTGGTAAGAGACTATCTATGATAGTTACCCAGCCTCAGAGACAGTCAGCTACCTGCTTCGAACAGAATAACCAGATCACCTACATGTATGTAGCTTAATACTCCCTTAGCGGACAATTAATGTTAGCTCAGAGTTTACCCTCAACTCCCGGGGAAGTTCTTGGTTAGCCATAGTATATGACGAAGTGGGCATGCAAGTAAGTGAACGGTTTGTTTAATAGAACGCATCATGGGATCTCACTCGGTATATCTAACCCCCCCCGGGGAATGTTCACACTACCCTTAAGGTTCCTTATCTCGCTTGATATGTGTGAAATATACAATTTGATTCCTTTTAACGTCTACCATATGATAGCCACTACTAGCTACATATATAGACACCCGGCGGGCGAAAAAAGGATCCTTATGCAGTTGGGGTACGTACGGCAACCTCAACCCCATGGCAGGGCAGCAGCGTGTATATGGAGAGTAACTAACTAAATACCAAATCAACTCCCACCGGTATAATATTCCTGCATTCTAGCAGGCGCCACCGTTTTCCCGCACTGGCCAGCGGTGAATGGTCCCCCTGCCTGTGAAATTGGGTCATGGAATGTCACTCGGTGTGATTATCGGGGGTCTTTATTTCTTTTTCTAGGGTAGCATAGCAGGGAATGATACATGACTGGATTGATAATAGTCCGTCGATCGAGCAGTTATAGAAAATGCATCCACCTACCTTAAGTAATTAAGCCAAAACCCAGTTGCAAGGCAAAGCAAAGCAAAGCAAAGCAGATATCCTTCCCAGCCCCAAGCCTGCCGGCCCAGAAATTACTACATCTGGAGCTAGCCCTACCCTTACCCTCCCAAGCCACCGCAAGAGAAAAAAGAGAAGAAGGTATACGCTTCCCCTCATCATTACAACAAGAGAAAAGAAAGAAGGAAAAAACAGGAGGAAATAAATAGCCTAACCCCCCCCCCCCCACACCCCCTAACTACTCCTTCCCAAATACGGCCTCCAACGCCTCCACCTCCGCTAGTTCCTTTCTTACTACCGCCCCCTCAAACTCACCCCCGACCACCTCCCCCCTCGCATTCAGCCGCAGGCCCCGCGACGCCTCGATATGCCTCCTCGTCATCTGCTCAATATAGCGCTTCCTCTCCTCCTCTGGCGTCAGCTGCACCACCCCTCCCACCCCGTCACTCTCCCCCTCCACCTCCATCTTCACCCCCTGCGCCGCCTGCGAAGCCCGGAACGCCTCATACTTTGCCCTCAGCGTGCCCACCAACTGCCGTATGAGGTCGACCTGCGAGACGGCAAACGCCGCCGCATCCCTCGCGGGCGTGACAAACGCAAACGGGTTCTCGTCGCCGCTCGACGACGACGCAGACACGAGCACGCGCAGCTGCGCGAGCGTCTGTTCGTTGGCGGAAACCTCCTTGCGTAGCGTCTGGTTGAGCGCGTGCGACGCGAGGAGTGTCTGGCGTAGCGTGCGCAGGCGTGTTTGTGCTTCTTGTGCTGGCGGTGACGGCGCGGCGGGGGTGGAGGTGGAGGCGGCGGCGGTGGATGCGGGGAGGGTCTTGAAGTCGAGGTTCTACAGCCCAGATGTGTCAGCGCCGTGTTGCACCTCTGGTGCGGGGGGGGGGGGGTACCTTGTGGTGCGCCAGCCTCACCCATGGCACGAGGTCCTCCGGGACCGTGAGGATATTGCGCAGGACATAGATCTCGAACCTATCGAAGCTCCTATCGACGGCGCTCTCGAGGAGGGTTTCGAGCGAGTGGATGCCCTTCTCGAGCTCCTCGGTCTCGGCGTCGCTGTAGAGCTCGGTGCCGTCGCTGTTTGTGTCGCGGATTGTGCCCGGTGGGGGGAGGAAGCCGAGACTGGAGGGCGCGGAGGTGAGGAGGTAGGATTCAACCGCCGCGACAGAGTGGTAGAGGAGCTCGTTGGTGGTGTTGATGATGTCGTCGATGATTGTGAGGGGCGTGCAGCGGAGGTGCTCGGTGAGGAGGGCGGTGCAGGCGGTGGAGGAGGCCATTGGCGGCGGTGGAGGGCGGTGTCGCAGTGGGCGCGCGGTGGGCGAGCGTGACGGTCAAGTGGTGGAGGTCAATGGCGAGCGGTCTCAGATGTGTGCGGTCGTGGGGGATGTGCAGTACTCGGATCTCAGCGCGATAATGCAGAAGTGTGGAGTAGATTGTGTTGAGCCTCACCACAACTAATTAAGTTCTCTCCACCGCCGGTAATGATCGCGGCGCGGGGGTAAATACACACGCGCGCGTTGTTGTTGGTCGCTGCTGCTGCTGCTGCAGATCATTGCGCCGAGTGACACAATGGCATTTGCACATTCTTATTTATCATAAGAGGCTTTTGAGTCAAGGGCCCCCCCAATTTTCCACTATTAATACCGCTTTTGTGCTTTTTCCTAGAGACATGCAGTTTTTTTTTTTTTGCATGTTTTGCATGGAGAGAGATGCCGTGTGCGGGTGATTGGATCATTGGCTGTCACTCAGCGCGTGGACGTCATGTGCTTATGCCCGGGGTTGGCGTGTGCTTACCGCATGGGAGAGGAGAGAGAGAATCTGTGATAAGAGAGCCAAGGAGGAGAAGGAGGAGAAGAAGAAGAAGAAGAAGAAGAAGAAGAAGAAGAAGAGAGTCTCGAGTGCTAGAAGGAGGAGGAGGAGACAAGGGATGGAATCGATGGTGACCTCACTAGTAGCAGTAATCACGGAATAATACTGATGAATATTGACTCGACTCTGGACTTAACTTCAACAGTGTAAACCTGCAAACCTTAACACACACCCCCGTAGATTCATGTACCCAGCGTACCTTACACAAACACTCAATCTGAACTGTCAAATAATGACACTCGCCCCTTGCTGAAACCCCTTATCTTCTTCATCCTCACTCTATTCCTACACACTGTTGCTACCGGCCTTTCCCGTCGTGGCCCCGTTTCATACAAGTCCCTTTTGACCCCAACAGCAAACAACCTAGCAGTTATAGTTGGTAGTGGTTGTGGTTGTGGTTGCAGCAGGACTCTGATAGCCCCACCACCACTCACTCACTCACTCACTCAATCAATCACTCACAACCTCCGACCAACATCCATCTCCGTCATCGCCCCCCCCCCTCCCCCCCCGGTTCGTTGTGCCTGTAAGAAAATCTGCCGACCTCTCTACTGGCTCGTCCCTTTCCCCCCCAACCCAACCCAACCAGTGCAGTGCAGTCCACACACATCCCGATCCCATCACTCTGGTCATCCCGTCATCCCCGTCGCTCCCGTTGTCCTGTCCATAGGATCGGCTTGAAACCCAAGCATCTCTTCCATCTTCGAATCATTCACCACACAGCATCCAGGATCTGGGGAACTACCACATATCTATACGACATACACGCGCACGCACGCAGTACAACCTCCTACTTTACCCTTCTAGCAATCTCTATCGAGGGCCGACATACATACACCTACCAGCAGCACCTACCATAACTTTCCTTCTTCTCCGTCCTATTAACTAGGCCTATACTACACACACTCACACTCCCTCTCCTCTCGCTCGCTCACACACTCACGCTCACACACACTCACACTCACTTACTCACACATACTCTCTACCCCCCCCCCACCACAACTCACAACCCACTACAACCCTCCCCCCTTACCTGATTGCCCTGATTTACTTACCACACCTTACCCTGACTACTACTATACAACTGACGGCTGAGTGAGAGGCGCCAGACCGGGTTGTTTGGAGTGAGGAGTGAGCTATTTACCGTCCCACCCGACGGCTTATTGGATCACGACCCAGCAATTGAATTACATTACAGATTTCCTGCGACCTCGGGAGTTACAGGAGGGTTATACATATCGACCAAGGGAGAAAGAAAAGAAAAACATACGCTTGTTTTTCTCTCCCCTTAACCCGCGAGGATCATAAGCCGACAGACAAATTCAAATTTCAAGAGCTTGCTAGGGTTTAGAAACGAAGGAAAAGAATCCTTTGGAACTAAGGGTTGGTAGAAAGAGAGGCACACACACGAAAGAGAGCAGAAAAAAAAAGAATTGCTTCTGTCGCACGCCGCTTTTCTCCATTCCACGGGTAGGGAATCGATACTGTGCAGACATTGAAAACCGAGAGAACAGAGAGTGCTACAATTACAAGGAAGTCGTTCGAGAAATTCAATCAATCATGGTAAATCCCCCCTCCCCTCCCCCTTCATCTCCCTCTCACGCCCCCCCCTCTCCACGATCCCCCGTTCCTCATCCGTTTCCGCGGATGGCAGCCGTATAATGTTGCGCCCTCGGTCCGGGGGATCTCGTTCCTTTATGCCCGTTGATGGCGGAGAGTTTACTCTCCGCATTGTCCCTGTGGAATTCCCCAATTGGCTTTTTCACCTGCACACACTCCTCCTCCTGCTCCTCCTCCATCCTCCAAAGCATTGATCGCGTTTACCCATACATATCTGCTATTGTCATTACTGCTGCCGCTGTCTGTCTGTCTGTCTGTCATTCATCTGCCATCATCTATCGTCCGTCGTCTGTTGTCTGTCTCTGCGCGTGTGCCCATCTGTCTATCTGTCTACATACTATCTATCTGCCTGTCTCCGGCTGGCCTGCCGAAGGAAGCTTCCACAGCCCCTTCCATTCCCGGGCTTTTTTCCCTTTCCCATTTCCCCCACCCCACACCAACGGGAAGCCCCCCTCCCCCACCCGAAACTGAGCTTTCCCATACCCGCCGGCGCGCGTCAATCATCAATTCAGTGCCAAACTTTTCTTGTTGATCGCCGTCGTCGTTGTCCAAAGCTCAGGCCAGGGTATATAGCTGTTGTGGTCAATCCCGTTCCTCTCTCTGGCCCTCAGCTCTCTGCTGTTTCAAACCAGACCCTCGGGTTTCTGCAGGCTTATTTTGCTTCTTTACGCTCCTGCCCGCTGGTTGGTTTGATATCAAACCTGCATACTTTTTTTTCCACTCTTTTTCCCTCCTCCTCTTTACCCTTGGGAAATTTTTTTCACTCCCCTTCTGCGGATTATTCTACTTTTACTCCTCACAAAAGAAATTAAGAGAAAATAATTTTTTTACAACCCACCACACCCCCGTCCATTCAGCCCCTTCCCTCCACCCCCCTTCTCGCTATATAACTCATTACGGACGTGTGTTTGTGAGCACCAATTTTTTTATTTTTTATTATATATATATATATACACATTTTCTCTTCATCTGCTACTTCTTTCAATTTGCCTTCTTCTTGTTTTGTCTGCCTGTCCTTTTTGAATTAAATTCAATTCGAGACAGCTTGCAAGCTACAGACCTATTTTCCAAAGGTTCACACCAAACTACCCATTCTGCTTTCCCTCAATTCCCTTTTCCAGACAGACCAGCGCAGAGACAGAGACAGAGAGACAGAGACAGACCCATTCAGACCACGCCCCACCCCCTCCTCTCCATCCCCTTGCATAATACCCCAAACTATATACATATACCCCAGCTAGCTTCCCCCACATACACAGCCTATATCAATCAATCCAATCCCCACTCACAAGTATTTCCCCCCCTCAATGCCTCCACTCCCTCCTTCATCCACTTCGTCCTCATCCGACGACTTCCCATACGCACATCCCCACACGCCACCCGAGTACTCGTGCAGCTCCATCCACATCCCCATACAGCACAAGGGCATCATGGAAGACTACCACCATCACCACCACCACCACGAGGGGGGCGAGGAAGAAGTGCGCGGGAGGAATAGTTACTCACTGGAACGCTTTCTGCAGGAACCGGGCAGCCCGAGCACCACTGGCGGCGGCGGAGGAGTAGGAAGCGGCGCAGGTGCAGGCGTGAATGGGAAATACGGAGCCATGAGTCCGGGATCGAGCATACAGGGCTACACGGGCCTTGCGGGCAACGGGCGACGCCCCAGATTGCTGCTGATGGGGCAGAGAAGGTGAGAGTTGTTTTTGGGACACCGCCGGGAGAGAGAGATGTAGGCGGGGTGGAGGTGGTGGTAGTAGCAGTAGTGCGGAAAGGCTTATGTTTGGTGCGTGTGTGCGTGTGTGTGCTGTAGGAGTGGAAAATCGTCGATTAGCTCGGTGGTGTTTCATAAGATGTCGCCGACGGAAACGCTCTTTCTCGAGTCCACGACTCGCATCCAGAAGGATCCTATCCAGTAAGGACACTCTGCAATTGATGGTTTCTAGATGTTTGGGGAATGGGGCGGGTGGGCCAATTGCTAATATAAAACCCCCGGTCCACATATATAGCTCCTTCATGGACTTCCAAGTCTGGGACTTCCCCGGCCAGCTCAACTTCCTCGACCCCACCTTCGACTTTGACCACATCTTTGGCGAGCTGGGGGCACTCATCTGGGTGATCGACGCCCAGGACGAGTACCTGGACCCGCTCTCGCGACTCCACGCCACCATCATCGCCATCCAGCGGTCCTACCCGGCCATCAACATCGAAGTGTTCATCCACAAAGTCGACGGCCTCTCGGACGAGTACAAGCTCGACACGCAGCGCGACATTATGCAGCGCACGCAGGACGAGCTCTCGGACAACGGGCTGGACAATGTGCAGGTGTCGTACCACCTGACGAGCATCTACGACCACAGCATCTTTGAGGCCTTCAGCAAGGTCATACAGAAGCTCATCCCGCAGCTCGAGACGCTCGAGAACCTGCTCAATGTGCTGTGTAGCAACAGCGGCATTGAGAAGGCCTTCCTGTTTGATGTGCTGAGTAAGATCTATATTGCGACCGACTCGAGCCCCGTGGATGTGCAGAGCTATGAGATTTGTAGTGACTATATCGATGTGATTGTGGATGTTAGTGAGATTTATGGGTAAGGGTTGCCCCCCCCCCCCGAGAGTCCCCGGGTGAGGTGGTGGTGGTGGTGGTGGTATATGGTGGCGTTTAGTTGTGTGTGTGTGTGTGTGTGTGTGTGTGTCGGCTGATGTGTGGATTGTAGCTATGACCGCAAGCAACCTGCCGAAATCACCAATGTCGCCCACCCTGTCGTCCCTGGCGCCGAGGACGAGGAGGAGCAGACGGCGGAGGCGTCGAGCATCATCCGCCTGCAGAACGGCATGGTGCTGTATCTGAGAGAAATCAACAAGTCAGGGTCCTAGTTCCTCCCTTTTTTTTTCAATTCTGTTTTTTTGTGCTCTGGGCGATTCCTTCCCCCAAACGCCTTGTTGTTGTGTGGGTTGTGTGTGCTGACTTTTTGTTGTTGTGTGGTAATAGATATCTGGCACTCATTTGTCTGATGCGTAAAGAGGGCATTGAGAAGAAGGGGCTCGTGGACTTTAATGTGCAGGTGTTTCAGAATGCGCTGCAGCGGGTATTCGAGGTCGGACGTTAAAGAGACGATAGGCTGACACGAGGACTCATGAATTGACGAAGAGAAGAGAAAGAAAGAGAAGGAAGGAAACGGTCCTGGATTTTTACTAACTAAAACCTACCTAATAACGAGCTTTAAGCGGAGTTTTTTTTTTAAACATACGGCACTGTGGAAGGTTTTGGGGTGGTTTGCTGGTTGCTGGGTTGGACTTTGAGGGTTGGCTGATATGATAGACTTTTTTTTTTTTTTAACTTTGCTGGGAATTCTTATTTTTTGCCGGGTTTGGCTTATGGGGGACCTTTATTATTATTATTATTATTATTATACTTTTACTTTTATTTTTTAGTGAGGGGCCCCCAAGATCAAGAGCTCGAGAGGGGGCGTAATGAATACGATGTAGTACTCTACTTCCACCCTACGTTAGTCAACTAGTTCAACAGAACGCGGGAATATCTATGGATGATTGCTGGTAGCACTGTAGTAATGATATTGAGAAAGACTGATATCTGGCTTCTTCGAATCTACCATGTACCGAGCTAACTAGCTAGCCAGCTAGCTCTTTGACCGCTTAATGCTCACCCACCCCCGCCCACTAGCCCTTATCGTGTGGCTTTTTTCTGATGGCGCACTGTTCGGTGGCGATAAATAATAGATAGAGTATTAGTGGGATCGATGTGGATGTGCAAGGGTGGTGCGGTGGTGCCATGGTGGTGGTGGTGGTGGTGGTCCCGCTCGCTCGCTCGCTCAGGCACCGGTGTAGGGAAGGATCGAAGGAAGGAGAAAGTCGGCGAGGTTGCCAGTGTGGTGGGTGCTAGTTAGGTAGTTAGTGGGTAAGCTTATATTATACTCAGGGCTAGGGATCTCCAGGGTGCTGCTTGCAGCTAGGTAGCTCTCTTGGTACGGGTTCTATTTTCGGTAACCCGCGGGGTGGGAAAGGGTCGCATATATGGCGAGTGATGTGGTGTGGAGAAAGTTGGTGGGCGGTAGTAGTAGTGGGGTGGCATGTGCTGGGTGGGCCCATGGGACTGATGGGGGGGTGCGAGCGAGAGCTTTCTTGGGGTGCGGGTGGATCGATCGGTGGTGGTACAATCCACTCTCACTCGATTATGGGGATTCCTTCCTTATAAGGCGGACAAACTAATATCACTAGAGTAAGCGCCGCATAGTTACCTGTCATGTAGTTGTGGTGAGGAGTCGATTATGGGTATGGGGTGTGGGTGGATAGTGTCAGCGGAGAATTGTCGCGGGCGGTAATTCAAGTGGGATGGAAATATGATGTGTGGTTTTGTTTGCGAGCTGTAGAGTAGGTAGGCAGCTCCAAAACAAAATTAACAGGTGGATTGCCGTGTGAATATTAGTCATAGTGGATGTAGATACATGTATATATATATCAGATAAGATAGCACAGCCTTGCGGTGGTGGTGGTGGTGGTGGTGATGGTGGGTAGTGTTTGGTGTGGGGGTGGGGGAGAGTTGGTGGCTATGTAGGTTGGAGGTGAGTAGTTATATGTAGGTACATGTATGTAACAGTGGGTAGAGGTTACTGACCCGAGTGATAGCATATGACGGAGATCACTTGGACCTTCCGTGGATTGGAGGATGTATGATTGTAAAGAGAACGGAGTGTGTGGCTAGACTATCCGATGGAGGAGCAAAGAGTTGTAAGTGCGGTGGTGTAATCGGAAGGTTTAGCTAATAGCCTTCAATAAGCGATGGCTGTGGATTCAGATTTACGTACGAATGTATAAACTCCTTGAACCATGTTCTCCCTACTCCAATTATCATGCAAGAAGATATCAAAGATAATCTCTGAAGCTATGTTCCACAGTTCCAGCCGGTCGTATTTGGCTTGTCCCAAGTGTATAAGTACATGTAGCCCATAGGTCTCTAGAAACTCCCCAATAGCAACAAACGACGTTATAAGGTTAGAAATTAAAGAACATGTCCTAGTGTATCAATACCTAATTCCTCGGTCGAGGCTTATAAATTATAAAGAGAGATAACAATAGGCCTATAATTAGTGCTGCAAAGGATGATATGTAGACATTCACTTCACTCTATAACAAGGTCCTTGATTTTTTTCTCTCTCTGTCACTCAAGGTAGCAAAGCCGTCACAAGCCACAAAATCGCTCGTGCGTATGTACAGGTAGGAGTAGCGAAAGCCCATTCCATAGCCGTAAGGCTACATACAGTCAATGAATTTAAAGAGAAAGAAAAAAAAAGCAGCGCGCGTCCCGGGATGGACGAACGAGTGATAGTGCGTGACTCTCTTGCAACGTCCGCAACACACTAGATCGTTATATATACCGCGGGTCGCTGGAGCTGCAATAATCACAAGAAGATACATGTATAGTACTAAAAATCGGGGTGTTTTTTCGTGCGGCATTTGGTTAGATGCCGTATTCTTATAAGCACTTGCATTGGCAGGGTATTTCGAGTGGCAGACTAGCATTAGGCTCGTCCCAACCCGTCTACTTTCTGAGCAGCTTGTTGCAAGTAACGGGCTGGGTACGAGACTAGACTAGCATTACTATGGTATTCTTTTCAAATATCGCACTCCTGCCGCACTGGTACTTATCACAAACAGGTACATACAAAATTGTCATGTACACAAAAAAATATAAAGTACCACAAGATTCTCAACCCACATACCACAAGAACCCCAGTCACAACAATTAAATCCATCACTATCTCTGGATATTTGTCTAGTATCAGAGAGTTAGGAAGGGCTGGGAAATACTTTTTAAAAATAGTTTTTCCTTTCCCTCTGGGATTTCGGTCTATCACCTGTACAGTTCTATCAGTGGCTCAAGCCATAATTTTCCTCAGAGTTGGTAATGGCGATTGTGATTGCGATAGCTACGTGATATATGTGGTGGTAATGGTAGAACACCTATACCATGGTGTTGAACCGCTAGGTGGTAGAAGCGGGCATACATGTAGTATTAGCTAGTAGGGGGAGGGGGAGGGAGAGGGGGAGGGCACAACATTACATGTACTACTAGTAAGGCGAGCAGTTAACCGTAACCTGGGGACCAGTTACAGCAGTTTTACAAATACTCCAACCCCAATGAATGCTGAATTATCTCCGTATTGTCCTAGCAATGCGGCATTCTAACAAATACCGCATTACTGTCGTAGCACTACGGTACCGAAAACACCCCTGATCTCTGCTACCGTATGCATATGTTTTATAAGAAAGGGACGTACGTAGAATACTGCGGCAGACCGTGCCTTTGCGTACGTACACACAATGCCCTAGTCTACCAAGGGGGCTCGAGGAGATAGGCTCAAATTTAAGTCTACCGCAGAAAAAGGCATGCCCTGGTAGTGTAGTGGTTAACACACCAAAAACTCAGCATGTAGGTTTAGAGCTGTGAGGAGATCTTGGGTTCGAATCCCAATCGGGGCAATATCAATTTTTTTTTTCTCGTCACCGGCTTTTTGTCATTCTTGGTCTTAGGCCGATATCAATAGCTAGCGAAAATTACCAACATAAAACCGCAGACTTATCTCTTTAGCTGAGCCCGTCAGGATAGATAACAGACCTGAAGCAAATCACCTCTCGAAAAATGGGCATAGTCTAAGGTCGGATTTGATATACCGAGCCGCTGGGAGGGATGTGAGTATTTCTCCGTCTAGTCGTGAAGATTAGGTATATCGGTAATTCTATATGGGTTTATAGATGATCATGAAGAAACTAAATATGGCTATCTTCTCACTTCCAGCTGGTGACTTGAGATGTATGGGGTGTCCAGATGGTATTAGAAGATACTATGTATGTACGTACTTCGGGTCCGGAAAGGCCTAATCATGACAGATGGCTTTTTAGTGGCCAGTTGTTTGGTGGCTAGTATACAAGTACATGTAGTTAGTATAGACTACAATCTACGTTCATGATCAAAAATGGGCGTCATCTACAATTGCCCAATGGATATGATAACATTGATATATCGTGGATTATAATCACTCACAAAGTACTAAGAAGAGCTAGTCAAACGTTACGGGAGAGAAAGAGGGAGTTTATTAATTATCAAGTCTATAAAATTCCTGCGAGTAACCCTAACCCCGATATTTAAATCTTGGCCGACCTTTGGGGCTTGAGACAATTTGTTTAATGATTTCGAGGATAATTTGATATACCTTGACCCAAGTGTTCTTACTAGACAAAATCTCTATAGCCATTCCTGCGTCAATGTCTAACCTATGTAGTTTAATGACGGATGTACATACTGCAATTACTAGGTTATCAAAAATAGGACAAGCCTCAGTATATTGGACTCTTTCAGCTGGTACATACTCTAGTGGTTGGTCTTTCGCTATTCACTCAGGTACTTGGCAATTGACCTGTAAGTAATAGAGCACCCAAGAGATATCGGCAGATCACAGCCTATCACTCGTCGATCGGCGTGGCTTGGCCAGATTTTTTTGTTTTTGTTATTGTTTAATTCATTTGGCTTGGCCAGCTTCTCTTGCAAGGAAGAGCACTTTTCCTTATGTGTAGCCTCCAAATTGATCATTTATAGTCATGTGGTAAATTATTTTAGGCTACGCAAGTAGATATTTTCATGCGGATGATATACATACCGGCTTTCAACCTCTATCTCAAATCGAGTTAACTAGTGTACGATAAGGAGGGAACCGAAGCAGGGGCGAACCATATCAATATTTGCTATAAATTCATACATGGTGCTTAATACGAGTGTCTGAGACCTTTATATACATGTAGGCTAAGACAGTCGAGCCCATTGCATTGGTCAAATACCCACCACCACTGTATTAACAGGAACTTCATCAAATCATAGGGTTAAGAGATCGAGAGCTAATCACAAGGTTAAAGATGGAACCCTAATAGTAGATATTAAAGCCGTTTGACCATCATTCTGCTATCTTATCCCATCACACAAAAGTTACGTATCCCACAATTGTACCTTCTTTTCGCCTCTTTACCCGATCAAGCGACTTCCTTATCGCTTCCTGTACTTCCTCCCCCCGTCCCATAGAGTGGCATATAAATGCCTTCGACAGCCTACTACCCAAAGCCAGCAATTAATAGAAATAAAAAAATAGGACAATCAAGAGAAAATGAACAAAACATTAAGATCGTATGAATAGAAGTTTCGACAGGAGAAAGTATCAATATGAGAGGGATTCAAAGGAAATGAAAACAGAAAAAGAATATATGATAGATTTGCAGTTATGTGAGACGTACGACACGTTGAAATGGTTAGCTAGGGCAGGGGGAATAGGAAAATTTAAGTATTGAAACATGCATGAACATGCATATAAAATGCGATATAAGAATGACCCTAGGAAGTTTTATCTGCGACTACTAGAGCAATGTACGTAGCGGGCGTTGTTGGTTGATGATTTATGAGTTGGCGACGTGGCAGATCTGGTTTTGCATAATTCTTGCATAATCGGATTATTAGGTCCTCTTCTTAACCTGTGAGACGCCTATGTTAATAAGCAGCCCTCTGAGATAATTCTCTTCTTCCGGTACTACATGTAGGTAAGGGATTAATCAAGGGTATACGAAGCTTAATCTCATGGATACAAAGGATAACCGGTGCACACAAGATACTCAGAAACAGCGGGAATGGTAAGGATTTACTTTTCGACTTCTTTTCCACTCTCTGAGCCTCTTGCTCACTATTTCGAGGCTTCGTCTCATGCATTCCTCAGTGGCTGTAGAAAGATTAGCAGTTTTTTCAAGAATGTAAACTCATTACTATTGTTACCTACGTTCCCAATCCCCGCCTTCAGGAGTCTTCGGGTCTAAAAGACCATCCATCTCTTCTTCTTCTTTTTCTTCGGTATTCTTATTAGCATCTTTATCGGCCAATTTCGACATCTGGACAAATGAATAAATATTAACAGAAGGAACATGCGTATTTACCACAGGGTCACGCCCCAAATAAACTCAGGGTCTCAATGTCGAATCGGAAAAGAAACTTACCTCTCCCACGGGTTTGTTTTCTTTCAAAAGATTCTGGTCTGTTCCAGCACGCCCAGCAATATTTTCATTACCACTTCTCTAAGCATGAGATAAAGCAATATTAGCAAAGAGATATTTCAGATATCATCTTCAAAAGAAACGTATCAGAGAGTCCAAAAAACATACCTCTAGATCGTCTGAGCTGACTGAGTCGTCATCATCATAAAAGCTCCTAAGACAATTTTTTTTATGAGCTTGACCTTCGCGGTATCGATCATTAAATGTGTTCTGTGTTTGGAGTGGGGTGTTAGCAGCAGGGACATGATCTTATCAAAATAACAAACTCATGAGAAAACAGATTAGAGAGGATTGTATCTGGATAGTAACCTGCCTTTTGAAGTCTTTCCGGGCTATTCGTCAGAGAATCTTCGTCGGTATCAGGGTAGTCACACATCAGTGGACCCTCACCATCAGTCCCCTGATGGTGAGGGTCAGCAGTCTTGCAAACTGTGAGGGATTTTAGGAGATTTTCCCCCCAGATATTCGTATTAGGATCCTCATCGGGCGGATTAATATTGGAAACGTTTTTGTCAGGGTTATTAGATGAAGCATGGTCAGACATCTTTGTGAAATTAAATTAGGTATTATGACCGAGAATGTAGGCAAGGTCTAAGTTACCGGACGTGAGAGTAGATGGGAGAAGGAAGAGATGAATAATATTCAAAACTAATGTAGAGGAGAAGGATAATAGAAAGAGAGGAGAAAGAGAGAGGAAAGAGATAGGAAGGAGGAGAAGCAGAGGAGAAGCAGAGCAAATAGCAAAACGAGAACACAAGCAGGGAGAGGGGGAGCAGGACAAGCGGGCGAGACAAAAGTATGAGCTCTAGCATTGAAAATTGCAAAATCAGAAAGCATATATCTGCATGGTGCCTGCTCGGAAGCTCGCAAGACGAAGCAACCCGGCCTAGCTATTCGAGCCGTTCATTATCGCAACATGACTAAACTTTACAAGACGATCCCCGTGCTTGGGAAGCTCGCTGAATTATGAATCGGGATCCCCTTTTCATATATGCGTATTACTTGCTTGTGAATAATTCGACTCAGTGCACTATTTAAGGCATTGACCATAGCTGAACCAAGTTTATATATATCGCAGCAGCGAGCGTCGTGAACAAGGTCATTGAGGCCAGGGCTCTTGAAGGTGAATATCCAGCACTATAAGCAGTTGATGTATTTCTTATACTGGTAGCACTGCGTAGTTGATATCCAATTTCCTAAATACTGCGTGCGCGTGGGCTTGGAAGAGCTTGTTGAGTATCGAGAGCATACATGTAGGTTTCTAAGATCACCGCTTATATGACAATGTATTTAGAGCGTCAAATTCTAGTGACATTAATTTGCAAAAAATTCAGTATTGTTCAACTTAGATTTACTACAACCAATGTGTAGTAAAGTTGGTTTTTACTCTTTCCGTGATATGCCAAGAACTGTCAATGATATTTGGTACATGTTGACGTCGGCCTCACATCCCTTTTTAAACATCACGGGTATTTGCCAAGGATCTGGGAAGTTATATAATCTATCTTAGGCTGCATCGCACAAGGTACACGTAAGAGAGCATTGACCTAAGATATGAAAATACCATTGAGAAATGAATTATTTACAATTCTGTAGCCATATTAAAACTGAGGAATAAAATCCTTGTTTGTAGACAGATCCTAGATCCTAAGATCGGCATTTGGCCCCAGAAGCTGATATCGGGTTTGTACTAATAGAGCCGAGATAGTACATCTTGTGATCAAAAGTCCAGCAAAAGCTGCGGCGTCAATTTCTCTAGATCTTCAACCTGGCCCCCACAAATATATTAGCCTACCCGTCTAATTCTAATCACAGCCCGCCCCACAAGCCGAGATAATTCCCGGGGAGGCACAGAAGGATGCTCACCTCCAAAAAAGAACCCATATTCTTAACCCCGCCAGGGTCCTGCCCGCTCTCTTTCCTAATAGCAGCAGCCCTCCATATTGCCTCCCGAATGAATGTTTTCGTGTACTCCCCGGTCGCTTTCAACGCTGGCTGAGAGATTCTCGTCTTCTTCTTCTCCTCGAAGAACTCCTGGAGCATACGCTGCAACAGCTGTGGGGGAACCGTCACGGTACTCTCATCCTGCTCCTCCTCCTCCTCCTCCTCCTCCTCCTCCTCACGCGGAGCTGGGGGCGGTGATGGGGGTTTCTTGGCAGCAGCAGTAGCTTTTCGGGGAGGCATCGTAGAGATCGTGAATGTTTCTCTGTTTAATTACTGCGGTGAAGCGTTAAAGGATGTTGATTGAACGGCAAGTGGAGGCTCTAACAATGTGTCTCTCACCTTCTTTGTAGAATCCTGCGTCAATTACGGGGGGCGTGTATGTCGTACCTTAGAGACTTTCTTTCTTGGTTGTAATTGACGATCCAACTGTCTCCAGGTCGACGCGTCGTCCGATGTGATGTCGCTTAACACATGCCAGGTCTAGGTCTCGCATAGCATAATGACAGATCGACGGTGCAACAAGCTCAAGGGGACCCCCGGAACTGACTTGAAGTGGTAAAATCTAGTTTCTATTTCGAGTATCATATAATAGTTACATACTATTATCCTCTATCTCCCTTACCCTCCTCCCCCACCTTCACCACTCACCCACATGCCCACCACGGTCAGGGAAGCCCGAGAGGAACAGGAATAGAATGCCCGAGAGAAATAGGAACAGAATATAGAGTGGTGTCACAATATACGATTGCCTACTATATCGACATCTCCATAATCCTCATATATTGCGGTATGTCCCACCCGCCCCTGCGCCTCTACCCGTCCGATATTAAGTTTGTTCCCGCTCTTAGCTAAATGTATTCTACCTATCCGAATTTCTGCCAAAGCTGCTTGACTAGGAGAGGACAGGCTGCATCACGGTACACAAACCGGTAAAGAAACCCTCCCACTGAAAAGAAAGAAGAAAAAGTATGTAGTACATTAATTCTCAGGTCTCCATAATGGCCTTGCCTCTATATTTCCCGTGATCTAAAGTACTGAAGCTTAAAATATATGAATGTAATATATGTGCACAAAACCGACCCGCGACAGTGTTGACTTCCCGTAAATCTTGCATGTCGATCGAATAATTGAATGTACAGTAGAAAATAGACAAAAAAACCCAAAATCAAAAACAAAAAGAATTTGGGGCGGCTAGCCGTGAATGAGAAAGAAGAGAAGGTCATAAAAAAAAGCTGGCCCTCCAAAACATATGGTAAGATACGCGTCTAGTTAATCGCCGCGGTAAGTGACCGCTCACCTTCCCCTTTACCCCACCTGTGAGACACAAAGGAAAAATACTTCTTCATAGCAGCGACAAAAAATAACAGGAACAACCGGTACCCAGAACCCCCGAACAGACCAATGATACATATAAAAAAAAATAAGAGTACCCCCAGACCAGCCCAAAAAAGTATTACGAAAAACGAATGAAGAAAGGGAAAGGTACCCAAACAGGAACAAATAACTCCGGCCAAAAATGCAAAGAATCCCTGTGCAACCAACTAAAACCCTGTACCCCGCACCGCACCGCACCGCACCGCACCGCACCCCCCTACTATACTGCCCTGCTCTTACTGAATAGATTGAACATACTACGCTTCCTCATTCTTCCACCGGCAGTTGTTGGGCGTGGTTCGTTTGAATCGCGCGTCGAGGGCAAGTCACTAAGTGCATCGTCGTCTCGCTGCATCGGGTCCGGAAGTGATCTTTCATAACTTGTTCGCTCCTTTTTTGATCTGTGCCGTGACATGGATCTCTTGACACTTTTGTCGCGAATTATGCCTGCCTTCTCGGCAGCTCCAGTCCTGGTCAACTCCTCCCTCTCCATCAGATCGAGCATCGTGGTTCCGCCAGTGGCGTAGTTTGCGAAATCAGGGTCAACGAATCTAATATATCCCCTGGTCCCGACAACTCCAAGGTTGTTGTTGATCCACTCCGAAATCAGTGCCGCATTACGTTTGTTGCAGGTTGGTGAGATCATGCTCAGAGAAGTTATGGTGAGCATGTAGGAACCATCAAATGTGCCTCCCATTACCATGCATGCCGAGTGGTCGATCGACACGCAGACAGTCTCCTCTGTCCTCCCATAACGTTTTGCAATCATTTCAGATAGTGATTTAGCAAATTCAAATTCGTTTTCGAGCTATAAACGCACATTTATGTCAGCCTGAGATTTCGGGAACGGGTGTAACGATATACTGAGAAGATAATGTGAGGCTCTAGTAAAAGCAAACACAAAGAACGTGCGATAAAACCAAAAAGGAAAGAAGCTTGAGAGATTCTTACAATAACATTGGTCTTGAGCTCAACCCAGACTCCAGCACTTGTAGGTACTACCGGTCCTGTTTCCCGAACAGCAAAGACCTCTCCATAGTAGCCAGCACCTTTCATAGATCGTTTCCTGCCGAAATCAGATTTGGATGACTTTTTGAACAGCCCTGGGGCAGCTGGTGTGTCTCTGCCGATGTCACGCATGTTTTGAGGTTTCTGTGACTCTAGTTTGTCTCGATCGTCTCCTGCCCCAAAGGACATGTCTGTTGGTGCAGGTGAGGGAGGTTCTCTGCGCTCGTAGTCGGTGTTTTTTGCTGAGGGCATGATACTTGATGGCTGTACTGGTGAGAGGGTTGCCATGGTTTTATGTAAACTTGAGAAAGAATTACCCGCAGTGTTAAAGGGTTTATATTGCCAGTGAAATAACTTTTTCGGTGAGTACACTGAGGAGTAGGAGGAACCGGATGGAAGGGCGGGGTTGTTGTATGTAGTTGAGTAGTTTAATAGACACGCACTAGAGTTCTGAAGCTTATCACTCGACCAAAGCTAACGGTAGCGGCGAAATGCAGACGTTGCAAAGCAGCAGCAACACCCGGGAAGAAGCAGCCAAAGAGTGGATGTGTCTTGTCTTATAATGCTCGAGACCTCGTTCTTCTTATCTCAAAGCAGAAAGGATTTACTATAAGTCCTGCTGCGCTCCGGAGCACTTATTGTTGATGTCGGTCTGTGTGTGGGGGAACCAAGAAAAATCCGAGGAAAGTGAAGAAAGAAAAAGGCTTGAGAACAGATCTGGGTGCAGAGAATGGATACTGGGCAACTCTAAGTACTTGTACCTCAACCTCACCTTCCTCTCTCCTCTTCCTATTACATATATACAGTTTCGGAATTCCACCCATACCAGTTCTCGCTAGAGATGTAACTGACCAGGCATAACTAGGCGTATGTAGCCCTCACGTTTACTGCCCTGTTCGTTTCCACTCTCCTGGTAGCAATCATAATAGCAGACAGGGATTGCAGGGATCAATCCGTACATTGCCGGTGTTGTATCTAATACCTACCATGAAAGCATGGCTGCGGCCCTTGCTGCTGCTGTAACCCAGCAAATGGTCCTTGATTGGTGAACTAGCCACCAAGTTCAAGTAGCTCAACCAGCTCAAGTCCTTGGTACTCAATAATGAAACTCCGGAAGACATCGGACAGCCATCAGATCAAGGTTGAACAGGACTACAAAAATAAACGTCACAGCTGATCCACAACTGCTCATTGGTCAAAAAAAAATATATAATTTATTCATTTCTCTATTTCAGCAATATCAAGGAACTCTAGAGTGCTCTATTAAGCGTCGCATCGCATAACATGGAATTTCGCATATGCCTTGGGGGCGAAATAAAGCAGCACACCATCAACCATTGAGAAGCGCTTGACTATGGCGAAGCTGCATCCTCAATGGAGCACTGGTCTAGTAATGTCTCCACAAAAAGCGAGCGGCGTTTCACCCAGGATTAGAGAGTGGCTTTGTTTGGTTGCTACCACCCTGTCTAGCTGAGTGGTTCTAGTTAATACCCAATGGCCTCTAAGGTCAGCAATATCTCTCCAGACGGTACGTACTGACTGGAATTCCAGCTTAGCTGAAATCCCATTCCACCATTTCTGGTAGTTCACAAATATGGACATACAATTTCTACCCTACGTACATATGTCCATCCATTCAAATGATCTACGTGATTAATTCCGAATAAAATCTGTATATGCAAATTTTATATTCAAGATACCCGAATCGGCAAAATAAGGTACTCTAAAGCGACCCCGAAATTTCGCTGGGGGGTTACGGCCCGCCGGGATCCTGGTAGCAAAATCAAATTCGACATCAAAGCCCGCGAAAGCAGGACCTGATGATGTTACAGAATTGGATCCTTCGGACTCCACACCGCTTTTGTAGTCCAGTCGTTTCTAGGGTCTAGCTTCATTTGACATGTTTGTTACAGCGCTTGGACGATCGTTAGTGAAACTTGAAGGAAAGATGCTTATGCTTATGATACCGGCCATAGCCAGACAAGGCAAAGGGGATTTGACATACGCGAACCCCACATCTGGCAGCTGGGTATACTCTAACTATTTTTGCTAGGTACGATGTAAGTCTTATCTTACTCCTTTTCTTGAACTCCTTCCAATTCAAATCTTGAATCTCGATGTAACTAACACTGTAGGTATGTACTCCTTTTCACTCGCGGAGTACCGCAGTAATTACCTATTTACCCGATAATACTTCCAACGCGTAGTTATAAGGAACCTCGTTGTAAGGAATACCTTGCTCTGTAGAGAATCTTTCGGCTGCGACTTTTATTTTGTCCCCCACGATAATTTCCTATAAGGAACGAAGATGGGCGGCCGAGATATGCACATTCCTTGCGACAGCGCCGGATATCAACATTCAAAGTCGGGCCGGTATCTTCTGCATAACATTGTACTTTCATTATGCTTACCGCAAGGGCTCAAGGGCGAATACTCCTTCGATATTGTCAAATAGGGTTACTAATGATTCATCATTAGCCACTTAATTATTATTAGTGCAAGATAAGTAAGTAGAGCACCTACTCTTAGGCAATACCTACATATAGGCAGGCATCCGTCCTTTCATGTCACGAATTCCTCTGTGCTGCAACATGGGGCATTCCTGATCTAAAACCTCACAGAGCTTAACTAAATCTTGAAAAAAATCTTATTTACATATCTGGCAATATTTATGCGTTCGTTTACACTGTGGCGTCATTGATGCGGCGTGGATTGGAGGCTTAGCCCCTTCAATTTCGATCACACGCAGTCGAACTCTCGGTGACTCTACGTCTCGGGGGAGGGGTTACGGTTGTTTGCGGTTCACTATGCGGCGCGGGGTAATATAGGTGGGAAAAAGTAATATGCCAATATACATACAAAAAGCATAACCCACGATGAATATTTCTCGGCAGAAAAAAAACGGCACATCTGATCAAGAGATATTGAGGCTCCGGTCATAATGGCGCCGCCATGTCTTAAACCAAGTTCAGCCCACGTCAATAGGTATATGCATCATGGTAATCGTGACCAGGATAAGGGCCTTACATCCCACATGTGGCTGGGCACTTCAAACATTTGATATAAATCCCATCAGTGGCAATAGTTATGGTATGTATCTACTCGGTATACTCTTCCGGCAAATGCTCGTTACATGAGGGTGTGCGTACTACCCAAAATTCGTTTGTAGGGATATAACTAGGTGCTAATACTTCTAGAAACTACATGTAGCGTTGATGTAGAATCGGCATTTGGATATCCTCATGGCAATATTTCTTCGCTGGCATTTTCAGTGCCTAGTACTGGGTAATTCAGAGTATCTAAGCCAGAGAAAACATACAGCTTCGTGTGACAAGATCTACACCAGCAATATCACAAGACTGTGTCGAGTAACAAATTTAAGGGACAGATATCGATCGAGTGAAAGAAAATGCATCCTTCAAAACCCCATGTTTGATCATGGGTTGTGTAATACGTCGGAAAGAAATAAGCATCATCCGAGAAGGTTTTTCTAAAAGCACAGGAAAAAAGAAACAAAAATAGGCCACTAGCATGGCGAAACGATTGAGTTTTGACCACACCACTACTGGTGACTTCAAACACATCAGAAGTTTCGCCAAATGATTACCAATAGTATTGGACGAAAGACGCGAGCGCGCATATACGGATTGTCCTACAACCCAGCCCTACAGGCCCGGACCAACAATAAAATTTTACAGCCCCATAGTTCTAGATTAATGTATTAATGTCCAGAGATAGAAACGTACGCCCTAGGTACGTACGTACCACGTCGCGTACGGATATTTACATGAGCACATTAAGATTCCGATAACTACATGTAACTGATAAGCTGGCACGATATACAGCGAATATACTTTGCGTATGTCAAGCTCCAGAGTACATCAATTAATACACATATCTTCTAGGCTTCTATCATCACGACATCAGCAGACCCCAAAACAAAAACAAAAATGATTGAGCACTTTAGAGAAAGGAAATCTGGCTTAACGATTGAATATCAAGGCTACTCACATATCAGTCCCCGGCTTTCAAATATTTCAGCTCCCGAAACTGTTTCAAGGATTGTACATAACCACTGTTTCCGTGCTTTGGAAACCTACTCCAAAGCCTACTATGCCAACACCCGCCCACCTGTAACAGGCTGGCAGGGCATGTACATGAAATACAAATCTCCAGTAATGCTCTCCGTGGAGCGGGTACGTATCAGCTGCGACATTTCCCGGATCTCGCTACCCACGGATCACGATCTCGATCTAAATTGCAAAGTCTTGATTGGCAGGGTTTCTTTTTTCGCACCTCGTTTGGTTCGGTTTTTGCACCTCGAGCAAATAGGAATATGGATTTTGTTGGGAACTTCTGCATTGGCTTTGAGTTTGCACGTGGTAGGCGTAGTGTGGACATGTGTTGTGGGTGATAAAAAAAAAAGTACATGCACTCAGTGTTTTTGTGGAGCCTGCTCAAATTCGATGAATCAGTTTGCTAATAGGGTGCTCTAGTGTCCGTAATCCGGCCGTAAGTGATCATATTCCCACTCCAGAAACCAAAGTACCTACATACGCCGCATTTTACGTGGTCAAATACGGCCATGGTCGGGCTACGGCCGAATCATGAGGGTCAAAGTATCAAAATGGGATCTCAAGAGCTCGGACATCATTTAATACCTGTGGATCCGTTAAATAATTAATGCCGGTTCCAAAACATATTTCATGGTGTTGGTTTGTGGCAAGGCCAGAATTTCCTGGCTCAGACATGCAATAAAAAGACCACTTGTTTTTAGAGTAGAGCAATTAAGCTTTTAGTAAGGCGTGGGACTAGCAGTTGCCATTGTTATTTCAAATGCCCCCGTGGGTGGGATGACTGCGTCAAGTCTCAGGTTGCTCAAGTAACGAGTGATGCATTATGATCCAATACACCATCCTTGATATCCATAGGGTCACCTATGCATCCTTACTGTACAGCGACCGGAATGATCTATGGAAAAACAGGGGGGGTGAAATTGTATGGCGCACCATATAACTGTTTTTTCCATAGATCATTCCTATCGCTGTATGTATATGTACCCTACCGCGCGCAAGCCGAGAGATGTCTTACCCTCAAGTTGCTCATTTTTATGCAGAGATCTTTAGCCGTAGGCGTCATCCTGGCCAATCGCGGGGCTGTACTACACAAGAGTGCGGTGCACGATTTCGTTATCTATTGGCTGAAGTGAACCTAGGTACTGGTACATACCCAAGAGCTGGAGTACCTGTTTTACATAATGGCTGAGGCTGATGTGCTTCTCCTACCTCGTCAAAAGTTACCACGCTGGGATGATTTGAAGCTCCCAAGCTAGGGCGGATTCGGTGTCGGTAGCGAGTTCCGACAAAGACGTGCAGAAAATTCTAACTTGCATATAAGAATTCAAGTTTTCAGCACTCCGAGAAACGTCGGTATCGGCTTCTATGCAGATATATCGGGGAGAGAGTGTTGGTGGCTACAATGAAGTGTGTGGCACATACTCTATTACGTGGAACTCCCCGTAGATATGGCGTATTCCTTCTTTTTTGGCTGCTTAGAAACTGGAAATTTAGAGTTAGTCATGTAACTTTATTTGAACCGGAGGAGGGGGATGTCTATGTCACCTGTAGAGTAGATTCTTTGCCGGTTATCATAGTGATGTATTCCGTATTTATTGAGACTGTTACCCATGATCCAAGCTCAGAAGAGGGGGCTGTCTGCCTTGAACAAATTTTCTCGAGCTGATTGGTCCGAATTCCAATCAACTTATCAGCCATTGTAGGTCTTTAGACCTCGACAAAGAATATTAATCAAAAAACATAGAAGACAGGCTGAGAGAGGGCTTGAAGCTACCCCGCTTTTCTTCAATGCGCTACGCCCGGCCTCAAATTCGTTCAGAAATGACGGTGTGCGGGGATCAAAAACATACAACCTACATGTACTGACTTGCTTCTTAGTGGCTCTGGCGCATATCGGACAGGGAGTTAGCACCGCACCAACTGGCGCTAAGAGGTTGAAATAAGCAATGCCCCAGTAATAGCTGGTTGGCTATCGACGGGGAGACCTTTTCCAACTCCGAGTGGCAAACGGTCTTCTGAGCTTTAAGTCACACTTTGTTTAAGCGTTTTGTTATGCCGGTCAATGATGAGAGACGCCCATCATCTCTAGCTCTGGTAAGCAGGCGTTTGTTTTAGACAGCCACAAAGTGGTCACATCCCCTCCTTCTATAGAGGAAAGACCAGGTAGATGAAACCATCTGATACCGCGGATTTGAAGTCGCCAATGTGATACGATAAGTGGCTTCCTTACCTCTAAGTACCTACATGTATGTACTTGTACTCACCCCACGGCGTGTGGAGCCAAGGGGGCGCTGTGAGTGACCGATAACCCTACCCTACATGTAGAAACGATTCATGTTCCCGTGGGCTTCAGCGGTACATGATATAAGCCCAGCCTTAGCTATATCCAATCGTTGATATACGAGTATCCGGTCCATCCGACACTTGGCGCAGTGTCTTAGATTCCGCTGCGCGGCTGGTGTCTCATATACAATCACTAGTTCTCACTCGCTCGATTGGTTTTCCCTACAGGGATTTCAGGCATGCTGCTTATTGCCACGTTTTGCGACAATCCCGAGAGGATTATCTGGAGGATCTAGGTACTCTTCTGGTGGGGCTCGCTGTTTGAAAAATGAGTTTTAAATCATTAGTGCATTATATAACCCCCAGGATCGCACTCTTAGCTGTCGCATCATGTCATGAAGGTATGCCCTCGGAGTACACAAGTGCTACCACTGACTTGATAGGGCGCGGTGTGTACATACAGATCCACAAAAACCACTTGACAACTCCCTCTGAACCTCTTCGCCGGGTACTCTATACGTCACGTACATTATACCTGCCGAATCGGGCCGCCGGGGAGTGCCACGAGCACACGTAGCATGCGAGCGAATGAAAAGGCTTGTGGAGGTTTTTCTGCAACTCGCCTGGATTTCTTTATACTGGGGGGCGGGCTCCTTCAGCTGCGGTTTTGAGGTCTTTCGACCACACAGACATTGCTTAATATGAGGAATATTTTCTTTATTCGGTTGATTATGTACTCTACGGCGGAGTGAGTTTGCAGCTACGCATAAACAAAAGCAACTGTCGAATTTGATAGGGAGTTTCTCGCACGGCAGGACCGATTCAGCAGTACCCGTGGAGAAACCATGTTTATATCACTGGGCTTCTCAAATGTTTCAATCACGCAAAATCACCCGCAGCAGAAGGTAACTACCTTTTTTTTTTGCTATAGTACCAAAAACCTGGTGAATAAGTCTGATCTCCTTTTCAAAGAAATTTTCCAGAGGCTGACCGCAATCCAATCTCGCACAGCTGTTCTCCCCATCGAAGTCGGTTGAAATCACCAGATCTCACTCGTGCACAATACCCGCGCATTGGCATAGCCCGAAACCCGGGCTACTGTCCGCATGCTTATGACAGGGAGAACCAGGAGAATTTTAGCCCCTTCACAAGTCGCCATAATCTGCTGCGTAATTTCACCAGATCCAGGCCCTGGCGGAGAAACAATTTACCGATTCATTAGTAATCCACCCCCCTCCAAAATATACGTCACTGTCAAGGAACTTCTCAAACAAATACCCCCCGTCGGGCCCCCGGTATATCAACCCTCCTCAAACCAGTGAATACATACAGAACTTTTATCAGGCCACTCCGACGTGACTTCGCCCCCTCCTCAAAATACACTTTCCAATATGTCACTTCAATCCCGCAATATCCACGCAACGCGTACCCTCCCCCTTGCATCGATTCTCCGGCCCATACCCCCAGTGCTTGACGACAGCAAAATCGACAATATGGTCTGTACCCTCCAGAAAAACCCTCCTGCAGGTACGGAATTCGAACCCGGCACATTGCCGCCCGTGGATATCCTGCACTACCAGTCTCCCGCCGGGAAGGACTTCTATTTCGCGTTTGGCGGGTGTCATAGACTGCAGGCGTATGGACGCGCGCAGGTGGAGGACGTCAATTGCAAGGTGTTGAAGGTTACAAAGAGCATGCTGAAAGTGTATCTGGGCGGGAGTGTTGACGCCATTGTCGGCGAATGATTTATGCAGGCCAATTGGGGACCTATATATTCATGATGGGCAAATGCCGGGGGGCTGAGTGGTTTTCGATGAAGATTCCGGGGAGGGTGATTTCTTATGATCGGGCTCGGGGAGGGTTTTGGTTTCGGCGCGGCAAGATGATTGGGCGATTACTTCAGCGGGTGATCTACTATAATTTCGGTAGATCGCCAATCAAGGCCGGGGCTCTTTGAAGAAACCGGGGATTATGATTGGGACCAGTGCCTGAGTGCATCTGGGTAAATTTAATAAACGATATTCAGCCTGGAGAGAAAATATTAGTAGATTACTAACTCCACCGCGTCAAATTCTATGAGACTATGATTGAACTGTTTGTAATTAAATTCACACGGCTAAATAAACTTAGTTGTCAAACGCTACCACGATTCAGTGGTGTAGTGGTATCACGGGCGCTTGCCATCTTTCGATGATTTGCGCCCGACCCGGGTTCGATTCCCGGCTGATTCATCCTGTTGTTTTTTCGTGCTATATACTGTTCCGGAATGTTGTGATATGCATCATTTTTAAGCCTGCCTCCTTGCGTACATACATGTATGTAGTTACGAACAATACCACCTATAGCTAAGAATGGCCTTGTTATAAAAGTGGTGGAGGCCACCTTGTTAAACTTAAACCCCTTATCCAATCCTCTCTTCACTCTACAACATCCTCTGCCTACAGCATTCACCGGCATCTACCCACGATGAGATCCAAGTGTTCCACCCTACAAACTATTGTCTTCATAGGGTCCGGCTATTGGAACGCTCCAGATTGCAATTGAGCAATTGCGGATACATGCAGCAGCTATAAGCCTGCACACTAAAAGCTTTGCCGGGAAATTTACAAGTACGACCACCTCTAATGACTACAGACATGAAGGGCAATTTGTAAATACTAATATTTACTAAGTTAGGTCCTGGAGCGACCCTCCTGGTCCAGCGAGCTTGAGCCAGGTTGAGCCTTTTCTAGATCTCCAAGCTGGCTCGAGCTATAGCTATGTCTGGGCTGGGTTATCAAAAAAAAAAAAAAAAGAAAGAAAGAAAGAAGAAAAAAACATATCTTACTCTTTTGGAACGCCTATTTCAACTATTTCTCTTCGTCGGTCTACTGGCTGCTTCCCGATGGCTTGTCGCCCTACTATGCTGCTTGGCAGGAGGAGATCTTGTTGTTTTGATCATTGACTACTGGGTCGAGCTGTTTTACGAGCCTTCAATAGCAAAGATCGGGCTCTATGAGCTTCGGCCCTCAAAAAGATGGATCTGCTTGAGCTTATGGATCATACTGCTTGTAAACGGAATGGGACTGGCAGAAGGCCGGATATGCCACGGCGATATAGCTTTCACCGATCATTTATACCAAGAGTCGATCAGGAAATATCGAATCGGCTTAGGAAATACAGCCACAATGGGGTCTCAATAGTAGCATCTGGCATTACTATCGGGAAGTTATGCTTGTATCAGATAACAACTTGCTTACGCCGATCTGCTTGGGATTGGCCAAAGATAGGGCATGCGCTATGGACTATGCTACTATTGGGACTGGGCTGTGTTTCGGTTTCTGATCGAGATTGACAACACAGCACAAACGGTTACCGGTTGCGGTTGGGGTGGACCCAGTCATCCATAAAAAATATCGGTTTTGAAATAGCATCATCAACTTGCATATATTCACTAGAGTAACGATCACTTGAGAGTCCCGGGTGAGGATATTACGATTTCAACAATGAAAAGTCTAGCTCTTACAAATCCATTTTGAATTAAACAACTAATACTCCTAAATACATTACTACAGACCCAGCTGCCAAACAACTAACCAATTATAAGCTACTTTTCTCCAGATTTCTGCCCTACGGATACAGCTCCTCCCTCAACGCCTTTCTCCCGACATCAAACACACACTCCGGCCCTAGAAAAGACGCCTCTTTCCCTCCATAAAATAGAATCCTCCCCCCCCTCCCTCCACCTCTCTCCACCCCCTTTACCTCGCCCCTCAACACCCTCCCCAGTAACTCCTTCATGCCCTCCACCACCTCCACCGCATCCAGCCTCACCACACCCCCGGAAATCACGGCCGCCCCCTCATCTGCCTCGTCGCGCAGAAACTCTAGCACCCGCTCCAGGCTGTTCCAGTACTCACTCACCTCCGACTGCAGGCCAAATACAACAGCGCCTACAAGCTCCTCAGCGAGTAGCACGGCCTCCCCTGCATCATACACGCACAGCGACTCTGGCGCAACTCCGGGCGTCAGCAGCGCCGTCAGCGGCGTCTCGCACAACGACACGTGCGGGAACGTGGCCGTGTCCTCGAGGTGCTCCACGGGTAGCGGCGGGTACGGCGGGGCCGCGTTCGAGGAGGCCAGTATCATTGAGGGCATGAGCTTTGTGCTAGCCGCGGTATGCGGGAGACGCAGAAGCGTGAGGATGTACTCATGGGCGCCACAGGGGTTGAGCGGACGGTTCCTATTTGCGGAGACAGGGACAGTCTCGAGGTAGGTTGCAATGGCAGGATGTGGGTGCCCGGCATGGAGAAGCAGGTGCGGCCCAGAGAAGCGTTTGAGGTAGGTTGGGGGATGGGTGGGTGTTGTGATGGCAAAGGTTGTAGGGTTCAGACGGGTTGTGGTGAATGTGGGGGCCGTCATTGTTTAGGGATTGGGTATAGGGAGATATCTGGAAATGCGCAGGAAGGAAGCACGAAGGGAGAGAGCGAAGGGGAAGGGATATATACTTAACCTGTAGAGACAGAGAGAGAGAGTGGCGAACTTTAGATTCGCGTGCCGAGCTAGGAGCTGGGAATGCTGCCCTTGGGGCTGGGATGGCGTCGCTGGTTGTACAGAGACATTGGATGGTGGGTGGGATTGGCCCTATTTTTATTTCAATTGCACTTTGGTAGCCAACAGCACGTACAGGCATGCATCATTTGTTTGAGGATTTATTAAGGCGAGAGTGTCTCTGCCTCCCCCTGCCGAGTGATGGCAAATGATTGGCGAGGCAGTACGGACAAAATAATATCGTATTCACATTAGTAGTCGTAGACGTAGATTCTACTAAATAAAAGAGCCGAAAAAGAACCGGTGAAAGGGCAAAAAAGCACCGCGATTTCGTACCAGTTGTCAGTAAGGCTTGATGGAGATTGAGACGTGGGCGATCTTTTTATAGTGTGTTGTTGTACACACGTACAGTACCAAGGTATGCGGTGGAGCACCAAAGTATGCGGTGGAGCTTTTTTCTGCGCATGTTGTTGGAGTTCTAGAAGAAGAAAAAGAAGCCGTCGAAACAGGAAAAAGCAAGTTCGACAAGGTGGAGGCGGCGCGACAAGGGAGAAACACAATCCATACCATATTGAATTCTATCACTGATCGGGCGTCCATTCATATAATTTCTACAAGGCCCACGCATGCTACAACCACCCAAACAAAACAACAAGAAATAAAAAAGAAAAAAATACCCCTGGCCAGAAGCTATAATAATAATAATAAAAAAAAAAAAAAAAAAAAAAAACTAGCAAATAAGCTAAGCCCAAACTCCCCATGCACCCCATGCACCCCATGCACCCAATGCACCACCAACTACCCCTTCCTCCTCCCCTCCTTGAGCACCATCTCGCCCCGCTCCTCGACGCGGCCCAGGAAGGCCTGCCGCTCCAGATACGCCTTCTCGCCCATCTTGTGGCGCCGCAGCTCCTCGCCGATGCCCTCCTTGTCCACGAAGCCGGCCCAGTCCAGCCGCGACTTTTCGAGCGTGTTCATCTTTTGCGCGGGCGCGCCGGGGGTGTGCGGCTTGCGCGCGGCGGCCGCAGAGTCGAATGCCGAGACACGCTTTTTGGGCGCGGCGCGGCGGGGCTTGGTTCCTGGTGTTGTTGTTGTTGTTGTTGTGGTGGTGGTGGTGGTAGAGGTGGTGGTGGTGGTGGTGGAGGGTGCGGGGAGAGAGGCGAGATAGACTTGTGCTTCTTGAGAGTCGCGGGGGACGACTTTGTGCTCTGTGTGTTCCTGCCCGGCGAACGTGTAGGTGCGCGATATTGTTATTGTCTCCTCCTCATGGATCTTGCCCTTTCCTTCCTGCGCCTTCCCCGCCCCCCCCTCTGTCTTCCCTTCCGCCCCCTCTGTCCCCTCCTCCTCCTTCACCACCGCCCCCTTCACAGCCGGCGAATTCATCGCCGCCCACAGTGCATCCACGTCCGTCGCATCCAGCGCCTTTGCCGCCGCCGCCAGCACCGTGGTGCGTGACGCCTCCTCGTCGTCGTCGTCGTCGTCGGGATCGCGGTCGCCGTGGAGGCGGCGGTGCGCGCGCGTCTTGATCTTGCGCGCGGGGGTGGGGTCTTTGGAGTCTTCTCGCTGGCGCCTCTTTGTGCCCCGTTTTGGGGGTTTCGGTTTTGCGTCGGGGTCGGGGTCGGAGTCGGAGTCGGAGTCGTCAGAGTCGGAGGTGGCAGCCGCGGCGGTAGCAGCAGAAGTGGTGGGGTCAAAGTCCTCGTCTTCGGAGGAGCGGTAGTCGTCGTCGTCTTCTTCGAGGAGGGCGGCGGCGGAGGGGGCAGAGGGAGGGGGATGGGCGTCGGACGTCATTATTTGTGATTGTTGGTGATGGTGGTGGTGGTGGTGGTGAGTGAGTGAGTGAGGGTGGGTGGTGTGGTGGGGGGATTGATGAGTGCAAGGTCTGGTGGGACTGAGGGCTTTTTTGGTTGGGAGACGCGACAGTTTCTGATGTTTGTGGAACCCTAACCCTGTTGTGCTTCCTGGGTTTCGTTGGGCAAATGGGAAAGTGATGTCTGGGAGAGGCGGCAAGGCAGAGTGAGTGAAAGTGAAAGAGCGAGTGTTCTCCGCGCGAGTTGGATGGATATAATGGATATATTTGGGTGTCTGCCTGATGCTGAGCCCTAACCCTGAGAGAGACAGCACGTAATGAAGGGTGTGAGGCTCGTATCTTCCCTCGGATTCGTATTAATAGCACTGCTGCTGTTGGAGTAGCACACGTCGGACGGAATCCGAGTGCAGTTTTGTGTAGAGTCGGTGCTGTAGCCATTCAGGGCCCAGAATGGCTGATCTTTGAGTTGTGTTTAATTCTCTCAAGTGGATGACTATGTAACATTTTGGTTGAGCCCCACCATGACTAAGCAGACGTTTCGGGTGCTGCAGCCACTAAATTTTGACATCTCGAGATCTCTGCCCCACCAAAACCCTTCCCCCAGCCAGCCAGACAGACAGCTCCACCCCCACCACCACCACAATGTCTACAGCACTCAGGGTCTGTCTGTCCGTCTATCCCTCCCTCCCGTCCACACCATTCAATTGCTAACGCCCCCCTCCAGAATGTCTGCATCTCCTGTCTCCGGAGCACCCTTCGCTCCCGCCGCTCCCCCCCCGCCGCCGTGCTGCGGCTCCCCCGGCGCGCGCCCCTACACACCACCCCACAGCCGCTCTTCGCCATAAAAATCACCCACCAGCCCATCGACGACGACATCCTGGGCACGATTGGCGCCTCGGTGCCCGTCGTGGAGCCGCTGTTCAAGCTCCCCCCCGCAGACATCATCACGCTGAAGGAGCACCTGGAGGCCGGCAATCTCGCCGCGGCCTACAACCACTTTATGGGCATCGACATTGCCATCCCCACGGCCGAGGAGATCAAGACGGCCTATGCGCAGCCAGAGACGTCCATGGGCGACTATGTGCCCCACACAGCCCTGCAGACGGCGCTAGAGCAGTTTGTGGCTGCGCTGCTGGCCGCCGACTGGGATGGCGTGGACATCCCGCATCCCCTCCGCCTGCTCGAGCGCATGGAGGAGATGGGCGTCTGCAAGGGCGAGTACTACTCCATGCTGCTCATCGAGACCATCCGCCGGTACAACACCAGGGGCCAGATCATGCCCGTGTTTGACCGCGCGGTGGGCTTCTACATCTCGGAGAACGACCTATACAGCGTAGTCCTCAAGACGATGGAGCCAGACTCGGTCAAGATTGACATTGCCTCGCCGTACTTCTTTGCCTATCTCGTGCTCGTCCGCGCCCTCGGCGTCCAGCATGAGTCCACGCTGCGCTACGAGTCTGTGATCCGCCACTCGCCGTACCCGTCGCCAAACTACGCCCAGCGCTTCCTGGAGCACCACAAGTTCAGCCAAGAGGACATCACCCGCTTCATGGGCATGCTCGAGCAGTATGCCTCCGACACCCTCTTTACAAACTACTACACGCTCTCGCTCGAAATCTCGCAGGCGCAGGCAAAGTCGCTCACGGCCCTGCAGGAGCTGTACAAGCATGTGGTCTCCACCAGCCCCTGCACCCCCGATGTCTACACCCGCTTCATGACCGCCTTCTTTGAGCTCGGCAGCAACACCGAAGCAATCACCTGCTGGGCCGACATGACCCGCGCGGCCATCATCCCCACCGTCGTGCAGTGGAACGAGCTGCTCCGCGCATATTCCCGCAGCCAGGACAAGCTCCCCATCGAGCCCGTATGGCAGATGATGCTCCGCTCGGGCTGCACGCCCGACCACCACTGCTGGACAACTCGCATCCACGCCCTCCTGGACAATAAGAAGATTGCCGCGGGCCTCGACGCCCTCCGCGAGATGCAGGCCTCCGGAATCACCCCCACGACCGCCACCATAAACGCCACCCTCGACGGCCTCCTCAAGCACGGCTACATCAACGAGGCCTTGGCCGTCATGGACACCGCCAGCCGCCTCGGCATCGAGAAGGACCTCGTCACCTACAACACCATCCTCAAGGCCCTCATGAAGCGCCAAAAGACCGACGCCAGAACCTTCAACTCCATCCTCGCGCTCACGCGCGAGATGCAGAGCTCCAACATTGTCCCCGACATCACAACCGTCACCCTCATCCTCGACGGCATGTACAAGTACGCCACGCCGGCGCCCAAGCTCGACACCGTCCTCGGCATCCTGCAGTACGTCGAGGACGCCGGCATCACCACAAACATTGTCACCTTCACCACCATCCTGCACGCGCTCCTCAAAGAGGGCAACGAACCCGCTGCGATGGGCATCCTCGCCATCATGGAGGACCGCGGCATCGTCGGCAACAGCACAACGTATACGGTGCTGCTGCAGCACTATTTTTCCCGTGGCGACATCGTGTCGGCAGAGCGTGTGATTGCCGAGATGGAGGCAAAGAGGGTGCTTGCGGATGCGAGGGTGTATCGCGAGATTGTGCTGGGGTTTGCAAATGTGCGGGAGGCAAGGAAGATGCAGTTTTGGTTGGCGAGGATCAGGGATCGACATGTGGCGATGGGGCTGCTGGCCTACATGAGTTTCCTGCGGGCGATGGAGAGAAAGGAGTTGTTGCTTGAGGCAAAGAACATGGTGGCCGAGTTGATGGAGAGGGGGGTGGTGGGCGGCGGCGGAGAGGGGAGGGTGAACGAGAGAGAGTTCTGGGACGTTGTGAGGGAGATGGCGGGTGGGGCTGTGTTTAGAGAGTTGGAGAAGGAGGGGAGGGTGCATTATTAGGAATGCATGGGCGAGTGATGTATGGTGATTATGGGGGAGAAGGTAGTAGTAGATATAGTATATAGATATTGTAAATAAGATACCTACTGCTGTACTTTCTATGGTTTCGGCGATTCTGTAAACTTGTAGTCAGTCAGCGCTCCCAGGGTTAGCCATGGATATCGGTACCACAAATGTATTCCTGCCCAGCGCAGCTCATGATACTCTATTACGCATGGGAACGGAAAATCAACTGATACTGTATAGCTCTCACTCTCTGGTCTACCTTCCACTCTAAATACCTCCCTCCCTCCGCATCTGTCGTCGTCCTCGAAGCCCAAGTTCCTCAAAAGTTGGGCCAATGGCAGGTGGCTCCGGACACGATGGCGAGTGATAATACATGAACCTAGTGTGGTGGTGGTTGGTGGATGGATGGATGGATTATCCGTCTTTGTATGTGCATGGAGTAAAACGAGAAATGAGTGTGGCGTTGAAGGAACAGAACACGTAGTGATTTGAGAGAAAATACCCCTGGCAATTGCAAGACCTAGTGTTGGAATCAAAACTCTCTGTAGGGTGCGTGTTGTATCAAAGGGTGGTTACTTTGCGTTTTTAGCTATACAGGAGCATGCATAAGTATACCTGTTTTCCCCTCTTTACATTGATAATTCGTGGGTGTATTAGTTGGGGATTTGCTACTTGTTAAAAGCTGCCTGTGGGTTGGTGTGTATTTCCCGCGATACTGTAGCTAGCTGATGCATCAAAACGCTTTAGAGAAACCAACTCTGATACAGTACCCCAAGCATTTCTGCTCTTTGCATGTTCTAAATTACAAAAATCCACATCAGCCAGATTTTAAAAAACAAACCAGATGATCTCGACCGACCTGTATCTATATTATGCAACTTTTGTAACGATACCCAACCCAAAATGAAAAATTAGGCAGATGGTTAGCTTTTTGCAGCTCCCTACCAACCTACCAACCTACTCTCCGCCTGCAGTAACCCCACACACACACACATCTAGCCCATTGCGTGCAAAGAAACTCCCAATACAGGGTTAGGGTTCCAGTAACCTTTCTCTCCACGATTCCGAGTCAGATTTCGTGACTAAAGCACGCGCGAGATGATAAATGGCGGTGGTGTGCTGCAAGAAGCGCCACCATCCCGAAAAGTAGAGGGTATCTAGGGGGTATCTTGGTAGGGTGGTCGAAACCCTGATCGACCCATATATTACTCTGGGTGGGGATCGCCCGCGGCTGTGTTTATATATCATTACGATATATAATTATGGGAGGGAGAATTGCTCTTAAGAAAAGTTGTGTATGCTAGCTGGCGGGTAACTAGATGTCTTATCTCTATTGAACCTCGGAAGAGATGCGTGGTGTAGATACTGGGGAGGAGGGTGTTCAGCGCATGCAGTGGGTGGGGGGGGATGCCGACCCTAAAAGGTCGGTGCCCGGGGTGACAGATATGTGATCTAAATCGAATAGAACTAATGATATTCCTTTTTACTTGGTGTCTGGTCTATTGGCATAGTTACTAAGCTGGGAGAAACGATATATTGGCAGGCATTACCGATGCGAGAGCTAATACATATCAGCTATGTATGTAGAAGGGAGGAAAAAGAGATTCGTGACGTCAATCTGTAATGTAGCGGCCATTGGGGCCATGTCTAGGGGACGGGTATCAAGGCCCCTAGTTAGTACAGTGATGATGTTCAACAGACACCGTTTCAGCCGTATTGATATGGGTAAATACACTATGGTACCACTGGGAGTACATGAGGTAAGGAATCAACTGGGTTGATGATTCTTTCTCTTCCTCTAGTGTTGCGCCGCCCTATGTTCTCGATACGGTACACAAGTTACCAGTCGATATTGAGATACCGCAGCTCGAGTTTCCGGGGGGGCCCGTTGGTTATCCGAATGATTCTGCCGGGAAAAAACAGTTTCTTTCCTTTCTTTTTTTTTGATTTTTGATAGAAAAACCACCAGGCACAGCGAACCACGGTTTACAACCCATTCAGCTGTTTCCCGAATTTTAACGTTAATCTGGCGAACCAAAGCTTCCACCCCCCCTAGACACCCACAGGCGAACGCCCTCCCTCTCGCAATATAAAGGAGCCAATATATATATACAACAACAACAACAAATGCATTGAAGACACAACAGGAACCTGTTGGCTTTTTTTTTTACCGCCGGCTCCAGCCCAATAAGACCCAGCGCTAAAGGTCAGCCATTGTGCGGGATCCTCCTTCGAAACATCTGGGTCTGACCCCATGTGTCTCGACTTCCAGGTCTCCCCCCCCCCCCCCCTTTCTCCCCACGGCACCCATGACTTCGATCTCCGTCTCCGGCAAGTGAGGTTGAATATCCCGCCCGAGCTTATATATGTCTAAGTGTGTGTCTTGTCTCTGATTTGCTAAAGCGGATATGAGGCCCAACGTCTTGGTACCACCGGTGGATTAATTGGTAGACTCAACTGAATAACCCACCAGCGCTAATCAAACCACCGGGACGCAGATGGTGGTACCGGTTAGACAAATGGAACCAGCGCAAATATCGGTTCAGTAAATAATATATCTCCATCCATCTTATGGAAATTTTTCTTCTTTCCACCTCGGCTCCTGCCTTTAGTGTTCAGGGCGATGGTGATGATGATAATGACGATGATGTGAATGATGCTACGTTACGTGGGACGGGGTGATTTGATGCGACGGCACATTTAGGTTGCACGCACGCGAGATGCGGATCAGCTTGCACACGAGCTTTCTCACCTTCATGAGCCATCCGTGAGCTGACATCACTAATAATTATTGCAGGCGTCCATACAATATCCAGGCAGTATCTAGACGCCATACGTACTGTACTGGGCTCCGTAATCGGGATTACCACAAAGAAAATCTCATGACTGAAATGTCCCGGCGCAGAACGAAATGATTACTACATACAGCTCTATTGTCGAGTTAGTAATATACGTAAGTAGGTATGTGGCTAACGAGAATTGATATTAAACCCAACTGCCAATATCGCCATGCAGCTAACTGCACTTTTTTCATCTACACCCATATGCATCTAGAAATTTCGACTAGTTATGTGAGCTTTTCTCAGGATTAAAGAGATTAGGGTGGGACTAACTAACTAGAACACACTATATTATCATTATGCAGCATAAAAAAACTGGGATATCCCACTTTTGCAATTATGGCGTGAGTCTCGCTTCCCAAGACCTGGGATGACAGCTGGCCGGCGTTCAAATAATCATAAATCCTACTAAGCTCTTCCTAGACATGTGGTCCATTAATTGGTAAACAGATCTTCAGGTACCATCGATAACACAGGCCTTGCGCGACATTTACAACGCAATTCTATGCATTCTATGTCTCGGCACGTGCATACTCTACATAGCCAGCACGCCCTCCTTTTCTAATCATTAGGAGATATTTATGGCCAGTGCTTTTGTCTTTTATCGTTTCTGTTCCGGGGCGTGGAAAGGGGGGGGGGGGTATATATATCCAAAGTAGGGGTGAGAAGTGATGAGGGGGCGGGCAGCTGAGTGAGCTAGCTATATTTTGTCCGCCAGAGCTTGTTTTTGTTGCCGGTATTGCTTAGCCCGCCTAGAGAGTAATCTCACGATTCCGATATACAGCGACCTACATGAAGTAATGAACTGTATTAGGCTTATCTGTCGAGTAAGGTGAGAAAGAAAGAGAAAAAGGCCTAAGTAAGATAACTTGGCCTAGCTTAGTTATTCGGAATGCTCAAAGATTGAAGTTATACATGAAGCTAGCTACAGAATAGCTACTTTACCTGCTGATCATCCGCTCAGCTCTTATGCACCCCGGAAATTTTGTAAAGTACTGTGGTTTGTTTCACTTGGCTAATACCAAAGCTTCTGAGCCGTATGCATCTTGCGGCCCGAAACGATAATATACGTAGTCTTAACAGTCTGTGTTGTTTTGTCTTGACATGCACTGCAGAGAATTAGCAAGCGTGTAAAACTAGAGCCCAAATTCGCACAGAGAGAAACAAATTTATACCATTAGGAGCACCATATATCACGTGTGCTGTGTTCCAATAAATTATAAACCAACACGCGCACAGTATGGGATGCGGACAATCCCGTGTCTATAACAGAACCTGCAATATATTGCCAAGGCTATATATATGTGCATACAGCTGAATCGACCGATCTAGAGATCGTCGAGATAGCCGCTTTTAGGGACCCTTCGGGCTCAGGGAGGGTCGGAGAGACGCGGCTTTCATAGTCAGGCCACTTCCCTTTGTGTTCTTGACTTAGAAAAGAGAATTTGGCTGGAATATATCGAATCCCAATAACTGTGTTCATTATGATAGCGCAGAGAATTTGCTGTGGGGATTCATGCGCGGTCTGATTCATAGAAAATCACTCGGTCATGCAAGCCGCGAACCATGGATTAGTGACGAACGTTTCATGTTCGGACGGAAGGAAAGAAAAGGCTGACCACCCCTAAGAATCTATCCATCCTGTCTCCGATATGGTTCACAGTTGAATTGTCTCGGCTTCTTGCACGATCAGAGTTTCGTCTCTTTGGATAATAATATATCTAGATGCCTCCCGCCGCGTGTTTTTAACGCAATCGATGCATCCTGATACAGGACTGTGCCCAAGTCAAGGTAAGTCCATTTTTTTAACCGTAGCTAGGCAAGTTAGGTAGAGTACCTAGGCCACCTACAATCATTTCGAGAAGTGACGTGTTCCAAAACACACATAGCGATTGCATAAGGGGGTCTGGGGAAAATAGATTTATGATGTCTAGATGGTTCTGCTTTCCTATATGCAGAACCTCAGGAAGCAGATATCCGGGAAAACAGACGCCACCACCGATCTAGCTTACGATCCCGCATGGCCGGCCATGCGGTGCAGGTACTGCCCTCAGATGTCTGATCGGCCTGCATAATCCGGAGTATGTATGTATGTGCCAGTGTGTCAGCGCGGTTGAATGTGCTGGGTTACGGCTGCTCAAGATTTGATAGAGTAGAGAGTTCAAGGTTTGCGGACCCGGCGCGACCAAAAATCTCCAGTAAGGCAAAATCTAGTGATATAGTTCTACACGATTTAATCCCATCCAACTCATATGTATATGGTATGTACCTACGTAGCTGGAATGCCTGGTAGGTAACTAGCTGTAAATGACTCTATCTGGAAGTGGCCGGTCGAATATCTTGCTTTCTATCTGTCCACCTAAGTAGGGGTTCAACAGCGCGCGCAGCTATTTTGGGAGATTTGTGGAGTCGGGTTTTCTTTAACTCTGTCTCCTCCGGTTTCCCAGGGCTCCTCGTGATACTCTAGCGTGCGCGCGCACTCAAGTTCCACCATACGCACATTACCAGGGATCCCCCCCAGACGCCACAGTGGAGCAATATTTCCGGTCGCGAGTGAGTGAGCAAGCTTGTTTCCCCAGATCATGTTCGCCGTCGTTCGTTGATACAAGAAAGTGGGTTGCAACGTCTTATCCAGCTTAGCCCTAGGAAGTTATGCAGGGCCGAAAAGCCGCGATTGGCGGGGTGGTGCGCCTCCTATCTCCTGGTTTTCTCAGTAAGAACATTGAAGGGCAACAAAATCATTCGTAGGTATTAGGTACAGCTATGACTCGCGGGGGGGGGGATGGGGCAGAGCGAATTAAAAATATATAACTGAACTGCACTCGGGTTTCGATCGTGGATCTCTTGTCACGTCCAACCAGAACGCGCGCAATGTACATTCAAGTACTCGTAGCTTCATAGCGTTTCCGAATACGACTAATATTACATGACATACAAAAAGGTGGATTTGGCGCTTTTTTGTATGGTATGCAATAGCAGTCGTGTTCGGAAACGTCATAAAGCTACGAGTAGTGAGTTCCGACAGAGCCCGACAAGGTTTTCTGCAGAGGGTATGTGTAGCAAGCAAAGCAAGGTAGAATTTAGAGAACCTAAGTGCCCTACCTTATGTTACACTATGTATGCAGTTATGCCCTGCATGAGGGGCAAGGACTTGCCTATGGTGTGCGGCTGCATTATCAGAGGGCCCTCACTCCGACCTTCCTGCAACGGCGTAGTTAGACAGCGAACCTTACATACTAGCTACTTTACCTAACTACATGTACTGTACGTCTCTTCCCCACCGAGCGAGCCTACGGACATTTCCACTTCCCTACTATACGGTAGAGAGAGTATTTCGGACGGACTGTCATCATATGATCCTAAGCAGTGTGTCGTCGATCTCATCACAAGCACGGCGGCCGGTATCGGTATGTAGAATGGACGGCCACAAAAGTCGCGCATTAGGTGGGGTAATCGCAGTAAACAATCATCATGATCAACGTCTGAGTTCTTTTTTTCTTTTCTGACGCGTTTTTGCCAACTTCCCTCGGCACCTATGTTGGTCATTGGCCCCTAAAACGAATTATAGAGTGTCCATGCGGCTCTATTTGAAATCAAAACTTTCTTTCTTCTTATAGTACACCTTATATATGTATTTATCTGGATTGTACCTACAGTGCCTACTTTGTGCAGCCACGTGGGTGAATTCCAGAGTAAGGGATCTCGGGATAACTCCAGAGCGCGCAGAGTAGAATATGTATATACATACCAAGTGGATATGGCTACGCAATGCAAACCGTAGAGTTCGTACTCGCGTATTTCGTGTTATTAAAGTTGTTAAAACAAAAAAACAAATGTCACTTGTGGTTAGTCAGACTGTCGAGATTATAGACCCCCCTCGTACCCTCTAGTTAAATATGATATTCACTAAATCCTAGTTGTGTGATGAGGGGTATAGCATTACCCGGATGGGTAGGGTTGCTTTTGAACAAAAGTTTTTCCGTGATTAAGGCCACGCAACTGATTGACAGTCTGACATGTCCCATGAAGTGCAATTTTTTTTTTTTTTTTCGCCCAGGGGATTTGATGCGGGTACCATGGTAACCGTTTGCTCTTTAAGCTGTATGGTGGGCGTCACGATATCGGGGTCGGTCTTGGCACATGTAAAAATCCCCATCAGGTAAATCATCACCTATTTAGGTGTTTTTGAGCGCACAGATGGCAGATCAACATCCTTTTGGTAATAAACCGAGTGCTTTATGGTCTGGCCTTAACAATTTGTATGGGTAATAATTGACCTGTCTCCCTACCAAACTCACCCAACTTCAAAGTCCATCTCCTCAACCACAACACAAGATAATTAAAATTAAAGGCCGTAGAATGATTCTCCTCTTGATTCTCTATCATTCTATGGCCTCTAATCAAAAATATATTGTGTTGTAGTTGAGGAGATAGATTTGGCGTTCATGTACTTTTACCGGCCCTGATATCGTGACGCCCACCATACTACAGAGTCTGGGAGAATTATTGCGAAAGTGGGCTTTCCGTGACCCGATAGTTCCATTGGCTTTTGAAAGAACTTTTGCTGTGAGCACAGACCAAGAAACCCACTCTTTTAGCGCTGACTTTCGCATTAATTCTCCCCATCACTGTATGTAAAGTACGTGTAACATTGAAAGTGTCATTGGCGAAAGATTATTTGGGTCAGGATGTTGTGCCCTACGCAGTGATAACTTTTATGAACAATTACATAACGGTACTAGGGTGTTTATTCCGAAAACTGTGGAAGCCCGGTAGACTTTTCCAATTAGTGGATTACCCTTTCAATCGTCGATGTGAAACGGATGTCCGTGAGAAGACTCTCATCAATTTTGGGCAAAAAATACCGACTTTCACGCCAGAGGATTAATATGTACCTACACCACTTACCAGAGGAGTTAGAAGGGTTCTGACTTGCCACGTGCACAAGCGTCGAAGCATCCATGGAAGGCGGGCAGGATGGCCGAAATTTGGCATACCAAGACCAAACTTCGCGAGTTAGTATTTAACGCATGCAGTTGAGTTGTTTTCCCGCTCCCTTTTGGTTCCACACGCGACCCATCTATGAATAATCAGCCATTTGTCCTGTGCGTTGGTGAATTTGATACCTTGTGAAACTTCAATGTTAGTTCCTGAATATCTTTTCCAAGATTGAGTTATGTATCAGATCACGACATAGTATTTGTATTTTGAGCCATATCAAACATGGTATATACGACCGAGTCATCCTTATGAATGAACATCTCCGTGTCTCCGTGTCCTCATTGACCTGGGCCGATGGCTGGTACGAGCACATCTTTACCGTTGAGATCTGGGCAAGGGAACCCCCGCGAAGTGTGAGGACAGGCAGCTCTAGGTCTGTATGACCGGCTTGTTAACTCTTATGTAGAGTAGGGACGGACGGACTCTTGATGTTCTATTCGACCGGAAGATGTGCTACTCTTCTCCCTAAGGCTAGGCATCGCTTAGATCCGCCAAGCACTGGGTGCTCAACCCTATGCAGCAAGGATCTGGTTTTCTTTTCTTTTTAGGGAGGGAAAGAAAGGGAAGGAAAAGAAGACTTTTGGGCCGTCAGTCCGCTTGAGATTAAGCGTTTGACCTGCGTTATTAGCGCCACAGCCGGTTTGGCGTCTATGGAAGGATTGTTTTTGCAGGGTGAGGGCCTGATATCCGCTCACAGACCAGAATAAGCGGTGCTTGCGGGTAGTTGAAGAGGGTGCAGGTATGTGCTTAGGAAAATGAAGAGTCCAGGCCGCTCATTTTTCATACACACGGTTGTCTAGCCTGAGTAGGTACACACGAGAGTGCATGTACACACGCGCCTGAGTAGGTGCTGGTGCTCGAAAGTACAGATGTAACGTATTCCTTGGTCTAGATTTCGAACCACAGACCCCACAGGGGTGCATGGATAAACGAGAGGGAGATCCCCAAGACTCTAGACAATTATTGGATGACCGCATCATGCATGAAGACAGATCATTGGCATGGGAGAGGAAGGAATTTTTGTGATAAGTTAGAACATCGTGTGTATCCAACCTCTACATACTCTGTGTTGACTTGTGCGACCAGATAATTATTTGCCGTGGACCCCCGCGCGGGAGGAGTTTCATGAGCCTTTGATGCTTCTTCTGCCCACTCACTCTATCACGAAATCGGTTTTCCTTTTCCTTTTTTTCTGGCTCCCCATGCCTTGTGCCCCACAATCTCGGGCGCGTTAAAACAATTGCTGCTGCTGCCTCCGGATCGTCACTACGGCCGTGCTTCCCGTTCTCGGAGCGGCGGCAATGGAAGATTCGATTGATTTTGGTACGGTCCAATAAGTTGGGCGTTCCTGGGACGTGGTGGTGATATGAAGTGCTGATTAGAATTTCCTCAAGTACGCCCTTGCATAAATAACAGTGCCGTATTTGGGCGGATTCTACAAAATGAGGGAATAAATCTCTATCGAGATTTAGCCATAGCCAATGATCATTTCCGTCGTTTAAATCGCCAGCTAACGAGTTAAGGTAAAATACTGCATAAACACCAATAATCAACTGCACTTCCACATGTGCAGAGTACCGTTCAGCGTGATGATTGGAATGTCATCATTGATTGACTGAAACAAATGGGTGAGCGGGGAGTTTTTAGACACTCAAAAACTTTGTTGCATAATTGCGTCCCTGGTTTCTAAGATGTAGATTACGAGCTCTCATTTCGTATTCTGAGGGCCGATATGTGTTATCAAAGACGATGGCAAACACCAAATTTCAGCTACTTTATACAGACGTGTGGGCTTGTGTTATCAGTTTGGATGCCTGCCCTAGTCAATTGCGAAATTCATATAACACCGTCTGATGCTTCGCTATAAATGGATATAAATGGCCCTTGGGAATTGGGATCAGCATTTCTAGACGCTTGCTGTCGCGGGTGACTGGCGATGCAAATTTCCCAGTCCACTGGAAGGATTAACTTCTATTGCTGATGTTTAAGAGGAGGGCACATATGTGAGCTCACGGGGGTGTCGCAGTGATGCCAGTCACAAGGTGCAGCCATCTCAGGAAGCGCCTGGAGAATTGTCCTTCCCCTTGACTAAAATGTAGGTATAGCACCGTATCATAGGAGAGAGTTGTAACAGTTTAGTGATACATATCAAGTTGAAGGTTTGTGAGCTTGTCTCGCCGCGGGTTGCACAAGTAAAAGGCCTGACAGCAGTCACACATTATTAGAATCCCATGTGCTGATAGGCCAGGTGGTGACAGATGCATAGGCATTTAATTTGTTGACTTATTCTCATTTGTTGACTTATCAATGTGACTTTTTGTCTAGACTATGGTTCGACCTGTTTCAATCGCCAACCTTCGGCTGCTGCACATACCGACACACGTTTCTCATCTGAAGGGTTTATAACGGCATAAGCAAGATCTCAGCGTTTCAAGCATTTGTTTGGTTTCATATTCCCCAGGCTGTAAAGCCACGAGTTAGCTTAAAACCCCGAGGCTCGAGGTATTTTAGTTCTCTTGATCGAAAAATTCAGGAAGTTGTCGGCTACGGACCCTCAGGTATGGCGAGCGGCCTTCCTCCAGCGGGCATGATTTTCGCTGTCTGTTTATTATTCCCCCCTCTTTTGTGACTCGTGATAATCTTGTTTTCATCGAATTAACAAGAGGCAATTCTTCTGGTTATCCTGTTTAGAGGCATTCATGGTCCAATTGAGCTTCGCTTAATCCCGGTCTCCACCGTCAAGGGAAAAAGTGGTGCCACTTTTTATTTGATTTTTGGAGCTCGTGCTCGTGTCCTATCGGCCGACAGAGCAGGGGTGAGCCTTGTGCGGTCGCCTGGTTTTGTATGCTTAGCCTCATTTGTCCGATAACCAAAGATCTCTCTCCTGTAGAAACGTTTTGAAACTTATCTGTGTAGGCAGTCCCTTTCGTTTTTTGATTGTACTTCTCATGTTCCTTTTTTCTTTATTTTCTTTAGTTTCCGCCGTTGACGTCAAGGAGATCGCGCACAATTTCGTTTCCCTACAACAAATGTGATGGATGATTGGGATGCACGCGACACACACGGACAGAACTCCTAGGGCGTGCTCTTTTTTTTTTTTGTTGCTGAGGTGTTGTTGAACCTCCACATAGCGGACTGAGAAGAGATGGAAGGGTCATATATCGAATCTCATGCACGGTGAGCACACTATTCAAAACCCGCGGCAGTTTCCTCGAAAATCCCGACCAATTTGAGCACAGTTTTGTTCAGGGTCTTTCTCTTTCTCTCTTTACTTTTCTTGGCACACTCTCTCCACTTTTAATTGAATTTTTCTACTGGTGCTAGTGCACGTGGAAAAAAAAAAGGGTCCAAGGAAACTTTAATAAGTGATGGTTTAGGCTATCCGCTTTTTCCTCTCCTACAGTACTTGTAGTTTATCGAAATGTTGAACGGCAGCAGTTACACGATAGCTGCGAGTAACGTGCAACTGGCAAGGAATATTGCGATATTTTGTCCAGACAGCGTAGAGATAGTGAGTGTGTGGTTAACTGATAAAACCTACATACGCCTTGTCCACCAATTGCTGTAGCCTTTGATGGATGGATGGGTGGATGGATGGATGGATGGATGAACGATCCCAACCGCGCGCTGTTTATCAGTATTTAAAGCGGGGTTCCTTTCAGCGCACCAGCCGCGGGGAGAGGGGGATGTTCTGTAGGATTCCTATTCTACAAATAGCAAACGGGATGACCTAGGTCGCAAAATCCTTAAAATGAGGACAGTGAGGTCATGTCTAATCGCAAGGGAGAGGATCTTTTCCAGGTTACAGTTGAGGCAATGAAGATCGGTGCCGTACGTGCATAGGGCGGAGGAAAGTTTTTTTTAAAGAAATCATTTTGGTTCTGTTGGCGATAAATGCTACAGAAAGGGGAGATTTGGGAGCCATATGTATTATTTTCATTATTTTCATTATTATTATGTGCCGTATTATTAAACGCCTCTTGTGGTGCCTCGTCTCAGTCCCGAATTCCGCTAAGCCGGTAGATATCCGGAAGAAAAGAACTGTCGGTGAGGAACTCATAAGTCAGGGACGAGGCGGCTGTTCTGGGCGGGGATTGGGTGAACGGGGACGATGAATAAGATCGGATTCTGTGAAGCCGTCGGTCTTGGACAAGAGGAGGGAGGGTGGTAAGGAAGGGTAATTGTCGTGCATGAGGTCGTGGCGATGACGTCTGTGCAGAGTTACCAAGCAACGGTTGCCTTGGAGGAACTGGTTCATTTGTGGGGGAGGAGTGACCAGGGCCTTTGGGGGAGGGTCTATTGGATGACAACCGCGAAGTGTGGCAGTGGGGTTGGTACCAGAGTAGAGTACTACCAGTAGGTACACATGATATACTTGTCTCGAGGCTGATGAAACCAGTATTCGCCAGTCGTTTATTCGTATCATCCATCTCACATCTCCGCCTTCTCTTTCTCGTTGGATGTTGTACTGTTCCTGTTGATAAATTTGTTGAGGCTGCCTCTGATCACGAGAACGGCCCCCATTGAGTCTCGTATGGCTGAGTAAAGGACCGGCTTTTCGTGAGAGAGTGATTGATGATCCTGGAGATCAAGTCGACATTTCTTTGCTCAGCCGAATACGGTCAGGGTGTGTTTTTTTAGAGGGAAGATTTTGGATTAGACATGCGAATCGATGGCGAACGAACGAAGTGCGAGTTTTCCTTGTTTATGATGATCGCGAAGGCTGTACTGTACATACGCGTCCATTCTTTTCTTTCAATTCAAGAGTTCATAAAACAAGATTGCCTTAACCGGCGCTACAGTAGAGTATCGAAAAAGTCTCAAGAGGAGGAGGTGTAGGATGAGGGAAGGGGGGGGGGGTGGAAATGTGTTTGGTAACAGGTGATTTTCAACCTGAAATGATATTACAAAGGTCACTGAGAACGGACGGGCTGGTGTTAGGACTTCTTGTTTTCGTGGAAGGGTTGCGTGGATCGATATTTCTTGGCAAATGTGAGGAGAGCATAAGAGCCGCTGGTATAGGGGTGCTTCCGATGCGTGGCTGGAAGTGTGAGTGGACCCTTGACGGGAGTGACGTTATCTGCTTCGGCTGAAACTGCGAAATTGCGTTGGGGAAGTCTGAACAGAAGCGTGAGACATCGACACAACAGCGGACCAGGGAAGCAAGCGCATGGCCTACCTCCCGGGAGTGAGGCTAGGAGCATGTATGTAGGGACACTGGTAGGGTTGGTCCATAGAGTGAACTGTAGGTAGACAGGTAAGGTAGGTAAATGTACTCTAGATACAGTGCCTCAGAGAGAGCCCTAGAGACTCAACTCAAAGTAACAACCAACCCCTGCCTCTTTCGTCACCACCATAGCAGATCCATACCAGCCGTTCTACTAGCAAGAACCATTCCATACCCACCAGACCTTTTCACCCACCTCCTGCTCCTCCTCCCCAAAGCCATCTGGCCAGCCCAACCCTTACAGCCGTAATTCTTTTTCGAGGAATGAGTGTGTCTTTGTCCGTTCATCGTCAACTATCTCCCCGTGTATCTCGGGACGCGCCAACCTTGCTACAACAGGCTTCATACTCTTGATTGCTGCGGCTGGCTGTGTTTGACCCACCGTTCCCATATTAGGGATTCTATCTGAGTATCTATTGTTACTCCCACTACCTACCCTACCAGTCTTCTACTTGCTGTGACCGTCAATCGTCAATCACTTCCAATACCTTCTCATCCGCTTCTCCCTTACGCCTTCCTCCTCCTGCCAGCTCCACTACACCCACCAACCACACCCACATTGCTCGACGCTACTAAAGAGTAAAATAGCATAGCGTCAATAATATTCACACAAGAAGGGAGGGAAAAAAGTGAAATACAAGCCAGACCAAGAGAAAAGGCTAGGATAAAAAAAAAAAAAAGCAGGCAGTAGGCAAACACAGACACCTCCTAGCGTAGAATCACTACTGCCGGTCCCCCCCTCCCCCCTCCTCCCCATTGGCCCCCAATCCCAATTATCTCGCCCTCCACCATCTACCACCGCTCCCCCCTCTCTCTCCGTCTCCTTCTTGGAATCGGTGTTTTGTCTTTTGATCGGTTTCCCTCCCCGTCTCTGTCCGTTCTACTCTTACCCTTGCCGGGCCTTTTGCGACTTCAGTTTTCTCCTCAATACGCCCGAGATTGTTCAGGGCCACTCCCCGTTTGCGCTGCAAATACCAAGAAAGAGGGAAAGAGAAAGAGAAAAAAGCCACTGATCCCTCGACTGGTACCTACGTCAATCTACCACATATCATTTCGCTTTTAGGATATAGTCAGCAGTCGAGGCAAGCGGGACCGCGTTTCGTCGTCGGCCAGACACCCAGCAGTGGGAGTCAGTCTACTCTGACCCCTTCCTCTCTTTGCACACCCGCACACCCTACAAGCAACACAACAAAACCACAGACAACTCAGGAAGACATCTGCTCTGAACGAGCAAAGTATGGAGTTTTCGACAGTGTTTCGTGGTATGCATTCTTTTCTTTATATTCTTCATCCGATGTTCCCCCCTCATCTGGTCCTTGATGGAATTGCCTGCTAATGCGTTAGGTGAATCGAAGGTTTTAATGGCGCCCAACCTGCGCCAAATGGTTCTTTAATAGCATCGATCGTTCACCCCAAACTAATTCTTCGATCAACAACCACTCTCCAGGTAAAGCGGACAATAAATCTAAATCCTGAGTTTGCATCACGAATAAACTTTGTCAGATGGTCTCCATACTTGGACGGATCCTTCTCTTCGCCAGCATGGCATGGTATTCCGTTGATAGGGAAAAGAAGAAGCGGGATTGATAAGTCAGAGTCAGAAGGTGGAGGACGACAAAGAATTCTGGTAGCAGACGAACAATCAATCCATGTATATGATGTCGACGATGAGAAATGGACCGTTTGTATCAACCAAGGATTCGGAGGAATTAAGAATGTCGAGTTTGGCAGAAATGCGGATGAAGTGGTTGTATTTTCAGAATTTCAGGTAAGACTTATCGGGCAAGGGGGGTATTTGATGGCTTTCTCACCAAAGTGACCTTAGACTAACATGTATTGCAAGGAAAAGCTCAAGGTAACTGTGTGGAATCTGAATACATCAAAACAAATCGAGATTCTTAACCCCAAGTTCCCAACAAAGGGTGAGTACAGTCGTTTACGACATCCATACTGCCCCTCGATATTAACCAAGTATGACGTTAGGTTATGGCTATCGCCCCTGCACCTCTCACTATGCCCTGCTTACGCGCTCGGCAACACACGACGTTATCAGTGTTCATCAACACACTACCTATAAACTGGCATCAAGCTTTCAGCTTCCTACCTTGGACGCCCAAGGCCTCAAATGGTCTCCATGTGGGCGTTGGATTGCGGTATGGGACTCTGCCGCTTCTGGATATAAGGTTTTGGTGTACACTGCGGACGGACATCTTTACAGGACCTATGAGAAGCCATGTGAGGGTTTGGGTGTCAAGAGCGTGGAGTGGAGTCCAGGCGGGGATTTTTTGACGATTGGAAGCTATGACGGACGATTGGCATTCTTGAGCAACTATACTTTTTCTCCGGTACATAATCGCTCGGGAAATTCCGTTTGGGAAAATTTGCAATTGGACTAACATGTGTGGGGTAAATAGGTAATTGAGATGAATCATACGAGAACCATCCGACTCCCAGGAGTAACTGTATGGTCTGAATGTATCAAGTCTCCAAAGGAACGTTATTACGCCCAAGTTCAACAACCCACGACGCTGCCAATGATTACACCTAACCCAGGAGACACTCAGCCTAAAAACGGCATCTCTACAATTGCTTTTAATAAGCCCGACGGGAATCTTATTGCAACCCGAAATGACAGTATGCCAACAACAGTTTGGATCTGGTCCCTAAAACTACTTAGACCATATGCAGTTTTGGTCCAAATGAATCCTATTAAGTCTATTAGTTGGCATCCTACTATACCAGACCTTTTGATGATCCAGTGCACTCCCGACAACACTGCAGGAGAACAATCGAAATCGCAGGGTGTCGTTTATCTTTGGAGTGCAACATGGTCGCAACCTAGGGCAGTCACAGTTCCGATGGATCATCTTTCTGGGGCTACATGGGCGAGGTGGATTCTCACAGCACCGCCAACAGGTAACGCCGCTACCACTTCAAGTACTGCGTCTACAAGTCCCCAGCCATGGGGTAATTCTGGAATCGATAGAAGGAGTCGGAGTCCTGAAAAAGACGTTGACAAGAAACCAATGCTATTGTTTGGGGATAAGGATGGATATACTGTTGGATGGGTTGATGATGAGCCAATTCCCGAAGAGGAAGAGGGCGTAGATGGAACGATGGATGATCGATATGGGTTTCCGTTGGCTGGCAAGAGGTCATGGGATCCAGTTGACTGGGAATACTTCTCGCCGAGCCACGTTCTGCCAAGGCGTGCATTATCTTCCGCGTCACAAGTAACGAAGTCTTATATTCGACAAGAAACACGTGGGGGTGGTAGCAGAGGAGGGTTAGGAAGCGTTTCTGGGGTATCTGGAGAACCCCAGAATACCCGGTCCCAGTCTAATGGCAAGGAGGAGGATTCTTTTGATTACAATTCCCGCCACAATCTCCGAGTGAGATCATAGCATTTTATAAAGGAAAATCCGCCCTCACAGGGACTGTTTTATTCGATCAATCAGGCCTTCTCTTGAATATTTTCGACTAATGGAACTGGCCATTCGATATCATTCATTTTTTTATTGTTTCCTTTGTCATATTCATGGGGGCTTTGGGCATGCATATTTTATACCCGCATTTAATCTGGTTTTTTTCTAGTTCTATTTTCGATAGGACGGCTATTGCTATTGACTACTTCGGGCATCATTCTTGTATTTTTTTCCACCTTCCTTTTTCCATTGGTTTTCTCGAACCGCCTTGATCTATGTTTTGATATATGGTGTTTTGGGGTGTAAAGTGTGTGCTTTTGCGTTTCTCCTTTTTCCCTATTTTATCTCTTTTTGGTTTTTTTTCCACTGTTTATTTTGGTTTATGAAGGGGTTTGGTCTTATTTCTTCTTTTCTTTTCTTTTACTCGCCGATTTGATTACTCTCAAATTGAGCCCCTAATGAGATGTTGGACTATTCGTCCTGTTTCGTTTCGGGGTTCCTAACTCGTCAGTTGATTTCAAGACTACGGGCCTTTCACTCGGGCGAGAAATCGTTTCAGTCATTTTAGAGTTCTGATGATGACACGATAACCATCTTGTAGGAGAGTCCCAGATTGATACGAAGGGGGACGGTGTGAAGAGTATGGAAGATGGTTTTTGTTTTAAGATGTGGTTTCTTTTTTTTGCGTGGTTTTCTCCTTTCAATGTTTGGATATAAGTTTCTTTTTCATTGTTATGGGGCGTCATTTGCATTTTTGTTAGGCATCTTGCATCAGAGAGCTTGTCAATTCCACGTATTTGGGTCTGGTTTTGCCCAGTCTGCGGCGTAGCTGGGGCGGAAGATTTTCCTATTGGTGTATAAAAACAATTTGTAACTTGTAACTTGTAGGTTGGCTATTGTCTTGTTTTTGATATTTTTTCCCCTTTCCTTTTCTTTTCTTTCAGCGTCGGGTGGAATGGGAAAATCGTTACATATTACTAAAAAAAGGCTTGAAAAAAATAAATAATCTCACTGGGAAAGCTTGAATCACATTAGCCATGGCATCTGTTCTATAATCTCTTGTGATCAACTAGCCCAAGCTAGGATCTGCTGCTGCCCTTGACATCAACACACCATTCATCAATTAACGATGTCACTTAACCCCATAACACGTCGTCTCATCTTGAAACATCTCATACATTGCACTCGAATTCGAGGAAGCAAAAAAGGTCGTTTCCTACGGGGACTCGGGAAGCGGCAGAGAAACAGAACCAGATTTCCAATCTCCTGACAATGATGTCATAAAAAAGCAAAGCAAACATGCATTCGACGTTGTGCGATGTCCGGGTAACTGCCTTACACAGACGACGTCGGATCTCAAAGTTCAGAGATTTTCCCATACCAGGTACACTGTCATAAGTGAATGGGGTCCCGTGGCCTTGGGCAAAAACTAGCCAAACCAGTCATCGTCGTCCGGTGCATCACCTGTGACTCTTGAAATTGTTATGTACATAGTTATGTACATGTAAACCTGGCCTGGCTGGGGCAGGTACCACTACTATATACTTAGAGTGCCAAATACATGTACAAGTTACATCATCGACCCGCGGCCGGCTTTGTCCCTTTTTCCTTTTGTTCTTTGCTGGGCTGACGATGTTACTGTTTCTGAATCTCACGTTTCTTCCGAGGGTTTCTGTGAAATATGTGAAAAGTTTATTCCGCTGCAACGTTCGTGGGTTCGGCACTTTTTTTTTTTTAACGCACCCACCTCACTGGAGTCTCAGCTTAGTGCAAGGCCCCGGATACTGACAGAAAGGAGTACCTATCTAATACATAAAGGAACCGGACGAGGTTCAGCCAGGCACTCTCCAGACGAAGGTGGAGACAAAGAAAGACATCTACGTACGTACTCTAAAAAAGCCAATTTGAGAGCACTACACAACGATAGCAAGCTAGCACACAACTACCGTTACAACAGCATCATTAGCACCTTCATCATCATCATCATCATCCAAGCAGGTGGTCCATTATTCCGAAATATCTCTCGGGAAACGGCAATAGATGCGGATGTAAAGTATCCTCTTTTTTCCCTTCCTTCCACTAGAGGTGCACGTTCACGTAGTTGTTCCGGGGCTAGGAGGAATTCTACGTCATTGGTTTTATTTCGAACGACGGGGATCCCGAAATGTTGTTTGCAGGGGTCTAATTATGGTTAGTTATGCTAGCTAGTAACAACAGCCTTACTCTACTTTACTCTTCGGTACAGGGGGGAAGAGGGGAGGGGGGGATAAGCCTATCGATAAAGGTCCAAATCGAGGTCATGGGGAACCAAAGAAAAGAAAGAAAATTCTTTAGCAGGGTTATGGGAGAGAAAAAAAGATTAAAAACTCCCGGGGCCGACAGCACTCGCATGGCACACGTTGTTGTTATAACACGAATATCACCATGGAAAGTCTGTTTATGAAAGAAATGCCTCACGGCTTTGAAATTATTTTACCTTCTAGAAGGATGGATAACGCAGTTCTACGTTCTTAGTTTGGGTGGGAAAAATAATATATTTATAGTACTGAGTAACAGTAGGCACGCGCGCATCAGACTTCCCACTACAGTGCAGCACACACTTCCATACATAATGTCATGATAATCCTAATACTAGTACGAAGCCATAAGGGAACAACGTGATCGTCTCTTGGCAATCGGTTAACTAATCAACACATCGGAAAAGAACAGAGCGGTACCTAAATAGAAATTGGGATCGGTGGCTCAAGGCAGAAAACGAGAATGTGACCTTCAACGTTAATGTTGCAGCGTTGGTAGATCAGCCCCAATTGGGTGTTTTGGACTCGGAGTGTTACCCCCGCCCCTAAAAGGCGTTCTGGAAATCTGGCTTGATGAAGATGGTACGGGTTACAGGGCTATTAAATACAAAGGTTTGTGATTGGGCTACCCAACGCTACCTAAGTAGGATACTGACCCGCTACTAGCTTTCGTGTCGGAGGGCTTCGGTCATGTAGTTTTATGCGCGAAGCATCACTGTTTTGTGAATCGTCTAATACGACCGGCCTGCAAGTTGCGTTGCTTTCCGTTTTTGTTCAGTTTAGATTGACGAGTGATTGGCTGTGATTGAATGAGCTCCCAGTACCATTTCAAGATGCACAAAATACGGTTCAAAAACGTCATTCGGTTTCGGGCTCCGGGTTTTAGAATTGTACGCTCACTTAGGGTTGATTATCGTCCGAGCACAGTGGTGCTCAGGGCATGGCAGGATTTAAGGAATGATTCTCATCAATCGATATGCGTACTTGGGGTCGACATTCAAAAGCTCAAGTTAAATGACACGAACGTTGGCGCTATCACTTGCATGAAATACTGTTATGAAACCCCGGGAGAAGAGCACTTATCCTTTCGAGAACTAGTTTGAATGCTCCAAGTTGGACGTCGTCTGGGATACAGCTAAAAGAAAAACTCAAGGCGCAGTACAGTCGCAACTTGATATGCCGGGCTGCCAAGATTCTAAGGGTTTCGTACGGGATAGCAAAATTCCGGGATAACGGTTTTTTTATTCTTATTTTTATTTTTTTTATTCAGGGATAGCAAATTGATTTGCAGTAGGAAAAACAATAGGCTCAGAGGATCTCGTACGGGGCAGCAAGGGATCCGGTGTATTAAGTCGCGGCATATCGAGTTGCGACTGTATATCATTCGGATCATCTGTCTAAAATCCGGGTAAAAAATATCAGACTTTGATATCTGGGATTGCTAAGTCTTATATACTATTGGTGGCTCTACCCCGAAGAGGAAAGACAAGGTTATCGGCTCAAGCCCAACAGTTTAGTAACGAGAGAAAGTCCAAAATAGTGATGGAGCTCCAGGAGGTTATTGTAATCACGTAAGTCTTTGCTTCTTTGCCTACTCATAATATTTCTAAGGCGTTCAGTAAAAGGTCGTGAAAACGGCGACTTTCACTAGTTATTAATAGAACAACACCCGCAGAAACTCTATCATTTTTATTTATACATTGTCTCACAATTGTTTTCGGAGAGTATCGGTGTACCATGGCCCCACTTAAGTTCACTGCCACAGTGGGCATCTTGGAAAAAAATCTCTGAAAGTCGCCTCTCAGTCTAGTATTCTTATCATTATAATAGGATTTTCAAAGAATTCAACGTATTCTACCTGGATGGCAATAACGCAAGCATTAGAAGCGGTAGCTTCTAGTCTGGTCGCCTACGAAGACGCTATGATACAATGTGTTGCATCTAGCTTTCTAGAGGTATCTTTCAAGGGCTATAAAAAGGAAATTAGAAAGACATGGGGTTAGACTGAAAGCTGGGGGTGGTGACTGGACGCATACATACGTCCGAAGAAACTCCGGCGTAGAAGGCGCAGGTGGTTTGTTGCCTACGTTTTAGAAATGAGGATATCTTTTTTTATTCTCTTTGAGAATTAAACAACACGCTAATTTGCTTTTTAACATGTTCTAGAGGTAGTCAAGTATAACACAAACATGATCGAGTGATATCTCATGCGTGACCAAGGGACCTATTTAAGTCCATGCAGTTCTAGCCAACAAACAAGAGAAAGGAAAGAAGGAACAACGAAGAAAGGAATGTATTAAGATACTCTTTATTCCACCTCCTCGACTGGTGGGATACCCTTTTTATCCATGTTCATTAGGCATTCCTTCTGCCAATCCTTTGGTCTCATCTTTGCTACAATTTCTTTAAACGCCGCCTATAACCCAAGAGTTATTAGCATTAATTCATCAAGAAAACACAAAACCCATAGGTAAACTTACAAGGGTACAAAAGCTCTCATAACCCTCTAGGTGGTTTCCGGGTTTCTTACACCCCTTGACGACAACAGGAACTTCATTATACCTCAGCCTCACATAATAATCCTCGTCCTTCGCCCTACCACCGCCCATTAATCTTGCCCACAGCCCCCGCCCCTGACTAACCTCTTTCTTCCTAAACATCTCGAAGGCAATGCTACTGGTGAAGGGGGGCCACTTATTATCGAAAGCGCCTAACGACGCCAGCAGTCCTGCCAGTGTAGTATCATGGCAGCCCATTAAAGCAACCTTCAGTCTTCCCTCCTTCTCTGCATCCTCTTTAGCAGTTCCCATCTGGTCCACTATATCTCCCAGAAGACTACCTACCCCTAAACGTCGGTACTCCGAGGACTGCGAGTACCCACGGTACCATTCATCGACATTGATTTTGTCCATAGCGGCCAGCACCTCAGGCTCATAGAACTCACCCGGAAGCTTCGTCGCAGGGCCATGCGCGAGCGTTGCATTTACAGTATCCATAATTCCAGACAGCCGCGGCTTTCCATCGACTTTGACGCCACCTTCAACCCACTTACCGATACGGCTCTGTAGATGCTGCATCTCTGGTGAGTTATTCCACTTTTGGGCCGCGAGAGAGGCAAACTCGCGTGTCAGCATGAGGAAGCGCCGGCAGTTAGCTTCATTGGGGAACAAGTTCTCCTGCGAGAAGGTGCGCTGGTAGATTATAGGTTTTTCAGGAGTAGGACTCTGTGTCGAAGTGGGATACAGGCCGGTGTAGACTTGTTGGAGCGACTCTAGAGCTCTTGGGACAGGGGTAGCGCGGAGGTAGTGGCTGGATTGGGGGCCAGGACTGGGAGGGAGGAAGCCGAGTTGGTTGATATAGAGGTTTCTGGCGCGTTGACCAAGTGCGAGGGTGGTCTGTCTTCCGAGGTCGGTGAGTTCGCCAAATGAGCTGTAAACAACCAATTAGTTGGTCCACGTTTCCTTTCGACTTGTTCAGACTCACCAGATTGAATCCTCCGTACCAGTACCGGCACCACTAACAACTGCCTGCCCTTTATCCCCGACAGTCTCGGTTCTTCTTTTAAAAGCAAGCTCACTCCACTCGCCAGTGTTCTCTAATACGGCCGCCTTAAATCTTGCCACAGAGTTACAATACGGCCATACTAAAATCCCATGCGATCAGCTCAATCCCCAATTGGCTCAAGTTTAACCTATGATATTAAGATTGACTCACGAGGCGCCAATCCCGTTTCCTGAAACCTCGCACCCACAGGTGTTCTTTCACCATGGCGAAATATAAGTTGTACAAGGTGCAATTCAAGGCTATCTGGATATAGGGATTTCAGCTCCTGAGGACTGTACGGCGGAGGCGGGACGAAGGTTGTCATTTTAGGATTTTAAGGTGATTATCTCTGGAGGTTGCAGTGTGGTATCTTCGGATGTGGGAAAGTTGGAAAGATGCCAGGATATATGTATCTACAGTGGCCCTAGCTTTGTTGACGTTGGCATTGCAGGTCACGGGAATACAAACAAGGCGTTTCTTGGCATCCACGTGGGTAATTTGTGGTGTGCATCATGGAGTATCACTCTAGCCGGTAATGATAGGTGGGTAGGTTTTCGGAGTATGTAGTTGGGGTATGTTATAGATGGAAAACATACCCGTGGGGGAATAAGGAGTGAACCGGAGACAGATATCTCTCCTAGAAAGGCTTCTAGGAATTGGATAATAAGTTGGGTGATTTGCATCACAAGGTGTCTAACTATTGCATTGTACTCTTGATATATACAAGAAAAAGAAAAAAGGAAGGAAATAACGCCAAACCCAAGACCCTATCTATATGTATGTACTCATCTTTTTAATTGACAAACTAACTTTTTCGATTACCACCCTCTTTCCTTCACCAAAGCATCTATACACTTTCCAACTCCCTCCAAATCTCCCAACAAACCAATGTGACCCCTGTCTACGGCCACCCTCTTCGCACATCTGTATCCTTCCGGGAGCATCGCTTTTTTTGCCAGGCAGACACCATCCCCGGCACCAAATAGCAAATCTACATACGCATCTGCCCTCTTAATTCCCTCTAACCCATCCACTTTCGCACCTCTCACAGTCGGCGATGTTTTAGAGTATAGAACTGCTTGCGGTGGATACAGCGCTTCCTTCTCTGGGTTATACTCCAGCGCCTTTCTAAAGCGGAGTGTTTCGGCTAGAGTACGCTCGAGATACGGTATTGTGCGAGAGAGTGGGAGAGTAGGGTGTTGGTCGGCTCCCGTTGACGGGGTGGAAGACGTCTGTGGAGCTATGCTGCGGTCTTTACTTAGGTCGGCGGTGGAGGTGAAGGCAGATAAAGTCCCGAGAACAGAGGTACTGGTTGAGGGCGCTGGGTATGGGGTAAACGTGGAGACACAGGGGGACAGGCAGTAGTCTTGCCAGGTTTTGACGTTGAAGAAGTCGAGTGGAAGGGGTTTGTCAGTGTTGCGGTCAACGAAGCATTCTCCGCTTTCAGGCAGAAAGGCGTAGGATGTCCGGAGAGTAAAGTTTACCTATTCGCGCAGCCACCCGGTTAGAGACGTTTTACAAAGAAGAGTAAAGATACGGGGACTCACCTGTGCGGTAAAAACTTTTGAATTCATCAAAACTGCATCCCCATTTCTCAATGGTCCCAGGATATTGACACAAGTCTGCGGCGTCCCCGCAAACACCACACCCGAGAATAGGTCTGGTCGCTGGTTCATGGCATGCCTAGTAATCAACCCTCCGAGTGAATGTGCAATCACCAATGCCCCTCTCCGCTTTTTACCTTCCTCGGAGTTTCCAGAATTGCACTCTAGCCCCTCCAAAAATGCAATTAATCTTTTGGATAACAGCTCTGGAGACAATCGCCAATCATATCCCCACTCATGTACTCTACGCCCGTGGGCATCTGCATTTGAGCGGAGGCGTTTCAAGAGTTTCTTGGATATATCAACAGGGCCGATATGAGTAAGCATTCCCGAAGGTGCGATCTTGTCTTTCATATTCTCCTCGTCCTCTGGGTCTAAGCCAACTTCAAGGTTTATCTTGCGGAGGTTGAAACCCACTTTCAACGGGATCCAGACACGCCTGTTCCCGGCTGTTTTGTCTCGGAGGATCGATCCCCTATATCCGCCCATAATTACCACATCGCCAGTGACATTATCCAACGCTTCCAATGCTGGGGGAACAGCAGTGTTGTTAGCTGAAGTCTCGGGTACTGAGTCAGTGAACGGATTGAACTGCGCTAATTGTGGTAGCTGTGGGAAATTTGGAAAGGTTGGGAGCCCATCTAGGATGGCCTTGAATCGTGCGTTGGCCGGAGCGTGGATATGCAAGAACTTTGAATCATCACCTAGTGACGATGCGGCCGAAGGCATTCGGGAGAGTGGATCCATAAGTACGGACGGATGTGAAGATGATCGCCTATGTGCATGCGGTCTAGGCTTCTTCTGGTTTGCCAACTCTTCATTAGTAGTCGCTGTGGCCGCCGTTGCTTGATCCAGACGGCCGAAAAATGCCGAAGCCCTGTCCGCAAAGAATGAGGAGTTTGTGCCTCCCCCTCCCGTGGCCCCTGATGCCCCAGAACGGGGATTGAATAACGTTTTGGAGCGTAGACGAGTGTTGACCCCACTAAAGGATGGCAAGCTAACGTTCGATAGGCTCACATTTGGCATCTGCAGTGATGGGACCTGAAAAAATGGCCTTGACTTCTTCCCCTGGGCTGCTTGCGCCTGTGTCTTTTCCCTTGCCACGAAATTGGGATACACTCTTCCATAAGTTTGCGCGCGTTTATCCTGTGCGCTTCCTAGCTGGAATAAGCCTGTGGGGGCGGTGGTGCTAGTAGGTGAGAGTGCATTTCTATATAGTGCAGTGGACTGGCTTCGTGATATTACAGGAGCAATAATGGACTCAGCGTCGATCTCCTGGACGTTGATTTCCCCTGGACGGATCACGTCATTGTAGGTAGTCTCTTCTTCTCCACTGGAGTCGTCTGTGGGAATTGGTGGAAGGGGTTTTAGCTGTGGAGATGTTTCTGCTGAAGGTGGACCTGAAGATGGTGGCGATAGAAGTGAGGGGCTTCGAGGAACAATCGGTGAGGTGCCAGTATGGCTACTTCCGGCGTGGACTGCCGTACTCATTCTTGCTGGTCGTAATGGCTTTGGGGTATTTATATTTATATTAGGTGAGTGAGGTTTGTAGATCAGTTATGTGGGACGTAGAAGTACAGGTATAAGGCAAGTGAGCAATAAGAAAATTCGCAAAAGCAGAAAAGAAAGAAGAAGTGAATCTGGTAAGCACGTGTTATCGAGAATCCTCGAAGATTATATATTCCAGCTCGCTCGCTCAACGGGCCCTGCTCCGCTCCCGCGGATGGCCGGGTGGGGAGGAAGGCCGGGGCATTTTTATATCGTATCCCTCGAGAGCGCCATCGACCAGAAGCACAACCAACGGATAGATCATACATCATGCAGGTTTCACCGCACCACAGTAGGGCGTTGATAATCTACTCTATTCCTGCGTAAAAGTGACGTTGCATGAGTAACAGAAGGGAGTGGACGAATCTAGGGGGACTGGTAACCTTCATACGACATGTGAGTTTATGGTTGTGATTCGCTCCTACATGTACGGTGCCGCCGGAAGATTTCTGTTCCGCCCCCTCGGACCGGGTAACTAACTGGCTGGTGTTACTCCGAATGTCTGCTTGGTAACACTGTTACCCTAAATAGATCCTGTGCCAGTATCTACTGCTGAGGGGAGCCTGTACTTGTTGCCTGGGTGGTAACTGATCCATGAATATTCCAGGCTTTAGTGATTTGTTATATAATGCATGTACTCAGGACACTATAATCCATAGCTACTAGTACTAATATTATGAAGGCCTAGGTTTAATCGATTACGTGTATATGTAATATTGAATTCGGTCATAGATGTCCAAAAAAAAATACCTACCGCGGTACTGAAAATAGTAGCGTAGCAAAAAGAAAAAAGCTTAATCTTAATTTCCGAGCCTAGCAACACCCCGCCTGTCTCACCCGAAGTAGGTAGTAGGTACACGCTTACCAGCAAAAGAACCAGAAAATGCAAGTGGATAATTTGTATGAGGGATCGCCGCCACTCCATACAAATAATCCTTGCCCTAAGCAACTGCATTCTCTGGTTCTTTTGCTGGTAAGCGTGTACATACGGCGCGCGCTGTAAGCAGGCTCAGCCTCACTCAATTTGGGGGCCGACACCGAAGTCTTGGACAATTAACTAAAGGTCATGGCAAGATTTATAAATCACAAAGCCGATGACCCGCGCCGCGACAAGATTAACGAAAAGCGCGCTACCGTATGTAAGCGTACCACCCTAATATAGGGAATTCAAGCTCGGGTTAGTGGAAAGCCACAGAGACGAGTGATAATAGGTAAGTGCGCCGTAATGATTATAATATCCGGTTTATCCTCATGCCTATAGGGTATAAGGATCCTTCTTCGAATCCCAATTTACTATAAGGCTGTGCACGTGTGGATTCCTTGAGAGCTTTCTAGGATCATGATGCAGCAGCTAACCATTTTAGACTTCCGAAACAACGAGTCGAGATTGAGACTACATGTATACATGTAGCCGTAACTAAAGGAAATAGAATGAAATCAAAAGACCAATAAGTAAGTACAAGTATTGGGTAACTATTTTGATAGCATTAAGCTCCCTCCACGCTAGCTGCTGAACGTAATATTGTGGGATCTCCGAGTGGATACAAATCAGGATATTATCCAAGTGCCCATTATTACACAAGTATATATAATATATATGTATGTGTCTTCTTAAAGCGTTATTGACAAGTCACGTGGTACCATTGTACTGATATATTACTTTGACCGGATCCAGTTTAGCCATAGTTTTGTCTACTATTCTGCACTCTAGCTTCTTGGCGGGTTTAAATAAAATCATTGAATTTAGAACACACTTATGCGTCTGTTGCCGAGACTTAAGCTATAAAATACCCCGTAAAACCACAAGACACGAAAAATGTTCTATGTATTTGATAAATCAAGAAAGTATGGTATGGAACTCAAGGGACACCAACAGAAAGAGAGCCAGATACACCCACCCAAGCCAGCAAAGAAAGCACATATAAAATGGACGACCCAAATATACCTAACCAACAAACGAGAGGAAACAACACTCTAGAAAAAGCCACCAGAGAAGATAAAATTTCATATGAAGCCCGCAACCGCAAAATGCAAGAAAGCGAAATATAAGAAAAAATGACGCAACATTATTTACTTGCTCCCGCCTTCCTCTCTTCAATAGCCTTTATCTCCTCCTCTGCCTTCATTTCCCTCACCTTTGCCAACACAACTTCCCTAAATATCGCGGTTCTCGCCGCTCTCGACAGCCTTCTCGCACCTTTCAGCTCCTCCTCCTCCTCTTGCGGCGGCGGTACTCTCGCAGTAGCCGAGGTGACCCCCTCACGTGCTGCCTGCGCAGTATTGGATGGTATATCGCTCGTCTCGCCAGCTTCCTGATCGTCTTCACGAAGCTTCAGAGCCTCGATACGGTTTGCCAGTTTTACCATTTCAACGCCACGACGGAGACGTGCTTTGGCCATATAGGATTTGATCTCGGGGAGGATATCTTTGTCGGACGCAGTCTCACCCTTGAGCCATGTGTGTTTCAACGCCTCCTATTATAAGAATTAGTAACAAACCGCGTTTCTTTCGACAAAAGGGGACTAACAGCACTAGAAGGTCTATTGTCCGGATTCGTCTGAAGTAAGGATCCAATGAATAGTTTTGCATCTTTACTAACTCCCTTCCAGTATCTCTCATGATATATAATCCTTCCCTTGTTACACTCCTCTACTAGTTCCTCCATATTCTCACTCCTAAAAGGCGAATACCCACACAACAGGGTATATGTGATAACACCTAAACTCCACAGGTCTACCGCCTTACCGTGGCCCGTCTTCATCATTACCTCTGGTGCAGCGTATCCAAACGAGCCCGCCATAGATGTGAGAACAGTTGTATCGGTATCGAGCATTTTTGCAATCCCGAAGTCGGCAAGCACTAAGGAAGAGTCCGGAGATGGGGTAAGGTAGAGAAGATTCTCGGGTTTGAGGTCACGGTGTACGATGTTGTTGGAATGGAGGTAGTTTACGGCGGTGAGGATAGAGTGAACAACTACGGTGGCATCTTTCTCAGTGAACTTTCCTTTTTCACAAATGCGATCGAAGAGTTCACCGCCGGTTGCGAGCTGTGTGACGATATAGTATTTGTCCTAAAGGGTTGTTAGTACGAGATCGAGCTCATAGACTATGATCCAAGATCACACACCCAACCCCAAGTAATAATCAGGAATTAAGAGAATCCCGGATCTAGTAAACGGAGAAAGAAAACACAAACCCTTGATTCAAATGTATCCTTGAAAGAGACAATATTTGGGTGATCCAAACGCTTCAATAACTTCAATTCATCCTGCACCATTTCCTCATTCCCCTTTACGCTCTTCTTCAAGATAATTTTTACTGCGACCTTCCCAGATGGGGATTCTGCCTCTCGTACTATCCCGTAGGTTCCCGCACCCTGTTACTTGTTAGTTGATGCATTGTTGTGATTTAAAGGAGCTGTGATTACGAACTAGTGTACGACCCATTTTGTATTGAGATCTACAGCATAGGCCATCAGCTTCAAACGTGTATACCAAAGTGCAGACAAGGATTTACTTACTTCTTATCATAGCTCGCTGGCTGCCCATTCAAGCGATGGAAAACCGAAGCAACCAGCTCCATACCCGCGTTCAATGAGAGTCTGAATGAAGATTGCGAACGCACATGCCTTCGAGAAGATCCACTCTCGTGTCTCTCGCGACTTCGAGACATCATGGTATAAAGAAAAAATGGTGATAGATCTGTTTGCGGCGGTACGGTGGTTGTTGAGAGTAGCACCTAATGTATGTAGGAGGAGGCAGGGAGGGGGGAGAGTTTACTCTAAATTACAGCTCATGATTTTTCCTATATATATAAAGGCAGGTCTTGGATTGGGTCTTTGAGGGCTCGTGCATCAGCGGGGATTGTGGTGTTTATTGGCTTCTCCCCCGGTTTCGGGATCTGCGGCGCAGTCTGTGTGTGTGTGCTGTATCATACCGATGTTGTCGGTGTTATTTACATGTATTCATTCAAATCCGCCCTCTATTGATCTTATTTCTAGTCTGAATACATCATAACTCCATTACTCGGTTATCTACTAATCATCTGCACCAAAGGTAAACTTAACAAAGTCGTCGTCAGTGTTTTTTTGCTTCTTGCTTGGTGTATCTCGACGTGGTTTAGTGTCAATCTGTCTGTGCATGGCACGCCGTACACCTTACCTTACCTTGTATCCCCTGGCAACCTCCAACGGCTTTCTGCCCACCATTCTCTCCATTCTCTTCAGCGAATACGGGACGTACCTACATGTACATACATCAACTTCTATTACAAGGCTTCTTCCACCTTACGGAACAGCCTCGGGCAGAAAGACAGGTTCACATAGAGCACTCTCTACTCGTAGCTTTATGACGTTTCCGAACACGACTGCTATTGCATACCATACAAAAAAGCGCCAAATCCACCTTTTTGTATGTCATGCAATATTGGTCGTGTTCGGAAACGCTATGAAGCTACGAGTACAGCACATGTACCTATATACAGGAATTCAGGCCATGGGTGTAGCTACACAACACTTATTCAAACAGAGAATAATACGATGGCGTGCATAAGGGAAACCGCCTTTACGCCCGAGAGGCTCCGTTCTGCCCTGTAACCCGCAATGCCTAGCCAGGCTGACAAGACATACATGTAGCGTGTATTTTAAACATGGTACACATACATGTATGTAAAATTTACTTCCTATGTAAAGGCTAAAGCTGCCACAAGAGCCTCAATCTAAAGCTTGTCCTTATCACGTGCATCTATACTATACCCCACCCCGCGTGCTTCTATTTCTGCTTCTACTCCTTCTCCGTCGCTGTTACAATCATTTACTCAGACTTCGGAGTATCTGCCAGCTACTAAACAATACCCTCTCACACAACCATCTATATACCCTACAAGCGTTCGACTCTCACTATGGGACCGGTACCTACGTTCTCCAAGCGCCTCAAGCGCGAGTTGCTCAACGTATATATTTGCCTCCCACTCTCCGCTCCTTGATTTCCTCCCCCCTCTCTCTCTGCTAACAGTTTCACTATAGATGCAGAAAGAACTCCCCGCTGGTACTCCTTCCCCCTCTTTTCCCGGATTCTGCTTCCATTTATTGCTCCTTGACAGCTCTACAACTCTACAGCTCCATATACTAAACGCGAACAATAGGAATCCACATAGCCACCGCCGACGACCTGTCAACATGGGAAATGGATCTTGAAGTGTTGGATCAAAATCCGATCTATTACGGGAAAACGTTCCGCTTAAGGTTCAAATTTGGCAAAAACTATCCGATCGAGCCGCCAGAAGTTATGTTCGTAAGAACGGCGGATAGAGGTGAGACTAGATCTTTCATTCTTGCGGTTGTAGTTGCGGAGCTATGGGTGCTGGTAGTGGATAGCAGTAGCATGTGCTACTGTTATTGCTTAGTACTAGGATATTTGTGGCGTGATAGTCAAAGGTGGCGGTGGGAATATGTTTCCCTGACATGTCCTACTGGCACTATTGTAACTATCATCGCCACTAGCTTCTTAACTCCCCCGCGATATACTTTTACGATTTTTTTATTTTTTCTGACAGTCCCAGAAATACCAATGCATCCCCATGTCTATTCCAATGGCATAATATGCCTCGATCTCCTATCTACCGGTCACGGCTGGAGCCCCGTACAAAATGTCGAAAGTGTCTGCGTGAGCATCCAATCGATGCTTACTGGTAACACCAAGAACGGTTCGGCCCCACCTCCTCTCCATTCAATTCTCTCCTATAGACTAATCATGATAATGGGGACAGAGAGGCCAGAAGGTGATTCACAGTTTGTAATGACCCCTATGAGGAGCGTGAGGGATATCAATTTCGTATATGACGACCCGACTGTGTGAAAAAATTGTGAAGGGTCAGATTTGTATCTTTTCTTTTTCGTTTTATACGCTTTACTTTTGTTTATTTAATTCTTTCCGAAAAGATACAGACAGAAAAATAAAGTCTCGTTCTTTTATTGGCGGATTTAGGCGTAGAAATTAACTACATGTAGCCCTAGAGTCGCATTGCATTAAACGGAAACTGGACTTCATAAAAGTTAGGTGGATCAGTGTAGAGGTCGAAGTGGGCGAGGGTTGTTTAATGGGGATTGTTATTTCTGATAATTATCATGGACCTGGGGAAATACATGTAGTCCCACCCTGGCTTTTTTGGTAATGTAACCTTAGATTCATGCATCATAAAATAACAGCTCACTCTATCGGATCATTTATTTTTCCATCGACTGTTTGCCCTTATATACTCACTGCGGCATAAAATATCACGATCAAGTATTTGACCATTTGGGATACGTACTAATACGCCTGCGGTTTGACAGACTCGATGTTAGACTTAATTCATCAGATATCACTCGCATATATTTCCAGATAAGACGTGGTGATTGTCAAATTGCTTTATATATAGCTTTCCATAATGAGACTTGACATAATCTGTACGCATATATGATATACAAAGAAACCGGCTTACAATAAATGACATTCGCCCCCCACTTCGGGGGTTCGAGCCCCTACTAACTTATTCTTCGTCCTCGGAATTTCAATAGTCTAAATTACGACTTGCACTCGACTGTAAACCATTCGATTTAACGTCTAGCTTAGATCACATTCTGCCCTGAGCCTCATAAATAGAGTTCGCACACGCATCTAAATCTATTATAACGATAGAGAAGTACGAACCTCCCCCCCCTCCCGCGTCCTTTCCCTTATATTTTAGGAGGGGGTGCGGAAGCTTCAACCTAGATCCCTACTATACACACGATATAGATATGTATATGTTGGCGTACATCCATCTTTACTCAGCTTTATATATACTAGCGCCGTTCTCGACAAGTAGCTGGGTAATTGCGTGATTTCCTCCTTTTACAGCATTGGTCAATGCCGTTCCCCCCATAGAGGTCATCGGCCGGTGCGTACATCAACACTCTTATCAAGTAAAAATCGTATCAACGTCCCGTTCCGTCTCTTTGTCGCTAAATGCAGTGCCGTCTCATTCCTGGAAAAAAGTAGTGCCATTCCCAAACAGCTTGTAGTCACAATTAATTCTCCATGAGGATCTAAAGCATGATTTAATACTTTTTGGACTCCAAGGGTATTCCCTAGAGCTAATGCTATATGAAGCACATGGATTCCATCAAGTATTGGATATATTTTTGTATACGAAAAAAAGTCGGTATATTCTTCTGAGATAGCGGGGGACTTGTCAATATTATTCTGGCGTTTTAGAAACCCCCCATAGAACCCCTAATAGCTTTATTTCCTCGCAATACTCAATATGCAGATATAAGTAAGTGGGGGCGTAACTCGTGAAGCGATAAGGCAAAGGTGTATTTCCAGATATCTCCTGGGCCCATATGCGACTTCTAAATAGGTATTTACCTCTCCTGGTTCGTTTTTAACATTCGAGAGCGCCATATGCGACCGGATTCGTTACCGAAACTATCGAAGGAAAGATATTTCAAGCAAATTATGGCAACCTTCAGCTCCGGATCTTGGTGTATGATCGACTTTCTCTAGAGATATTCCTGAACAGTGAAGTGCACCAGCCGAACATTTCTTTCGCCATCAACTGCTACAAGTCCAGAGCAGACTTCAAGGATCATTTCTCCCTCTGGTATATCTAATTCTTCGAATTCATCTTTCCCCTTATCGATGGAAAGTGCTACTCGAAGCTCATCAATTTTTAGTAGTCGTTTGGCTGATACGAGCCAAGTCTTTGCGTGCTTTCGGTTTCTGATTGACGTTTTCGATTACTGTATCATAGGTTGCGTCTAGAAGGGAATTCACACTTGAAAACAAAGTTAACCGCGCCAAATCTGACATGCATCTCAACGATGCAGAATGTAGCGCTAGCTAGACTCACACATTTCACATTACCCGGATCAAGCGCAAAGCGCAAAACAACGTCAGTTCGATAGTCGGAAAGCAGTCCAAAAAACATGCAGCTCTCGACGGGGAGGGCAGTATCCTTAAGAGGAATTACTTTCACTAGATGCACCCTGGCTTCTTTGGTCCAAAACATACCTTCGAAACGGACATTGGCTTCTCTTACAAACAATACCAATCCACCAAAACCACGGAGAAATCCGTCAGAGAGATTTGACCCAGTAAGCTTCATATCCCAAATTAACTACAGTTTTAGCGTTCTAATATGCCATCCGCCTCCTTAGAAATCTATTGAAAATGGATGGTACTCTTATTGGACATCCCGCTCGCTTTTCGAGCCCCAAACACCTTCGGCCGAGTCCAAAGATAAAATTCGAATGCTTCTACCCCCTCCTAATGTTACCGGTCAGCTCCATATCGGACATGCATTGATGCTTTCAATCCAGGATGCTCTTGCTAGATATTATCGTATGAATTCTCATCCTGTGCATTGGGCACCAGGTACAGACCATGCTGGTATTGCGACGCAGTCTGTTGTTGAACGCATGCTCAAAAAAAAGCGCGGATTATCAAGGAATGATCTAGGAAGAGAGAATTTTGTTAAGGAGGTTGAAAAATGGAGGGATGAGTATGGTGACAGAATCCTGGGCCAAATGTCGAGATTAGGTACCTCGACCACCGGGTCGGCCGAGTATTATACGTTAGATAAAGGGCTGAGCGAGGCAGTTACAAATGCTTTTGTTAGACTGTATGAAGAAGGGTTAATCTATAGAGATACGAGGATGGTAAATTGGAGTGTGGGCTTGCAGACAGCCATATCTGATATCGAAGTTATCAGCGAGGATGTTTCGAAAGGGACAAAGATCGGCGGGTATGTTGTTGTTTTAAGTAGTATACCATGAATTGACTATAGCTAATTACATCGTGACAGAGTGGAATTTGGTATTCTTCACTCTTTTGCATTTCCATTAGAAGATGGTAGTGGGGAAATTGTAGTTTCTACCACAAGGCCAGAAACGATTCCGGGTGACCGGGCAGTAGCAGTACATCCCGATGATGAGAGATACAAGGCATGCGCTCTTTTTTTTCTTTTCTACCCTACCTTGACCCCATTATCAATTAACGATGACCCTACTCAGCATCTTCACTATAAACGTGTCTACCATCCCCTCCTCCCAGGTGTGACTTTGCCTATCGTCCCCGACGCAGAACTGGTGGACCCCTCGTTCGGGACTGGAGCAGTCAAAATTACACCATGTCATGATATCAACGATTATGCATTCTGGAAACGTCACTCTTTGTCTTATGTTTCACCCTCCAATAAAACCCAAAGTAAAAGAGTCGAAATTCCCCTGATCCCCGTATTCTCTTCCACGGGTCATTATCTTCCTTCTAGTGGTATTTCTTCCCTGGTTGGAGTTGACCGTCTATATGCCCGTAAATCAATCGTTCGGCTCCTTGAAGAGGGGGGTGTATATCGCGGAAGGGAAAATCACGATATGCGCGTAGGAAAGTGCGAGAGATCTGGATGCGTAATCGAACCTCTTCTCCAGCCACAATGGTATCTTTCCACAAAACCATTAGCCGAAAAAGCTCTAGCACAATCGGTATCCCAGGGCTTGATAATCAGACCCGAGACTCCGTACTCAGATGAATGGAAACGCTGGTTGGGGGGTATTCAGGATTGGTGCCTGTCGCGGCAAATTTGGTGGGGACATAGGATCCCCGCGTATCAGGTGCTAGAACCAGGGAAGTCCAAGGAGAGGTGGATTATCGCTGCCAGCGAAGCAGAGGCAAAAAGCCAGCTTACTGAGGATGAAAGGCGTAGAGGATGTGTTCTTGAACAAGATTCAGATGTGCTGGACACATGGTTTTCTTCTGGGCTGTTACCTCTGAGTACAGCTGGGTGGCGCGGAAATGAAATGACAGAGGGCCACCAAGAATGGAAGAAAAATTATCCTTTGAACTTCATTGAAAGTGGTGGAGACATACTATTCTTCTGGTTGGCAAGAATGGCCATGCTTTGTAGGTTCATCCACATCCTCTGACCATCATCTTTATCATCAGAACCAGGGCTCAAAATACATGAACTCTTCTTAGGTACATGGTTTTCCGGAAAGTTACCTTTCGGGGAGATATTACTTCATCCCCTGGTCTGCGATGCCAAAGGCCGAAAAATGTCAAAATCCGTAGGAAATGTTCTTGACCCACTTGCCGTCGTTGAGGGGCGGACAATAGACAGGATCATACAAGAGATTGAGGCGGATAGTAAGGAAGAGATAGAACTTGGAAAATCTTTGAACACCAAGGCTGGAGAAAAGCAAGCAAAAGATGCTCAAACCCTTGTCCGCAATAAAATCAAGGAAGCCCGGAAAACCTTCCAACAAGGAATCACAGAAAGCGGGGCGGATCCTTTAAGAATGGCTTTAATTGACTACACCAGACAAACACGACAGATCAATATGGAACTAAGGCACATTGATACATTTCGGAGGTTGGGGATCAAGATTGATAATGCATTCAAGTTTTTCCATAGCTTCAAGAAGCCCTCCGATAAGGCTTTTGAAACCACAGTTGAAGGAAATAGTAGAACCCCTGCCACGATAAAATCCTGGATAGAAGGGCTAGATAAGGAAAGGATGAGACTCCATGATTGGTATATGCTGTACCACCTACGAGAACTTGTGGGAGTCTGCAACACGGCATTTGAGGAAAGGAAACTCTACAAAGCTACAGAGGCAATTAGAGCATTCACATTCGATGTTTTATGTGACGTATACCTAGAGTTTGTTAAGGAGGAATTTGGAAATGAAAATGTGCGTTTCTCCATTAGTTTTCCATAACTGATGATCCCCACTAGTAGATACTAATTACCCATCTTTATAGAGACGAGAGATCGCCATGGGAATGATGTTCCATGCGCTCGACGTCACACTACGTCTCACCCACCCTTTCATGCCCTTCATCACCGAAGGCCTCTGGCAAGAACTCGACCCCAAGAATAGGGCAGAAGTAGACGGCACCTCAATCATGCTTTCAACATTCCCCAGCGTCAGCAATTTCCCAGATATTGAATTCTCGCAAGTAGAACCGATGAAAAGTGTCCTAGAACTTGTAGAAAGCCTACGACGCTCCAGCCACGACGTCTCATCTTCAGACAAACGTTCTAAAAAGGTCGTATCAATTCTTCCACCACAGGACGGAAGTTTAACAGAGTATCTGAAAGAGAAGAAAGAAACTCTGGCTAGACTTTCGAAGGTTGAAATCAGAATGATTTTTGGTGAGACTCGCTGGAATGAGGTCGAAGCTGGCCCGGTAGGTAGCGCTGATGGATGGGCTGAATTCTCACAATCTATCGACGGCCAGGATGGAGTATTGGTTATAGGTCATAGAACGGGTACCCGGTAGACAGAGTTAGCGTACGATACCTGTATTTGGATTAGATATATGTAAAATAAAGTCTACTGTTCAAGTTCAATTAACCCGTACGATTAATGAATTATACAAAAAGAAAAAGCTCAATCAACCCTGGGAATTATCAATCATGTGATCTCACTCGTATCTTCTAAACCCGCTCTAGTCACATTGATTGACAAGCACCTAGAGCCGTGTGCCCTGGTTACAATTACCATAAGTTACCATCTCCCGTCCCTTGATATAAACGAAACAAACACCACCCCACCCTACGACTCGAGTGATCCACTATGATCTCAACCTACCTCGCCCTAAACACAAATCATCTCGAGCCCCTGTGCATACATGTATGTTGTACATACGCCACGCATAGATCCTTCATGCGAGTGAAGGGGTGGCATGAGGTGCAGGGCTATTTGGAATACATAACCTAAAGTGAGACCTAGAGGCTTTTTCTTGGTATGTGTGTACGTACTCTGCAAAAGTAATCTCCTCAACCCCTAGATAAAACACTACTTTTTCTCCTATTCTCCAATCTGGAACAGAGGCCAACAAACCCGTGGTATGATAAGAGATGGTGTGTATTCCTATTTCTCTATTACAAGTAATATTAGAAATAAACATAGAATTTTGTTTCCCAGAAACTCCAGTAGATATATATATACAGAACCCGTGACAACAAAAGGAAAAATTCAGGTTGTCAGGTTCCCCCGCCGGAACTCAGTTAACTCCCGCTGAATGAATACCACAGAACAAAGCAAGCCCCACCCCAAACAGGCATCAAGGCCTGAAACAAAAAAAGCACGCAGAAACAAATGGCCAATTAAAACAAATTCCAGTAAGTCCATAACACCCCCACCCCCCCTTGCTCTATTTACTCGACGTCATCCGCTTCCAAGGGTCTGTCTCTCGAACCCTCGTTATCTGCGGCGGTGGTGGCGATGGCGGTGATTTTAGTGTTTTCTGCAACAGCCCATGTCAGCCTCAGTCATCATGTATTGGCGGGATGGGTGGTTACGTTTAGACATGATTTATATTCGTTGAATAGACTTTCGCATTTCTCAGTGCTGTGTGATTCGCCTCTTTGGTACTCTATTTGGGGTATTGTTAGCGGGGTATGAGACTGTAGGTAGAAAAACACACTCTCAGAATAGGACTTGAAGAAACATGTGTCGTAGCGGCCTTTTGCGATGTTGCAGGGGGAGGTGGAGGGAGAGGAGCCCGCATCGGTGGTAAAGTAGCTTTCGAATGATTCGGAGTCTAGGATAGACATTCTTGTTTCGTGTTTACTCGAATTTGGTTGTTTATAAGTTACGGATACAGATTCGATATGCGGGCTGTTATTCTAGTGACTCGTGATGAGATCGTAGGTATTGTTCGCGAAGACGGATAAGGATACGAATAAGGATAGCTACTGAGCTGAAGAACACACAGAACACGGGTATTGTATGTTAGGCGGAGGGAGGTGCAAAAGGCGAAAGGCCGGCGGGGTGGAAGGGGGGGGGGCATGGACATTTATTTAATTATCTACGATCCCACATTTGAGGCAGGGCATGCGGGCGGCTGAGGCCCCATATCACGATTCACCTTCACAGCCAACGATCTGGAGGGGTGTCAAACGACCGAGTTGGGATTAGCCAAATCCGGGGGGAATTTTGCGGGGAGGAAGAGGGAAGCTAGGCTGTGTCGGGTAAAGGAACTCTGTCGTGCGATTACGATTACCGAGGGAAACCAGGGGGAAGAGCCATTCGGAAAAGTAAATATCCTGCGCTAGTGTATCTTATGTTACGATATCGAACGGTGAGCTTGTTATTGTTCGTTAGAGACCAGTACCATTTTTCTACAACTTGGTATGGGAATGAGACGGGATGGTCTGACAGGTACTCTAACTGACAGGTAAGTATGCACATAACAGGTCTCAGATGGTGTGAGAGTTGATGAGACTGGCCTGATTGACATGACAGCCGACGATCCTATATACTCTACATCACATATATCCAACTCATGAGTGCCATCCATAATCGCTGTCGCGCCGACGGACCGATCCTAGTTATATAAAGTACGTACTCTAGGTATAAGTATTCACAGGCATACACAATTTGCTGCCCAACAGGCCTCATCATATTAATCGCCGAAAGAAAAAGGTGATATCGACGACTTGTGGACCGTTGTTATCCCCTCTGGGGACACGGGAAAACAAGGATTGCGTCGGGGGAATCCGTGAAAGGGCGGAGCGGATATCATCGGGCGCGGGCACGGGTGAATGGATCACTTGGTATCACTCGGGTGTTATGAAGGTACCAATTACTACTGTTTGGTAGAGTATCTCTCCGCTCCCGTCCGCAACCTTCTTTCGACATCACCCCATTTCTGCAACTAGTGTTGGTTGATTCTATAATCCCGGCATCTTGGTTTGCTGTGCAATTATAGAGTACACGCTACTTAAGCCTTCCTGTGCCCAGCCAGCCATCCATTTATCCTCAGCTGAGATTCGTTCTCTTCTATTCATCATATCACACCAGCACCGTCCTTCATCAGTTTCTTGAAACCCACCCTTAATTGAGTCAGCAGTAGAGCACAACGAGCGGGACTCGTCCTCCTGGATTTCGTACCACTAAACAAATCCTTTCCCCCCAGACCCGATTTTTCACAATGAATAGGTTGGCATCATAGGTACTGGATTGCCCCCTCCAATATTCTCAGTTTCTATATCACCAAAGTAAGCACCTTCCCTCTGCCTCTCGATCCTCCCTACCATCCTCCCTGCCATCCTCCCTACCATCCTCCCGAGCTTATTACTTACTAGTGACACAGCTACAAATATAGCATTACCAGTGTCACAGATGCAAGGCAGCCATCCTCCCTCTCTTCCGGGCTTAATCCTCATATTTGGTCCCCGATTCTAGATTCTTAACTATTGGTTCCTCCTCGGGAGTTTCGCCGTTACTGTTACGCGGTCCTCAAAATTCACAGCCCATATTAGCTCGCCCAGCAAAGTCTATATTCCAAACATACCAGAGCAATGACTATACAGCTGCAGCTGCAGGTGGTGGATAATATAATATGGGATATGTCACGTTAAAGAACGAATTCTACATCCTGTATTTACTACTCCGAAAGTGACTGTAAGCTGCTAGGTAGCTATATTTGTTGGGTCATAGCACACACTAGTTCAGCTCAGAGCACCCCCCCCCCCCAAGGTACATACTAACCACCCCGCCCCACCCCACACCTTGTATCACACCCCGCACGAACCTCCCAGGGCGGGCACCGCGGGGCCGGCCGGCCGGGTCACAGCATCCTAATAATCCACCGCATCTCAGGGGAGAAACCCGGAATAACTACACCAGCTTTCCAACCAACCAACCATAGCATCTCGGGGGATGAACCCGGAATAACCCTCCCCCCCTTTTAAGTAACCAACCTACGGCCAAGAAACGCAATGATTCATCCGTCCCACCGGGACCGGTTCCTCATTCCTGCCCTATCATCACCGGCATGCAGATAGACGTCATAGACGTGAGTGAGATATTTGAGACAAGGTGCCAAAGACAGCCTTGTGTTGCCAGTAAGATAGGAGCAGCAACAGCCCTCAGCCTTGATCTCCTCGGATCTAGGTTAGATGTGGTGCGCGCACCAGGCAAGATAATGTGCACTTGCACGACTAATTCCTTGCGAGGTTTTGGCTGACTCAACTTTTGAAATCTGTATAGATAAGAGCCGCAAGATAAGGGTAGCAATAAAAAACTGAGAACTCCAATCATCTTCTAGATACATAGTAATTCCCTTTGCTGTGACATGCTATGCTACCTCCCATTCCCCCCATATATAGAAACTACACAGGTACCTAGAAAAACAAGATCATTGATGCCCCTCCACCATGTAATTGAAAAAATAACAGTAACAAGACCAAATCACACACAAATATTTGTAACAGTGATGAAAAGACAGAATGAGTAACAAACAAGTTACCGACGTTCCAGTCGTGTCATGAGTATGTAGATAGAAGAGTATGAACATGCAATCTCGAGTGAGACATGAAGAGGGAGAGAGGGGGGAAAAAAAGGAAATGATAGAATCCTGGGAGAATCCAAATATGATGATCGATTATGCACACAAAGACATTAACGAATAAAATGCTTGCTTAAAGTAGAAAGGTAAAATAACGAAGAGGAAGGAAAAAAGAGAGAAAAAAACAGATATTTCTATAATCGTAATATCAAAGAACTAATCCCAGCCCGCCCCAAAAAGAGACAACTATTTATCTTATCGGACCACACACGATAAAAAAGCGTACAACTCGTCAATAAGGAAAAGAACAGAAAACAGATAGCCGAGATAACACCAATGATAACAAGATAGAGTATAGGAAAATCGTTGTGGAGGAAGTAGTCAAACTGATGAAAGCATCATAGATCCTACTCCTCACATTAAGGGCACGCTACCTTCTTCTTGGATGAAGTATAACGGGTAATGCAAGTGATGTGATGGTTTGGTTAGAGAAATATGTCGAGAGAAAAAAGAAACTTTGACAAACAAAACAAGCGATACTCCCAGGGTATAATTATAGCAGAAAACCAACCCAATAAACAGAAGAGGAAAAAAAAAAAAAAAAAAAAAAGCAAGTAAAAACAAACTCCTCCGTTTGCCCACAACGCCGACGAAACTTGTTGAAAGTGTGTACCCCTTTACGACATTTGTCTAGAATGTGCTCCAGCTCCAGTCGCGAGGTACGCTGCCGACATAGCTTCCGACTTTGGCGCCAAGTCCGCTCTCAATTCCCCGATGACCACTGATGGCCTTGATTCCGACAATCGGGCTACTGGGGTGGTTGTTATTGCTAAGAGTAGAGCTGCTACTTGTGCTGGAACTTAAAGAGTCGGATCGTTTCGCGGCAAGCACACGCTTGTAGTCGTTGAAGCAATTGTCGCAGGCCTTGGATGGATATCCTTGAGCATGGAAACGGGCGTTCTTGCTCAGGGGAATGATGTGGCCGACATGCTCGTAGCAGAAGATGTTTCCGCAGCTGGTAATTTTTGTCAGTTAAATGTTACACACATAAAACCATGGTGTAAAAAAGATTGGATGAAGTGAGACCCTTCATATGCTTTTGGGGTGCTAAGGAAAATCGCAAAGAAACGTGAAAGAAAGCATGTAAGGGATGAAGTAAGGGATGAAACTGGGAGGCGAGTGGAGCTTACCGACGACAATGATGCTTTCGGTGGTAGATGGTGAATCTTCTTACACACATTGGTGCATCACAGGTTTCGGCTTCGGCGTCAGGCTGTAGAAGCACGCGACGTTTGTCAGCAATCGCGACACACAAAACAACAGAAATTCGCAAATCCAAGGACTAATAACGTAAGAAAAACAAAGCGACGTGGATGGGACCAGCCCCCCCTCCCCCCCCATTGGATGAGCGCATTCGCACCCAAGCAACATATAACTCCCGGACCGCCACCATCCACCCAACTGATGGCCTTGACATTGAGTAAACTAGGGTATTCAACTCCCTCGCTTTACAGTCCATGCACATTACCGACCGTGGGTTACATGATTGGAGCAGAGTAAAAAAAAAAAATACATGTGTGGATTGCATAACAAAAAACACATTTGGTGGGTGATAAATACCTTCCAGTGTCCTCTATCTGGCTCAGCAGTAACTTGTACGTCGTCGTCCTCAATTTCCCCCAAATCTGCACTATTAAACCCAGAATTCCCGTAACCGAATCCCCGGAAATCGACACCGGTCTTGTACTCGACATCGCTAACATAGTCTTCATTTACAGAAGCGGCCGAACTCGCTGGCGGAGTCAAAGAATCGCCTCTCGCTGCCCTAATCGGCCGCTCGATCGAGCGGAGAACAGCTGGCCTGTAAAGAGGAACCTTTGGGGGGTGTAGCTGGCGACATGGAGCCGGAACGTGTGGACCTAGAAGTGAATTAGGTGAGGTATTGTATTGCGAAGGATGCATCGCGTGCTGAGATGGTGGCGGCGATGTGTTATTATTGTTGTTGTTATTGCCGGCGTATTGAGCAAAGCGGGGCTGCTGCTGAGATGGCGGTGTGAAGGGCATGATGATTAGATTGTGAGTGATGAGTGGTGATGGCTTAGTATGTGATGACTGCGATGTTGGTATGAGAAGCGGCGATTAACGAGATGGTTAGAGTACGGTAGTTGGGAGAGGGCGTTGGGTGGAAATTGTTCTTGGGTGGTTGTTGGAGAGAGCGAAAGGGGGATTGACTGGCGGGGGGTCGAGGTTAGAAAGGGACTAACAGAGCATGGGGGGAACCCTGACGTTAGCGACCTCTCTCTCAACGCACGCGACACGAATTGGAAGGAGGATTGCCAATTCCGAAAGCAGCTGCAATGGGCCTGCAATGCAGGTTGAAGTGTTCGCTACAATACCTTTTCAGTGATCTTTTCTATCTAGAGGACCGGTAAGTACTGTAGATAGGCTGATATTCCACGCAAAAAAGAAGATTGAAATTGCGTTGGTGTAGCTCTCTTTGTCTGAGGTTGAAATATATGAGTCTTCGAGAAAGGGTTCAAAGCATCAAATCCGAGACAACGGGTGACGGGTGCTCGGGTATGTAAGATACGAGTGGCCGGAGAGATGGATTCAGAGTTTGTAACCCAGGGAAAACTTATAGGAAAAAACAAAATAAAGGATTTGTTGAGAGCAGTTGGGGTTCCGGAGAGAGAGATATGGTTATTATTATTTTAATATTTGTCTCTTCCTGGGAAGGGGTGTGGGTGTGGATGATAATGGGGGAGGTAGGGGGGTTGATACCACTATCGATAGAGAGGGCTGTAATCTTGTATCTTGTCGCAGTTGCAGTCGTCGCAGTCGCAGTTGGTTGTGGTACCGACGACAGGCAACGGATAAGTCGAGCAAGGGAGGTATGCAGTTAGGTTTTATGGATAACGTTTCCCTTCGGTCGGGGAGGGTAGGCAAGCAGGCAACAAGCAATTAATCAAGTAGGCAGGCAGGCAGACGAGTGAGTACCGCAATCAATCAAGCAAGCACTGGCAGAAACAACAGGCAGGGCAGAGATGGGTAACGGCAGCGGGGAAACGGTTTGAGACGGGAATGTATGTAGTTTTGAAATGGGCGATCAAGTCCTGCTCTTAATTCTTCTCTGTATGTCTGGCAGGTTCTTCTTCTCGTCTTCGAGTTCTTCTTTTCCTTTCCTCTTCTTCTCTGGTCTCGTCTGGGTAGATTTGCGCTTGTGAAGGGTCTAAAGTGCGTTTTTTTGCTGTCGCCGCCGCCTCAACCTTTACGCAGGAAGGCAAGAAGGGCTTCCCCAGAGATAAGCAGCACATTTGGCGGGCAGCACAGCAGGCTAACTGCCGGAATTATCACACTAATTCTCGAGATGGTCATTGATCTAACCTCATAAAGCCAAGAGCTAGAGATAAGAGGTCGAAATCGACCAATGAGCCACAATCCGTCTCTAATCAGCGTTTCCGGCGGCATTCCGCAAAGACGTTTCGATGAAGTCAGCCTGGCTGGCCCGCTGCACACACACCGGTTGAACCACCTCGTCTTCGCTCGTTTCTCAACACACACACATCCATCCATGGCTATGATGAAACACATCGTGAGATCGGCGAAGACAATGGTCGGCTTCAAATACCAGAGTTGTACGTTTCGTGGGAGGTTTACTTTTGAACCAGTCGCGGTACTATGGTATGTACCTACTCTACTAGTATTTCTCTGACGTTTTTGAACTGGGCCATTATTGCACGCACCCAAAATCATGAGCTTGGCGTATTTTTGTATGGCATGCAATATCAGTCGCGTCCACAAACGTCAGAGAAATACGAGTATGTACCCCATGCATGCATGTCTTTTCCTCGTGATGCTGCGACGCTACTCGACCATTTACATACAATCAAATGAAGGGGAAAAAATAAAAATAAAGTAAAGCCGACGGTAACCTGGGGCCGCCGTTCTTGGTCAACGCTGTTGCGTAAGTTTTTAATTTACCACTCCAACCTCCTGACAAAACTCGCGTAAGAGAAACCCAAAAAAAATCTCACGATACTTTCTACGCAGTTCGTCGCACTTTTCTCTACGCCAGCCATCTCATCCAGACCCTCCCCGTCTTGTCCCTCTCGGGCAAAAGGGTGCGGAAGATTCCGATGAGCTCGGCAGGCCGGTCCGCAGCCGCTGGGTAATTTCGGGATGTCTGATGGATGCCAGATGGGACAGTCAGCATTGAGCAAGGCCATAGCTACAATTGTAATCTATGAGAACAAGGGTGGTCCTTATTCACAACATATCACTCGAGTTGAATCTTGATTGATCAATACTGATTGATAGTCTACAAACGCGTTAATATTATCCGACTGATACACTCATACAACATCGGCTCTTTGACGTCTGGTCACCGATTGCAAAAAGAAGATATATAAAGCGACCGACCAAACCCAGCGAGTAAATAGTTTTGTTCATCTTCGTTGATCTGTTGCCCTAAGTATCAAATAAGGCTGTATCCTGGTCGCTTCTGAATGATCATCTATCTCTTGCATACCGCCGCCGCTACGTAGAGTATTTCTCCTGTCACGCACTGTCGTCAAAACAGAAGAGAGATTGCAGCGGCACATCCAGCGGCTCAAAACAATGTGTTCTACATATTCTTGGTTTGGCCCAATTGGCAGCCTCCCGTTATCAAATCTCACGGAACACCCAGCGCCATTCTGTTTGAAATTGATATAGCTCTACGTGTAGAGCACATATAGTTACCCCTATTTTTTCTCACTCATTTTTCTCACTCTAGTCTTGTCCCTCCTACCAGTGTCAATTTAGGATTGTGTAACCGGCAGCGGCTGAGGCGACTGCGGAATTGAATCCCTTTAAATGCATATTAAATGTTAACAGACAGCCGATTAAATTATTGACCTCATGGTCAAGGTAGCACTCTAGGAAAAGATTCAACTGGATTGTAGTTACAATCATTTCTCCCTGTATCGTGAGTTTAGTTTTTCTTTTCTTTTCCATCACACATTTCACCTGCTTTAGCGACCATACGCGATCTGATTATAGACATCACTCTGCCGGCAATTTGTCGATAAATAGAGTGATTAGAAAAACAAAAGGTTCGTAAGTTGAAGTGGCTAGACGTTATCCTGCAGGTGGGACCCTAGAATTCAGGGTCTCCGCGGGGTTAAACAGTCCATCACGTCAAAAAAAAAAAAAAAAAAAAAAAACACTTGCCATGTGAAGGCCATTATGCGAGCTTTAAGGGCGGGGGACAACGAGAACATATCGGCCCCTACCTAAGGACAGAGTATGAAATGCCAGAAAAGTTCCATCATGGCTTCTAGATTTTTGCTGCAAGCCAAACCCTTCTTTCTTGGCGACACAATAATCTGCACCAGGAAATAATTTTTTTTTGCTACCTGCTTGCGTCTTTTTGCGGGAACGGGTGAGTGTTTAGATCTCGGCTGTGTTAGCCCGTTTATCTGTTTTCCCCTTGGTTTATTCTCAAGCGCAAGACAGAAAACCCTCCGAATCTGAGGGACATTTCGTACCAGGTTCACCGGTTCATCCCGTCTATTCATCCCTCTGATCCCCCAGCGATTTCCTCCGTGATCAAGTCATTCACGCACACGGGTAGATGCCTCTAAGTGTAGATGTGCATGAATGGGTTAGGGGTCTTGCGGCGCTGGAATTATGTAATTCCTCGTGGAGATCAGCTGTGCCACAACAGCCTTGAAAGTGCAGATTCTGCAGGCTAAGAGAGGGTTGGAAACAAGGAATAAAAAGGAGATCGGAAATATATGGCTTTCGTTACACAGTGTGTAATATCCATTGTCCAAGGTGCATGTCGGATTGATTTTCAATAGGGCGAAGAACGCTCTTGTTATGCTAGCTCGACTGAATTCGATTATGTATGGTCTTTGGATGATCATGTTGTAGATAAACCACCATCCATCCCTCAGATTGAATGGTTAAAGTGGGGAAACGACACTGCACTATGTCATTGCTATTGACTCTGAAATCGGTGTCAGGTCTGTAGAGTACCTACTAGAGTACCTATGATCTAACGAAAGAAATAAAAAACCGATTCCTGAGAGATCTGTGAATCGTGCACCGAGCGACACCAGTTCTTCATCTTTTTCCCGGCACACCCCTGTGAGAGATGTGTAAATTGACTCCGTCTAATAGGTTTACGATTGAGCACGCAAGGATCGCCGAAAGTGAACCCCATATTTGGGCCTGTGCAATGCGCCTTGAACTTTATTTCTTCTGTTTCCCCACGTGTGTCACGGGGATCCCATTCACAAACACCATCCATAGAGAATGCACCCAGCAGTTCTCACTCTGAAGTTCCACACTTCGCGATCACTCAACTCTAGAAACCAAGGTTTCTGATCGATTTTTACCGGAATTGGTGTGGATGCCTTTGATTAATAATCATCGTCATACATGAGCTGGATTGTTCCCTCGAATGAGAGAGCTTCCCAGAATGCCGGGTCCATGGTAAACCTTTGACCTCTCAGGGCTAGGAACATAGGAGCTAGATGTGCTTCCGTCGATTGAATTGTAGGTAGCCGCAAACGTTGGCCGCTATAAACTCAATGTCTAGCTAGTTGCACTAAGGACAAGTGCGTTCTCGTCGCGAAGCACAAAGGCGCTATGAGACTGGACCAACAGGATATGGTGGCGCTCAAGATTTTCCTCGCTCAGCCATTGGCTATGCTTGCACTCGGGGTTTCCATCCGGAGGCCGGTCAGATAATTTTTGTCTGTTCGCAGTGGTAGCTTTGGAGATTCTTTTGGGACAGATAAGGGATGTGATGCGTGTAGCTATGGGTAGATTGATCGTTAATCAAAATGATAGATTGAATGATCGTGATGGATGGTTTAAAGTTCCAAATACCTAACTGCTTGATGTAGGTACCTGTGCATGTGTGTATGGCAATCGAATAGGTATCCTTCCAGGACCTCTGTGTATTAGGTAGTCTGGAAGCAATGTCTAACATGTGTGTGGTGATATTAGGTTGGTAATCAGCAAATGTGGAGAGTACCGCGGACTTGGGCTGGCTGCCGGAGAGCGTGAATTACGGAGGGCCTTCTGAAGGCCCGAAACACAGCAAGAGTAAGCTCGTCTCGAGGTCTGGGCGTCTGTGGGGATGGAACCTTGCGCTGCCCACTGACAAGGAGAAGACATCCATACATACGGGATCAGGAGTAGGAGTCAAAGCCGAGAAACACCATGATTCAGACGATGGCCAAATAAAAATCTAGGCCGAATACCTGTTTTAGAGTGGATCCCGGTACATATTGACACGCACGCCTGCTTTGCGTTGCAAGAAGGGGAAAAAAATCAAGCATCAAGGGTGACTTATACCTACGGCCCGTGTTTTGTTTGCGGCCCTCCCCAGCAGATCATTTGAGAAGTTTTTCTTCTCTTTCTCTATATTCCTTTCGTACATATCTTCACCATTCCACATAGAATCAAGTCTACAAACCACAGATTCCTTACACCGCTCAGCCGCTGAAGCCGCGGACCGACATTATATGAGATATCTTGGTTGCACGGAATTTTACTTCCTAGATGTCACCACAAACGTGTGCCTTACCAGGCATAGATCATGGAACCTCTCGAGATATTAGGCGCTCCAGGGAGCTGTACAAGTCGGTTCATCTTACCCCATGGCGTTTTGAACGTTCGTAGTTGCAAAGTGGAAAAATATTAATCTGCTTGTTTATTGAAGATACTACCAACCCCCTTCGCCTATGCTCGAGTTGTCTTCCCGACCTATCCAAACTTATGAGCAGGGCCTCGTAGCCTCACCAGACCCGGCCTTGATGTCATTTGCACTTCTTACAGCAAACCTCCTGTCATGCAAACGGTCTATGATTTCACTCATCGACCATGAAAGAATATATATCATCGCTGAATCTACACGCACGTTATCGGTCACCGTCCCACATACACATGCACCAGGTGATGATCTATGGTTGGGAGGGTGCTTGTCTATACCTAGGGAAGGAGGATTATGCGAGAGAACTGTTTCGTTGCTGGCACCTGCTGAGGTTCACGATGACGGTATGATGATTTTTGAAGTTCCAGATCTCACCAAAGAACCAGTTTATCAGAACGAAGATTACGTCACTGGATGGCCCGATATGAAGTTCTATGCTGGTGTCCCGCTCCGAACAAAGAGTGGCTTCTCCATTGGAAGTTTATGTGTCATTGACGATAAGCCACACCCGGGTGGACTCCAAGATGATGCTAAGTTAACATTGGTAAAGATGGCGGAAACGGTCATGGGCCACCTTGAGAGAGTTCAGGCAGAGCGGGATATGAAGAGAGGAAGAAATATGGAGTTGGGAATTTCGAGGTTTTTAGCAGGGAATTTTAGAAATGAGCGTGTGGAGATGGATGATGAGGAATTTGCGGAGAGAGTTCGGTATGAGCAAAGATCGCAGGAAAAGAGGAGAATGGAGTCTGAAAGGTTGAGATGGATTGGTCGAATGGAGAGGCAACAGAAAAATAATATGGGGACAGATATAGTACCAGAAGGGGTCAAAACAGCAAGAATTTTATCACAAACATCTGAGAAGCTAGGGAGGAGAAAGGAATCGGATCCATTTGCACGCGATTTTGCATCCGATTTGAAGCAGGATAAGGTACCAGAAGGTGCATGGCCTGAGGGTAATCATCTAGGTTTCCCAAATGTCAAAGCATCTCAATTACCACTCTCTTTCCCAACTCCAAAATCTGAAGATTTTTCTTCTATTCTACACCCTCCTGGCCCGCTTAATATCCCAGAGCTTTCGCGAAGTTGTAGTTATTCCTCAGTAAGATCAGGAAGAAGTACAACAGGCACAAGGCCTTCAGGAGGATCGACTAGTTCGATATCTTCACTGAGCGCCACCATTCCCCCTTCATCGCCATCAGATTCTCTGTTCCATGATTCGGACTCAGCCGCCCAATGTTCAGCCGCCACAACACCCACAGGGCAACTTCAGTCACAATACCCTGACATTAACAACTCTTTCCGTTCTACATTTGCTCGTGCCTCGGTATTGATCCGCAAGTCAATTGAAATTGACGGCGTTGTCTTTGTGGATGCCGACTTGGAGGACACGTACGATATCGATGATTGTATAGACTCACCAAAAAATACGCCATCGGAGCCATTATTTGAAGATTCCGCAAAACATCGACAAAGACCGAAGAAATACCGTCGAAGATCTGGGATTCTTGGTTATGCCACAAAGGGAGGTACCTCTTGCACAAATCCCTTCGATAATGACAGCATGATCCGTCGAGGTAGCGAGTTGGAGCGAAGCCTTGGATTTGATATTGGCGAGATTGAGGAGTCTTTTTTACGCACCATGGCACATCGCTGGCCACACGGTCATATCTTCTCGTGCAATCAGTCTAGCCCACGTGAGGCTGAGACTGGCTCAGACGATGACTCTGAATATACACCAGATTGCGAAAAGTCCACAGGAGGAAAATATATGAAAGAAGTGGAGACATTGAGACGTTTTCTGCCAGGGAGTACTAATGTTGTCTGTATGCCTATGTATGACTTTTCTGGGAAACTTTTTTCAGTGGGATTCGCATGGAGCTGCTCCAGAGTTAGAGTATTCAGTGATGACGTGGAGAAGAGTTTCATGGCAGCGTTCGGGAACAGCATTATGGCAGAAGTAGGGAGGCTGCATTGCGTTGGTGGTATGTTTGAAGACCGTTTTATAATCCAAATTCTGGATATTTGCTGACGAGGATAATTGATGCGTATAGCGGATAAGGCGAAGGGTGACTTTATCTCGTCGGTCTCACATGAACTTCGATCACCATTACATGGAATTCTAGCGAGTGCCGAGTTCCTAGCGGATACGGATCTTGATAGCTTCCAGAGGAGCTTTGTCGATACTATTGAGAGCTGTGGGCGTACGCTACTTGATACCATAAACCACGTTCTAGACTTTTCAAAATTAAACAGCTTTGGAAATAAATGGACTGGAACAACATCATCAATGAAGAAAGAGAGCATAGTCCGAAGAATGAGCCGACAACGTGGGCGGTCTGCTTCGGTATGCTACGAAAGCCCGGAGGAGTTCAAGAGCGATGACGATCAAGAGCCGAAACCGAGTCAAGGTGCGGAAAGTCCATCTGCATCTGTGAGTGATGTTGTCCACTTGACTGCTGAAACGGACTTGAGCGCTATCCTGGAAGAGGTGACGGAAGGTGTATTTGCGGGCTATGAATTCAGGGGAATAAGCACGCCAGGGATAATGGAGGTTGTTGGGACTTCAAAAACTGAAGGAAATGGAAGACCAGCCGGGGCGAAAAATGACATTACGGTTATTATTGATGTTGATAGACGCGATGATGGGTGGGTGTTTGAAACGCAACCAGGCGCATTACGAAGAATCTTTTTGAACTTAGGAGGAAATGCGATCAAATATACGGATTCTGGTTGGGTCCGAATCAAGATGAGGGCAAAGGACTTGCCAAGCAAATGTGATGAAGATAAGAAATCTCTTGTTACGTTGACTTTTACGGACTCCGGAAAGGGTATAAGCAGAGAATTTTTAAAGACACGGTTATTCACACCTTTCAGTCAAGAGAACCCGCTTGTTAGCGGGACAGGGCTGGGTATGAGCATTGTCAGGCAGATTGTCGAAATGCTAGGCGGCGAGATTGGTGTGAAGAGTCAGCCTGGCAAGGGAACGGAGGTGACTGTCAGCCTGGTGCTGAAGAGGGTCTTAAAGAAGAGGCATGACCAGTCTCTTAATCAAGAGACGAACGGACAAGATGCTATGATCGAAAAAATTAGAGAGAGGACCAAGGGAAAGAGAGTTTCTTTTCTCGGTTTCGATTCTACGCCCCCAGAATCTGAAGCTCAAATACGAGCGACTGCGTTTCTTAGAAGTTCGCTTGAAAGCTATGTCACTAAATGGTTCTGGATGGATATTGTTCCAAACTCTTCATCTTATTCTACTAGTGATAAGGTGGACTTTGTTATTACAAACGAAGGGGCTATGGTTAATGCACACCTGGCGCTTCCCGAGGAAACAGGAAAAAACATGCCTGGGAAGACTGGAGGGATACCATTGATTGTTATCTGCTCGAACGCGGCACGGCACGACATCTACCAGCCTTTGAATACCGCTGAGAATAAAGGAATCGCTGGTTTTGTGTCAAAGCCATGCGGGCCCATGAAACTCGCGAAAGCTCTAGCGTCTTGTCTTGATCAGATGGATGTGGCATTGAAAGCCCAAGCAGCAGTATCTACCTCCACCAAAACAGATACATTGGTCTCCCAATCACAATCGAATAAAGCTATCCATTGTACAGAGACCAAGGCTTTGCCGAAAAATGGAATTTCTCCTCCTCGTCCTAAGAGGAGTTCTACCGAGGTTAACCTCTCATCAAAGAGTTTTAATTATCTGTCCACAGAAATTCCGGTTACAGTAACACCAAGCACACCAGTCGAAAAGGATAACAGTCCAATATCACGATGGAAACAAGAAGTTAGGCGGATAACCTCTCTCAACTTGAATGATGAAAATGGGAGCAAGAAACTTCCTAGAACTCTCATCGTGGAGGATAACCCAGTCAACTTGATGCTTTTGGCAACGTTCTTAAAGAAGAAGGGCTATCCATTCGAAAAAGCTACGAATGGACTCGAGGCTTATCAAGCCGTCGAGAAAAATCCCGAAGGTTTCGATGTCATCCTCATGGGTATGCTTCCCTCCACATTGTCTACCCTTTACGAATACTAATGATGAATAGACCTGCAAATGCCAGTCATGTCAGGTATCGAATCTACCAGAGCTATACGGACATTGGAACGGCAACGACGACGGAAGGGAAGTTTGATCATCGCACTCACTGGGTTAGCGGCTGCAAAGGATCAACTCGAAGCCTTTGAAGGGGGGATAGATTTGTTTATGGTGAAGCCAGTTTCATTCAAACATTTAGAAAAGACATTACAAGAGCTCAAGCTAGAGGATCAAGACTAGAGGTCGATGTGGAGTTAGGGCGATAATGTTTTATTTTGGTTTTGGGAATTCCTTTTACTCCAGTTCTTTATTTGGTAACTGTTTTTCTATGGTTTTGGGCGTTCATACGGTGGCCTCTATATTTCGTGCAGTTTCCCTTCATTTTGCTTATATTTTACTATGTTCTGGTGCTCGGGAGTTTATTGCGATACATAATGTGTGGTTACAATAGGTTGTTAGTCAGGTGCTATCTTATGTATACAATGTATAGTACGATAGCTGGTCCATCGTTACATCTAGAACAATAAAAAACAGAAGTTTGCCATCAAGACCGCATAAGGAATTCCCTGCATGACGAGGGCGTAGGTGGCTACCCTACTTTGATTCTCTTCCGTTGTCTTGTATGGGCATTTGGTACTGTTGTCTGATGCAAAGGACCAAGATTCGCCATATAGATAAGTACATACATGTACATATGTAGGTACTTTCTGTGAGGATTATCAGGGCACACCTCTATTAGGTAGGCCCTCCCCGACCGGTGGTTCATGCCCCATCACTCGGTGGGCTAATTTCCCCCCATCACAGCCTGACCAGTAGTATGCAGGTACGGTTCATATATCCACGCGATAGTGGCTCCTGCAATGCCTGCGTGCTCTGGGGGCGGGAAACTACATTACTGTTGAATTCGTGGGCAAATGATACCCATTCGGTATTCTTCCATCTTCGGTATACCCCCATATATACGGGTCTAGCCAGAGATTTGCGGTGCGGCGTACTTAACTGGCCAGCTGGAATGGGCAAAAAGAGCGCTTACGGCGTATCGGTGAGTGAGACCTTCAGCTGTCGACATGTCTGTCGTGAGTCATCAGGCCTGGCACGTGGTATGTAGGGAAGAAACATGACTGGAGAGGTGCATCTATATATGGCGTATGATGAGATGCCGGTGTTACAAAGCCTTGGTTTGGTGCTAGATAACCAGTTTTTTTTCTCTTTCTCTTAAAGATGACTAAGCACCAATATGCAATAACTTTCTGCTCCGTGTGGGTGCGGACTTCGGTTGGTTAGTTGGTAGTTCGTACTTAGTGTATGATGAATGCGGACTTCGTTATTATATGTAGCTACTAATTCCTTTATGTATTCATGTGAATGGTTTTATTTATAAAGAAGGATTGTCGTCTAGAGATAAATAAGGCGTATCATGTTTCATGATCAGCGGAAATCCTTAAGCCTCCACGAACGTTATTAGATACATGTATTTAAACATGCACATACTAGTACATGTACTTATACTACGTACATATATCATCAACCGTAGCACAAATCCGCCCTTGCACCATAGCCATTCTTGAATCTCGAACCCAAGCATTATATATCACGTATATACGAAACTTCAAATCTTCTCTGGTCTCTCGATCGTCGCCCCTCCCCTGTCGTCATCAGAACTAACTCCAATCTCAAACACGATAACACTGTTGACACCCGGCCTGGGGGCCCAATATGCGACCTACGGTAATGTTCTACCTCGCCGTTCGTTTCCCACCACTGTGGTTCTATACATATGCCATGGAGCGATAAAGTATATACCAACTGCATCCGACACTCTCCATGTCTCTACCCGTTATCACTGATAAGGGGACCGCGCTACCTATGTTCCCCGACGATACAGTCTCGGGCGTCGGCAAGAAGAAAAAAAAAACCTCAATTGTAATCACCAGTGCAGCTACATAACTCACATTCACGAAACCCGTCAGTTGCCAAGCCGAGTGATAATCCATGATGAAACACAAGCTGACAAGACACGTGTATGAGTGAGATGTCACGAACAAAGAATTAAAACACCGTTATTGGGATCGGCTCGTACCGCTGTTAATATGAGGGAGATAGCGTCCGTTTGGTGTCTCGGAGCAGAAAATCTCCGAGAAGGGGAGGGTGGTGAACCCCCGTCGTCAGCAGTGGTTGTAGTGGTGGTGTGGTGATGATACACGATGACTGGCTGGTAGGTTGAGGTCAGCTCAGCACAGTGAGAAATAAAACAAGAGTACGATGCTGTTCTAGCCACACAACCAAACCACAGCAATATAACTTGTGTGTTGTGTCTGAGCTTCGGAAGGAGTTTAGGCTGAATTAATCGCAACACCCTTTTCAAAGTTCCTGGGAAAAAAACTCCTTCGGGTTAACCTTGTATGTACTCATTGCTTCTCGAGGCCGCGCCGGGGCTTTGCTTTACTTTGCTTCGGGTGATATTAATTTGTAACCCCGCAATTTAACGATTTTACACGCGCGGGGAAATATAAGTTATCTATTCATGCCGACCTCTAGTGCGGGGGGAAATTTGGGGGAATGTATCATGGAGCTTTAAATTTGTACCGATCCGTGGCATCAGGTCATAGTTCCGTCATTGATACTGAACTATGCTTTGAATACTCATACAGACAAATTGCCATTGATACTTGGACACTACATACGTACAGTACAGACAGGAGACTACGCCGGCCGAAAAATTATTTCATCCGCTCTAGTGTCCAGTGAGAGATATAAATACGCACCCAAAATGGTTCTCGCAAAACCCGAAAACACAAACGTCCGCAATCAATTCGACCTCACCGGGAAGGTGGCAGCCGTGACAGGCGGTACCAGAGGAATAGGGATTGAAGCCGCCCGCGGCCTTGCTGAAGCCGGAGCATCCGTAAGTCGCAATACCTATCCATTATCACTCTCACTATCAACCCCCCCATCACCCAGGGCCACTACACAATTACAATTGTACCACAAACTCACCACCCACAGGTTGCAATAATCTACACCTCTTCTAAAGATGCCGAGAGTATTGCATCCCAGATGTCACAAGAGACTGGCGTCAAAGTAGTTGCCTACCAGTCCGACGTGCGCAACCCCGCATCAATCGCTGCTACCATCAACAAGATCGCAGCGGACTTTGGGCGTATCGACATCATGGTTGCAAATGCTGGTATCACAACGCATATTGCAGCGATTGACCAGACGCCAGAGTCCTTCTCGGAGGTCATGAAGGTCAATCTTGACGGTGCTTTCTATACGGCACAGGCAGCAGCAAAGATATTTCAGAAGCAGGGAAGTGGAAATGTCATATTTACGGCGTCAGTCAGTGCGCTACTAGTCAATATTCCGCAGAAACAGGCGGCGGTATGTGGTGTTTTTTTCTCTTTCTTCTTCGCTAAGTATTTTACTCTACATACATACTTAGCAGTGTAAAGTACCACTGGCACGACTTGAGGCTAAAACCATAATCTTGAAAATAACAGTATAACGCGAGTAAAGCGGGTTTGGTGCAGATGGCGAAATGCCTTGCAGTTGAGTGGGTTGATTTTGCAAGAGTCAACTGTGTTTCTCCTGGTTTCATCGCAACCGATAGTAAGTTCCTCGTCTGCTGTGAAACGGATTGTGGGGTACATAACAGATAGACCCTTTGATACTAACAGGGGACAAGTGATTGCGGAACTTCCCGAGGACTGGAAGAAGTTGTGGCATACCATGGTTCCGGCCCAAAGATTCTGTGATCCCTATGAGTTGAAAGGGGTGCGTAGAACTTTAACCTCCTCCTCCTCCACCGCTACTAACCTGGGTTGCGGGAGAGTTGGGCTGACTTAACTTTAAACTATCAGGTGTACGTATTTCTTGCTAGTGATGCCTCAAGTTATATGACGGGTATGTGAGCCCGATCTCTTTTAAATTCCCCCTGAAGATTGCTTTGTGGACCTGGGTTTGCTCAATTGTTGATTTAGGCGCAAACCTGGTTGTGGACGGTGCATACACCCTACCGTAAAGATAGGTGCTACCAAATCCTACTATTATTACGGTTACCACAACAGGTCGTCGCACTTCTGGCCGAGAGGGAAAAAATGTCTTAGATAGAACACAGAGACTTGAAACCTGTAATTGGTTAGAGGAAATCTTGCTACTATTCAGCCATCCAGCCAGTCTCCTTATTGTGCTCAACTAAATATCACCTTTCTTAGGTACCACCGGAAGACCATCTCGCCCTTGTGCGTTTGTAGTGGAAATAAGACCACCCAAAGGAAAAAAAAAAAAAAAAAAAAAAAAAACTCCAACTGGTATTCATATTCCAATATACCGAAAGGAAAAGGCTCGTGAGAGGGAGTCCAGCCAACACAACACATGATAGTCTATAATACCGTATGTAGTTATTGATAACAAATAGTATAATACCTAGCACTCTTGATATACATACATGCCCGCCGGTACGAAGTTACGCCGTGGGAAGGCCAAATAGCTTTTTAAGATCAATTTTTTTTTGTTCAAGCCACCAGTCGGAGATCTACGACGTCACAGTCAAAGATTTGCCCCACTGTATACCGCATGGCATCTTTAAACTCGCGACATAGCTAGTTAGCGTCGGACATTTGCCTCCCAATGTGTAGCTTAATCCAAAAAAAACCTTACCCCCTGCAATCTTCGGGCATAAGCGAGCCCTTCTTTAAACCCTATTTGCTGAGAGGGAGCAAAAAAAATAACAAGGCTTGGATTTAGACTTTGTCGAGGGTACGGGGGATGGACGCCATTTGTAGATGATTCCCGGGGCCGTGAACGTATGTATGCACTCTAGGTACGTACGGCGTGGCCGATGATGGTGGATATAGAATGCCTAATGGCTAGCTATTCTTGCTTGCCAATTTCTATGCCTGACAGGACAGGCTGCCAACAAAGCAAAGCAGAACGGGCAGGCAAAGAAAAGAAAGTAAAAATCTCTTCGCACCTCGCACCGAGGTATAAGATCAGAGTGTCAATCCCGGCCGGCCTGACCGACGATCGAGTCGGAGCGACTTGCGTGCTTGTGAGCCTGTGAGCTTATGAGAGGAGGTTCGAACGTTCGTTTGTTGGTGATGATGATACCGGATATAATAATCATTGCCGTTATTATAATTAACGTTTCTGAGACAACCCCCCCACCCCCAGCGAGGGTCTGGGCAAATTAATGATACTGGTTATCTTATCCTGGCCTCTCTATCAAGTTCTGGATTTTCTAATCTATCTGCCGGTAGATCCAATCCCAGTTAAGGTGACAATGAACGGGTAGAACGTGTTGAAATAAACTTGAACCTGGAGTTTCCTTTCCTTTCCTTTCTCTCTGGCCAAACGTCAAAAATATGTAGATGGGATCGAAGACAGGACAGGGCAAGGTATGGCATAGAGTACGTACACTACATGTACCTATGTTGCGTTTGTACGGTACGCCTCTTTTCGAATAGGTTTATATTTAGTGCGAGAGAGCGTGCCAGGGTAAGGCGATTATTCCTAATTGCAATTCCAATGGAAATAGCAAGTTGTATGCCGGCCCGGTCCCAAAAGAAATTACCGTTAATTACTTAAACATTTGGTAAGAAGGCGGAGGAATTAAGTTAAGTTGTGCGGGGAGTCTAGAGTAAATGATATCGTTAATATTAGACAAAACATGACTGACAATCAAGACATACAATACAAGCCAAGTTTATCGTAATATACTCAGGTCTCATACCTATTAGTGTGCGTATCTGTCTTGGGGTGGGTTAGTACATGCATACCATGAGTAGGCACGTACATACATTTACCGAGGTATGAAGATCATGGCTAGCTACATGTACCCGCTGTTAGAGTACGTACGAACGAACGGTGAAGCAGCACTAGCAGCAGTAGCAGTGTGGTTGTTGTTCCAGGAGGCCAGTGAGGGTTGTTTGTTGATCTGTTGTTGTGGCTGGATTGGGGAGTTGATTTGACTACCGATTGAATGGGGGGATAGGCTAGGACAACAACCAGGTCCGTGTGGCTTCTGCTTGCTTGCTCCTCACTCTCCACAGGCTACATCCAGGCTACATCCAGGCTACAGCAGACAAATAGACAATGTGGGCATGGCCGAGATGAAGGACGTGCGGGAACCGAAGCTTAGAAGAACGATTACGTTTCACTCCAGGAAAGTAGGTAGGCAACAACAAACAAAAACAACTACATACTTACCTTAGTACTCAATGCTGTATTTAATAATCCTGGGTTCTGTTTAACTATCACTTCTACATACGTACATGAGGAAGGAACGGCATAAGCTTTTTCTAATGAGAAACTCCTGCCATCCACCCCCTGAAGACGGTTTATGTATGCTAACTTAAGGCCGGATGGAGAGGTGTAAGTGGCGAGTTATGTGACCGGGGAGTGGTATGTCTCGGGAGGTATTCCCAATCCAGCGCGGGACCCCTCGGCGTTCAACCTCAAACCATCCACAGACACCGAAGTCCCAAAGATCGAGGCACCGAGCTGATCGGCGGAGTTGTCCAAAACCATGTGTGAAGGGAAGCACGGAAGGAGAGTGGAAGGGGGTGGGAGGACGCGAACCATTCACCAAGGCTCTCACTTAACTAGCTGCTGCGCTTTATCATACTTTATACAGCTTGTGTCCTTCTTCGTGACTTTCAATTCTTGGTTTCCTTGGTACTGTCTTTTCATTCCTGGTGGCCCTAAATCTGATCTGACCGTTACTCGAGATCTTTTTTACCATCCTATCTCCCGGTCGCTTTTTTACTTTAATCTTCGTGCTCTCGCTCTTGCACCCTCGAGGTTGTCTTTGCTTTGAATTCAAGTGCAAGTACCGCTTGGTTCCATTTCACTCCACGCAAAACAACGGCCCAGCATGGACAGCGAGAATATGGCAACCAGTGCTAGTTCATCATCAACAAAGTCTCCTTCAGAGCACAGTGAACCTCACAGCGAGAATATTACAGCACAGAAGCTTGAGAAAACTCCTGCTGCAGGCCCATTGGACTGGGACGGCCCTAATGACCCTGACAACCCGTGGAACTGGTCCTCAGGGAAAAGATGGTTTGGAACAATTGTGCCTGGATGCTTCTGTATGCTCGTGTATGTTCCTTCTTGCTTGCTCTCTCGTAGAAAAAAAAAAAGATATTGAATTTTTTGTTAACATTGAATTATCTTGCAAAATGTTAGAACATTTGCGTCATCAGTTTATGTTCCTGGCGTTTATGAGGTTGCTGCCAAGTTCAATGTTTCAATTACCGTGGCTCTATTGGGGATCTCGATGTATGTGGTAGGACTTGGCTTGGGGTAGGTTTTTTTCTCTTTCGCTTCAGTTTTACCGAGGACTCAAGCACTAATACGGGGGGAAATGCAGGCCAATGTTCAGTGCACCGTTATCAGAGGTGAGTAGAAATAGCGCTAGCGACCATTTTTCGGGATCTAAAAAACTGATTCGGTGTACAGGTTTTTGGGCGAAAGATGGTCTACTTTGTAAACCTGCCATTCTTCTTGCTCTTCACGATGGGTGCGGGTCTGGCCCAAAACATTGAGACACTGGTCATCTGCAGGATGTTTTCTGGGATTTTCGGAGGACCTGCACTCGCTGTTTCGGCCGGATCATTTGTGGACGTATGGGAGTTGAAGAGCTCGGGGTTGGCAGTTTCTGTCCAGGCGATTGCAACCTTCATGGGGCCTGCGTTGGGTAAGTCTGCACCCCACACCCGTCACTACTCAGCCTTGGCGAGACATGCAGGTGTTCAGGCTAGAGACTAACGATATGAAAATCTAGGCCCGATTGTTGGTGGATACCTCGCGCAGGACCAGAGCTGGAGATGGACCATGTGGATTATCCTCATTTTGGGAGGCGCGATGATGGTTCCTCTCTACTTCATGGAAGAGTCCTACAAGACCGTGATTCTCAAGCGCCGTGCCATTGCCCGCGGTCAAGAGCTTCCGCCTAAGCCAGACCCAAAAACAGCGTTGAAGATGATTTTTACAATCACCCTTGCAAGACCGTCTGTAATGCTGTTCACCGAGCCCATCGTTCAGGCTGTAGCGCTATACTCGTCGTTCGCATTCGCTGTGTTATTTGGTTTTTTCGAGGCGTACCCGTATGCATTCCAGCGCGAGTATGGGTTCACGTTGGGACAAACGGGGTTGTGTTTCTTGGGTATTGCTGCAGGGTTAATTCTGGGGTGCGGGATTTACCTGCTCCAAGATAGACTAGTCTATGTTCCGGCCCTAAAAAAGCACAATGGTAATCCGCCTCCGGAGATTCGGTTGGTGCCCGCCATGATTGGAAGCTGTCTGATGCCTATTGGACTTTTCTGGTTTGCGTGGACTGCGAAGAAGGATATCCACTGGATATCACCTGTTATTGCTGGCGCGCCTTTTGGTGCGGGTCTTGTTCTCATATTTGTACGTTCCCTACTAAATCTGTGTTTCGTCCGATGTTTAGTTATATGTACTAATATGGTGAATAGCTTACGGCGGTTATGTACATCCTAGAAGTATACCCACCACTAGTGGCTGCGTCTGCAATTGCAGCGTTGGGTCTCCTCCGTTATCTCCTTGCCATGGCTTTCCCGTTGTTTACACCTCGAAGTAATTATTCCCCCCAGCTATATTATATGATATCCGTAGCTAACGTTCATCCACAGTGTACGAAAACCTTGGTATCGCTTGGGGAACATCAATCTTCGGTTTTATTTCCCTTGCCATGATGCCAATCCCATGGGTCTTCCAGAGATGGGGCCCCTCCATTAGGGCCATGTCCAAATTCGAAGCGGTCAGAGACTAGGCTCCGTTAAGCTTGCATATGTGTGTTTATGTGTGTGATGTTTACGATCTAAGGACATGTGAGAGAAAATAAGGAGGCCTCAAGATTTCCTTCAGTCGTTCTAACTTGAATGGCCTCCCCCGGAGTTGATATTTGTTTATAGTATATTCGTGGTGTCCTTCCCCCCCGGTCACTGGTTTCATTTTCCTGTGGGCTTGTTTAGTATTGGATTTTTACCTCATTTTTACTTCGAAAAGAAAAGAACCTGTATATTTATATTTTTTCGTCACGTTATGTTGTACTGGGATTTCTGTTTTTGTCTCATGGGTGTATGGATGTTTATCCTCGCCATCATTATCCTAAATAATTATGTTTCTAGCTAGAAAAAAGTCACACGCACACCATGCAATCATGCTTGATATGGTGATATGCTTGAGGTTCCCGAAGTGGTTAGCAAAAAAGCTTTCAGACGGCCAAAGTCCATTGGAATTATTGATCTGATCCTGGATACCGGGTGCTACCAAAATGTCAAAAACCGGCACAGTAGCCATATTTCTCGCTTATACCCGAGGAGTGGTGAGTGATAATCAACGCCTCTTCCCTTTCCTGGCCGTAGCCGCCGCTTACTTACCTACATAGTTCTGAATGAGATTGACGGCCTGAAAAGTGCTAAGAAAACATTATCTATACGAAAAACTTTTCTCATACATTTGCTAGTTTATAATGTCGGGTAGTAGCAGTAGAGGGGGCGCTGTTTCTGGAGGGCATCGTTATCGATACAGGGCACTTCCTGAGTTCGAAAACGATATGGCTGATAATAACGATTTCAAATCGCATACCGTTGATGAGGATTCTACTCATGCCTCACGACAGAGGAAAGATAGTGGATTGTGGTCTAGACAGCGGTTAGTTAATTTTGCCTCCCGATACTAGAAAGAGGAGATAGCTAACAAGGGGCGAATACACACCAGCTACCCCGGCGCCCTCCTTTTCAATATCTTCACATTCATTCTCCCTGCACTCTACGGCACACTCTCGAAGCTATGGATCGCGGGCATCAACAACAAGATGGTTGTTACGACGGATACCTACACCTACATCAGCGTCGTGACTGAAGTAATTAACGAAGGTCTTCCCCGCGCCTCTTTTGTTATTATAGGCGACCGTTCTTCCCGTAGCATTACATCCCGCATCAGTTTGTCGAATACATTGATTATAGCACAAGCATGCCTAGGTGGGATCATGTCTGTTGTGATAGCAGCTGCTGCAAAGAGCTTTGCGGGGACGTTTGTTCCTATTGAGGTGAGGGAAGAAAGCGTGACGTATGTGCGTATATCTGCGTTTTCTTCGCTGTTTGGGGCCGTGGAGGTGGCGGTTGGTGCGGCTACGAGGGCTTTAGATAGGTAAGCTATATGAGAAACCTCTATAGGATGAAAAATTAGCTGATGCTTGGCTGGGTGGGAAGACCAGATGTACCGCTCCTTATAAGCTCCGTGAAGACTGCTCTGAATATTATATTGGATGTTCTCTTAATATCCAAGTTCCGGGTTGGTCATCTGGATGTTGACGTCAACACCCAAGCCATAATCCGTCTCTCGTGCGATGCCGCCGGTGCACTGGCAGGCGTGTTGTTCTTCGCATATCTATCAAACATTCTGTCCTTGAGTCGCCCTTCGGAGGAAGAGGTAGAGAGTAGAAGACCAAGTAGAGTAGCGCTTTGGACACTTGTGAGACAGGGAAGGTACACGTTTATTGAATCTGCTATTCGAAATGTATTGTATCTTTGGTTGGTCTCTGGAATTGTTAAGATGGGGTCTGATTATACCACGGTATGGATACTTCAAATACGATGTTTCAAGTTAAGATGATAGCTGACGTGTAATACAAAGGCATGGGGCGTCTTCAATACCATCCGTTGGGGCCTCATCATGGTTCCTGTACAAGCGCTTGAAGCAACAGCTTTAACCTTTGTTGGGCATGCCTGGGGTTTCTGGCGCTTCCGAGTCGGAATCGATAACCGAACGCCTAAAGCGTCCTGGAAGGATCTCCTTAGTGAGCCCCATTCCTATTCACCTGTTGTAATCATAAACTAACGGATCATAAGTGATCACTCGACCGGCCCTAACATCCACAGTGATCGCCCTAGCAGTGGAGATCCCAATTTGTATAACATTTTCGGTCTGGGGTGCCCGGCCATTTGCCTACTGGCTCTCTGAGTCGGATCCCGTGGCAGATATCACTGCATATATGTGGAAGGTAACCATGAGTCTTCCCTGTCACATTCCCTTCTAGTTCTGTCGCTCATAAAAATGACAGACAATCGACTGGTGCTACATCTTCTACGCCATCTCTACCCAACTAGCCGCAATCCTCGTTGCTACAAGACCCAGATGGTATCTCGCCCAGTCCCTCTGCTCCAATATATTTTGGGTCCTGCCATGGGCAATTGCAGTGACTAGAATAAAGGATTTCAACAAAGACACGGCATGGAAGTGGCATAGTATTGTCTTTGGCGGGAGTTTGGTAGTTAGTTTTGTGATTATAGTGGTTATTTTGGCGGCGTGGAGTTATAGACTTACCAGAGGGTTGAGTAGGTTGTCGAGGTTTTCTTCTGCAACGTTTTATCATTAGAGTGCTCAAAATATAATTCCGTGCTCCTTCTCGGGGGCTTGAAAACCTCAAGACAGAAAAGATATGGTCTAAGATTCGTTGTGACTCATGTAGTACTTATTCTCGCCCCTCGATACGTGGAACAATGGAGGAGGGTCGCAAAAGATGGTAAGGGTGGGACGAAAAGATCTTAGGAACGGGAAGCCGGACTTTATTCCTAGCCAGAACATTATATCAACTGCGGACCGAGCACATATTTTATTGTTTCTGTTTTTATTTTGAAAACTACTCCTAGTTCTATTTACGCTTCATGTTAATTACAATAAATGAATCATGACCAATCAATTAATCATTGCGATTATTAGTTTCCTTCTTCTTCTTCTTCTTCTTCTTCTTCTTCTTTTTTTTTTTTTTAGAAAGATACAGGTCTAGAATACCGCTTAAATGTAGGTCTTCATTTCGGGTTATCACCGTATTTCGGGGTATGTGCTATATATATCGAGGCCGCTCCGCACTTTGTGTTCTTCTCTTGCAATTGTAGAAGTGGTCAAATTACTGTAAAATGGAGACGTAGGTGACTCCGGAATTCTGCATATGACTACATTGTGGCCTACACTGGTAGTGTGGCCCATGAGCCGGCATATAAGCTTGAGCTGGCTCGGCTCGTTGGAGGCAGAGGCTCGCAAGGCTCGAGCTTTGGTGACAGGCTCGTAAACTGGCTCGAGCGGGTGGTCATTGATACAAAAACAGGTTATCCTTACATCAATTGTAGTAAAATGGCAGATATAAGCTTCATTTCATGGAGTAATACCGTGAGAAAGGATTGATTATTTAGGATAGAATTCCAGTGGGTAGAAATCCCCTTTTGCTTCCTTTATGGCTTCTAGAGCCTAGTTCAGAGTGAGTAAACTGAGCTTAAGATCAAGCTCGAGCCTAAAGCTCGAGTCGGGTCGGCTCATGGACCACACTAGCCTATAGCACTAAAAATTGGGGCGTTTTCACTACTGTAGAAATGAAGTTAAATCAAATACAGGTTTGCTACCTCATTGCAGGGAATGCTGCATTTGTGACAAATGCTATAGTAATACCACAGGAATACCGTAAAAAATGCTAATATCTATATGGACATACCGTATACACTAGCGGGGTAATTAATTACATGTATATAGTAGCGTGACTGTGACTAAGTGGGTGTGACAGCAGCACTTATTGGCACAACACCATCATGATCATCTGAATACAATCAGAATAGATGCCATCTATAACCACTAATATGGACTGATCATGGGCGCTGTGTAATTCGGTCAAGATTCTCTTCGTTTGTATATGTAGGGAAAAAAAAAAATCTCAATTTTAAAACCCATTTCCTAACTTTTCAAAGCCCATTCACGAGAAATATTAACTGATGGAACTACTGATAAATTAAATTATCGTGATGGTTGTGGGGCTTCATCAAACTATTCAGTCTTGTACCTACATCGGCAGGTAACAAGTGATGAAACACAGCGATACCTGTTTTGGTAATACGCCACCAACATTTAGTGTTAGTACTCTCAAGGCGTTCCATCACTTATTACCTGTCGCTGTACATAAGATATTGTAGTAAGATGATCAGATAGCAACTGTACTTTCATAAAATACTTACAATACCGCATGTGCAGTACTAGTACATTGTAATGCCCAAATTGCGCAGTTCAGTACTGCAGTAGTAAGGTATTCACCAATACATGCCGCATTTGAACTAGTCATGGTATTTTACTGGTAGTCAAAACATCCCGCTTTTTGGTACTGTATATAAGGCCTAGTATCGTATATAGTACATCGAGCATGGGACGGTTCTTGAGCCACTGACATCTGAAAAAAGAGAATTAATTTTGCGCAAATACATATTGTCCTATACTTGCATAGCGTACGTACATAACGTATATATACATGTACTTTTATGATTTGCATACGAATGACTTATGTACATACCTACCTACAGTACGAAAAAGCGGGGTGAAACCAGTACTGTATGACTACGGGATTTAGTGAATAATACGGAATTAAACCAGCATTACAAAAAGAATACCGTAGTAATGCCGCATTCTTGCTGCATTACTAGCGCATTAAGGGGAATAACGTAGCGAATCCATACCCTTTTTTGGTATTGTATGTACATGTATGTATTATGGTTTGGGAGTTTGCCAAGAACGAGTGATATACTATGAACTGCCCATATAACCTTTACTACACGTACTTATGTGTGGCACACAGTTCGCCAAAATTAAAATACCTGCAATATTTTCACTCAGAGAGCTATTTGACTAGCTTCTGCTAAAGAAGCGTCCCTTTAGTTCTGGCGCCATGAATACCTATTAAGATGTAGCATACAATTGCTTGCAGATGTTACGACTAGTGGCTTAGCATCAAAGATAGACGATACAATAGCCATGGAAGTCGAGGGAGATGAGTGGGAAGTGGTCGTTTCCGTTCGACTCGGGCTAAAGCTACGAAGATAGCGAGCTGTGCGCCCGCTATCCCTGTCCTGCATCCGCGTATACGCATGCGTAACGCAAGACCCTACGGGGAATGATGATAAACATCTACACATGCATACCCGTGACGTGTGAGTAGCAAGCTACTCGTAGGGGATGGTCATGAGACTAGAGTAGAGTAGATGTACCTACATGTACATCTAAATGTGTTCCGGATTTATTTTTATTATCCGGCAGATCCCCGAAACTTGATGTGGGGTAAAGCATGGAGATGGAGTAAGTGGGGTTCTAGGCGCTAGGCATCCGACAGATATTCACATACCCTACATGTAGTCTGATGCCAGACCTATGTGGAACTTGTGTCTCCACGAAGTGTGCGCGACAACAAAACAGGCAGGGAACAAGACTACACTACCCCACAATACAGGTATATATATTGCAGGACCGAGGATAAGTTGGCTATGTACACAAGAGTTGGATTTTTACTGCAATTACCTTTCATCGGTAAACAAACTACTCAGAATGGCGCAAACGAGCACATCCTCTCTCGCATACACTCTCAATGCCGATTCCTTCGAATTTTTGGGATCTACAACTCCCCTCAATCCTACAGAGAGCTTTATTCTACCGCATTATGACTTCCTATCGTTCCTTGGTGTAGCACAGCAATCCGGGGTCAACTTTCTTCCTACCACCTGGGCCCCAGGGCTTGATGGACTGGGTGTCGATGGGCTTGAACAGATTGATCTAAACCCAAGTCGAGGGTTTTCTTTTAAGCGGTTTACACCAGATAGTAAAGAAGCGCAGACTCTGGGACTCGAAGATGTGCATAGTTTCTCATGGAAGGCGCTTATTGCTGAGATTTTAGTACTACAGCATCCTAGAGTCCGGGAGTGCCGGAGTATAATTGATTTATATGGAATTAGTTGGGATGTTCAGGTCAATAGAAGTGGAATACTTGTAAAAGTTTTGCCTGTGCTGGTATTCGAGAAGCCAGTGCATGGGAGTTTGGATAAGTTCTTGGGATCAAGGTCTTACCAGACGCTGAATTTTGAGAAAAGGTTGTCGTTGTGTAGGGATATAGGAAGGGCCATTGAGCTAATGCACTCTTTCAGTATGTCATAGACTGTCCTGTTGGTATAATTAGACTACTAACTATATTCCATGTAGACATTCCACACGGAGAGATAAAGCCAGAAAAGGTCCTCGTTTTTGAAGACGGCAATGGTGGATTCATTGCAAAGATCATCGACTTTGGATACGCTTGCTTAGGTTGTGCCGACGAAGAACCTGTACGCCTACCCTTGACACCTGAATGGAGTTCACCCGAATGTACATCAATGGAGCCCACCGTAGGCCGAGCTAAGAAGGCCGATATTTATTCCTACGGGAAACTTTGTGGGTGGATCCTTTTCGGGGACCGGGGATCAACATCTTCTCCAGCATCGCTTCTTTCTCTATCTTCCGGGGAGGACGAAAGTCAGAATTTCGTTGTTAAGGACCATGAGTTGGCTCGCGCGAGATTAGCCAGCTTTTTTGGAGCCTGTTTAGAAACGAATCCAGATGCGAGAGCCAGCGACATGGGCATGTTAGTTGGGCTGGTTTCTCAGGCGCTTGAAGGGGATGTCCAGTAAGTTAAATGAGACATCATTCGTTATCAGAGTTAAGCTTGAGTACATACTAATAACCAATCATAGAAGGGAGACGATTTCTGATGAGTTGATTAAGTTCGAAGGTTTGAAAAGTATCCCAAATGTAAGACCCCCAAGCAAGATGTAACACATCACCAGCTACTAACTGCGAACACATTCAGCTTGCACTCAATTTTGAAGCACTCCAACATGTCCACTGCTTCGTCCGCGTCCAAATCGTCAAGGCGCTCACAGATAGAGCTGCCACCTGCAAAGATTCTGCCTTCCAACTTGCACTCTGCCACGAATTCGCTTTCGGGACCCCACGAGACGCGAGCCTTGCCATTGAATACCTCCAGAAATGCGGAAGGTCGGCTGAAGACCTTTCGGCGGCTGCAGAGAACATCGTTACACATGGCAAACTCGATCAAGATATCAAAATCACATTCATGCAGCAGATAGATCAATTGATAGATGAATATATCCAGACTGGTATTCTTTCAACAGTACTAGATATCTACAAGTACGAAGTGGCCGGAAAGAAGGATGAAAGGGTGACCCAATCATCTTTAATACTGCAGAACTTTCTGGCCTCTCTACTTTTCGATCAAGGTCTGATAGAGGGGGCGATAAAGATGCAGAGGAGTGTATTGGATACAACCACAGAAAGTCTAGGCGAGGGAAGTCCTGGTGCAGTCATTGCTATGCAGAATTTCGTACATCTCCTCAAGCGACAAGGACTTGTTGAACAATTGGAACTTGATATCCAGAGGAAGGTGTTAGAGCAGACAGAGAAAGCTTTGGGCTTGTCGCACCTGGCTACACTTGCTGCTACATGGAATCTTGCTACCATGCTTCAGGATAGAGATGAAGCGGAGGAATCGGTATCAGTTGTACTAGAAATGACAGAAAGGATGAAGGGAACACTGGGGGAGTCTAATTTCCAGACTCTTCTGGCCATGGGGCTTCTTTCGGCCATATTTCGGAGGCAGAATAGAGCGGAAGAAGCACTAAAGTCCAGTCAAAGTGTCCTGCATCTCATGATTAAAGAACTAGGCGGAAAGCATCCAGAAACTATTACATCCATGAGCTACAAGGCACTATCACTTTATCAGCTAGGATCAATCGAAGAGTCAGTAAAACTCCAAAGACAAGTATTCGAGCTGCGTCAAAGTATTTTAGGCGAAGACAACCCAGACACTATCCGAGCCATCACGAGTATTGCAAACACCCTCAAGTCTCAAGGTCAGCTAGACCAAGCAGTAAAGCTGGAGGAGCAAGCTATGGCGTCGATAACGAAAATCCTAGGGGAATATCATCCCAAGGCCATATTAGCCATGAATTGCCTTTCTGGGACCTACCGTGATCTAGGCCTAATGGATGGTACAATCAAGATTCAGAGACGTGTTTTGGAACTACAAACCAAAGTCCTTGGGGGTGATCATCCAAGTACTATAGCAGCCATGGAGACTCTCATTGAAGTGCTTGTGAGTCAGAACGAGTTCAAACAAGCTTCAGAGCTTCAGGGGCAGCTGTTAGATATTAAAATCAGAATCTTGGGCGAGGAACATCCAAGCACTATTGCTGCCCTGAATAACGTTGGGTTTATGCTCACTCGTCAGGATCGGGTTGACGAGGCGATCAAAATACAAAGACGAGTACTGGAGTTGACAGAGAAAGTATTGGGCGATGAGCATCCAGATAATATTCCGGTAATGATGAACATGGTTCAGACACTCGTAGACAACGGCCAAATGGACGAAGCCGTAGACACCCAGAATAAAGTGGCTGCATTGAGAAAGAAAATCTCAGGAAAAGAGCACCCCGATACCCTCAGGCAGCTGAACGATCTCGCGTATATGCTCGCTATCCATGGTCAAATGGATCAGGCTGTAATCACCCAGAAGCAGATTCTAGAGACATCGGAGAGTCTTTACGGCGAAAAACATCCAAATACCCTTAGCGCTATGGCCAACACTGTGTCAATCCTGCGCAAAAAGGGAGATGCAGACGAAGCGTTAGCATTGCAGATGAAGATATTAGACATCACTATAAAGTCTGTTGGCGAGAACCACGAGGATACCCTTAGAGCTATGGACACATTAGTGATAACACTTGGTAGCCAAAATCAAGTTGATAAAGCCTTGGAAATCCAGAGGAGGATTGTGAAGGCACGAGAGAGTGTTTCTGGAGAGCAAGATCTAGGCACGATTGAAGCATCAGAATATCTTTCACAGCTTTTGGCAAAGAAGGGGCTCTTAGAAGAAGCAGCTAAGGTTCAGGAGAAGGTCGTCAGCTTGAAGAAAAAGGTTTCCGGAGAGGATCATCCCGAAACGCTGACGTCTATGAGCAATTATGCTTATTTGCTCGCAAGGCAAGGAAAGACTGGCGAGGCAGCAAAAATCCAACAACAAGTGGTAGACATGATGACAAATTTCTTGGGAAAGGAGCATCCGGAAACTGTCGATGCAAAGGGAAATCTTGATTTTATGCGAGCAGCAGAAATGAGGAAAGCTGCAAAGTGAGCTTGGGCCAAACACCCTCATGACGAACTGTGGCGTTTAACTCTTGTAGAAAGGCCTTTTAGTCGTTGGAGTTTCATGAATTTATATCTACTATCACGCTCAATGCTTTCATGTATCTCGAAGAATTAGCGGAGTAAATTACCTGGTGTTTAGGACATGTAGTATCTAGTTATAATACTGCTATTAGGGGAAAGAGTAGGTGTATAAAGATGTAAAATGCCCCCCCCGGGAATATACATGAATAAGGGAACCTCCTCTATATTTGGGTCTACTCATACCTGCCCCTCATACGTGGCTATGTTAAATTCATGCTTGACGATGCCACCTATTGTATTTCTTTGGTTTTTGAATTTCGTATATATGGTGGTGGTAGATACATGCATGTAGGCCTAGTATCAGCCATACCCGGAGTTCTTTGAGGGCTTACTTGAGTTTGTAAGTTTTTACTTGCAATGCTTTGCTATTAATTTATCATGATCATGCTTACCTTGTTTTGTGCTTATTGACGGGCGACGTTGACACTGGGGCTAAGATTTATAAACTCGGGTAGTGTTTTGTAACACGGCCATCATGAGTTATGCCGTCATTAGTGGGGTATTTTGCGCTTTCCTCTGACTGAATAACAGAAACATGATAAACATATACGGGTACATGCATATAGGTCTACACACAGCTAAATCTCTCTATAAGGGTACCTCCTATAAGAATAATTGCCTTGTAAGGTACAAATTCTCAGTCCTTATTGGCCCTTTGATCTAAGTACAAAATTACGCTTGCTATAATTACAAGGGTGCCAATTTCCGGTCCCGAGAATACCGTTATAGGGAGATTCGGCTGTTATATACAAGCGGAGTGCGGTATCCGGCCGCCCAAATGTAGTGAGGAAATGTAGTGAGGAAATGAAGGTGCGGGCGGTACTGCTATAATAATTTCTTAGATTATTGCTGTCATTCTGGATTATTGGGTCATCCAAACGTACAGGCACGCACTAAACCTCATATCCGTCTCTCCTTATAGGTGATCTGTGATTTATTAGCTCTAGTATGCACTCTAAGTCATTCAATGAGTAGCTTTAGTATGTACAGCCACTCTGCAAAAGTGTCCGTGATTCCGATTTCGGAGTGAGACATTTCTCCATATGTAACCATGGCGGACCATCAAGAACCCCCTAAGGGAGACTTTCCTAGTGACTAATGGCGCCCAAATTAATTAAGGATAAGATCAATGGCCTATATCACGAACACTTTTGCTGAGTGGCTGTACATGTAGTTCATAATAAAATAATATTAGGGAAATTCGACCTTGATATATAAAAATATAGCTGTAGTTCTGTTAGTGCTTGTTCTTCTATATCTATCCATTGCAATAGCTACACGCCTTTCAATGCCAGTTCCCTTCTATCTCGGGAGTAGTTCTTTGTCTACTTGTATAATGATATGCAATCAATATTAGAAATAGTAAGCAACCAATAGAAACGTTCCTAGTGACGATGAGGAAGACTATATAGTTTAGAAATGAGAACTAAACCACATATTCCGTCAAAAACTTTATGTCCTCCAGCGACCAACTATCCTCATCACGCCAATCAGTGGCCTGTCCATAACCTTTCTCTGTAAGGGACGAATTCTTCCAAAATTTCCCGGAAATGCCGCCAATATCCTCAGCTGCCAATCTAACCGGAATTCGTGCTCCCTCTTCTATAGAAGGAGTCAATTTAAAAAAAAACATGATAGTTTAAGTAATTAAGCGTAGCACTTACCTATCGTCTTCAAAGGTATTGCCCTTGATGCGAATTTGACACCGGTTTCTGTCTCAACCCTATTCATTATATCAATAAATCTGATTTGCCTCAAGAATGGCCACATGGCTTAGAGGAACAGGGAAATACCGGCCAGGACAGCAGCAGTTCACCAAAAGTTCAGGGTTATCCCTCGCCATGATAATCGTCGCAGCCGTTATAGCAGCCTTCGTGACTGAGTACGGATGGGGCCAACCTTTCTCCTTTGATACTCTAGCCTTTACATCTGCCTGCGAATATTGTAAGACGATATACCAAATCAGCCATCCAGCTTCCCCAGCCCTAAAATACTCACCCTATATCTCTCTATTAACATATCCAACCCCTCAATCGTACCTTCCCCCGCAGCTGCCATCTTAGCTCTTAACTCCTCGTCGCGGAATCCTCCTAAATTACATGCAATTGAAGACACATTCACGACCCGCCCGCCAGGTTTGAGGATGGGAATGAATTTTTTACATATATTAATGGTACCATAGTAGTTGCACTCCACTATCTCCTCAACGCTACCCGTGGCATTACCCGTATTGTTTACAAGTACATCTATTCCGCCTACTTCTTTAATGGTTTTGTAGAGGGCGTCGATAGAAGATGGATTTGTAATATCGAGCGGGTGGTAGATCAGGGTTGAAAAGGCGCTATTGTGGATGGTTTTAGGTGGTGTGCGAGAGGTCAGGTAGATTGTTGAGAGGGGTGGGGCGTGGTCAAGGAGGGATTGGACTATACCGTGCCCGATGCCTTTGCTGGCGCCGGTTACGAGGTAGGTTTTGGAGTATGACATAAATATTAAGTGAAGGTTCTGAGCGTATTCTAGGGATCGCACTAGTATATTTAAAATCTCAAGGAAATGGAGTAGCAGTAGTGGAAGATACTTTTTTTTTGCGGCAAGTAAAAAATCGCCAATACTAGGTATATTTTATATAAAAAAGAGAATACTACATATAGAGATACATAAGGAGAAAGAAAGAAGAAAGTAGTCATACAGATTCTGGTTTCGTCACATATCAACTCCGAGAAGCGCTTCGCAGGGTATCCGGCACTGTCGCTCACAATTTGGTCCCCGCCGCTTCCATTTCCTTAGTCTAACTCAAGGTTAGTATCAAATCACCTCAGTACCGGCCGTTTGCATTGGTTCACATACCTTCTTATACGCCCTCTTACACGCCTCTCTACTCTCACACCTCTCCATATATTCAAATAACTTCGGATATTCCTCTTTGCTTAGCCCGCAAATCTTCTTTGCAGCCGCTAACTGAAACGATATCATAATATCAGCACCCGAGAATTCCTCGCCTGCCAAATACGGTCGCGACGAAAGCTCAGCCTCCAGGAAGTCAAAATGGGTCTTGTAATTAGGTTTCAAGAGCCGCGTCTCGACACCCCCAGTAATCATGTTGATGAGCGGCTTGATGAAGAACGGCACCGACGCTTTGTTGATGTTTTCGACGACAATTCCAACCAGCATCGGCGGCATCAGGGAACCCTCGGCATAGTGGAGGAAGTATCTGTTGGGTTTTCTGTTAGCTATACTATTCCTTATTCCCGGCGGAAGTTATACACACTTGTACCGCAGCAGTGATTCCTCGTCGCTAGGCTTGAGCTGGGGCCCGAATTTGTCAACGAAATACTCAATGATGAATCCTGACTCGGCAAGAACCCTATCACCGACAACTACGATAGGAAATTTCCCAAGCGGATGTAGAGATTGCGAGCCTTCGGGGGCAAGCATCGTGGAGTTCCGGATGTGACATTCGATATCGTAGTCGAGGTTGAGCTCTTCGAGAAGCCAAACAATACGCTGGGCACGGGACTGGTTGAGCCTAGTGGGTACACTGTCAACGCTGTGTCTATGAGTGAGTAGTGAGGGTAAGCCTACCAGTGCAGCGTTACTTTTGGCTGTGCACTTTTGTTTTCAGACATTCTCGTGTAAATTTTAGGGTGGTTAAAGTTTAGGGAAGCTATGATGACAAGCCTAGGGAAATGGTAGGAGGTATATAAGTAGTTTAGCTATAACCGTTGAATTATATAGGAGTGTTGGGGATCAGATGCAAGCATCGCTTGTCCCGCAGCACCATCAGCACGCTCGGTAGCATGCATGGAACAGCTCAGGGATGGCGACGTCATAGCAACATGTAATAAATACGGGTTGCGGAAGAATTGTCCTGACCTGGGGGCTGCGCTGAGTCATAAGCAGAGATGTTTGGCATTTCGACTATGATGGAGGTGGATAGATGTATGTATCTACTCGCTATCCACGAAAATGCAGGTGTCAATGACAGGGATAATTTGTATGGGCTAAGACAATTCTCCATAGAAATTATCCCTGTCTCCGTCACTCGCATTTTCAGGTTCTTATGGTGGATAGCGAGTACAGTCGCTCACCTACTGACGGCGGATCCTGTCTGATGGTTCTGTTTGCAGTAATTTGCCCTTGGCGTCCAAAACCTAACTCTTTTATTGGCCTCAAATCCCTGACCGCCATCAGACAGGATCCGCCTTCACCCCGTGAGTGACTGTACATGTAGTGAAGTAGATATCGTTTGTGTAACTCCGTTCCTGGCGATCTTTGGGGACCCTGGCGGCTTCAGTGTCAGTGGTTATCGATACGAAGAGTGCATGTGATACTTTTTTAACAGCCGCATATATATCATTCAGCTATTAGTATCGATACGAATTCTAGAGCCGCAATTTTCTGGGCAGATACACATTTTTATACTTCCCCAGCCCTTTCCAAAGTATTTAGAGACACCTCCATACATATTGCTTACGTAATTCTATTACTCAACACCGAGTGATCCTTATGATTGATTAGAGCCTCTTGCGGTGTGGTTCCGAATCCCCAAGGATATGGACGATACACGGGATATCTCGACTTGGATATCACCTCGTATAACTCGAGCTTGGTACTTTATATCACTACCCCATTCCTTCGCTTATATGGTATCCTTCCGTACCAGAATTTTCAGCATGCACTTAATCCCTCTTGCAGCGCCTCGCCCTTGAATGGTTGGCGACAAATTTGTGGCCGGCAAACTGGTGCTCAAGAAGGCCAGGGGATTCCTATCTAGCGGCCCTGTTGGTGTCAGCTAGAGGGTAGAATGGCGAGTACATTCATTCACCCGCTAGCGAGGTCCCGAAGTTAGGGAAGAATCTATCTACGTATATCTGATGATATTATGGTTTATTTAGTGCCTTTGGCGGTCATTGAGTTCATGATATCTACAACTATCATCATTGATAGCCAGATCACAGAAAATCTATATACCTCCTTTTGCACCATTCCGAGTCTCAGAGCGTCTTAGAAATACCACATATCCTCTTTAAGAGGTTTTCTAAAATTTGAATAATGTCTACGTAAAGGGTACGCATGGATAACTCATAGCGCCGTCAATTCAAGCAAGACATTACCCCGCATGCCCCTTTAATAGAGACTGAATGCTTGGATTCTTCGCCTACAAATTTCTCTGGCACTACTCAGGATCGAAATCCGTTTACATGTCTTGTTGTTCTTGTTTATAGCCTGCTTGTTAAACATAATGCTAAAGGTGATCGACGTATCATTTCCACTTCTATGATCCCGCCGTTGGGGTTAAAAATGCTACATGTAGATACTGCACGTATCCTAAACGGTTCCCCGAATATATGCATATGTATCAATTTTAATATATATTATTCATTCTCGTATTAAATACAGGTGACTTTGCTCGCCTGATTATTGCAGGAGTAATTAAGGATACAACGTTACTTTCGCCCCAGCTCAACTGTTGCCTGTATTAGCTGACGTTGTTGCGTCACGTTAGGCAATTTCAGGGAAGCTTGAACTTGAGCGAGACTAAAGTTCCGAAGCAGGGTCTTAAGGCATGGAGTGATATTGCAAACTCCTATCGGATTAGAAATACTGGAAACTGACCGGGTTCCTCTACTCTACCTCTCCTGTACTATATGTTTCGGGGTGGTAGACTCCTTAAAAACAGAACTTGACATAGGGAAGGGGATAGTGGTCCTCACCTAATGGTTTTGATAAACAGGTGAGTTATAATAGGATTCATTTTCTCCAAGATACATGCAACGCCTTGGATTGTACCAGGTACGATGTTTTTATACCGGCAGATCATTTACCCCGGACAAGTACCACCCATCATGACCACCGCCAAGTCACACAAACGCTCGCCAAGCAAACCCCCACCCCGTTCGGGGGTAAGGTGCGATCGGTTGAAAGTTTGGCCCTGCTTATCAATTCAATTCATCATACCTCCCCGACCAATGCGGGCTCACCCTTTCCCGGCGCGCTGGTTAGATTGGGGGAAACCCCAACCGTCTCCTGCCTGCCCTTTGAAATGATCAATCGAATCTTTAGAAATATTTCCTTCTTCCAAAATTATTCCCCACATCCCGCGCAGTTAATCGGTGTGATGTGCGAACAGATGACTATGCATGTCGATTGACAGAGACACAAAACGGTTGCACCGACAGCCTTTTCCGTCCGATTTATTAGTAGAGAGGGTGAAACATACATTTGATGATAAAACGGTGGGTTGCCCACCGCAACCAGCCTGACAAATGTAAAGTTCCCCACCAACGACCGCGACCCGTCTTCCTTCCGGGTGTCTTTCGGGGGCTTTCCCCGTGTGCGCACCTCGCCATTAGTGTGCAGGGTGATGGGGGTCAGTTCGAATTTGTATGTAGACACAGCCAAAGGTGTGAGAGTTAGGACATTTGGGGTATTTGCAAAACGGAGGGCATGATAGTATAATCTTCAAATCCGAAGTTAGATCTAGGGTTAAATAAGCTCTTTCAAAAGTCATTAATCCCATTTATAGAGCCCAAAGTGCCTTGGCAGTTGTGCGTGTGTATGGCGGCTATTTACAGGTTTTGTTCCCACATGGAGGTGATATCAGTATGAAGAGTGAAATTCTGAACAGACAATCTTTGTAATCTAGGTAGCCACCACCACACATTAGAGCATCAATATCTATGCCCTCCGTTCTGACGAGGGGACACGCACTCTCATGGGCCAGTCCTGGTCCGAACCATCCGTTTACATCCGTCTGACATACCGTTGATTCATTGTCGTTAAAGGATTTACTAATACACATGTAGAGCCTCCCGGTACAAGTATATGTACATACAAATACACCGCTTGGGGTGTCCTTGCAACATCACCGCTCTACAATTCTGATGATATCAACCACACAGCCTGGTTGTGTATCCGAATCTGTCTTATTTAAACGATTTGGGTTTAGGTTTGGCCACTACCCCTGGTACTGGACTTTTATTACCAAGAGGAGTTTTTCCTCTCCGAACTCTCTCTCTCTCTCCCCACCTTCCTCCCCGCCTTTATTTTGCCATAGACTCTGATTTATTCCTACTACTGCTTCTTCCCCCCTCGATATCTACTTCTATTTGTCTTCTCCGTCAGTTTTGATCTTTTTTATTTTTTGCTGTTAGCAGTGCATATTCGTTGGTGATTATTTCATAATAATCCTAGATTATCGTTTCTATAATTTTTTTTCTTATTCTCTTCTTTAACAACAACACCGGTAGTTGTACGTTCCTGGAAACAAAATGGCACCAAGGCGGTATACGTCATCTGGTCAGAACCAACCCGTGATTGTCGATAGACAGCACCAGCACCAACATCAACATCAACATCAGCAACAAAACTGCGACGTGCGGACTACAGACACCGTCATTGTAGGTTAGTCAAGCAACTATCGGCTTGTTTCTGGTGAAATATCCCTGATATCGTGCAATTGTTCCACAGGCAACGGTCCCTCCGCCTTATTTCTCAGCTATCTCCTCCATGGCAATGTCCCCACATATGACACCTCAGTCCATGGCCCTCACCCTGATCCTGTCCTACACTCAAAGCTCTCACAACTCGGCTCCGACAGGTCTCTTTATGATGCACTCGAAACCCCGAGATCAATCGAGGCACTCACGGGACATTTCCCGGACTCAGCATACATGTCTTATTCAAACCAGGCACTCCCAATTAATGTACTTTTAGACACCTTAATCCAGCCCAATGCAGATACAGAGATTGGTGAAGCAAGGTCCAGAATAAAATGGGAACGAAGTAGCAGCCGCCGGGTCGACCACCTCGTACTCGGAGATGCCGAGAAGGCTGGGGGACAATGGGCCGAGGATCCCATTGGAGCGAACAGAGACTGTGAGACTCTAAGGTTGGCTATAATCATTTCTGTCTGTATTTGGGAGCATTGAAGTCTAACATAATTCTAGTTATGCTGAAATGCTATCATTGCCTGGATACTCGTTCCGGGAGCACTACAAACGAACCCATAGAAGACCAATGCCCGATTTGATTCGTCCTACACGACGGGAAGCCGCCAGCTATTACAGTGCTTACCCAAAGGCGGTCGGAATATCGTCGGAAGTATTTACCTCTGTCCATGCTCAGCGTATTTCACAGCGACCAGGCGGCGGGTTTACACTCCGAGTACACCGTCGGGGATCGAACTCTAGCAACAAACAATATCATGATGTACATATGACTATTCACTGCACACACCTGGTCCTGGCGACTGGAATATACTCCAACGTTATACCCCCACCACCCATCTATCAGTCACTAATTTCACTCACCACACCTTCACCCTACGTAGCCTCGAATCCCCCAATGCTAGTGGTTGGCTCCGGTTTTACGGCTGCGGATGTCATGATGGCTGCGAAGAAGGCGGGGAGAAAAGTAATACATATCTATAAATGGAACACCTCGCGGCCTTCCCCGCTAAAAGGGTGCCATCCAACGGCGTATCCCGAGTATGCGGAAATATATAGACGGATGAAGTCGAGCGTAGCGGCGACAACATCACCACGACCAAACCAGGCCACAGATGGTGAATATGAGGGTTTTCCGAATGCACAGGTTATCAACACACACCCGGATGGCCGAATCCGGATCTTGACCATAGACGGCGAGATAGTAGAGCGGGTAATCGATGAGTTCAAGTACTGTGTTGGCCGGCGCGGAAGTCTTGAGTACCTATCCCCAGAGCTACGGAAGGCTGTGGGTGTTGTGGATGCAGGATGGATCTCTGGAGACACGATGCGATGGAGGGTGGAGGAAGACCTGGAGATTGTGAAAGGTGTGTTCGTCGTGGGGAGCCTAACGGGTGACAGTCTGGTGCGTTTTGGGTTCGGCGGATGTGCTTATGCTGCTGGGAAGATAACCAGTGACTTGAAGCGAGGGGATGAGACCAGGGGCATCAAGAGGAAAGATGAAGAGAGGTTCGAAAATGGGGCGAGGACTGCAGACAACCGGAGGTCGAAAGGCGCTTGCGTAATAGTATAGCGGTGGAGGGGGTACGGACTTTTTTCAACTTAATTTATTATTTAGATTTCAACACCTGAGCGACAGGGATGACATAACAGGGTAGCGGTGTTAGATTGGAGTTCTTTCCCTCGCCCCTCCTATTCGATGGGGGTTCTTCTCTTATTCTCTTATAGATACTAGAAACATATAACAACAGGTTAATAGATAGGGTATTTTGGTTACTGTACATATAGGGTTTGGTATATTCGAATCACTTTGTGTTTAATCACAATCAATCACTCGGATTTGTTTCATGTGTTTAGATCGTTTGGTTCTATAGTACGTGCCCGTGTCGTGTGCCGTAACAGATCATTGGCCTCGACTACGCACTAGTGTAGGTGCAAACTCTTCGTGTACAACACCATTTGCATGGGCTCAGGATAAGCTTGATAATCCAGATTAATACAGCCATTTCCCAAAAGACCTGGCACCTCGAACTCCCTTCACGGCCTGTAGCAAGATACAGATTACAAAACGGCAACAAATATAATAGAAAAACTAAAGTCGAAATATGAATTTATACACTTGACTTACTATTACCATTTGATCGCGGCGAGAGCGTATGTGGTGGAGCCATAGTTGCAAGTGAACGAGGGTCGTGATGCTAGGTTTTGGCGAGGTGCCAAGTCTTTTGGGAAATGGCTGTACATGTGCCAATGCTTTATACGTCATAGAATCCAGAAGAATAAAAAGCCGACTCCTAAAATACACCAAGGATTCAAATGTGTGTGGTTAAATAAACAAAGGAAAGGATAAAAGCATTTGTCCTACATAGTACTCCATAAAACCTATTTCATCTTCTCTATCGTCATGCCCAAAACATACTACACACTTAAAAATGAAAAAGAAAGAAAGAAAGCCGATTAAATTAAGAACCCACGCTGTGAGTTCCTACCATATTCTCCACTGAATGCCTCCAGTCTTACTCCCACGAGTACGACCTCCACCCCACTCCTCCCATCTTGCCCAGTGGTAGTCTGTACTCTGACTCTCCACTGTCCCCTTTTCACAACCCACTCACCACCACCTTCTTCCATACTGCCCTGTCTTTTGTGTCTCTTCCGTGGGCCTGATTGCCCCTGTACCCCCAAAAATGGCTTAGTAGATGCGGGTCTACTCGCACTATGTTGCCAATTCATGCCTGGGCTCGGAGTACCGCCCACACTCCTCCCTGCATCACTTCCAGATGGTGCGGAAACGCCATCTGCCATATCGTTATCATGGGCGTCAAATGAACTCATCACATCCCGATCCAAATACTCCTCTCCGTCCAGCTTGATAAAACATTCTGGTCCGAGCTTGATTTTAACTCGATCTTCGCTCAAAGGGGTATTTCCCGGGCTCGCAGGACCAGAGGACCCGGTTGTCGACCCGTTCTGTCCCAACAGTACAAGTCCAAGAGCTCTCTCGTGCCCAACAGGCAGACCTAGTTTATTAGCAATCACCTGGAATAATGCCGAAACACGCTGATTGGTAGTCCCGGTGAATTCAGCGCGGCCACTGCGGAAGTCAACTTTAGTTTGCTCGCCCCCTATCTCAACGATGAGTTCGCGCTGGATATCGTCAACAAATGGACGCATATAATTTATCCATCCGCTCGACTGTTTAGCCCCAGGGAACTGATCCCCGCCAGAGTCAGGGAGGAAGGCAACGCCGGAGGGTTTGATGTCCTCGAGGCGGATCACAATCTCTTGGCGCTGGCGTCTCTGATTCCAAGATATCTCATGGGGGATGAGTTTTTGTTCTAGCCCTTTAAGATGGAAATATTTGCAGTCGCGCAGAAGCTCCTGGCGATGTTCTTCGTTCCGGATGTAAACGGGATAACCGCGGAGGAGGTGAAGAAGCTCAGCAAATACGTCGGCGGAGCGGTTGGGCACCTCCGGAGGGAGAATTGAAGGGGGTCGGAGGAGGCCTTCACGAGCGAGGCCGGGGAAGACTTCGTTTGGAGAGGAGAAAAAGACGGCAAAGCCTAGGGAGAAGTAGTTCGGCGAGTTTCCGGGGGACTGAAAGAGGTCGCGATTGATTTGGAAGTGGCGAGAGCCAATGGAAATGAAAATTTCCGATTCAAAGAGTTGCGAGATTAATTTCGGAACTATTGAGGAGGTCAGTTGGCAGGTAATGTGAATTATAGACGGAGGAAGGCTTACGGCTGTAGAATTGGGCATCTGCAAATAGTCTTACGAAGTGTTGACCATCTTTTGGGGAAACATGATATCCTACAATACCGTCAGCTTTCCCTAGTTATATCGAGAGCTTAATTGGAAGGAGCACACCTTGAAGGTGACGTGCGATATCTCTAAATGTAATCGGGTCACGATCAATGTAGAGTGTCCGGATCGTCTGGTTTTCCTCTAGATTTGCCAACTGTTGTTCAAAGAATTGCGAAAAGTACGAGGGAGCTCTAGCACTCTCAGTTTCATGTTTGCTACAAGTGGAATTCTTTCTAGAGATACTGACCATCTGAAGATATTGACGCGCCACTGTTACCGATGTCAGTATGTGTGTAGATCAAAGAGCCGGAGGTGAAAAGTAAAACATACCTTAATCGAAATAGCTCCCCGCCAATCTGTATCGGAAATACCTATCATCCCAACCTATTTGTTAACAAATGCTGCCGGCATTGAACGCACTTCACCGCTTTCACCCCTGTGCGCGCACTCTACATACCTTCTCATGTGGTAGTATCTTTGGGATGTCCGGGAAATACGCGTTCGATGCAACGCGCGACTTATCGTCCTGACTAGCTACACTCATTGCGAGGTCTCTCCCCCAAGTTCTGCGCCTATATCCGTTACCGGTATTGATTGGGGTGGCGGTATGTGTATCTGTATCTGTAGCTGAAGTCCCTGCGTCGCTTCTTGGGATTTCTCGGGCCGAGCGCTTTCTCTTCCCCGCCGCTGATTGGCGAAAGTTTAACTGTGAGGGTGGAGTTGTTGCGATAGTGTCGTGGTTTCGCTTTCCGGAAGTTGTTATGGTGTTGGTAGTGGTGATCCGGTTGAAGGGCCGATTCGCCGCGGTAGGTGACGCTTGCAAAGATTCTGGGGGGGTGCTCCCAAGTGCAGTGGTAATCCCGGCAGGGGAGCCAACAGGAGTTGGGCTCGGCGGGGGCGGTTGTTCACCGTAGAAGGATGTTGCGGAAGCCGCGGCAAGATCCAACCACTGAGTCTGCGTTGAGAAGTATCCAGAAACGTCGGCCGGAGTAGGAGGTGTGACTGCGAACACGGGCTTGGGGGTCCCAGACGACGAGGCGCAGTATGAGGGGAAGATGGCGCTGGTGCTGGTGGTGCTGGTAGTGCTGGTGTTTATGGTGGGTGTACTACTAGTAACGATAGATAGCGGAGATCCTTCATGATAGTTGTAATGATCAGGTCCCAGCATACTTTTTAGTGTTCGGATTAATTATTAATACGAGAGGCGGAAATTGCTATATATCGCTCCTTAGGGCTGAGGAAAAGTCAGACACTGAATAATTCTTGAACTTCTCAATACCGTATGGGCTGAAAGACAATGCACGAGACCAAACTGATGTCAGACAAGCCACTCGTATTATCTCGTCTCTTCCTTTCGTTTACTTACCGATTTATGTTGTGCCGATAGATGGGTATATCGATTGGCGTTGGCCTGATTCTTGGTCCCAGTATTTGCACTCCAGTACAGCTTATATAAAAATTAAAGAGATGAATACAGAACGCCCCGAGGCCTGGGTGGGGTGTAGTTATAAACGAGAGACAAAATGGATAATCAGGCGCAGCCAACAAATGAAGCAAAAGGTGGGGGCTGAGAAATTGGAAAAGAAGGAAAATAAGAAAGAGGACCCTGATATAAATCAATTAGGGCAGGTAGTTAACAGCCTGCAAGCAGGTAGCCTGATGAGATCTAACGGGCTGCAACAGCCGTCGCTTGATCTGATCGGAACCCGATCTTAAAGAGAGACACTTGTTGGCTTGAGCTAGGGCTGAAATAAACTCTTTGTTTCTTTTTGTCACCTCCAGTGAATATTCTAGTCGTGTTGGCTGATTGGTTAGGCTGGACAGCTGCTTATGCCTGGAGTCTAGTAGAGCCTAATGTTTTCCAGATGTTCGAAAACAGTCCAAGAGGAAATTGATGACTGCAATAAGCGCAAAAGCGGAGAGCTTAACTTAGCTAGGGTAAATGGTACCTGTAAAAAAAGGAAAGTCAGCATTTTCGGCTCGTAGCTGAGAGGGTTTGATTCGTGCAAGGAATCTTTCACGTGAGATAGCTCCGTTTTCGGTGGCTAGGGATAGGCATTAGATTGACATGACTCTACCCTACTTGCATGTGGAGGAGCCGGAGTTCACTCCAAAAGAAGATGAATTGGGTTGAGTTGGGGGCACTAATATGGATTGGTATGGTGAAAACTTACAGGCTAATAAGAAGTTATTTTCTCGCGATAGTAGTAGGGAGCAATTCCTTTGCACAATAGCTTAGGATATGTGAATGCTTCCGCCGGCCGATAGGGGACAAATATCATAAGTTTCTTCGGATCGGTAACTGTTATTAAATAGTCCTCATCAGGTCATTTCCCATCGATAGCATTTCTCGAATTACCTATTTCTGTCCAATTTGCTATTAAAAGCTCCGTATGATAAAAATAGCCATATCTGTATTAGGAAAAGGTTAATGATACCAATCGGGTCAGAAGAACTGGAAGTGAGAGAGACATGCAAAAGCCAGTACATACATGTGAGTGCAAGGATTAGAGTTCAATTCAGGACCTGGTGGTGCAATGAATCGGACTGTCCTGCCATGTCTTAACGTCATCCTTTCCTTTTTAAGGCCCCATAGCCATTTTTTGGGGCACAAGAATCCTAGAGCCCACACGCGGGCCATACATGCAACTCTGTTCCCTCTGTCTAACCGTATCTGGGGAAAACTCTAAAGATTATCTGGGTGGTTATCTGAGACTTACGACGAGACTAAAAACAGCGCGGCCTTATAAGGCCGCTTCCACAGAAGGTACATATTGAGATTGTGACTTCTTGGCGGTTCGTTTGTGTGAGTTGATACGCTCTGAGTAGACTGAGTGCTTGTGTTTACTGATGGACACCCATGTTCTTTTTTAAATAAGGAGACACACAGTAAATGTAACGAAGTGGCTGAGTCTTTGCTTGTGATGCGTGTCAAAAAAGAAACGAACAAGAAACGTACGAATTGGAACACCTCAACAAAGTTGGGGTATTACAGCAGTCTACAAAGGGTGTCGTCCTGCGGTGAATATGCACGGACCCCTGTCATTAGTAAAGCTAATCCCTGTGAAAATCATGGTTATGTAAACCTTAATGACACAGCATTGCAATATACAATGCCGCATCCGACAGTAACCCTCATGTCAATCCCCAAGTTATTTTTTTATTGAAGATTATAATAATACGTTCAGCAAGTATGTACCTGCATATTTACCTTACTGTATCTGTTAAGTATCCTATGCTTTGCCCGATTATCTAGATCTAGCTATTCTATACATACATGTATATATGTACACGCTTACCAGCAAAAGAACCAGAAAATGCAAGTGGTGTAAACAAGGATAATTTGTATGAGGGATCGCCGCCACTCCATACAAATAATCCTTGCCCTGAGCAACTGCATTTTCTGGTTCTTTTGCCGGTAAGCGTGTACGTACAGTCGTTCACAGGGTGAAGACGGACACTGGGTGTTGACGGACAGGGGGATTTTAACGAATAAGAAATATTAAAAAGAAGCTTGGCTGTTTCTCACCCATAGTTTAGAATCCTTGTCCGTCAACACCCAGTGTCCGTCTTCACCCCGTGAACGACTGTATTCATTTTCATTACGTGCAAGTATCCGACACAGTGAGGCACAAATGTACCTGCATGTGTTGAGATATTCTGTAGTAAATACTTAATAAGCGTAAGTCCTATGGTACAGTAGAGGGGAGATAACAAAGCAATTGGATGAAACTATTAGAAATACCTATAAAGCTCTAACGGTCCCTCCAGATTGCAATTGCTCGGAGTGAGAAATTGGGAATCGTCTAGATTTAGAACTTGATAAATTTCTAATCACGCTTCTGAGGCTGATCAATAGCTCTCAACCAATCGTCAATTGAAAGACATAATCCTGGCCGGAGATAACCAACTTATCGAGTTTTTGCGGTATGTAGACATGTATGTATTGGGGCGTTACATTGAATCCGTGGGATATATGTGTCTTGGACGAGCGGTTGACTACATGTACGTATACAGTCATAATTAAATGTAGGGGCCGCAATCGACCCTACATGTAGTATACGTACATGTACGTATAGTAGTATGAAGCCAGCCTTACAGATCCTCAAAGCAGCATATATCGACGTAATACTAGAGCTGAGCTGCGAAGCAGGCGAGAATATGATATGATATAAGCCGACTGGGTAACAAGTCAATGCCGGGGTTCGACATCGTTTATCTCTCGGGATTTGATTTTGGTTGATGTTTTGGTTTATAAGATTCCGTATGTATACGTTGGTAGAACTTCTCCATACACATGTACTACATAATCTATTGATGACATATTGCATAGCTCGCTAATGACACATTTACTACATCGCTGGCTCGACACCAAACTCTTATTTCTAGGCCTTTTCTTCCACAACTTCCATGAAAACTATACAATTGAACCCTACTTACATCCAAGCCTGAGCTTGTACCATCACCATTACTACGGACCTTCATTACCACATATACAGTTATCACATCATAGTCACCTTTATTTGTGTGTTTCGGTAAAAACGTTTCGATATACTTAGGGCTTTCTAGAAATCAACTGCTCCGCCATGTCACTCTCAGTACCTGCGACACCAGCAATAGAAGATTTTGACTTTCAAGACCCCGAAGCCTCATCACTACATGATGGACCATGCTTGGCAATAGTGGCACCTATTGCCTCGGGGAGCTTACTAGATGCCCGCCCGACGGAGAAAGACGCAAGCGCAGGTGGGGTTGAAATATGTATGGGGAGTGGTTCCCTAACGGAGTCGGTGAGGACGCCCTCAATCAAATCAACCCTTAGTTCATCCTTTCAAGTGAAACTAGCGATGGAAAGTAAGAGCAATCTACTTCAAGATCCTCCTACACATCATTTCGATGAAGAGTTATCTAAGTAAGACCGTCCTACCCTCCTATATTTTATTGGTTTTGTCATAAGTGACTGATTACGTCTTAGTGACCACAAGTCTGGCAAAACCCTTGCCATAGTTCCACCGAAATTATTCAGAAAAGAGACGGGCTTGCATTCAACTGCCAGAAGCTCACTTGAAGGAATTAATATGGATCAAGAAGAGCTTGTATCTCACTCACCTGTTCTCTCAAAACGATTGTCATCCAGATGTTTGAAGGCTTTCAGGAAACTTCGGTCTCCATCACTATCCTCTCCGGAATACCACATATTGAGTAACTGTGGTGAGAATGACACCGAAATCGAAGCCGTGAGTGCTTTTGAAGGTTCTTATTTAAGCCCTCCCGTTTCGTTACGAGCTCCTATCGGCCTAGGAAGTACTAATAGCGAACACATGCCACCAAATGTAACAGAAGGCCTTGGTTGTCTTACAGAACCCCAAGATTGCGAGAACAGGACCTCCAAAGTGTACTCAGATGCTACTGTTATCACTTCGAGCGGTTGTAACGGTTTACAACAGGAACCGAAAGATATAATTCAAGAAAATAAATCTTCTTTGCCGAAGATAGCAAATTATTCACCCCAACCGTCATTAGAAAAAAAGTCGAACAATCATCTTATAGATGGAACTATCTTACCTAAGGTACCTTCTGAGATTTTTGCGGAGACCGAAGAGCTCGGTGGCCATGACACCCAAAACAAGGACATAGCAAAAGCAGAAGATAGTCTGCATAGCGAAAGGACTGTTACTCCCCAATCTAAGATTAATAAAATTTTGGGCTCCGGCGGCCAAGAAAACCCACCGAATCTCGAGATATTTGGTGCGGAATTCATGCGCCAGGAAGGTGACACCTGTGCTGGGCTCATGGGGCAAGATGGATGCCATGGTTTTTCAAAAAATGATTTAGAGGAGACCCCAAGAAAATCACGGTTGACTACATGGAAAGAGAAAGCTAAAATTGAGAATTGGCTGGGTAAAAAAAAGAGTTTCTCGCGGCACTCGCCTGGGAAGACTAAGATTCCCGAGGTATCGAGACTCAAGAAGAGTCCAAGTTTGCTCTTCCGCCTCTGGGGTTCCACCGTAGATTCCGATCCAGAAGGACATCAACAGCACAACTACCCACAGGAATCTACATATATATTGAAGCAAAATGCCCCTCATCCTCTAGAGGAAGTAATAGCTGCAAGAGTGAGAAAAGGCCGAGAACAGGCACTATGCGATGCCAGTCAGTTGAGGTTTGACGACATTACCAACAAAAGAAAAAAGTCAAAGAGAGCCTTGAGACAGATATTTAGAGAAAATGAGTCTAAAGTTGAAGGTCTGCCTCCTCCCCCTCAAAACTAGTGCTTTCAAATCTAACATATTTTGTGAATACAGATTCTCCATCGGCACCTCCAGATAGTCTATCTAACATACCCTCACAAATACCATCAATCGGTTCAGAAAAGCAAGAGGGAGTAAGTTGGCATGGTTCAATACAAGAGTTTTCAGGGTCACTGGGTCAAGTTTGCCCTAGTGGAAAAAGATCTGTCAGCGACATGTTTCGAAGCAGAGAAACAAAGCCACCTTCCTTAGAGCTGCAAGCAGAACTTGGTGCAGAAAATTCATTTGAGAACTCAAGCCTAGCAGCAGATTGGCATATCGCAATGCGAGCGATGGAGGAGATCTCAAGTGCAGAGCTGAAGCTAAAACGCACTGGGGCTGTGAAGCATAAGCGTATAAAGAAGGGAGATAAGAGCTCTAAGCATGACGCAGGTTGCGTGAAGGATGGTATTGGAAGGAGTTTTTCTCATGAAGGGGGACTATCAGTAACGGACGAAAAGTCTACAAGTTTGGTTCATGATATCATGGGAGAATCTCGAGATTCTGACAGTGATAAAAGTAGCATGAGTCCTTTTACGAGTCGGGAGTCTCTTTACAAGTTTCTTGAATTCTCTTGAACAACAATGGTTAGCGCTAGAGTCCATCGAGAGGGTGCTGAACTGGATATATTCGTGTATGAAGTGCTAAAGCACTTTGTTTATCACTATAATGATATTGCAACTGAGCGAGTGTATAAAAGTTTAGTCTGTGACTTTTCAACCATTCAAATTCGGTTTATATAAAAATAAAAATAAAACCGAAGTGATATCGCTACTTTCCCTTGTACATGTATGTACACTACGAAACCCGCTAGATAATCATAACCATAACACGCTCTACTAAGGAAAGCACTAAATCGCATCCAAGGGAGTGGAAATAACTTGAAATGGGTGACAGCCTTCCTTCTTTCTGTTTATATTCTTTCTCCGTCACACATTTTATGCAGCTGCTACGACGTTTACGTCTTATCGTCTTCCCCACCCTGAATTCATCATCCTGGAGGCGATGTACTGCAGCCAGCTCTTGTTGCTCTATATAGCTCTTGTCGTCAATGAGCCCAACACTATCCTCTTTTTTTGAACCAGCCGGTGAAGCCTTCTTGCTCTCTTCGCTACCCTTTCAACGGCCGGACCCTGCTCTTCTGGAATGGTGATATCTTCTAAAAGACTGACCTCCTCTAGGAGACTGACCTCCTCTAGGAGACTGACCTCCTCTAGGAGACTGACCTCTTCTAGAGGGGTGACATCTATTAGACTAGTCACCACATTCAACGCCGGAACAACCCCAGGCTCCTCATAATGGAACCTCCTAAACCCCCTCCCCGGCGCGGGGATCAACACAATAAACGGCGCCATGAGGGGGAGGGGGAGGAGGAGGAGGAGGAGGAGGAGTGTCTCGATATCGATATCGATAGGGAATCTTATCTCTCTCGAGTGACCACACCCCCATTCGAGTTATGCCCCCGTTATTTGGTACCGGGGTGGCTCGAGCTAGGTTTAGGTGCAATGGGGGGGGGGAAGCTGGGTTTGGTCGGATCCGGTGTTTAGATATGGATTATGACCCGGAATCTTGCTGCTCGACGTAGAGGGATGACTATGGGGCAACGGGAGATGTATATGTTGTGTTTATGGAAACTTTATTGTGGTTTGGTGAGATGTTTGGTTATAGGCAGGTTCGGTCTATGGATGGGTTTGGTCTATATAGTATGGGTGGGTTAGTTATTATTTTGATTCTCCTGCTGCCAAGAGAAGGGAGGGTACATACATGGAACGCATTCCATGACCAAGCCTTTTGAAATCGGCATGACGGAGTGAGTGCTTGTGGATGTAGATGTCAGCAGTTACATCTCGGCTTTGCGGTGTTGATGAATACTAAAATCAGTCGGTCGACGCTAAGACAAAAGCCCTAAGTTACACACGTGCTTCTTGGTGTCGAGTGATACGTTGTGAGTGATAATCAATTTTTTTTTTAACGGGAAAGATCTAAAATGACACAGTTTTCAGTACAACAACACATGATCCAAGATGTCACAGTCCTTTATGGTCCGGAGCGAATTAAGTACATTACCGTCGGAACGGATATTTCTATAAGCCTCCAGTAACGATTTACTGCCAAATAAGCGTTAAATAAGGCCTTATTGACGAATAATGGTGGTATTAGCCTTAATTTGGGATAAGGCTCTTTTTTGTGCAAGGGTTGACGCAAAATAAGGCATATATATGGCTTATTCTATGAATAACTATTAAACTTAGATAATTATTATCAAATAGCTTAAGCCTTTATAATCGATCTCCCTTATTCATCACATAAGGCTTTTTTAAGGCTTTTCGGTGGATAAGGTTTGTATAAGGCTTAAAAATTCGCATTATATTAGGGATATATTACCTCCAGCACCGGAATTTCAGTTCTCCCATGACTCAGTGGGTAGCATGAGGTATATGCTACCTACAAGGCTCTGGGTTCAACCCCCGCCTTTTTCTTTTTGTCACCAATAAGTACATGTCCTTATTTAATAATAAGTCTTAATAATCCGAAACAATCCTTAAAATCGACATAATCCTTATTAGGGATAATACTTATTTGTCCGAGTTTATTACTGGAGACGTAAACGATTGATAAGCCTTATGATACCAATAACCCTTATTTGACCATTATTTAAGCCTTATATAACGCTTATTTTTTTACCCCTTCCGGCGGTAAAGTAAGTACATGTATCATGGATGGCTGAGCATTAGCATCGAAGGGTTAGGGGTTCTTCATCTTGACATACCGTTAAGCTGGCCCAACTATCACTTCCAGTGCAGTATCTACTATGGGCGAGTGGTCTAGTGGTTACATGACTAGGCTTCTCGTCGGGTTAGACACCGAGTGTTTGGACAACGTCTTGAGTTCAAACCAGGGGTGGGGATAGTACCGAGCACTTATCTATGGTAAGCCGGTGCAGTATCTTTTGTTCTTTTTTTTTACCCCATTACCGTAGCAAAATACGTTGAATTTTTTTTTTTTTTTCTTTTTTTTTTTTCGATAGTGATGGGGCTGGGAATCGACAGCAAACTGTCATCTTGCATCATGTGTTGTTGCAGAGCACGTCTACCGAAACCTATATCGTTTTAGACCTTTTCTGTTTTTTTTAATTTAAGGAACTACAATCTTTTCAGAATACTCCGTTCCTATGCCACACATTACCCCCCATACTACTACTCCATCCTCCATTTTATCCTACCCGCATCATTCCATCCCAACCCACCCCGTCTAGCTATTCGTACACTGCAAGAAATTGTTGCCCGATGCACCAGTATGCGTAATCGCATCTAGCACCACACGTTAGCCACCACCACCCTCCGAGGGGCCCCTTCCGAAGAATGCAAACTCACCACAAAAAACCGCATTCGTCCCATCCCACGAGCCAATAACGACCCTATCAGCGCCCGGGCTCCCACCACTATACAGTCCACTCTTGAGCACGGGGAATTCATAGTACGGCGCGCTGCACCCCGCATTGAACTTGAAGCCCTCACGGTTGTTGAACTGGTGCGGGTAGTTGTTGCTGCCGACCTGTGTGCCGGCGTTCAGGTGGTCGAGCGCCAGCTCGGCGGCCGCATCGATTTTGGAGACGGTGAAGGAGGTGCCTGCGGTGTTTGTTAGCGGGGTGTTTGGAGGAGAGGGGGAGGGGGGGGGGGGGCGGACCGCTGCAGCTGGCGCCCGTGGAGCCGGAGACATCTTGAGAGACTGCTGAGGCGATGAGGGTGAAGGCGATGAGGGCGGAGAGGAACTTCATGGTGGTAGCTTGAGGAGAGGTTGAGCTAGGGGTTTGACTCGGGTGAATGAGTGAATGAGTGAGTGAGTGCTGCTTGCTGATTCTCTGAGTTAGTTTGAACCTTTTATAAAGTCGACACAGAGCTCCAGCTGGCTCTAATTATAAGGATATCAATAAAAATAAAAAAAAAAGCACTGTGTGCTAGCTATCATTTGTTTATCCCCCCTCTCCTCCACAGGGCTAGGAGGTTTATTTCCTCACATCGGCAACTCTGGAAAACTGTTCGCAGGCCCGCAACATTAGCGGACCATGAAACAGGAAGCTGAGGAAGATTCACATACATCTGATATCAGTGGTTCGAGCCCGTCGGCGCGCTCCGGTACCGATCCCAGCTAGCGGGATATCCTTAATCTGTGTGCAGCCAATCAGGCTGCTGCTAGCTAGCTGGAGGGGGGCGGTTAGTACTGCAGCAGCACCAATGCTTGTCTACCACTACACCTACATGTAGTAGAGTAAGGGTCGTGGCGGGCGCAGAGGTTCTCATTGGCTATATAGGTGGAGATTGGAGGTGGAGGTGGTAGGTACTCCACATTGCGGGATGTATGGCTCTGCGACGGGTGGCCGTTGGGAGGGCCGAAAGACAGACTGTGGACAACTGAGGCGACTGGGCTCCGGGCGTCGGGGGCGCGGGGGAAACCGACCTGGGTTGGGGAGTGTCTTGGATAAGGTTGGCTTGGGCTGACAGACAGGAAAGTGCAGCGCAGTAAGTCGTTGCGGGGGGGGCCGTCACGCCCAGGGCTACTCATCTACTCTGCCTATCTGTGCGATGTCGTTCGTCTTGCCTGGAACGCCTCAGTAACACCGGCCTTGGGCAATTGAGATGACAGCTTTATCGTGCACATAATATGTTATCATACCATATCATCTGCTGTCCTCAGAGAGAGTTCAGCTCGTTGCCAAGAACGCCAAGATTAGTAACAGCAATTGCAGGGCCGTACGAAGGATGGGATTCATCTACTGTTTCTACGAGTAGATTCACTACATGTAGTCCAGATACTCTAGAGTATCCCAGCAGAGCATTTCAACTGTCCAACAGAAACACCCCCGGTCTCTTCTGCCATTCACCTATCGAGTGCCTGTTTACCTTCCAGATCTGTTTCACCCCCTCCCCCCTAGCCTGCCCTGCATGAAACGGATCGACACGACCCCGGAAAGTTTAAATCCCACCACATGAGGAACACAGTTAACCGCACTTGGAGTCTTGCTCCGCAACTGCTGGGAAACGCGGGCCTGGCAGGGTTGGGCACGTGCGATAGGATATCTGAAGTCCCGGGTTATAATTACATGGACTAACTATCAGTAGTAATATTCAGATATGTACTGGTTACTGGTGAGATAAGTGCGGTACTGTGGTTGATTGTCTCCTGCCTTGTTTGGGTACGCTGTATGCTAGGGGGGTCAAGTAGGAAGTTGGGAACATCAGCTCGGGGTTTGACGGGCTGAGACAGGGCGGTTGAGGGCAGTCGAGAATGATGATGGATGGATGTTCTGGTGGAACGAAACACTCATACATGTAGGTTGTGTCTGGGCAACAGTTCCGAGGGATCAGTTGTTATCTGATAAGATTGTTACAACCACGGCAACTGATCTTTGGGCTTTGCTGAGAACAGTGTGTATCTATTTATTTATGACAGATTACAGAGATATTCCACATATATATATGTCTTCTTGGGGGTGAATTGGTGTCTTCTCGGAGCGTAGATTTCTGTCTCTTCTCCTCCTTCTTCTTCTGCCCCGTCTTCTTCTCCTTCACAACTTCTCACTCTCCCAACCCCTGCCACGTGTGCTGACTCATCCACATATTTTTTCGCAACTTCGCGACAACCAGCAACTAGGCATCGAATACTGCGAATATTACCAGTGACTGCCAACTGTAACATCAATTGCAGCTCACGCATACACACAGAAACCCGTTCGCCGATGTCTCTCTACATCGAGGCAGCACGAATCATCCAGCGCCCGCGCTATGGCGGCCTCCGCGGTGCAGTCTTCTCAGACGCATCGGTCAAGTCCCGCCCAGAGCAGCTATACGCACTGATTATCGAGACTCTCAAGCACCAGGAGATCATCAATGAGGTCCTCGACAAGTCTGGGCTACTTGAGATTGAGAAGAAAGTATGCTATGCCCATCACCTGTCCCATTCCCATCCCTTCATCACCCCCTCAATTCCTCCCATCGATCCTATGCTTATCCGCATACTAGGTCTAAACACATTATATATGGAGTTTCATAACTAACCACACAACCTACCCCGCTCCAGCTCACGCACGCCCTCGCCCTCGTCCTCGTCCATGACTTCCTTTTCAACAAAGGCGGCATCGCCACTTCCACTGGCCCACTCAAAGAGTCCATCTTGCGGCACAAATCCCGCCTCACCTCCGAATTCACGCGCGCCCGCCTCCGCCGCGGCTACCCCACCACAGCCGCCCTCCTTGCCGCCGCAAAAGCAACATCAATGCGCTTCCCGCGCTGGGTCCGCGTCAACACGCTCAAGACCACCGTCGCCGACGTCCTCGCCCGCCACTTCAGCGACCACCAGCCCGTGCGTCTGTTTGAGGAGCTCCTGACGGAGGATATGGAGCGGAAGACGGTCTATGTCGACGAGTTTGTACCGGGCCTGCTCGGCTTCCCGGCGAGTACGGAGCTCATCGGACATGCGTTGGTGGCCGACGGGACGCTGTTTATGCAGGACCGCGCATCGTGTTTTCCGGCTGCGCTCCTGGCACCCCCCGAAGGAGCGGTGGTGGTCGATGGAACGGCGGCGCCCGGGAATAAGACGACGCATTTGGCGGCGATTGTAGGGAAAACCGGAAAGGTGCTGGCATTCGAGAAGGACCCGAAGCGGGCAAAGACGCTGGAGATGATGGTGGGGAAGGCGGGCGCGGAGAAGATCGTCGAGGTGCGCGCGGGGGCTGACTTCCTGCTGTCGGATCCGTGGAGCGAGACAGAGAAGGAGAGACTCGCAAAGGTGTCGCATATACTGCTGGACCCGAGCTGCAGCGGCAGCGGCATCGTCGAGCGGAACGAGTACTCGTACATACCAAAGACCGCCGCCCCACCGCCCGCCCCGACTAGCCGCACAAGTAAGACGAAGAAGCGCAAAGGCGGCGACAAGGAAGAGATACCGTTCGTCAAACCGCTCTCCAAGAAAGAGGAAGAAGAGGTCGCAAAACAGGCCGAGGCTGAAGAGGAGCGGCTAAGCTCCCTATCAACCTTCCAGACCCGCATCATCAAGCACGCCATGCGCTACCCGGGCGCTCGCTACATCAGCTACAGCACGTGCTCTGTGCACGCGCAGGAGAACGAGCGGGTTGTCATGGCGGTGCTCAACTCGGAGGTTGCTCAGAAGCGGGGGTGGCGCGTGCAGAAGAGGGAGGAAACGGGGTTTGAGCATTGGCCAAGGAGGGGCCTGGTGGAGGAGTGTGGGGGGGATGAGGAGGTTGCAGGCGGGTGTGTGAGGTTTGATCCGTGGGCGGATGGCGGGATTGGGTTTTTTGTGGTGCTGTTTGTGAGGGATGGGAGTGTGGATGAGTATGTGCATGTTGAAGAGGAGGAGGAAGAGGAGGAGGAGGAGGAGGAGGAGTGGGGGGGTATTGACGATGAGGAGGAAGAGGGGGAGAAAGAGGGGGTAGCGGGGAGAAAGAGGAAGATTGGGGAGGGGGATGGGGATGAGGGGGTGAAGAAGGCGCAAAAGAGGGAGGGGACGAGGGCGGGAGTGGGGGCCGGCGCGGGGGCTGGTGCGTCGAAGAGGAAGAGACCCGTTGGGGAGAGTGAGGGGGGGAAGGGGGGGAAGTGGGGGAAGGCGAGGAAGGTGGTGGAGTCTGCAGGGGGCGTGAAGGAGGAGGCTGTGGTGGGAGGGAAAAAGGAGGAGGCCACGGGGAAAGGGAAGAAGGGGAAGGAGCCGCAGGAGAAGATGATTCGCCCGAGACGACTGATGGGAGCGGGGAAGAAGTAGTCTTGGTTTAGCTAGTGGGTATTATTCATAGATAGTGGGAGAAGCGGGGGTCTAGGAGCGGAAAAGGCGGCCGTGGAAAAGTTCAATTGTATATTAAGAATGGATTGCTAATGGCGCGTTTGGCTTGTAACTAATTAGCTGTGGGTTGCATTGCATATTGATCTTGGGGACTTTAACGTCTTCTTGGTTGCTTGTGCTTTTGCGTCAGTTGTTGGCCTGTAGACATGTGTTTGATATTGGGGATCAGTTGGGTATTACCACATTCCTCTAAGCACCTACTGCAACTTGTGAGAAATAATCATCATTACCAACTGAGAACTGAGCGGGGGCTATAGATCTATATGCTAACCGGGAGTTGAGGTGGTTACAATGTATTTTGAGAACTGCCATCTCTCCAGTGCGTCGTCTTTGTTGTCGTTTCGGTCATTTCCACACGGGTCACTCGGTCACCTCCGGCAATCAAGCCGCACGCTCAAATAAAAAAAAAAATCCAGCCAAGAGATATTTGTAGAGAATCGTTCGAGCAGGATAACCCTTGAATGATAAACTCCAACCTATCCCCAGATATTCAAATTGGGCAATGGGCCCGCAGAGGAGGAGAAGGGGTGGACACTGGAAGTGGTTGCATCCTGCCCAGCCAAGTCACACTAGCCTTGAAATTTTTTCGATAGAATGGGTTTTTACCGACCGACTGTCACGATTCAGTGGTGTAGTGGTATCACGGGCGCTTGCCATCATAGTTTGCGCCCGACCCGGGTTCGATTCCCGGCTGATTCATTAACTTTTTTGTTTTTTTTCGCTCCACAGCCTCGTGGGGTAGGTAGATGTGAAATAATGAAGTGCAGTTTTGTGGTGGGGTTAGATCCGGGGTTTGATCCAGCCAGAGGGCGGTTATTCACACTTCTTCGTTTGTCATATCAAACGATGGAGATGTGTGGGCACAGTGCGACCAAGATGGCCTGTCGGACCGTATTCTCTTTGATCGCAATTCCTCCATGAAATGTCACTCGGTTATCTGCGGTGTCTAATTCGGTACATCGTAGTGAGTGGGTGAGTCAACTCCGGAAAGCCCGCTTTTTTTTTCTATGGCAGCCAGCACCCTTCACCGGTACCTGGTCTGAGCACTGAAGATCAGTTACGCAGCAGTCTATAGATTGATTGAACGCTCTTCTTCTTGTTGAGGTTGACACATCTTCTGCTCCTTGGGCCAGATCTCGCAAGCTTTGAGTTTGCACTAGAGCTAGGGCCGTATCTGGCCTCAGATATTGCAAACGTCGCCTTGGCGGTGCTCGATTAAATGCGAACCGTTCCACCTTTGTTCCTTATGGCACTGCTTCTGCTGCTCAACCAGAGCTTCTTGGCTTCTTCTTATTCTCCTGAAGATATCTGTCCCACGGGAAACGACTGGGCTGCATGTGGCTCTCGGTTCATACTCGGCTCAAGGCGGGCCATGCGAGATATATCAGAGACAAGCTCTACGGGAAATAGCTGTAGGTTTGTCGAGGGCCCCGAAAAAAAAACTTAACCATTTGTTGATTGTTGAGAACAAGTGGGTCTTGTATCTGGTTGCACTTAGTCACGACTTCTTACTCAACCGCACACTTCAAAACCAAAACGGTCGGGAATGGCGGATGAAAGAAAAAAAAAACCCAGTCCTCTGATCTGACAGAGAGAGGGAAAAAACATAGAATTGTTTACACAGAGTCCCTCCGAGTGACCGACCGTGAAGCATTTGAATCTGGACCGACTACCTACCTACCTTGATCAAGTTGCAGTAGGTACCACATTACTAAAATGGTTAGATGAAAATGAAAGACCAGTAACAACTAACTCAATCTGTCTCGATTATTACGCCAGCTGAACTGCACTGAACCCCACGTGCTGCTCCCTGAGACACCCCATGCGTTGTCTTGTTCGCTCGAGCTCGGGGGAGTCGGATATGTATTCAGACACGACTTTGTAGAGGACAGATTCCACTCTACTCTACATGTCCTCCGATGCACGAGTGTTCTACTCCGGAAATCTTTTTTTAAAGTTAATCGAAGCTACGGTTGGACGAAGCCACAAACAACCGCCCCTGATTCATCATGTTTTACCTGTTATCCAATCGCAGGTACGCCGCGCGCGGACGCACTGGCCTTAATAAAGGAAAGAGTTTGTTACAAGTAAATTGTGTTATTATTATTTGAAGTATGTACTATTCTTTTTCCATGAATGACTATGCAAGGGGGATTCCTCACCACTCGATAAGTGTTATAGAGACGTTTCGTCCAATGAAAAGGCACATGATTTGTAACATTCGCACGTTCATTCCACCATGATTCCTTCGTTTGTGCAGCCACTCATGATCGAGATCACACAGACACAGAAACTCAAACTATGGTTCTCAATTCCACGATAAAGTTCGCGGAACCTAAAGGCGACGGCGCTATTTAAACGTTATCTTTGGCTACTTATCTACATATCCGTGATCTAAGACAGTCCACATCCATTCACCGATGTGATATCCTTGGTACGTAACAAATTTAAGATTTAAGGTACAGATAGGTATGTAGGTACATACATGTACTGAGGTATGAACGCCAAAAACAGGGGGCTTGGAGGTACCACCAAATATAGCCAATGTGATAGGTCAGTAACAATTCCAACATGAGCAAATCGTGACAAAAATAAAAACCTAGGCACTTTCCTGAGAGAGTACATACTTACCTACCATGGATTTCTTACCTACAAAGGGTCTTTCCCTACCCACCATGTCAAGTGGAATTGGATCCCTGCCTAACCGAGAAGTACTCTACGTGAGGATTTACGTGGCATGCATAATTGATGCTTGCCATGGGGAAGTCTTTTGGGATGAAAATTACTCATGCTTGAGCTGAGGCTGCAAGATGGAGGGAATAAGGTATTTACCAATGGTTCCTCGCAGCGTTCGTAATTTCGTTCTCTTACTCACAGCGTGCAGATAGCCTACCACCAAGCCTCTCCCGATTAGGAGACAACTACAAAACCACGAGTGATCCCTTGTGAAAGCCGCACGTCCTACAGTCAATTTAACTTTCAATTGCGCCATGAACCGGTGAATTATTAAATAAAGTTGAATGTAGATTCCCCGGACTTAACGTACAAAGCCGAGATATTCTAAATTTCAAAAAGATAATAATACATGTAGCTACTCCAGCGCACCCGCCTACAATGAAAAAATATAAAAAAAAGTTCCTGACAACGATAGAGATATAGTAACCCGGTGGTGACCCACAAAACCTTTGATAGACAGCCTTCCCAATAACAAAAGAAAAATATGACCATGTTTGATCTGAGTCTGAAATTTCGCGTAATGTATGTATCACACCAGAAGGGCTCGAGCTAGAATATTTTGTTCCTTCTCGAGTACAAAGAAAAAAAAAAAAAAAAAAAAAAGAGTAGATGGGGTAATTTATGATAAAAACAATACGGGGAATAAAAGATTTATATCGGAACCCAACAAAGAGAAACAAAACACGCCAGATAATAAAACGAGAGAGCAAAAACCAGACAAGAAACAAAAATGAGATGACTAGTATAGGTGTACCCTGCAGAGATAATAGTAGAAAAGACAGCCGGGGGAACAGAAAATCAACGGGATATGAGATGAAAGGATGTTTGCGCGAAAATTTACGGAAAAACCAAGACAAACATAAGAAAGCATCTGGATATATGATATGAAGATATATGCTTGAAGGCAATAATAGCAAACAAACAGCGAAGAAAACGCATCACGTCCACCAGAACATGCGCAAATGCTCGAAAAAAAAACCCAATCCCATAACTCTTCAGACTATTCTCTGATCATACTTTTCAACACCTCTAACTGAAAACACAACCTCCTGATATATCTCGGCTTTAGATATCATTAATAATAGGATATTCTACCCGGTCGACGGATCGAAAACATTCCTTCAATGAATAATGCCAGGAAAAACAATTCGGTACCGAAACGAACGAAAGTAGAGGAAGAAAGAAAGAAAAAAGGAAGAGAAAATAACGATGCCCAAAGACCATGCCACGCAAAAAAAAAAAAAAAAAAAAAAAAAAAGCCACGGACAAAAGGAAAAGTGGAGATGACAGAACTAGGGAATATGCAAGATTTAAACCGAAATATAAAAAACAAGTTAAAAAAGGGTATGTAAAAAAGGAATTTGTTCGCCACCCCTACAAAAGCACCGAGATATCCCAAGAGCTTCCCGAAAGAAAAGAAAAATTGTACCCCAAACCCCATTCCCAACACCTGCTCTTTTTTCAACTGTTGTCAAACACGATAACGCATATGGCAAATGATCCTCATGCAGCTTCTATAGTCGCCTGAAAAAAATTATTGTGGATCCCCGAAAAATAAAAGCTCTTTTTAAACGCCTCGTCCGTATTGGGTCGTTAGAAAAAATGCGTATAAACTTTGGACTCCTCATGAACAGCCATTTCCTAGACAAGTTATTAGCGCGTTTTCTAACATTATCGGGAACTAAAATTATCAAACTTACCATTTTGAACGTATTCAACTCCTCCTTAATCTGCTGAGCAAGCATAGGTGTTAACCTGTTACAGGTAGCAATCTCACCCCTTCTATCATATTCGCCGCTAGGCCATGTGTCGTGAAAAGTAATTCTCGGGCTAAAGCTAACGTTGTATTTGGCAGCTGACGCAGGCGATGTAGGTGCACTCGCAGAGTTGCCTGTAGAAAACCTGGGCCCAGAGATAAAATAATCCTCATCGCCCCTGACCGAGTCTGATCTCTGTTTTCCATGCGGCCTTTGATTCTCCGGAAAGTTGGAGGGATCTGATGGCTTGATGATCGGAGACGATGAACCGGATCCTATAATCATGTCAGCCTAAATCCATAGATGAGCAACTGGTTGAACATACGTTTCAAGATTCCTTTCTTTACAGCAGCCAGAACCTCAGCCCGATCTTGCGCCCCACCAACAAAGCTCTTCCTCGCAGCTTCGGTATCATTCGCATTGCTAGATCTCCTCGCAGTGCTTGGCTCACCAACTTTGGGGGCCTCAAGCGAGTTGTTCTCCAACTTGGGGAACCCGGTACCACCACTTGTCTGATCACGAGCATCCGCGTTGACATTAACCTTCTCCCTCTCGGCCTCAACCGTAACCATCGATACTTGTCCCATACTTGCCTGCGCGGTGACCGGCCCACTAGCTGCAGGTACTCCAACGACAGATTTTGGTCTGAACAATCCCACCAATGATCGTGTTGATTTCTTCATTCCCTTCCCCATCTTCCTTATCATAATCGATGCCGAAGACGCAGTTGAAGAAACAGAGATATTATCAGTTGATCCAGTGAAGAAATTTCCTTGCCCATTGTAAATCCCCTCACCCAACCCAGCTTCTTCTTGTCTCTGTGCAATCCTCAGCTGCTCTGCATTCTGTTCTTCGCGAAATTTCTCTTGACGAAGTCTAGCCCGCTCAGCAGCATCCTCACCCCTCATGTTGTTGACCGCTGACACCTTACGCAGTTCAGCTGCGCTACCAAACGAGAAAGCGCGACGAAGCCTGTTTTTCATGCCTTTCTTGGGTACATCAGGAATAGCTTCGAGTTGTTGAGTGGCTGATCTTGTAAGCGCCGGCGGGGCTCCGTTAGCATTGCTCTGGGGCTCTGGGAAGGTTTGGTAAGATGAAGTCGAGTCGGCTGCCATGTTCACAGGTTTTGAAAGCGGAGAGGGGGCTGTGACTCGCTTATTCCCATCTGTAGATGATCCACGAGGGGGGACCTGAGACGGGTTGATTTCGTGCGGTGTTGAGGATCCGGTATTTGAGTGATTAGAATGAACCGAATTTCGGTTGCTCTGAGCGATAAATTGTTAGCATGTATACATATGGTTCGTAGATTGAATAAGCCAATTACCGAATTGGGCCTCGAAGAATTCCCCGAGTTGGTGCTGTCGGTACTGCCGTTTCTCCTGTTTCCCGGCCGGTGGGAGGCCTGACCCGGCCCCGAGAGCTGTATCGACGCTGGATTCGACATTGATCCCACCTCTTGTCGTACGAAAGATGAGAAACTTTCTAGACTGAACGCATCAGGGCCAACTGATCTCCTCCTGTTTTGCATTTGTTGTTGTGTAAGAGATTGCTGTTGTCGATGGGCATGGATGTCATCCACCGACTGACTTCTCAATTGACCAGCATAGTCCCCAATGAAGGGGGCCTTGACGGCTGCCCCTGGAGCTGGGCCTTGTGTTAGCGAGGGGCTGCTGATCGACCTAGACGGTTGATTGTAAATGGCAGCCACAGCAGCCATTCCTGATCCGCTAGGTAGAGCGGACACACTGCCAGTAATGACAGCAGATTCTGGTCTTTTATTACCCGGGCGGCGGTATCGATCTGGGCTTGGACGAGTGGTTGATGTTGCCACTTGTGGAGGCGGGAGACTTGAGGTGGATATCATGGAAAGGGGTCGAGGGGCTGGGCGAGTATACAGGGCTGCGTCGTCACGTGAGCCAGAAGGTGCTACGCCCTGGTGTCGAGATGACGGATCCGAAGAGGATGAGGAAGATGACGATATGGAATCCGGAGCAGGGTAACGGTTTCGTGAGTCGTCAGTCTTTGAAGACGTCCTCTCGCCAATCTTGGGGGGTTGCTGCTTGGTAGTGTTCGAGAGACCTGGAGTGCTAGTAAACGCATATGGAGCAACAGGAGCGGTTGTGTATCCACTGCGATATCCACCACCACTAGTACCGTTGTTGCTGTTGCTGGAGCCGGAGTTACTGTTGTATCCGCCCATGTTTCGAGGCGTGGTCAAGTGGTGCTGGTTGGTATGCGCTGATTGTGTCTGAGCGGACTGAAGACTGTTAGAGGCAGATTGGGGGCGCGACTGCATCAAGCTAACTTGCGAGGGTGACTGCTGAGCTGGGAACGACTGGACAAGAGCTGCCATGTTGGAGCGGTCCCCGCCTCTAGTGCTGGATGGTTGACTGGACGTCGTTTTGAAGGAGACTGTACAGACTTTCAAAGAATATTACCGTTATTTGTTGTTTATGCTTTCTCTAGTGGAGAATACGCTTAGAAGGTAGTTGTGGCAGAGTCTAATCAAGATCGAAATACGAGTGTCAGTCGATCAAAAGGCCTTCCATGAACACGCTGGCGAAGAAAAGATTGACCGATGAAAATTGGTGGAGGACAGGTATTCTGATTTCAAGGCATGACGAGGCTGCTAAAGGGCAAGGAATGGATCAGGAAAGGATTAAACGAACCCCTTTCTCTCTTGGAAGAAGAGACGCTCTGCAATGTATGATCACAGGAATCCGGCTCAGATCAGATTAAAGAAAATAAGGCAAAATGTTCACAAGAAGCGAAGGATTAAACACGATGAACGGACACAGAGGACCCAAGTACAAAAGCCTGAATGTGGAGGAGAATGGAGTTAGTTCCGCTCAGCTCGTCGTGCCAGGTCGTTAATTGGGGGCTGGGCAAAGGGGAAATTAATGAACGAATGGTATTGGTTTATGTGTTTCCTGGATGTTTGTTTCCACTTCCACGACAACCAATTGTTGAAGAAGATATCAAGAAGAGAGATGGGGGGAGGGGAGTGTGGGGGTGGGGAGGGGGAGGGCTACTTTTGTTGCAGCCAAGGGGGGATGGTGAAGAGAAGGTGACGGTAGAGGTTGAAGTGAGTGAGTGTCGGTGGTTGCAAAGTAGTTGTAGGTGCGTATGCAACAACAGGGATAGGGGGGGTGAGTGAAGGGGGTGGAGGGGTGTTATGTGTGGGTTCAGTGGGAAGGGATTGAAAGGGTTCGAATAAGGGTGTCTGACTGACCAGGAGGAATACAAGCGAGTGAAAGGGTGGCTTAACGAGGGAAGTCGAGTAGAAAGGAAAGACCTGCTGCGGAGGAGAAGACAAGAGTAGGTAGGAGAGATATGGAGGGGTGGGGGAAAAAAAAGTTGTGAGAAGAGAGTTAGGTTAGGTTAGAGGAGGGAAGAGAAAGGGAAAAGGGAAGAAGAATAAGAAGCAGGCACAGGTACAGCAGGTACGGTACAGACACAGTGCCAGAACAGACACACACACACACACACACCAGGCAGAAAGATAGATGGGATGGACAATAATACAAATGAGAAAGCGGCTCCAGGGCAAGCAGAGACCGAATGGAGAGAAATGGCAGGGGGGGCAGAGCAGTCCCTTTTGTCAAAAAGGGGAGAGAGTAAGAAATAGGATTCTACTTACAGGAGTAGGTAAGTGAATGAGAGAGTGAGTGCTACACCGGCAAGCTAAGGAAGGAGCGGTCGGTTAGCCGTGCAGAGAGCTAGGCCTGTAAAGAAGTGAGAGCGTTTCTTGGCCCTGTCTTTTGGCCTTCGCGATTGCACATGGGAATTCCAGAGACCTGCAAAGAAGGCCCGGAAAAAAAAAAAAAAATGAGTGCGGATATTAAGATGGAAACAAAACATAATCGTGAGTATCACCACCGAATTGTAACACAAAGATATTTTGCAACGTTATGTTCTCTTGACTAGAATAAATGTATGTAAATGTACACGTGCATTTCCTAGCTACAGGGTTGAAGTCATGTACTTCATGTACATATGTGTACAGACTGGAGACAATTAGAATTGACACCGTAAACTAAAACGAAATTCGCCGGTGCGGAAATGCAATATTATATAGCGTGCTCGCTGTCGATGATTAAACAGTTCCCATTCATAATTCATAAGACACATGCTCTATCAATCTCCTATCTTACGCTTTCATCTGTCTGTTGTGCTCGTTGAGGTACTGGGAGATCGAGAGAACTCTGGGGACGGGTCCATAGAAAAGAAAGTTGAGAAAAAAAAAAAAAAAAAAAAAAAAAAAAAAGGGAGGGACAAACAAGAGACGCGTCATATTTCCATCAACACCGAGCGCCTGTCACGGCAGCTATTCTCAGTTTTCCGCACCATTCCGTATAGACATGGCATTGTTGGGAGCAGATCGAACGACAGGCGGACGCAAGTAACATCTTGAAACGTTAGTCTACTTTCTATGATGGTGTTATTGCATGGCAAAAGAACCTGCTGCGCACTTGTAGGTAAATATATGCTCTAGGCTGTACCTACTCCTAAGCAGTAATTCCTTACTTTACTCATCGATTGACTGTCCAACCAGCGTTATGTGTATACCTACACACTCACACTCTAGCACTGTTTCAATATTTGTTTCTCAGGTCAGGTAAAACGCTCAATGTTTGTTTGTAAAAGCAGCTCAGCGCATGGAGGAGGAGGAGGCAGGGTGCTGCTACACGAAGCTTGGAGAAGGGGCAGAAAAAAGAAAAAAAAGGGTCCTGCATAGCGACGACGTGCTACTGTAGTGCGTGCATAAGGTACAGCTTCCGGATCCGCCCCTTTGCCATGTACGTACGGAATAACTCGTCATTTAGTAATGATTGTTTCCTTAGAGCTTTCAGACGACGTTAGCCCTTCTTTCTTATTTACACGATTGATACTCTGCTCCCACCATTACTTATTCCGCACTGGTTTTTTCTTCTCGCCTGAGGCTGTCAGTGGTTCGACTGTCCGAGCCGGCCCTGCCGATTCACCGCCAACCTCACTCGCTCACTTCATAGGCAGACCATACAGTAGAACCTACATATTTTACTACAACTACATACATTACTTACTCTACTCTAGTGCTCTCTGCTAACGCCCACACATTCTTGGTGCAGCTCCGATCATAAGTTGTGTCGGCCGGCGCTTCTCTCCGGCCTTAATCTTTTTTTTTTTTCGGTCATGAGTAAATTTACCCTTTCGTAAATCATGTATCTCATTACCGAGGAAAGTACGCGATGATTTTGTACATGGGGATCCGCAAGTTAATATCCACCTTCCCTCCCCCTATGTGTATGTACATGTATGTACATACACGATGTGCTGTAGGTACTATGGGTGTATGGTGAATACTATTCATACCCAAATCCTACACAAATTCATCTGCAAGGTTTTCAACCGGCAATAGACAGCCTCATATTATCGCTATGTATTATTCAAGATACCCCGGTAGACTTTGCTCAATGCCTACAGTCTCACGGCGCAGACAGGCAGCACTAATAGTAGACCGAAAAGGCCCGGATCTTGATGGACATAAGCCGGTAGATCATGTCTGAAAAGAAGGTGAGTACCAAGCCAATAAGCAAATCAAGGTCCCCCGCCCCGCACCCAGTCCGACCCATAACGAAGCTAGTCTATGCGGCTTTCCATTCGAGATCGTGGGGAAGGACCGTTCCTTCCTTACTTCCTTACCTACTTCCTTCGCATTTTCCCGTATCTGTGGTTTGTCGCACAAAACGGGCTACGTTAATCACTATTTGGGTTGAAGGGACAACCCTGTTTGGTATCTACGGTATATAAAAACCGACAGGCATTCTCCCAGGACGAAGGCCGCTCTAGCTCCCTCTTATTATTCTGTTTATAGCCATACGTGGCAGTTTAGAATACAGCATATATATGTACACAATACAATTCGGAGACGCAGTATAAAAGGGCATATGCTTCCCGCACCCCGAAGGCCGATGTAACGTACAAATATTCCGTGTCTGCGATGACTGCGAGATGAATGCTTCGAATTGCAAATTCCCTGTCAACACTGTAGAGAAAAACGCCTGATCTACGTATATTGGTGCTAACTTCGCGAATCGCAAATATTTACTGGGGCCGTGAATAGTCAACGTATCGGGCATTTCTCCGCCGGTCCCATGATGGAGTTGGATCACATCAAAATATAGGTGGGGTTAACGTTGTTTCGCCTTAGGAACTCCGAATATAATCTGGCTCCCGGAATTTTCAATGAAAGTTCTGTTGTATGACAGGAGACGGACCTTGGGGGCTAAAAGCAGCAGAGCCATATGCTGCCCATTGAGATCAACCCAATTCAACTTTGATGAATTACAGTACTCAAAAAGAGATCTTCGGTCTGTAGTAGATAACCATAGATTGTCCATGTCGCAAGAAGATGGGTATTTCGTGGAACATATCATCACAGACAATGTTTCGTCGTCTTCCTTTAATAAGAAAACAAAATTATGAACGAGGCGAATGCTGGCAAGGGTCCCGTATATATATCCCTTCCCAGACCCTTGTCAATCTGCCCCACAACGCTTATTGGGTCGTGAGCCCCTTCTCACAAAGCCCATGCTGTGAAGAGCAGCTCGCGATAGCAGTTTTTCGGGGAATGCTCCTGCTGGGATGTTGTAAGTGATCGTGAATTTTAAGCTCAGGACATTCGGAAAAAATGCTCGCATTGAATTGCACCTACATGATCAGTAGTCAAGCCGATATCAAAGTTAAAATATATCCATAAAGTTGATATTTAGGCACCCCACGGGAAGAATAAAGTGCCCACATGTGCAGAAGGTGTGCACTACAATTCATCTATTCAAGACACGTACGGCTAGGCACGATCAATATCGCGGGGGATGATACACATCCACCACCTAGGGAGAAACGGAAGGAAAAAAAAAGAGAGAGAGAGAGAAAGAAGCCGGGTCTGGTGATATGCAAATAGGAAGTTGATGCTCGGGTCGCTTTCGGACGAAACTGCCCGAAATCTACGTCATTTGCCACTCGCTTAGCGTCAGCAGTCCTTTTTTTTTTTAATTGGCTCGCTTAATTCCGATATCTGGCTAGATCCGCGATTAAAGATTAGATCTAAGACCCTGATAAACTCTTACTATTGTTTGTTTGTTTCTACTGATCAAGCTGTGCCAGGTACGAAGAATAATAACTCAGCAGATATCACAGATCTTCAGGTTCGAGATACACAATCCATGCCCCTCTGGCCATCTCTTCGGCATTGATAACTCGATGTGGCTGTCAGGAACAGTAACGAGCTTCCATGGCACGGCACCCACCACCGTCAGGTTTTCCAGAGCTCGGGAGTCAATGTGGTTCGAGCAAATTAACCTCCAGATACAAGACACCCTGTGGCAAATGGTGTGGAGTAGAAAGTATATCTTTCGTGCAAAATGTCACCTTGCACAGAATATATGATTTTGACTCCACACCCTAATCTGTAACAGCACACCACATGGGTTTATGCACGGCCAGCATCATATGCACCATGCCTCTGCTTTTACGGATCCGAAACCTCGTTTCTCGCCGCGTTTGACAAGATAGGTCTATAATCCAAGGAATCTCGTGATTACAGTTACACGGCTAATTGCACAACGTGCAGCATCATAACCAACCGCTTCACTCCTCTCCTCGACTGCTCCTTCACAACCTAGGTCATTGAAGTGGAGTTTTTGAATCTGACTGGAGAGTATCATGGACCCCAGACGTTCTGTGCCTCTTAATATCTCACATTTGTTTGTTCTTGTGTGACGTGAACTATAGCCTCTTGATGTGCGGTGATGTTTGCCTTTTGGTTCCTGGAGTGCTGTTGATGTCAACTTTTTTTTATTATTTTATTTTTTTTATTTCATTTTTACCGGGATGACCGGAACCCCACCATCTTATTTTAGTAACGTCTGTTCGCGGTCAGTGGGGAACCTTCTCTGAATGATGTAGAGCAGATTATGGTACAGTCGGGCAGCTAGACATGGGTGCATTTGCTACAAAAATTGCCAAAACCTTTGCTCTATATAGTACATACATGTATGTACGTACTCTACAATTCTCTACTTGTCTGAGCACATTTCATTTCGTAGATCGATGTAGTGGACTGGCATCGCTTTGGCAAAGCGATTGCAAAGTTCGTGAGTCAGGTGTGCATTTGATCGCGGTAGGCGCCTTTGCCCCGTTTTTTCCTTTCCATCTGGCCCGGTATGGAAGGAGAAGGATGGGGGCAGGTCCCTGGTGTTGTGTAAGTCGACATATGGCGACTTCTACTGCACCATTCAGTGCTTGGCAACAGCTAGACCGGGTGATGGCCGATCAGTTGGCTAAATTTAACTTCTGCAGGGCAAGGGTTTTTGCGCTAGTAACGTATCTACAACTTTAGGATGTAGAGTATGTTGAGTACTCTAGAGTAGGTAAAATTCATAGCGTACGTACAGGTAGGGTACTATGGTGTAGGTATACAACAAAGTCTCTCTTCTCCCTCTCCCGCAACACTGGACGAACTGGAAAGGTTAACAATACGACCGTACATCTTTGCCGTTAGCATGTATGTAGAGGTAGGACTCTGTGTGTATCGTTATCCGAACCTTTCTTCCTCATGCAAGCGCGGTATTTACTCCAGATGCCAGCCTGTATCCCAAGGGCGTGCTGCCTGCTCTACACTTTAAGGGCGAGATACTGTTGGCTGTTGAACCCGTTGGAGGCGGACTGACATCGGGAGGATCGCTCATCTGCTGTCTGACTTAGACGATGTGGAACAGCAATAACAAAAGCAATTCCCAGCATGAATATTTTGGTGGGTTTGAGACCTTCCATGATCCTGCAGTGCCCAGGAATTTCGGGCTAGGCTCCATTACTTGGAAATGTCACCACCTATCACAAGATAGCAAACAAGTCTTGGAAGGGGGTTATCCGGATCATCCAAAAAATACTAAATTCTCAGGTGGTTCGTTTCTGTTTCGACGTCGATTAATTATTTCCTTTTTCTGTTTCCACTACAGGGTTCTGTTTTATACTGACCTGGGTATCGTAGCTCATGTAGCTACCACAAAATCTAGAACATGTAACTGAAGAGGGTTCCTTTGCTCCACCACACTCCTGTGCCGAATACCCCGGCTCGGCTATCCAGCCTTTCCTTGTTACCATGGACTTGGGTCTGACGACTCGACGCTCAAGCTTTTGCATTGAGATCTCAATAGATCCCGAGCATCCCTTACATCAAATAACTGCATGGGTCGACCTTGCTGAAGAAGGAATGTTTGGCCAAGTTTTCATCAAAATGGGGGCAAAAATAAGCAGTTGCCAGATGATCATTGCGTATCTTCTGCCGTTGAATGTTCTGGGTTTGTTTTCTCGAAGTTATGGGGGGTGGAGGGGCAATCAGCCCCGTCTGTGGGGTGCTGATGTTTCTTCCTATCGGAGCTTTTAGGGTTGTCTGGAAGTCCTTCCACTCGAGCTCATGATACGACTGACGGGGTTTTGGCTCGTCCTACGCTTGTACATCCCCAAAGCGAGAATGTGAGCTATCGTCCTAAGCAAGTACAATACTCGAAGTGCTGAATCATGGAAAATACGTACTCTATGTCTTCTTGTCGAAAAAAAAGTTGAAAATGTTTACTAAACACCCATTCTTTCCTAAATATAGTGGTGCCACTACCAGCTGAGCTTGACTGAGGACGGTTCTTGACTAGCCGAATACGAAGAAGTACCAGACTACTTACATGAGAAGGGGCTGGCCCCGGATCCGAGTTGGTCTTGAATGGGTAAAAGTTGCCAGCTAGATGTGGACCTGATAGGGATTTGGCAGACAATATTGAGACAGACCCTGCAGCTAGCTATCCAAAGAGAATTTTAAGCACTTAAGTGGAGGTGTAGTTGCCATTATCCATCCAATTGATTTTTTCCCCTTGAATCACTCCTTATCTTTTCCTATAGGGCCGGAGGAATGTTCAGTGTCTTTGTAACTTACAAATGCGGGGAGATGGGGCCTTTTAGTTTGTTTTTTACAAGGAAAGCGTCATGGTGCGGATATCTAGTGACCTGGGCACCTGAGTTTAAGAGCCAATTTGACTGCACAACGGCTGAGAGGAATAGAGTACTAAGAATACCCTGCTCTAGCTCCCCAGAAGCCGCTGTTTTTCAGCTACCTACTCTACTCCAATGCGTATGCCCTCTCTAGGTATCCGGAGGTCTTGTGCACTCATCGAAAGATGATGATCTAGAGATGGCGCGTGCACACCGTGACGGGGATCAGTCTGAAATTGGGAAAGGGAGGATAGGTGGTCTAGAGTACAAAGCATGCAGGGAATCTTGAGTAAGTAGAGTAGAGTAGAGTACATGCACGTAGAGTAGCTGTCTCGTCATCATACCACCAGACTTAGCTAACCTCCACCACTCGCTGGGAGACTCAAAGGTGGTTCCTAATTCATTGGGCTGGTCTCCGGATCCACGTACTCTACAACCTGTATGTGCATACTGAAGCACGGACAGAAGAAGATAGGTAGAGTAGCCCAGTTCGAAAAGTCTTACAGTTACGGTTCGCCTTTCATTAGGGACAAGCAAGAAGGCTTGGACATGCAAGTAGGTACTCACTCAGGGCAGGCAATATGTACCGAACGATGCAGCTCTTTCTCACCAATCGATAAGACGTACCTTGGAATATTACTCTCCCATCAACCGATGGGTAGTAATTATGTCTACACGACAATCCTTCCAATGGAAGATCCCTGCCAGGGGGTAGATTACGTGTCCAAACTTCTTTGTCAGCTTCGATTCAGGCATTTCTGCATTTGTAGATCAGACACGATCCAGCTCGGGGTATATTGAATGGAATGAATTGCGAATATCTCTTGTGAAAAGGCGCGTTGAAATCACGATTGCGTGCACAACCACTCATGTACATGTACCACCATCCGATATCGACATGGCCACATATATTATACATACCGAGACAGTAAACTACAAGAGTGTATTTACAGATCATCCATATAATATGCTTAGTAACCTTGGTGAGTAGTACTACCACCGGTCGATCGGTAACTGCAGAGTGCTTAGTTCTGGTGGAATAATAATTATATATATATATATATATTACATAAGAGGTAACAATAAATCTTCTAAGACCAAGTATAGTCTTAAATTAATTTCCTCTTTGAACATTTCTAGATCTAAATCTTCATCTAAGGGGTGTTACGTACGTGCGTACATGTTTTATGTTTATGCCGACTCTTTTCTATTCGGCTTTGTAATTATAAAAAGAGCTCTCGCATAGCCAGTCTTTTCTTTATGTGCGGAAGAGTCGTCTTTCACCCCCGGTCTTTCAAAAGTGCGGCATGTCCTTCCTACTACGTTACTTCACAAACTATCACTCGAGCACATAGGACAACTATTCGCATAAGAATAAATTGGATTTCTAGACAAAGTAAAGAGAACCCGTAAAGGCCAATAATCAAAACAATCCCGTCAGAATTGTGCTCTTCATATGTCAATCCAGTAAATAAAGAAATAAAGAAATAAACAGATTCCCCTCCAACTTGATCCCCATATCCCCATTTTCCCGGAGTTACCACTCCCATATACGTTTCGAAACCCCCCCCCCCCCCATCCCTAAGAAAAGACCTTAAGCGGCAGTACACGTGATTTTGACGCTCTTTGTGGTACCGATCACCTCCTTCACGTCGATAACAACCGTATGTAAATCGGAGTTCTTATAAACTTGGTGCTCCACCCCCCCCTCGACATTCACGGTTGTCTTGTTCACATCGACAATGCTGCCATCGAAACCCGGTGCGTACCAAAGAATGATGGTATAATAATCACCCACCTCTTTGGAAGGGTCGTATCCATTGTGTTTCGGCTCAATAATGACAGTACGGGTCTTATCTTTTGACGCCTTTGAAGTAAAAAGAGAAATATTAGCATGATATCAGGAAGTGATACAATATGGGGGGGTGGCATTACTTGTGTGATAGCAACTTGACGGTGATAGCCCTTTGCTTCTGGGTCGGTTCCTGAGATATTGTAACCCTTCTTCTTTCCTACGAGCTTTGCGATTTCCGCGCCTTCAGCCTTCGACTGTTCGTGGGTCTCTTTGTACTGTGGGAGGTCTTCCGGTGCACTATCACGGCTAACACCATCATCAAGATAGGTAAAGTACTCCTGTATTTTGAGGAATGAAGTCAGTAGGGGTAAAGAAAACCAGCGATGGAATAGATGCAGGGTGGTCATTGAATTTTACCTTATCTTTTCCAGGGTAGATGTTGAACTTGATGCGGTTGGGCCCTCCTTGGCCAACCCATTGGCGTACTTCCATCTGCGGGATGATGGCACCTGTAGGTTCATAGCGTCAGTTACTACATGTATTTGAAACTGGGAAGATATTATTTTACTGCTTACCCTCTCTAATGTAGACCGGTACCACAGTGTGGAAAAGGTTATAATCCTCGGGTGCAACAATCCTAGCAGCATAATTGATGACACTACCACCTTCGACAGGGTTCCCCAAAGCCACTCCCTGATCGTCCCATGGTCTCAAATTTGAGGGGTACCAGGTGTGGTAAAGAGGGAGATAGACATCTCTGTTTTCGCCTGGAATTTCGTTGCGACTGTGGAGGATGGGTGCAACAAGAATGTCGTCACCAGCCATATATTGGTTGTCGAGGAACTTTTGACTTTCGTTGAAGAAGGTGGTATCCTCAGTATCGGTCAAGAGCTAGAAACCCAGGTTCAATTGGTTAGCATATGTTGCTCTGGGAGCCTAGGTTAGAATACATACCATAGATCTGGTGATCGGCATACCGTCGACTACGTTTTGAAACATGCAGTCGTAAAGTAGTTGGATGAGGGAGTATCTGAGCTCCACCCAGTACCTACAGATCTCCAAAACGGATTTATAGAGCCATGCTTGATCCGCGAGTTCTGGATGGGTTTCAAGATGCTTGGGATATGCGTATGGTTCCTAGAATATATCTTAGTATCTTCAATGCTTTAAAGCTAAGAAAGGATAGATTACCTGGAACCATTTCCTGTCCTTTTTGACATAATGGTTCCTGAGCCACGGCAAGAGGAATGAACCAGTATACCACCTGATGAGTAGCTCTGGGCTACAGTATTTCTCCTCGACCCCATTCGCATCACGGTAGGGTTCAAAGCCACCCGTATCAGACCCCGCGATGCACACACCATTGAGGCCCAGAGAAAGAACCTGAGAGACCGATATCTTCCAGAACTCCCAGTTGCTTGCGTTATCCCCAGTCCAGAGGCCGGCAAAACGGTAGGCCCCGGCATAACTTCCACGCCCGAGGATAAAATTACGTTTGTTCTTACGAGTTTCGAGACGACTAAGACCATGCCAGGTTGCTTTGTGGAGATTATAGGAGTAGAGAGCCCAAGTTTCAATTGCGAGCTTTTTCTCAGAGGCATTGGTGACGGAGTCGGAGGTGACGAGAAGACGGGTAGGTAACCCTTTCATGTCTCCATATGATGTGTGGATTGCTGGGGTAGTCATGTCTTGCCACACAAATTCTAGTCCCATATCGAAGAGATACTTGTACTGCATTCCCCACCAGATACGAACCTCCTTTCTGTTAAGGTCCGGGTAGAAACCTGCCTATAAATTATTGTCTCTAATTAGTCTCGATGAATTTGATTACGTGGATAAGATATCGTCACTTACACTACCGTTTCCGTAACCGTAGCTCACACCACCATGATAGGGGTATTCTTTGCAGTTGAAGTTCATGGGGAAGTCACTAGAAACATGTCAGTACCATTTACGGGATATCTATCGGAGTCAAATAAACAACTTACTAATTGTCTCCAAAGTCTGGCCGAGCAGCAACATTATTAGGATCGACCTCAACCTTATTACCGCCACCGTAGTACATGTACCGAACATCCTTCGCATTCCCACTTGTTCCCTCGGTATATCTGTCGTCCATAATAAAGTATTTTTTGTCAATTCCCTCAAGGAGGGTACTGTATCCACCCTCTCTGTTGTTAATGCTGATAACAGGAGTGATATTGGTGGAGCACTTGATTCCATTATTCCTCAAGTTAGTAAACATCTCTTTGGGGTTAGGGAAAGTGTGTGGGTTGGTGGTGAAAGTTCTGAAGCCGTCCTAGGAATGTTATAAACACAGTTAGAATATTTCTCAAAGCTTCAAAGATACCATGGCCATTTACCTGAACATCGACATCGACGTGCAGCCCGTCAAGTGGAAATTTAGAGTCACGGTACTGCTGGACCACAGAATACAAGTCACTTTCCTCTTGGTATCCATAACCTTTGAAAACGAGGTTAGTTTATTATGCAAGTCTGATAAATCACTCATGAGGAGAAGGACTTACAGGCTTGATGGGCCCCGAGAATATATCTGGGCTTCAACTTTGAACGTCCAACAAGACCTGTATAAAGTCGTACAATTTCCGGGACGGTATCCGCACTGATGCCGTAACAATCGATACCGCCATACCTGGTCCCCAGCTTGATGTAGCCTGAGTTGGTCTTTCCAAAGTCGATGGCAATTTGAGAGTAGTTATCGATAAAGGTAGCCGTGATATTCTTGTGCTCTGGGTTGGAGTTCACATCAAGATAGAAGGGATCCGAGTGGTACCTTGTTGAAAGATTAGCTATTGAGTTAAGTCGTGCCACAGGACGGTACTTACAGCGGCTCGCGAGAATCGAGAGCACCATGGCCATAGACTTGCTGGTATTGCATATTGTCGAAGTCTACAGAGTGTTAGTAAAAATGACCACCGAGAAGTAAAGAATATCTTCGAGGCTTACTAAAATAGTTCATGAACGTTGGTTCCTTCATAAACTCTATGCCTCCCATCTCTCCCCATCCCACATACTCGCCATGTCCCGGTTTGACAATATCAAGAACTGTATCCCTCAGCATCTTGTGCTGCGGGTGCAAATTTTTTCTAAATGTTTTCGGAGACGTTTGCCAAACGACCTTCTCGGCCACACGGGCTTCGGCCGCGGCTACGTTTGGAATGGGGTAAGGATCCTTTATAGGGGTCAAGAGGCGCACCACTTGGATGCGGAAGGGGTTTTTCCATAGGTATATTTTGAGGCCATCGCCGACCTTGTTGCGGGTCCGCTCGCTTTTTCCAACGGCGGTGACCAAGGACTATTTAGGGTAGTTAGTTAGTGGTGTTATATATACAGTGGAGCTATATCAGTACTGGCACTTACCGAGAAGGTAAAGAATTCTCCCGAATCCTCACACTTAGTTTCCCACGTAAGACCTCTGTATTCATCCAGCTTTTTAACCAGAGTACTCATATAATCTTGCACAATTGTCCTCCTATATGCCTCATTACTTGATTAGCATATGTTTTTCACTACCACTAATGGCATATGTAATTGACTGGGGTAACTCACGTATTCTCATCACCATACTCGTCAGAAGTCTTGAAACCAGGGTCATATCTAACCCTCCAAACGCACGGCCTAATGAATTGAACCACACCTAAAGTCCCATCATCGAAACTCAAGTTCACTCCATGCCAGTTTTTGGGAAACTTGGTGCCCTTTGGAGGAGTAGTGTCTACGCGAATGATTTTTTGAGGGCCCTTCCAGCCTAGTGCAACACTGTAGTAGTCTTCTGCTTTGCAGAAGTTGAGAGGATCAGAAACTCCTGCCATGGCGGAGGTATAATGAGATCTAGCTCAAAAAAAGATTGGACAAGATGTTTTGTTCGAACAGAAGATATCAGAGGAGGCCAAGCTGGGGGATGACTGGGCTGGAGTGATGGAGGAGAATGAAGAGGCGAGGAGGGAATGGTGGCCATTATATAGAATTCGAGATTAAAACTAGGAATATAAGATTGAAATCAATTTTATGAGGCCAGGCTATCGATGCTGCAGTAATGGTAGTTGCAACCAATCAGGTAAAGCTAGCCAAAGAGAGGTCGCACATACCCAATTAAACCTTGAGTACTAACCAGGCATTATCATCTTTGCATTGTGGGTTTCCACAAGTAAGCGTACATTCACAATTTGTATGGGAATGCAACTTCAACAGCGTATTTCTCCACAACCACAAGGAGATGGAGCAATGGAATCTTAGATATGGATTCTCCGGTAGTGATAGTATCTACAGCTAAAATGTCAGTTCGAGAGGGCGAATTTGAAATTTTGATCTTGTTAGGTGGTTTGTATGGTTACCACCTCAATGTTCGCTTACTTGTGGAAACCCGCAATACCAAGTGCATCAATAATCTTTGTGCGACCGGATTTTTCAACTGCACCAACAACTGCAATTAGAAATATTTGTAGAATTAATTTCTTGTGAGTGCATATCTGCCGCACAGAACAGAATAAACAAATACGCACCTGTCTCTGGATGCACGTTTTCTTGCTCGCACATCGAAAGAGATCAATTTATGTAGATCATATTCGCAACTGCACTGATCCGCAACCATAATGCTGTTGTGCTCCCTACTTCCCTGGGCACCCGGAAGCTCGGGTTTTCAGCTTCGATTTCTCTCAATTGAGCACCTCTCAATTCCACCGAGCCTTTAATTATTTCGATAAATCGATAAATTTTGGTTGGGCATTTGGGTCCATCTACCCAATTGATTAGAAAGAACACAGGTATTGAGGCATAGCAGTCGTCCAGGAGCAGGAACTCGAACAAAATTATGTATTTATGTATGTATTGCCCAATCATTGCGGGTAATATTGCACGGGTATGCATTTAAAAGCCGCTTCTCCATGTCCATGCATCTCAGCCCATGTCGCAACAACCAACTTTTGGTATATTGTCAGAGCTGAAAAAAGTATATTTGTTGGTCGTATACATACATTAAGTCAACACCTACTGTAGTCATACGGCTGTGTTGAGAATTACGGTATTCTACCGTACCCTTCGGCAATTATGTTTACAGTGAGCTTTGCTTGATCGATGCATATGCGCCAATAACCAATGGTAAGATCGTGCATCATGAGGGGTAATAGTTGGGGGTTGAAGAAGCTCGGGATCCCATAAATGCAGCGCAGCAGAAGTGTCAAAGACTCAATATATCTATATCGTGATAAGATAAGTTTATAATTCTACCAATATATAGGTCTTACCACATAGATACCCCCGGTCATGCAGGGCAGCCAACCTAGGGGCATTCCACAGTTTGATGGAACAGACCGGTTTTCTTTTCTAGAGTTTATAACACATAAGCGAAGAAAGCTGCACCGGCATAAATCTATGGGCTGTGCTCTAGATTAGCGATCGTATATTCCCACCTTAAAACATCCCTTCACTAGCACACTCATATAATAGCCTCGCTATTTGTCAAACCTATGAGTTTAGGATTACAAACCTAATCTTGAGCCATGCCACCATTTTTTGTCTGATTCATTTATCCTCCGACAGAAGCAAAGGCATAGAGACCTCTCTAAAGAGCTCATAACCAATGGGTAGTGGGTCTCATAAGCCATTGACGATAACTGTCCCAATGCAAGCTACACCGGCAGCACCGGGAACCCCTACTTGGAAATACCGACAGCACACTGAAACTATATCTAATTCTAGTAACGGCAAGAAGGATGGCATACTATATGGGCCCCTACTCAATAATCTCCGTATTACATCGAGTGATACTGTATGATTGAGATACAGAGATATCAGCTAGAGTAATAGATTTGGTCAGAGTTAATCGATAATATTCGGAGCCAAGTTAATTTCTTTTCAATTCTTGTACCAAAGGAAAAAAAACTGGGCGATGACTAGGAGTTTGATAGATACATGTACCTTGGGGGACGATTGGGTTGAGCTGCAATGCATGTCTGGGGATCATATCTCCCGCTTTGCCGCCCAAGAGCTATGGAAGGATAATCGGCAAGAAGATTTAGTGCTAGCGGAACAGGAGAATTGGGATTTACCTACTTGTAAGTACGCAAGTTCGGCACTTACTTAAGGCGAGTTCCCGTCTTGTGGAAGAAGCTTGGAACATGAGACACTTTATTTTCTTTTCCCCCAAGCTTAGCGAGAGTATTGTCTTCTGCGTGCTAGTTTTTTTTTTTGTTATCTCCGTGTTCTAGATGAATCCTATATCAATTCAAGTTTTGATCAATTGATGGCATTGCCATATAAAGCTATTATACAGGCGGAGTTGTACTCACGAGGGGAAATCCTGCTGTGCCAAGTGGAAGAATTGCACCGAACACATCACGATAACCATTCGATTGGCCGACCTGTTCCGCTGTAACAGCTGTGAGCAACGAAACCTTAACGCTGCTTGGACGAAAAGAAGCTACATTCGGCTGAGCTAATTCTGGTATAGTTTTTGAGCCTGTCGATCCTCATCCTCCGGGGAACCAATGGTAGTTGCTGGTGGAGCCGTGCGCCAGCGTAACGTACCACAAAACAAAAAAAAAAAAAAGGGCAGAAAAACAGCATGCAGCCGCTCGGTTCCTTTGCCGAGGTATTACAGCATGATGGTTCTTCACTCCGACACAAGCAATTGCGCAAGGGATCGAAGATCATCTTCACAATCCCCACCGGTGCATATTACAAGACCGGCAAACGCTCGATGCCGCACAAACCGTATCGGCTTTAGCTTTGCAGAAGGGAGACGTATAAAGGGTCTGGTGTCTGTCCATGAGGAGCTGAAAAGTACATGAAAGAGATGGCATGCAATGGCGTATGCTGTGTAATTAGATATATAGCTGAACTTTGTTGATTTGTCTGCACGAAACACGGAATATCGATATCGACAGTGGTGGCGGATGCGGGATCTACCCAATTCTGAAAGAGAGAGTGTATATGTCTATGTGTGTATTGCATGTAGTGATATGTGCTCTGTTGAGATTATGATGCGTGTTATATTTTGTGTCTATATGGATGGATTGACGAATACCGCCGTAACTCGAGGGGTTGGTTAGCTTCCAGAGATCAATTGCTTGTGTGGGAAACTTCTGGTGTAGATTGATGCCATTCAATTGATAACTTGATCGATAATCCTTGGCCAGAGACGGCCAACCTCTCGAGTTATGGCGGTAGGTCTGTGAATGAGACTGAGATTGGTACACATCATGTAACTGTGCAGAAAGTACTTTATGCAACTTGGAGCTACATTGTAGAAAGTGTATCTGGACACGCTGCGATAGGCAGAGGACTGTGCGAGGGCTAGGGATTAGACGGTGGGCTTTGGCAGTAAAACAAACAAGGTTCACTACTTTAGATGTACGTAGATCTTAAGTAGGTTCACTACATCATGTACGTACTCTACTGTGCATGTACTAGGTACTCGTTTGTGGTCCAACCCCCAACCCAAGCAGCACCCGGTCCTTAAATAAATTGGGTGCTCCTTCAGCCGTAACAGTATTGCAATATTGAGGTTCGTATATAATCACAGGAAATCACTCGGAAATGTACCTACATCCATGTATCTCATGTAGCCTGATCAATGGAGCAGGAGGATTTTCCGATATCTGCAGATCAGTAATATGTATGCACACATACACACACACGCACAGAGATGATATGCATAGATATTTAGAGTAGATGCGACCCCACAAAGAATTGGAATAATGTGGATGGTATAGGTAATATAGTTGCATACATATGAAGAGAAACCCCGACATTAACCGAAGGTGATCACCTCCTAACTCTAAGTAAATCAAGCAGTTCTCCCCGCCGGCGCCCCCCATTCCGCCGGCGCGGGTCGGGCCTGACGACAAAAGTGCAGAAACAAAGCTATATTTGCATCCGAGGGCCAAGGTAGAACGCGCACCAGATAGTGACGCAAATTGCATTCAGGCTTACGTATGTATGCACTGGTGGAGTTTTTTTTTTTTTTTTTTTTGGCATAACTCAATTCTATATTAACTTGATCAAACCTTTTTTTTTTTTTTCAAGAATAGAGGGTTTTAGCTAGAGTACTCGCAATTTCACAGCGTTTCCGGACGCAACTGCTATTGCATACACAGAAAAAAAACCCGCCAAGGCTATTTTTTTGTATGGCATGCAATAGCAGTTGTGTCTGGAAACGCTGTGAAATTGCGAGTATACTGTTTGAACTTCGTGTTGGTTGTCATGTGCAAGAGTTTCTGTCCAAACGCCGCGTAACTATTTGACCCTCTAGTTCAATTGCATACAGTGGAGTCTCAATAGTAGCATGCCATGCAATGGTCGGGAACGGATTTTTCATGTGCTACTATCGAGAATATACCGACCCGTTTTGGATTGCCCAACTACATGTATGCCACAATTGAGGGTATGCTATTATAGAAATCTCTCGCTATAAATCTAAGGATATCTATAAGAATATCTAATAAATATACAATTATAGCGGCCTGCATATGCATGTACTCTTTAAAGCTTTTGATTGGTTGGTTGAGGAGACCTTTCGTTTCACGTGAAACATATGGTGTTTATTGGGTTGTTACTCGTAGTTTCTCTAGATCTACGTGAAAAAAAGAAAAAAAAAGTCATAGTTTCCGGTGTTTCCCGTTTTCTGCCGGAAAATCAATGTTTTTTTTTTTTTTTTTTCCGATGAATCTTTGGATCTCGAGAATCGATAGTTGTGTCCCCCAAAACAAGACATTTCCATGGCCCCTAGTAGAGACTTGTATATACTACAGCTGAGGATATGTTACCACCACAATCTCTCGCCATAAATACAAGGATACTATCTACAAGCATTTTTCCGGCCTTTGGCCGGAGTAGGAACTGTTATGGCTTAAACAATATCAGTTTACCAACGCTTAAGATCACTGAAACCCCAAGATGCCCTGTGCACATATCTGATATACTATTTGGTTGACTCAAGGTATGTTGGAACCAATATCTACTGACTGACTCAAACATATTTGATAGAATATCTACCAACTCCAACATATTTGATAGAATATCTACTTGCTGACAAACATATTTGATAGAGAAAAAGAAAACCCTCAAACCTGGCCAATCAAAACCTTTAAATAACACATTGCATATCTGTATATCTATATACTTATTAGATAGTTATAAGGATACATGTATATGCCCTATAGCTACAAGGCCCAGGATAGGATGGCCTAGCCCCCCGTTGACTTTCTCAACACCTTTCTACAGCGATAATCAATTCCCCAAAGGATGCAGAGCCAGCTCGGTCCCGATCGTATATATATCCTTATAGCGAGAGATTGCTGTACTATCGAGAACACTACTAGTATCAGGACTCTACTGTACTCTATCAACTTGACGAGAAGCCCACACGCCCGCTGGCCTTGGAGATTGAATGATGAGCTCCATACAGGAGCCAATCTGACATGCCCCCAATTACAAGCCCGTAGCCCGTGAGAACCATACTTTTTGTTGATTCTATATACAACACCCCCACCACCACCACCACCACCACCAGCTGTCGCCCTAGCTAGCTAGCTATCCATAGTAGTTACTTCACCCTAAAAGCCCACTCACTCACTCACTCACTCACTGCACATGAACATGAACACATCGCCATGCTATAAATCTCGCCCTTTATTAATATTCCGTCCCTTTTTTTTTCTTCCACCACAAACACGACGAATCAACACACAAAAAAAAAAGCAGCCCAGTCCTCCCCTCGTATAAAGCCCATACCTTTACTCCTTATCCTCTACCTGCCCCACCCGCCCAGCCCTCCACCCCCAACCGGGGCTGGGATTGTGCGAGGGGGGGTAGTTAGTAGCACGCTTGTAACGAAATCAAAGCAATCAAGAGACAAAAAACAAAGAAATAGAAGAAAAAAAGGGAATAGAAAACCGGAAAGGAGAGAAAACGATCACTGACCAGACCGGCCAAGGGGGCCCCAATCAGCGCATCGTCGGCGGCCTCGACTCCTTGTTCCACATGACCCTCGTCTTGAGCCAATCCACAGCCTCCTTGACGCCCGTCCTGCCCCGCAACGCAGCCGTTAGCACCGCACATTCACCTGTGACACCACCCTCCCCAGAGAAACACCATCAACAGACAGGAAGTAAAAAAAAAAAAAAAAAAAAACAACGCACCCTTCCAACGCCGACACCGGCAGCACCCTACTATCCCTCGCGCCCAGGCTCACAATCACCGGATTCACCACCTCCTTCAACTGCGCAATCTCCAAGCTCTCATCGCGGTCCTGCTTATTCGCCAGCACGAGCACCGGCACGCCCTCCGTCTCCTCGTGCTCCACCACCTCCTTGAGCACGTCCACCACCTCGCTCTCGATGCGCGGCACGTCCGTCGAGTCAATCACAAACACGATCGCGTGGGCCGAGCTGTAGTACGACTTCCACAGGCTGCGCAGCGTCGACTGCCCGCCAATGTCCCACAGCTTGAGGTAGATGCTGGGCGAGCTCAGCGGGATCAGAGACACGTTTTGGCCGACGGTGGGGATGGTGCTGCCGGCTTTGGGCGGGAGGGGCCCGTTGGGAAGGTAGAGGGATTTGATCTTTTCGAGGAGTGTCTGGGTGGATGGTGGTGTTTAGCAGGGCTATCCATGGGGCGGGAGGGGAGGGAGGGGGTGGACAAACGGTTTTGCCGGCGTTGTCGAGGCCGAGAAGTCTACAGAGAGCATCTGATCAGCTCCATCTGCTGATAGGCACCGTATACGTACCGGGCCGAGGATAGGAGGAGGAGGAGGAGAGGAGCTCTACTCACGGGGGAGCTAGCTCCGGTGGTAGATGCAGGTGCTTTCAACTTACAGGACGGAGTATTCCTCCTTGCTAGTGGCGTAGTAGTAGAGCTCGGTCGCAAGATGATACATGTTTGGTGGTGAATATGGTGTTTGTGTGATGCCCGTTTCCGTGTGTGATATCGCGGGTGTCGGTAGTGGTGGGGCCCGCCAGCGATTCCCGCATCGAGCAAGAGCCGCATGGGGCACAGCGAACCCTACCGTTGTGGTGCAGGGCAACCCTAACCCACTGCATTTTTCACACTGTGCGGCGCCCCCCACCACAGCAGAGTCTTTCTCTTCCACAACTCCACAATCCCACAAGTCCACAACCCCGCAACTCTGCCAGATATCACGGCCACCCAGCGCCCACGCCGCCCGCAAAGCTGTCGCCCCTCCATCGCCCCCTGCGCCATCCCTTTGTCTGCGCCCGCTCGTTCTCGAGACGCATCTCCGCCTTCCTGCCCGCAGCAGCCATGACCGTCGGCGAGCCAGCCCCGCTGCCACCCACGGCCACTACTACAAAAAAGACAAAGCTCACCGGCCGCGAGTTCTGGGAGTCCATTGGGTCCCCGCGGACGATCGTCGCGCCCATGGTGGAGCAATCTGAATTCGTGCGCTGCCTCTCCCGTCTTCTCTCCCCTCTTCTCTCTTCTTTCCCCTCTCCCCTCTCCCCTCTCCCCTCTTCTCTCTCCCCTCTTCTCTCCCCTCTCCCTCTCCCCTCTTCCCTCTTCTCTCTTGTTTCCCCTCTCCTGTCTTCTCTCCACTCTCCCGTCTTCTCTCTCCCCTCTTCTCTCCCCTCTCCCTCCCCCTCTCCCCTCCCCTCCCTCCCCCGATACATAGCCATCTAGCTCTCCATCAACCACTCCATGACCACTAACACCCGCCCCCGCCCAGGCCTGGCGCATCCTCTCCCGCCGCCACTCCCCGCCCAACACGCTCTGCTACACACCCATGTTCCACTCCCGCCTCTTCGCCACCACCCCCACCTACCGCGCACAATCCTTCCAGCCCCCGCACCTCGACGGCAACCCCACCCACGACCGCCCCACCTTTGTCCAATTCTGCTCAAACGACCCCGCGGACCTCCTCGCCGCCGCGCGCCACGTCGCCCCGCACTGCGACGCCATCGACCTCAACCTCGGCTGCCCGCAGGGCATCGCGCGCAAGGGCCACTACGGCGCCTTCCTGCAGGAGGAATGGGCCCTCATCCACAACCTCATCCGCACCCTCCGCGACGGCCTCGACATCCCCGTGACGGCCAAGATCCGCATCCTCGACACGCCGCAGCGCAGCCTGGACTACGCGCGGATGGTCGTGGACGCCGGGGCGAGCGTGCTGACAGTGCATGGGCGCACGCGCGAGCAAAAGGGCCACAACACGGGGATGGCCGACTGGGGCATCATCAAGCACATACGCGACCACTTACCGCAGGAGGTGGTGGTGCTCGCAAACGGGAATGTACTCTGGCAGGAGGACGTCGCGCGGTGCATTGCGGCCACGGGCGTGGACGGCGTCATGAGCGCCGAGGGGAACCTGCACAATCCGGCTATCTTTGAGACGAGCAGCGACTGGGAGAGGCGCTTTCCGAGGATGGATCTTGTGGGGAGGGAGTATCTAGATATTGTGCGGGAGCATGTGCTGCCGCCGCTGGGGCTCGACGCGCTGTGGGCGGAGCAGCCAATGTCGAACAAGACAAAGAAGAGATTTGAGGTGCTGATGGCGGATCCCAGCTTGACGCCCATCAAGAGCCACTTGTTTAAGCTGTGGCACTCGGCGCTGCCGCGGCACACGCAGGTGCGGGATCTGCTGGCGCGCAGCGGCGCGAGGGTGGGCGAGGACCCGCTGGCGTCGTTTGAGGCTACGCTGAAGGAGCTGGAGAGGGCCATTGCGGGGGAGCTGGAGCGGAACCCGGAGCCCGTAGATGCGGAGGGCAAGTGGGTTGGGCCTGACACGCCAGTGGAGGAAGAGGAGGAGGCGGGCGATAGCAAGGAGGGTATTCTCGTCGAGCTGGAGGACGGGCGGAAGGTCAGGAGGGTGGTGCCGTGGTATCGGTGCCAGCCGTATTATCGCCCGCTGCCGGAGGAGGCGCTGGCAAAGGGGGCGCTGCAGGTGAAGAAGAAGAAGAAGAAGAATAAGGCAAATAGCGAGGGGAGAGAGGAGGGTGAGAATAGTAAAAAGGTCAAGGTCGACCCTGAGGTTGAGGTCGAGGCTGTTGCTGCCGCGGTAGGGGCACCGTCTAAGGAGGAGGTTTGCGGGTAGACAACAACTTATGACATTGAATTTAGCTTCTTTTTTTTTTTTTGTAGTATAGATTTTTCTTTTCTTTTTCTTTGTGATGTTTGTGACCTGTATACCTAACGCTTGTCTACTGGACCTTATTCCTTTCTTCTTTTCAAGTGCATGTGGTGTTTGGGTGGGCCTTTTTTTATTTACATCTTAAGCATCAGTTAGACTGGCCACTGGGATCCCAGGAGCGGAAGAGCGGTGGGAAACATCAAAAGGTTACATTACATATCTAGCTGGGCTTAGGCTTTAGAATGGTGAAAGTGGGAGTTAGCATCCGGGTTGTGGTTTTGTATATACAATATAGCATCTCATCTCAATACTACTTTGTAGGTCATTAAAGCAAGTCCTGATCACCTTTAGGGACTACATATAGCTACACTGTGTCTAATCATTGCCTCCCCACGCTCCATCAGACAAATGCGTAACTCGAACCTCAAACACCTCATACCTAACCTACAAAAACATGTTGGCCAATCAAACAAAGTATGCCACTTCGACTCATGATTGGTCGGTGGCTTAAACCCTAACCCTATACGAGGATCCTCAATTCTGTACCTGGATCCTCAATTCTGTGCCTATATCTTGAACGCTCCAGAGAGCTATAACCCCCCACCACATACCCCTATAGACCCTGTGGTCTCTCCTCGTTACCACGCCCCCCCAAAACTGCGCGCAATATATCCGTTCGTTTCGTTACGATTTTTTGGCTCAATGTGGATTTGAGGTGTTTTTTTTTAGCTTTTTAGCTACAGTCCAACAAAAGTGATTAATATTTAAAAAAAAAAAAGAGGTAGCTACCTCCTAATCATCTCCAAAATGCAGATGTGTGTATATTTCCCGGCCCTGCCCCGCCCCCCGTTCGCCGATGCTACGGCTTTAAATGCCCCCATCACAGTATCTCACTCGTTCTTGGCACCCGACCCAGTCACTCGGAGCATGTCACCGCCAGCCCCTACGTGGTATCAGAAAAAGGCCTTGGGTGATATTAGGCTGGCGGTAGTTGGCGACGGCCGTAATGGTGCAACAAATTATAGAAGAACGTGGCAGTGGGGCCCGCGGAGAGGGGGGGGGGGGGGTTACACTTCTGCTCTACTTCCCGGTCTGACTATGTATTCTATACACCCTCCGATATCGTAGTACTACTGTCACCTCTCATGGGTAAAAAAAGGAAAGGGGGAGGCTACTCCAAAGCATAATCAGAGTGCTCCCAAAAGGGGGGGGCCAATAAAAAAAAAAGAAACACAGACTCAGGTACCGTGGATCTGCAGTGTGGTGCCCCCCCTTGCTTGGTTTCCGGTGGAGAAACGTGTGAGCTCCTACAATGCAATGCATGGGCTCAGATGGACTTTGGGTTTGGTGGTGGATTTGGGGGGGGGTGGTGCAACGTTACGTTTGATTTTTTTTTTGCAGATTGTTAACCACGTATAAATGATACAGTACACAGCTTAGCCGTGCGCGCGCTGTCAAGATCGTAACGGGAAACGTTTTTAGAAATGTTTTTTTGCGGTCCTCCACGGTCCTCAGAACCAATCTTTTGGTGGAAAGCTGGGTGGGGGGGTACTTGAGCTCAAGGTTTTTAAATTACGGCCTGGCCCTTCATCTCTAGAATTTGATGATCGTGTGATATAGTCATTACCGCTAGATGGTACCTTTGTCCCCCTCAAATGCTGTACAAATCGCACGACAGTAGCCCCCCCCCCCCCCCCATCACACACACACACTCGCTCACCATATTTCCTATGTTTAGTACAGCCGTTAGTAGGGATTCCTCTAGACATAACTATTAACACCTATCCATCAGTAGTAGACGCCCTACCCCCCAAAAAGCCCCTACACTAACAACAACTCCAGCTTCCCAAAATGAAGCCCACAGACCTTCTCACCTACCTCTCTCTCCTCTCCCTCCTCTTCCTCACCTTCCTCCTCTCACACCCAACCCTCTCCCACCCCACCGCCCCCGCCATCGCCAACCCCGCACCACCCCCCGACATGCAGACGCGCGGCCGCTACACCTGCAAGAAGATGTCCATCCGCGGGCCTCTCCTCGCCTCCACCCGCGCACTCGCCCTCCAGCTCTCCGGCCGGCGCAACGAGCACTGCACGCAGGACCAGCGCTTCGCGCCCAAATGCACCGTTCTCGCGCAGGACGGGGACGAGGCGCGCATCGCCATCTGCGGCTATCCAAAGGGCTGGATCCTGTGCTCGTGGGTTGTATTTGCGGCGCTGGAGATCGCGGCGAGGTGTGTGATTCCCACGACGGAGAGGGCGACGGGGGAGTTTGTGTTTGATGGGAAGCCGGGCATGAGGGTCGTTGTGTATAAGGCTGGGCGTGAGCCGTGAATCATGGGAGGGGGGGGGGGGTTGCCTGGGTTGTTTGGCGGTGTAGAATATAACGAGTCAATGAGACATATTTTTGCTATGTATGTAGTGAGTTGAAGTATTTCTGAGTTTGAGGTTGCGATGAAGCGATCATGATGTATCACTCGCGCAACAATGCTGGGATAAAGCCAAGCTATGGTTGTGCTAGTGCAGGAACGTCGCAGTAAACTCATGATCAGGTAACCATTTGAACCCGTGCACCAATGATCAACCGAGGAAAGACGCATCCCATCCTCATATATTCACCCGCCTGTGCAGTTCCCCAGGTAAGTTTGTATGTAAATACCTACTTACATGCTGATTGCAGTTGGTACAATGCCCTCGGAAAACCACCGCAACAGCATGAACCTTAACCCCACCATCTCCCGATCGTACCGGCGGCAAAGATATATCAACACCACCACCACCACCACCACCACCACCTCTTCAATTGGGTATCGCATACATAACACCTACATTCTATAGACCTGACAACGCCTCCCCACGGTTACGGGGAGGTAACGAGCATCAGGAATCATAGGTCACGGTTATAGGCTGGGGCTGACAGTGCGCACGCAACATCGCAGCAGTATCTAACCGGATTCAAACTCAACCTGTGAGTCATCCGAACACCCCCGCAAAAGGGACTGCGCATTTGTTTCACAGGGTATCACTCGTGCTATCAGCCTTGTGATCTGCCCTTAATTGGGGTTGGGGTTATTGAGAGATGAGAAGAGATAGGGACATTGGAAACTATTTGACTTTCCTTCTCCGCCCTATTTTTCTCCACTTTGCCGGTAGTGGCTTTGTGTGCCCTCGTCAGGCCATTGCTTATTGAATATATAGTTCAAAAGGTGCGCAGAACCTCGACCTTTAATCAGGGCGCTTGGCAGCATGGAGGCAGGAAGGCTTCGTGCGTGAAACCACCTCTTTCCTACGAACGGGGATGACCAAGATGAAGTTCCCACGTCAACCTGGAGAAAACCTTGGACTGGAGGGGATGACTCCGAAAGTCCGGATCTGTGTGTACCAGAAAGGCGGCAGTTTGTTACCATGAATCAAATTGACTCTTATATTAGGCGGGGTTTGGTCAAACCCTCCATATACCCCCCTGCTGGTGCAAGCCTTGAGAGCTCCCAGATTACCAAATGATTCACAGTTGCCATGATCACAAAATATCACTCGTCGAAATCCAAAACCATCTACAATCCAGCAATGATAGCCGGCCTCATTCTCCTCCCTAGGGGCCTGGTCAAGATAATGTCTAGGACCAGCACTATCCGAGTCAAATGACGTTCCTCAAGATAAACTTCGCATTCCATATGCATGTGCGACTGAGGATTGTAGCCACCGTGCATACCACGGTCAAAATTTCCATGCCTCTGCCTCAAGACGAGCAGAGGACACATTTGTTCGTTAGAACTATATAGTAACCTTAGTTCCCATCTACCTTTAAACATTATCACCCAGGCTTTTTTAGATCTGATCAACTCTATGACAGCAGAGTAACTGAATTCTTGACATGTGATTCCAAGCACACCCTTTATTGGAATAGATTGCACTATACTTGGTAAGTGCCACGATATTCAACATTCGCCTAGGGGAAAGTTTACCCATAGAGGCAGCCAAGAAACAGAGTTGATGTATTGATAGTGCTTCATATACATGTGGGCCCCGCATCCGTCTCCCGTAAAGATATGACTACCATTTCTCGGTAGGATCTGCCTTAAACTCGAGATAGTCGGCCATGTTGAAGAACGAGATCTCGGTCTCGTGTTCTGCATTCCTCAGTCTCTTGCGTACGTCACTAGAATTGAACCCCGGGGGGGGGGGGGTGAGGACTAACCACAGCCATACTCAGCCAGAGTCTTAGAATCATCTCTAAAGATTTTCTCGTCGTCCTTATCCTCCATGTTGATAATTAGATTCTGTGTTTTGGTGCCCTGTGCTTTAGTGTACAGCTTCAGCGTATCTACGGTTATCTACTATCAGCAACACGACTAATAGTGGAAGGGGAGGAGGCGAAAATTACCAAGGACAACGGTTTTGTAAGGCTTCCATCCTGGCCTTGTTAACACCTCTATACCAGTAACTATCAGCCTCTAACCCTTTAACCCGCCTCATTCTCAAGCATGCAGGCACACCTTTCTTAGCCAGCTCTTTCAGATCCCCAGCCGTGAGTGTTGTTAGATCGAGGTGGTGCAGGACCAGGTTCCTGGTGGTGCGGTAAGGGAAGTTTTTGATAACTCGGATGGTCAGAGTTGAGTCAGTGACTACATGTATTGAATATGTGTTAGCTGTTGTAGGTAATACTAGTGTGGGGGTGAGGCGGCGAACGGGGGAGATAAAGAGCTGCGGCTGCATCTTCGTGGCTCGTCATCTTTCTTGCTGTTTTGGCTTCCGTGGGGTCTTCGGGAGATTGTTCTTGCGTGGATCACTTGTAATGTCGTGGAGATAAGGTAAGGTAAGCTCAAACTCAAATAGCGGGCAGGTTACCCAACCGCGGGGATTTCAATTTTTTTTTGGGTCCGGGGAAAGCCACGCCAAGCCTATCCAAATGTGACCTGCATGAAGTATTTTGCCAAGAACTGGTCCGTGCGTCCTTCAAGTTCTTCCCCAAAACGGTTGTTACGACATTGGAGTTTTGAGTAGATGAGCTCTTGGGCTCAATAAATAAACCAATTTAAGGGAAAAAAAGGGCATGATCATGTATAGGGGCGGGCCTGTAGCCTTAAAGCAGTCGTCAAGACTCCTACATACACTCACTCTAAGTACCTGCTTTCAGATCTAAATCCCCCTCGTGGAGATCTAACGGCTGGTCAAGAAAAGGCATAATACCTCTTGAACATATCAATTAAAGCTCCGTAGACGGATACAGCCTCCGCACAATAAAAGATACGGAGATCACTTCCTACCGCATATCTATGCTTTCAACGAAATGCAACTTTCTTTCAAGCACTGATTGCCCAGGCAACAGCTGAACAAACATGTGGTAGGGTGTGGTGGTGTGTGTGGCTTTCTTTTGACGCAAGGTTCTTCCCCCTGTCCCTTCACACACACCCGTGGCTAATTTTGGCCTATCGAAACGACCGAGCCTCACGCACTCACATACTAACCAACGCATAGATAGGACGACGAAGGCCTCACAACGCATCAAACCAACGTCCCGCGCGTTTATTCCTGCTTTCTTCACACCCCATTTCGATCGGAAATAGATAACCTTTTTAGACGAGCCAAATAGAAACTTCCTCCCAGCTGGAGATCTGCGTTTCGTCTCGCCTAGTCCCTCGTCTCAGAAGTAAGGTTCACCCAGGGCTTTCGGGGTTCTCGTTGGCCCGTCCTGGCCTGGACACCCATGATATCGAAATACATGTAATTATATAATCGGCGGTGTTAAAGCAAGGAGGTAACGCAATAGTGCAAACGGGTGTTCTAAACCGAGATGAGGCGCACCACTTGGTGCGCGGGTAGACATTACGATATTACTCTAGCCAATATGACTTTTTTACTTTGCTTCAATTTCGAGAAGAGAAGCATTGAAACAAAGGATACATATATATATGTGTGTGTGATTGAATTCTCGGGTACTATGATCGATCAAGTAGCGAGTAGAGTAGAGGTATAGGTACAACATGTGTTCCCTTCGGCGATAGTACTTATATACATACTTGATACCCTTTGTTGAACGAGGATGATTAGCGATTCTGCAGAATCCGAGACCATAATGCTGCGGGGAGGTGCCGAGGGGCAGAGTGACTGACTGTCTTGAGAATCAGTCTTGCGGTGGGTGAGTAAGTAAATACATGGACCTGGGTGAGTAATGCGGGCGTCACTGATGTGCCATTTTACGTGGCAGATCGTGCATCAATGGGCACTCGTGGTCGTCGTCGTTGTGGTTGTCTGCCGGGGAACGTCCGTCCGTATGTAGCACATAGCAGCTACCGAAGCAAAGCAATCCCAACTTCCGACGACGGCCGTTTCCATACAGGAACAATCATTCCCTTGTTCTCTCGCCCTGTTGCTAGCTCTTGCTCTCTTTCACTATCGCAGATTGGCTTCGCCACTATTGCAGCAATCCGTTCTCAGCTTCTTCCCGGGCGGCCTGCTGTGAATTCTGCCACTGCTGTTTGTTTATCTTCTCCCAGATCTGACTGAACTGATCTCCGGCCACGAGAAAACGAGGGAGTGAAGGGAGGAAAGAAGGGTTGTCATTCCCGAGCCCAAGCAAGAGCCCAGGCAAGACCAAGACCACACCCCCCTACCTGCCTTACATACAGCCACCACAACCACCAACCTACATCTTACCTCCAACCTCGAATCTAAACACCTGGTCGAACTTTTTTTTCCCCTTCCCTATTTTTCTTTCCCAATCCATTTTCTCTTTGCTTGATCAGGGCCATGGCCACTTTCACCTCATTTTAAATCTCTCTCTCTCTTTTTTAATTAAAAAGAAAAAAGAAGTAGAATAAAAAAGAAGAGGAGAAAGCACGGCGCATATAACCACCCCTTCCTACCTGCATCCTTCAACCGCCGGAATTGCTGCGGCTGTAGACAGAGTACTCTAGTCTACAGAATCCCCAACATTGACAACGTACCTATTTACCTACATACGTCTTACGATCCACCAGTGCCAACCACCCAACGACAACCGCCACAAACGAAACAAGAGAAAACAAACATTGACCCTAGCATCTACCGTGCAGAAGCAGACAGATATACAAATCCGAGCCCTACCTCAGAGGAGCCAGTTACGCCTCCGAGGGACCTCCGACACAACAACCCAAAACCAACGTTTACCAAGCCACTAGCTTACCTAGTTAGCTGTTCCTACATAATTTAGCTGCCTCTACATACTACAACTTTTTTCGTCTCCACGACAACCGGGTTGAGGAGAAAAGAAGCAAGAGAGTGCCAAACAAAAAAAAAAATCCCCTACAAACGACACACAATTCCAACCCTTTCGCCCCAGTGCACGGCCATTGCATTGCATCGTCGTTGAGGTTTTTTACTCTGTGGGATATTAGCTGGTGAGGGAAAGGAAGGACAGACTAGTTTGGAATTAATCGGGGTGGGGTTCGTTTCTTGCTTCGGTTTGCGTCATTCCCAAGGATTGAGACTGGATTGCATATCTAGAGACAAAGAAGAAGAGGAAGAAGTATAGGAGAAAAGCACATGGTCAGGAACAGCACTATCATCAACAACAGCAGCAGAACCTGCACAGCGGATTTGTAGATTTCTCGGCTTGAGTGCCTCGGGTTAGTGCCAGGCAGGCTCGCTATTTAGCGAGGAGTTTATTATTGGTGCAGTGCAGTGGGCTGTCTAAGCGGTGAGGGGAACCGTGCGTTCAGAAGTGAGTGAGTGAGTGCACTGGGGTGAACACCTGGAACATGAATCCTCAACAGAGTGGTTTCAAGTACATATTCCCTTCCCCCTCCCCTCTTCCATTCTTCTTCTCATCATCGTCTGTATCCATTTTCAGAAGTGTCCTCGTTGTTCACTCAAGACAAGGACCTTCACAGTCTATATTCTACCTGGTTATATCCTATAATATATCACTAACAAACACCTATCCAACAGAGAAACAAACATATCATCTTCGAACACCTATTCTACTTCCTCAGCCGCACAAGGGTCATCAAACGCTTCGTCTTCATCTGCAATTGTTAGCAAGAACACAAGCCACCCGCTGCCACCCATGCCTAGCTATAATTCTACCTTCTCCCCCGCGGACCTAAAGTGGCACAACACCCTTCCAGAAGACTTTACCGGTGGCCCAAAACCCACAGCGGCCCGGAACCGTTCGCCCGCCAACGCTGACAGCCTTCGGAAGCGCCCATCTGGCAATTTTGAGAACATTGATGCTATCCTCCAATCCCATGTTCATCACACTGCTGCCTCACCAACACTTCTTTCCCCTCTCCCACCAACTCATCGGTTAGGCTCCAGTCCGCTACCATCCCCAATCAAAAGGCCTAGAGCATTACAACGTAATACAACTGCCAAAACTCCCACTAGGAGTAAATCGTCAAACTGCCTGGCTGGCTCAGGCTCGGGCATGCAAACACCTCCCCCAAGTAGCACTACAACCGCAAGAAAACGTGGAAGGCCGTCAAAGAAATTATATCCAGTATTACCATCAGCAAACAATACCAATACCAGAGACTCCCTAGAACAATCACCCCCACAAGCAAGCCCTACAAAATTGCAGAAATTGAACGGGAGTCAGAGCTGCCATAATTTGGGTCTACAACTAGACCCACAAAGTAAATTCAATTTCCAGCAACTTCCCGACTCTGGCATATTAATGCCATCAGATAATCTCTGGGGTGACGGCGGGGACTTTGACTTCATCGCGGGGTTAACGACGGCCAATTCTAATGGGCTGGAACACTCTGCAATCTTTGATTGGTCTTCCCTCCGGAACAACGCATCACTCGACAACCTCAACCACGCTCTTCCAGCCGATATATTCGCACCCACCCCAGAACTTCGGCGACAACCAAGTCAGTCCTCACTGTTGACGGATGAGGGCAAGTCGTCGGCAGATAATCCCACGTTCTCATTCTTTCAATTTGATGATCCTTATGGTCTAGAAATGCCACTTGATGTTGACCCGAATTTATTGTTTTCTAGCACAAGCAATAGTGCAGCGAGCAGCATGATTGGTGGATTCAGAGAGGAGTTTAAGCCCTTCCCGTTCGTGCAGCAGCAACAACCTTATCAGCCATATCGACACCAACATTTACAACAACTACGAGAGCAAGAATTGGAGATGCAGAAGCAGAAGCAACTACAGGAAAGGCTTTTAAAAGAGCGATCGAGGCGAGAGCGTACGATTGCTGCATCCGGTAGCCACCATTCAAGACACTCGGGCGTCTTGAAGCACAGCATGAGTGATGGAATTCTCACTGGTTCTGGTGAGAGACAGGTCTGCAAAGCTGCTAATTTTAATGCCGCTGTTCTCAAAAGAAGCTGCAGCAATGTTGGGCGAAGAGGCGAAACGGTACTAGTTGATCGTAGTTATACGCCCAACCCTTCACAAAGAGCTTATAACCCCACCCATCCATCGGGGCTACGGCGGTCAACACTAAAGATTCAAGAAAAGCCTCCCAGAACTAGGACTGAAGTTTTTCTCGCAATTTCACCGGGGGGTCGAGCCAAAACGGAGACAAAAATTGTATATGATAACTCGGATGTCGATATTGATATCGAAGAGCCTATAATGTGGGATTCGCCACAAGAGAGTGATTCCTCTTTTGATGATGATGTGCCTCGAGGGCTTGGGCCGGATGGTATAGACTACGCATTATTTCGGCAGCGTAAGACTACAGACCCATTTCAAGGGGCAGGGCAAGGACCTTTACATACACTGATTGTTCCTTCATATGACAATCAAAACCAACCACCACGACCACAACCGCCAAGGACACCCACTCGAAGATCTCCGCTTAAGATGCCGCTGTCTGGAAGCCATAGAAAAATGAATGGCTTTTCTTCTGGCACCACTGCCGGCACCAACTCTTTAAGCGGAAGACTAGATTCTTCACCGAGATTGCCAACTCCATTGAGGTCCAGCCCACCTCCGGCTGTTGATCGCCGTGTGAGGGAAAGGGTGAGAAGAGCAAGCCATTCCAGTCTGACCCCTTCATTGTCAATGTCGGCCGTTGGGACTCCAAGATTAGGGAGTATGCAGGAGGTCAGCGACGAATCAGAGGCTGAAACTGTGGTTGATGGGACTGATATCTGCATTCTTGATGAAGAGGAGAATGGAGATGCAATGCATGCGTTGAGGAAGGTCATGATTGCACGGCGAAATGGCGAAGCTAGCAGAGGTAAAAAAAAAAAAAAAAAATCTTTCGAATACTTTAACCGACCAGCTTAAACTAACAGTGGTACAGTCGCATCCCTGCAATGCACACCCACCAAGAGTCACCCTGCTAGTGCCGTCAAACCACAGGCATTCTCAACCGGTAGCAGCGTCGGTACTTGCTCGAGCGGTCGCCACAATCAAATGCATCCACAACTTCTAAGAGCTTCGCCGGTTAAGAAAAAGCTTTTTGAAGAACAAATTCTTCGGAGTGTTGATCGGCAACGCAATGGATATGAGCGTCAAATGACAGATGACACTTCAACTACCCCGAGCAAACGTCGGACTAGAGCAATGGAAAGAAAGGAAATGCAGGAAAATCTAAAAGGTGCGACGAGATGTATCTGCGGGGATGCCGGCGATTCTGGAGGAAAGACCTTAGTCCAGTGGTATGTTTATCAATGCAGTTTCTTGGTGGAAGCGGATAAATGGCTTACTGTTTGCGAATAGTGATACATGTCATCATTCATTGCACATGAAGTGCGTTGGATACAGCCGCAAATCTCTTCCCGATTTTTTCGAATGCAACTTCTGTAAAAATGAGGCAGTTGAGCAAGAAAACATACCGAAATACAGAGGGAGGACTAGGTCGAGGCGTGCAATTGGGGGGGGATCAGATGACGAAAATAGCATCACCTTCTCGCTGATGAGAAATGGGAGATGAGAGCTTGGATTCTATGAAATCTGAATTTATGTAGTGTGGTCACGACTCCGCACTTTTTATGGTATGGTCAGGGAGGGATTTGTCACGTTTCATGAGCATTATTTTTCATTCTCCTTTATGCATCTTCCCCCTTGGATCCAAAGCTTTATATATATATATATATATATATTCTTCCCTTCTTCACCAGAAGGATAGGCTTATTTTCTTAGTGAGAACATCTACTTTGTTTTACATCTTCACCTCGTTTTCATTCCAACTCATTTCCTTTCGAGGATATATGCGCACTTCTATTTTTATTATATATTCTGCGCTCAAGAGCTCTTTTTCTTCTTCCCTCTGGGGTCAGCCGTAAAGGATAGACCGTGTAAAGAGCATACAGGGCCATGCTCACCACTAAGCTTTTCTTTCATTCATTCCTTCATTTTTTTTATCTTTATTGTATTTATAGTTATTTGTCATGGGCATGCCAGAAAAATCGCACTTTACAGTGGAAAGAGGTGGCAAATTTTGGGTGTATATTCGGGTCGGCATTGATTTCCTTTCTTTTTTCTGCTGGTTGCTGTGAGAGAAATGAAACAATTTGGGGGGAGTAATGGGAAACACAATTAGCTTAGCTCACGCCCCGTGACGAAGAATTGACAACACGTGTGCATTTGTGTCCAACGCCTTCCTGGAGGCCGCAGATCACTGCTAATTTCAAAGTGCATAATTCATAATTGAACGCACCCGTTCTTGCTCCTCTTGCTTCGTCCAGACCTCTGATGGTATCGATAATTCAGATACATCAGCACAGTGCGTCCTAGCCAAGACTTTCGGAAGAGATGCCCTTGAACTAGATACCCAATAGAGATCGTGGAGAACATTGGGGAAATAACCAGGGGTCAAAATGGATGGTAGTATACGCCAACTGTTTCCTCGACGGATGTTAATTATGGTGCAACAGACCAGTCAAAGCGTTAAGCCCACCGCAACGACATTTGTGATGGAAGTCTACTCACCAAATATTTAGCTGGTGAGCTCATTGCGATGGCCTTTGAAGGGAAACAACTGCCCTTCCAGGTGAAGCATAGGTTTAGGGTCCCTTACCGCTAGCTAGCAGCTTCAGAGCGGCATCTAAATAAGTTCAGAACCCGTCTACCAGCACCTCGTGAGTTGGATGACAGGTTACGGCGGCTAAGAGGAACGATTGAGGGTACTTACTTCATGCTACTATATACCTCTCGACCATTGTTAGCCTAGAATGACTTACTATAGCTTAGTTGGTTATTTTCCCGTCCACGGATCATTTTTTTTTTTTTTTGGTGGTAAAGCTGCCTTATAGGAAATTAAGAGGGAAGATAAGGATGGAAGGGGTGGGTCTTTCCTCTTAGTACTTCGGCCAAGCCTAAATATCAAGGAAAGCCCCTATCCAAATATAAGGTGCAAAAGGAAAAACGGTAGGTCGAAATATCAAGGGCCTCCATACGTACGAAACGAACTGTGGAGACAAGAGGACCGAAAGTAACATCCCCGCCATTACCTCCCTGTGACTTAGCCAAAGCCACAGGTTGTATGAGCGAGCAGCGTGATAGCGAGTGGCAGTTGATAAAAGTCCCATACCCTTCCTACTACTTATATCTAACCTATTTTTTCCGGTTAGTCATCTGGAAGAGCCATAGGCATTACCAGAATGATACGTCTCTGGGCCATATCACCCCTCCTTCTACATGCTTATTGATCATAATCTATGGGAGGAAAGAAATGGTTGAAAAATGGTGTTATAGAGTCGTACTTGGTCGTCGTCTAGGTGGAAAGGTTAGGGAGCTAGGGTAGGCCTCAGCAGCAACAGCCTTGTGCGGGTCTCGCCCTTTACCAGGGGTGAGTGAGATCAGTTTCATACTCAGCTTTATAGTTTTAACTATGCTACTCAGCCCCCCTAATACATGTACTCAGATTAAGAGTGAAGGAGAGCTATGGACAAATAGGAATTAGTGCAGGAAAGTAGTTTGATAGCTTCGACTAGCTATTCTGTTTGTTGAAAATTTCTATCTTATTCGCCTCATGAAGAGCTGGCTCTATCTGTCGACGATGACGGTGGATGGGGCAAATAGTTGGAAAAGCCTTTCTTACTAACTCAAACGGATTTAACCTTAGTTTCATTTATGCGGTGTCTACATGTAGAGATCTTGTAACCGCCTATCTCTAATAAAACCTCGCTCTAAGATAGTATCTGATTTCACAATTGAATACCACGGTGTCGGTTTTTGGATATCTGTCGTAAAAACAGACACCAGCCGTCCACAACTTGATGTCTTGGCGTCGAACACAGATCCGAGAACGAGTGACCATGCATGATTTACCACCATTTTTTGTTTGTGATTTACCAGCATAGTTAGCACACCTATTTTTCTTTTACTCTACGGAGTCATATTCTTGTTCTGGAGATGCGGAGTAAGGAAAACTTGCTTCTGCCTAGTTTATGGGGTCAGGGGGTGGAGGAGAGCGGCAGATTTTCTGTCTCAGTCCATTACAGGATTTATCCTTCACCGGAGGGGGACAAGAACTGGCTACGCCGATTGATGACTCAGTGATGAGATAATCTCCATCTTCAGCTATCACTCGAATATTATTAGTCATTATATCAAACTAGCATGGATTGAGAATAGATGACTCAGCGCAGAACCACCTCATGTTGTCCGACACAGAAGGAAATATGAGCGATGATCCGGTGCAAATTCTTATTTTCCCGCCATAAATGCCTGGTATTTTTATATTTCGAATTATGAATGACAGGGATCGACTATCTACGGCACTCTATTCCTTAATTTCAGCATATCCTTCTCCGGATAGTTCCGGTTTCGTGGGCCAGCCTATGCATCAATACGTTCCTTCAGCCCCTTGTTACCACAGTATTGCGCGGCAAACCGGCGTGAAGCATAGGGACGGGACGAAATTGATTCGTATCGAATGCCACTGTATTTTCGCTCTAATTGTTTACTCTTTTCATTCTAAAAATTAGAAGGCGTAAATTAATTGGTGTGGTCATGAGGTATCACTCGTACGGGCGTCTCAATATCCCACTGCTAGTAGGTACACAGCCGAAAGTCATCCGTGTTTTGGGGGGTATGTTATCGCCGAAGAATTCGGGAGGCAGGACACCGGGATCCTCAAAATTTAACTCGGGTAGACAACCGACGGTCCCACAGCAAAAACCTAAAGAAATCTGCAGTCAATCCTTTTTAACGTTGCAACAGAAAGAGCAAGGTGAAAAATTCTGCATTTGAAACAAGCTAGAGCCAATAAGGAGAGGCGCTTTGCTCGATCATCCCATTACATGCACAGACGTGGCACAGGTATAAACTCATCCAATAATCTGTTAGAATTGTGTTGGCATGTTAAACTAAGTATTGTATTTGAGTTCAAACTCGTTAACATAATATATTCGCACTACCATCAATATTAACCATGCTTATGAATGAAATAAATTGTGTTGCTTCATGCTCATATATTCATATGGTGCGTATAACAAGTCATTGCTGTTAGCACCAGTAATCAAATCCATACCTATCTAGAACTCGCTTGAAATGACGTTACCCGAACAAAAGAAAAGATTAAAACTCGAAAAAATAAAGATTAAGCGAAATAGTACCCAAAAATAAACTCCAAAATTTTCACGTGACCCAGCACAACGCAACCCGAGATGGGTTTAATATTTCCGTTTTGAAACAATCTTCTTCGCACCTAGTTTCTTCCCCCAAGATGTTCGCACACCTTTAGCTTTCCACAGCTTCTGGAGGGCTTGCTTTATTAAAGGGTCGTCTGCGCTAATGTCACTGTGCCGACCCTTCACATGTCTGCAGTATTCCGTCAGCTTCCATGCGTAACTCCCCGACAGTCTTCACTAGGCTAAAGAAAGAGACGAATGCCTACCTCTGGAAATTATCGCTTCGGTTGAATCTTTTCCCATTCCAGTTACCGGCTTCCAAGCAGTATGGACATGATACACTGGCTTTCTCGTCGTGTATCGACGAGATATGCCTTAGAAGCGCATTCTCTCGCGGAAAGACTTTCCTACAACCTTCGTGCGGACATGATAAATCCATGCCAATCATGCCTTCCACAGAAGCGGTAGGTGACTCTATCTCAGGATCGGGTGTTTGTTCAGGGGTGGGCACTTCTGACGGAACAGATAGCGGGATTTTGCAGGTGTCTTTCTCGGTTGCTAGGCTTTCGGGGGTCGCAAATATCACTCCGACAACCCCCTCAACCGCGGAGGCGGGACACTCCATTTCACGGTCTGGTGTTTGTTCCGGGGTGAGGATATCCGACGGGGCCGATGTCGTCATTAGTGACTGCACTGACCCAAACTCCACTTCCATTGCACCGTCCATAAAACCAAAATCAGGAATTGGTATTTGAGTGTTGAAATCTGACGAGAAATCTGGCGAATCAACTGTCCACGATGTTGTGGGTATATCAAAGTCTGGATCTGGACCAAGTAACAGATCTCTAGGATTACAGGTCTCAGGGACTGGAACCGAGGCTTCTGATTTGAACTCGAGCTCTTGTAAAGGAGGCATTGACGGCAATGATAATAAATGATAATTATCATCAGTACCGGGCGCTAGTGCGGGTGGCGAATGTATCGATATCGTATACGATCCAACAAGAATCTCGACGGCTATTCGATCTGCAAGTTCCCAAGCTCCGTAGGCCATTTTTAAATTCTCTAGTTGTTGGCCCATGGGCGGAAAGCTGAAGCGTTGCCTCAGCAAAACTCCAATGATACAGAGAGAGCGGTCGCAACAAAAAGGGCTTCAGACAAGAAAGGCAGCAACATAAAGATAAAATCATGATCGCAAGGTAACTTTAAAGAGTCACATTAATGAAGATAATCGGTTTAATTTCATACCTTGTGACTTGACAAAGACAGCCAATAATATACTGCACTGAAACAAGTAACCTCTTTGCAGCCTCTTGTCCAAGCCTCAATTGACAGGCATTCTCGGATCCGTAGCTGGGACCCAGCATCTTCTGATCAATTATGGCTCCAAGATTATAGTATTCGTTCTTGATATTTTCCCAACAGCTAATTTGAGACTGACAAGAGAGTGTAGACCCAGGGAGGGTTGTAATTTTTGCCCGCGAATATTCCCAAAGAAAGAGGGAGTGGTCCATTGTTCTTGATTTCAGCACAATTCAAATAATTGATTTGATTGCGTGGTTTGAGAATAACCAAGGAGTATTTATTCTGTGGGGGAAGTATGGTGGAGAGTAGTAGGAGCTGGGTGGTAGCAAGAGGGTGGTGGGCATCCCTTATATACGTATGATTCTTGGCACTCCGAAGCCAACCCAACCCACACCACACCTCCCCCTCCCCCACTCCACTCGTGACTACAGGGGTGACGACACAACTTCCAGCTATGATTGACCATAGATAAGGTCAAAAAACAATCTGGAGCACTCTTTAGAACTCTTAAAACAGTCATTTATACTCTCAAGCAATACAAATGTGTGACCGAATGATATTTCATGATTCTAGTCTTTTAAAGGATATCATCTTGGAAGATCGAATATGAGAGGAATAAAGTAGAGCCATCTATGAAATGGCTAGTAAGAAGAAACATTATAGTGTTATAGCAGTCAACATCGGTAGAGGTCGATAGCTATTGGGTGGTTGATTACTTATTGAGCCGCTTAGGGTTGTAAACTCACATGTTTTCAAATTCTCTTGTCTTGGTTTGTTCGCATTTCAACATGTATACCGTATACCGGGGGATATGATATAGTTAAGCATGTATCGCTGGCCATGTTTGTTTGTTCTATTATATGAAATGAGAATAGATGATTGCACCAAATGGTATACGTTTGGGAATACGGAAGCTGATGGGTCCTGCCCCCGTGAGGGGGATGTTTTCTTTTTTTCTTTCTGTGTGGGTCACTCTCATTATATATACACAGGAAGACTAGAAGCTCCCTCCGGCTCAGACTTTTACTTGGATCTTCATAGGGTCTTTCCCTGGGAATCGGTTGGGACTCTGTAGGACAATTGCTGCAGTATTCATCAAAACAGCGTGTCATGTTTACCTACAAGTCAGTTTGATTTACCTTTCTCAGATGGCATCGGTCAACGATTCTTCCGTTATCTTTCTCTCGTTGTCTCTTTCCAGCTGGCTAGGCTGTTGCACCACCTACATGTAGTTGATTAGCAAGGAGAAGCACGGTGTTTTGCCAAGACTTGCGGTTGTCTGCCTGCGGAAGTCCTTGGCAACTTCCGGTACTGGGCTCTCCCCCACAAAACAGGCCTCGAGTGCAACTGGGACGATCACCCGCTCTTGAGGTGACAAGGACAATAGCGATTTCGAGAAAACCTCGAGCCTCAATGCTGTCTGTCTGAGAGCGTTCCTTCGTATTAGCGAGCTAGCGGCCTCGTTTGGACATGTGTGCAGCCAGCTAGGCTCGGGGTTCCAGCCAGGCTCGAGGAACTTTAGTAGGGGGAGAGATAAATTCCTGCTCGTGGGTAAAAAAAAACGGCGACCCTAATGGGGTGAGGGCGGGATGGCTCCCTCTTTATATTCTAAGGTAAGTGGGTATTCGTCCATCCCAGCGGGGTGGTGATGCGAGCCTCAGCAGTAGTAAGCCGAGGGTTAGGGGTACATAGGACAGGTTAGGTTTAAAGCATGTGGGTTAGGGCTTGAATCCTGTCTTATGACTCACTGTAACCATTTCAGGTGAAAGGATGATATACTGAAATCGGTGAACAATTGAGGTTAAGAAGAATAATTTGCGGTTTGAATATGATCTAGAGCTACCATTGGTCAACAGAACGTTAACCGCCGGAAACTTCGAACTATTAGAAAGTTACATGGGTTATGTGACAAGGTACTTTTATGTGGCTGCAAGGCTGAAAGTTGAGCGCGCCACATATTGTGGCATAGTCGGATACTATTTTTATCTAGCGTGACGACAAGCGTGACAACGCCTAAGAACCGGCAGGTTTTAAATTAAGGCCAAAGGTATCCTTGTCTTGAGGGATCTTTGACTAAGTATGTGCGTGTAAGTACATGTATACATGTAACTTGGTTGAGGCGAGTAATCATAAGCTCTGAGATGTGGCTTTCGAGGATACATGTATGTAGTTACTAGAGTGCTTGAAAAGCACATGTCGTACTATACATATGCAATATGAAGAGTCAAATCTATTGAGTTTCACTTGTTCTATACGTATATATACGTCCGCGCCCCATCCAACAAGAGGTCCATAAACGAGTGATAATTTGTGAAGGTGGCATAGTTTGGAGCTCTAGCGATTCTGATCAAGTCCTAGAAATACTTATAGTAGTAATTTAGATTCTTATTATCGTCCGATAACAAAAAATAATAGCTGAACATCGATCCCCTCGGTGTTGATATGGTTGGTCGGTCGCTCGAGAAGACAAGTCGTCTCCCAATTTCTTGGCAGATGGAAGCTTGAACATTAGTCAGCGGGACTGTTAGACCTTGAATTTGTACTCAAACCATTATGATGAGTAAGTATCACAGGTCTCGATGGAAGCCAAAACTTGTGAACCTCATGTATCCACACCTACAAAAAATAAGAATAAAGAAAACTGGAACAGGAAATAGGTGTACCGCAGTAGGTATACTCTATATGTGGAGCACTATTGACCCCTCAACTTCCCGACCTAACTCCTCCACCACCATAACACTTAAACTAGTTTTCTTTCTATAGAACGACTCGATTGCTCCTGATATACAACTATATAAAGAGATAATTAATTTAAATGTTGTGGTTGAGGCGTAGTTAATTTAACAGTGGGTATGTTTTTGGTGGGAGGCCCATCAATGTCGCTCAATTTATTGCCTAATCGGGTGACATACTTGCTACCCGATCGAGAAATTTCTTAGGCAGATTCAGCCAGAAAGGGCTAGATCAGCGCCGGTGAGACCCCGTCAGTGTCGCTCAATCCATTGCCTAATCAGGTAGCATACTTGCTACCCGATCGAGGCAGACTTAGCTAGAAAGGGCTAGATTAGCGCCGGTCGCGGACATGGCTACAGGATTTTCTTTTCTTTTTTGTTTAATTTACTCCGGCTACGGGTGTCCCCAGCTGTATAAACACCAGGTCAGCCTAGCACATGTCTTGGTAATTGAGACTAGTAGGGAGCGTAGCGCAGCTGTTAGCTCAGAACTAGACAGATCGTCTGATTTCCGCCGGTTCGACGAGACTCGGGGAGAAAATAATAGTATAAGTGTTTATAGACGTTAAATCGTATGTTTTTCCGTGAACGATATAGCTCAGAGGCTGAAAAAGAAGGATAGGTTGTGAGAACCGTAGGAATAGAAACAATCTTCACTTAACAAAGGGCTCAAAATCACTTTTGGTCTAGTGTAGTGTACAACACTTTCCCACCGTAAAAACAGCATTCCACAATCATCTCCATGTCAATCTAGAGCCTATGTGACTTTCTTTCCCTTAAGGTATGGGCTGTTGAGTGTATTGGCCGATGATATAATTTTCTTTTGGAATGGCGAAGATGTTTCCCCTCTGCCTAAGTATATTTGTAGACGAGTACTTTCCCTCTCATTCGGATTCCTATATGAGGACTCTGGAGTATTTTTGCTGGTTTTTCACACACACACACATGTGTGTTTTTAGACTTCTTTTCTTCAGGAGCTGGTGTCCATCTTGGAGTTCTGGGAACAGCAGCTGTTAGGAGAGAAGATATCGAGCTGCAATTCAGGATACAAGGGTAGTTTCAAAGAGACAATATTGATTCGTTTTTTCACTAGTAATAATTTTAAATCTAGAATATGGCTCAAGCCATATTAGGTTGTAATAAGGGGCTAGAGAAGGCTGTTGGGTCATTCAATATCATCAAAAAAGGACAATATTTTCTGTTAAAAATATTATTATTATTGGCCTTATTTATGACCTATCAAACAAGCTCAAGAATTCAAGTTAGCATTCCCGCGGTGAAAAGATGAAGATTGATTCCAGTGCCTGTGGTTTATCACTACTTTCCGGTGATTTTGAGTTCGGAGAAAACAGTTCCCTCCTCATCTTCATTCTCTTCACCATGTTCCTCTACCCCCTCGTCATCATCAACTCCGTCACCCTCATTATCCCCATCACTCCCATCACTATCCTCCTCTTCGGATGTCTCCTCAGTGGTATCCGACCAGCGTGATCCCAAGTAGGGTTGCTAAAGAAGATATTAGCTAAATACCTAATGTGTCTCAGGAATAAAACTCACATCCTTATGGTGTCTCCACAACATCGAGAGCCATTCTCTCTTAGCCGCATCTCCAGTAAGACCATCTGGAATTTCTTGTCCGTCCTGGATCTCCTGAATAAACTCCACCTCATCATCCCAGGAATATGGTAATTGAGATGGGTGATTGATGCCACCGGGACCAGCGGGATCGTCAGGAAAGGTCATTCCTTCGACGTAGGCGTGAAACCTTGTAAGGAATTCTTTCCTGCGAACTTCGGCAGATGTAACAGCGGTATTCTCGTCAGTGGAAGGAATAGAAACGTCGCTGACACTGGTATAGGCGCCAGACACCTCACCAGGAGGGATCCCTGCTTCATCTTTTTCAACTTCGTGGGCTTTGTTGATTCCGTCAGTTTTAGGAACAGTGGAGCGATCGACGGGCAATTGTTCGGCCACCGGTGACTTTGGAGAGAATGATTGGATAAGGCTGGCTACAGAGGGCGCCATGATGTTTGGCAGGAGGATGAAGGAGTGTGGGTTTTGTGGTTTGGGGGTGTAGTGGATAAGTGGTTTTGATGGGTGCGGGGCCAGAAAAGAAGAACGGCCTGGAGGATATAGACCTGGTGAAGTTTTTTCAACACATAGAAGGATAATACGACAATGAAACGTCTAGCTTAATGACCTTTGAAATTTCCTGAAGGGCCGAGTGATTATAGCACAGGACTAAATTTGCATATAATCTTTTGATGAGCTTTTCTTTTCTTTTCTTTTTTTTTTTTTTTTTTTTATGAGCTTGAGGGTACGGATCTCGATCTCTTCTGTCCTTATTATCGTACACACGCTCTCTGGCAATGAAAGTATCGCGGGCCGGAAGGAAAAAATGGAACACTGCAAAGACACATGACTCAACGAGCACCGCGTTAGAGAAAATTTGTCAACGCACAATACAACTAACTTTCTATGTGTGAAGGCTGACATGACATCATAAGCCAAAATAACCAGTAACGCAATAACCAGAACATCTATTTTACCTCTAGATATTTTGCAAAATGTTCGTTTGGAAGATCTAGATAATGTTATCTTCTAAGCTAGTAAGTCCTAGCCAGATCAGTTGCTAACATACATGTAATCGCCTAATTGAGAATAGGTGTCATTCAAGTGTTCAGTTTGCGCAATTTTAAATACATGTAGCTTCCAACATTAAAAAGTAGACGAACCGGGCCCGCTTCCATCATTCAATGGATTTATCCTTCTTTGCTAAGCAATTCACAGCACCCGCGCACCCTCTCCATCTTACAAAATTCTCACCTCTACCGCCAAAGCAAGGGAGAAACGATAAGATGACAGAACACAATCAACAGAAGGGCGTATTGTGCATGAGGGACCCTAATGTAGGGATCCCGGAAATCCTTCGTGCAAAGAAACCCAGCCCTGTGAAAACTGCTGCTTCTATCAAGAGAAAGTACACCCAGAAGGTACTCTCACCAAAGTATCATGATCCTAGGGTCTTAGGATTTGAAGATATTTGCTAACTCGTGGCAGAAGAAAATACCAAAAGAAGGAACCAGAAAGTACACAAAGAAGGAGGGCCCCAAAAGAGAAACGAAAAAGGAAATTTTTGACAGACGCATTAAGAGCCGTCATATGTATACCAAGGAGGAACAACGATTCATCTATTTCTATAGATATATTCTTGACATGAAGCCCGGGGATTGCCACAAGTTCTTCAACGAATATTTTGGCCATAATCTAGGACCGGTGGCACTCAACCAACTTGCAGGCCGGATGAAAAATCTCCAGCCTGATGATGTGGTAAATTGGAAGCACACCGAAGATTGGGCTGTTGGTGTGCATAGCACTGTAAGTGTGACTATGTACCTGCATTAGTAACCGAGACTGATTATAGTGTAGGTTGATAGCGATGATAGTATCGACAGCGATGGGGGGTCCACGGACGGGGACTTGACCGACCTGGACGAGGAGGATAACGATTTGTAGTTCCGAATTTGCTAAAATATGACGTAATTAGATATTTGCTACAATTGTTACATGTAATTACATGTATTTAACAGAGCGATAGTGATTGACGGCTCCGGGATACATCACGTAGCATATAAAGTGTAGTATTTTTAACTAAATTTTTTTATCCTATCTCTTGGGTTTTTTTCCCTCCAAAAGTGTGCATTTATGTATTACATACAAGTATGTAGTATTCCATGTAATATTATTATCTCGCGATGTGCCCGGAGATGTATACATGTGGGTACATGTATGTAGCAGGACTGTACATGTATGCATTACATGTATGTATGGAGTTGGGGGTAGGTGAGTGCAAGTAGGTGAATGTGGCGGCGTGGCTTTTGCCGTTATCTTGTTCTATATATTCAGGTACCCAAACCTATTAGAAGTGTAAGTTAGAGAAAAAGATAAATAGCGAAAATAAACACTCAGCTGTACAATTATTGACTGCGCTTGTAGAGTACGTGAATTTCATCACGTGAATCACGTGAATCACGTGGATTCGAACTCGTTGCTATGCGAATGCAACTTGGTGCAACACAGTACTAACGGAATTGGGTATGTTCCATTCTTGGTTTAGCGTCCTCTCTAATGACAAAGAAATTATTAGGGAATGTAAAGTTTGAACAGCAAAAAAGAAGACCCCCCTTCGAAACCAAGAAACATAGTCGGGTCTCTTGTAGAAGAGGGTCTTTAGAATGAATGAAACTCCTTAAGCGCGAGACCTCGATATTGTGCTACAGCCACTCAGCAAAAGTGTTCGTGATGTAGTTTTAATGTTAGTGCGTAGTGTGGCGTACCCGTAATACTGATGTTATTAATTAAAGTTGAGATTCAAAACAACGAAAAATATATAATATAGTTCGTGACTATACATAAAAAGAAGATAGGCCATTGATCTTATTCTTCATTAATTTGGGCGCCATTGGTCACTGGGAAAGTATTCTCTTGATGGTCCGCCACGGTTACATATGGAGAAATGTCTCGGAATCACGAACACTTTTGCAGAGTGGCTGTACGTGTGGCATTTGACGAGTGGAGGCATATTATTGTACATGCTAGTAGTGATCATGAGTGGGGGGGAGGAGAAAAAGAGTCTCATGGTTAAGCTTAATTCCTGGCTTAGTTGTACGTGTTTACATGCCTCAGGTAAACGAGCTAAGCAGAAGTCTTCCGTAATGAATGTAGTCGATGTTGGATGAAGCTGGCGGAGAATTCTTGTTTCTAGAGAATTCACCTTAAGTCTATAGACTTGGAGTAATACTACCTCTTAAATGGAGCTGTAATTTTTGATGTCTAGATACCCGTTCAAGTTGTTTTTCTCTCGCGAGTGTGTGTTTGAGCGGGGCTTTTCAGGCCGATTCTTAGCATTTTCTCTAAGACGATAAGAGTAAACGGGTTATCTCTTTTTGATACTTTTGATGAGTTTATTACGCCGAGAGTGCGAGGAAATGTGACCTGTGGTAGTTCAACCCCCCAATTGATCCTAGGCCCGTAGCTGGATGGGAAATACCAATGTAGTAGGTCTGCTTTTCAGTAACACACAAAAACAACCTCGTCTTTCATCAACCAGCTCTCTAACCTCACACCCTTCTTCTCCTATCCATCATCAATTTCATTCCCCTCCACGTTTTCCATCAACCAACTCTCTCATCATCATCTTCGTTTTTCTCATCTCGATTCCCACAGCCTCTATTTCCCTAGATCCCCGATTTCTCTTCCCACAGTCCCTCCCCTCGAAGAGGTGCCTTCTCGTTGAATATTTTCAAGCTTGGTCAATTTCTCTAACACCAATATCCCACCATATTTGACAAACCTTTGTCTGAGAGGATGGCTGCTTTCAACATGGGCTTTCACCCACCGCTATCATCAACCAATGATAGTTTGTTTGAGGATTACCTCGCCTCAAGAAATCATCAGGAGGGTATCTGTATTGGAGGTGCTCCACAGGGCACGAAACTAGATCTGTCAGTAATTGAAAACAATTGTTTAACGTGAGAATGAGCCCAATGATTCCCTCATCTCATTCACAAAGCAGAGTGAAATTATAGTACTAACCGGCATCGTCCGTTCATCCTTAACAGAACGATTGCAAAAGGAAACTCTACACTGTTGTCTAAGGAATCAAAACTTAAAATCTTGTCTGGTGTGTATAGAGATCTTACTGTCCCCGAATATTGTCAGCGATTCAAAGGGGAAATGTTAATGTCAAGACAGATGCAGTCTGGGAGTACAGATCGGATGCTTGGTGTCATAACGCTCAGACCGCCGAAGCCCCCCTGAACAAGAGGTTAGCTTAAATATACATACATGTACATTTCCCGATTACTAACACGATATAAAGTGCATATCGTAGGAGCGCTCAGCAGTATTCTTTCGATAGCATTCCACCGTCAAGTGGTAAGGAACTTTCCTCCTCTTGTGTGGTATTGTTTTAGCTCTGCTGATAAAAATATCTAGGGTTCGGTAACCCGAAAGAAAAATTCGACCGGTTCTCAGGATCTATTGATCCTTCGCTCTTATCAGACCCACCACTGTCGGCCCCAGGGTTTACTGGAGAATCTGATACTGGAGAATCTGATACTGGTGAGTTTCATATTTCGATATTCTCTCCACCCAGAATTTCCCCCTGCCTCGTCCGCCAAAGCATTCTCGGACTGATAGCCTTCTTGTTTCAGATATTAAGAATACTGTCCGTGGTGCGGCCGGGAGTTATGATGTTCTTCAGGAAAACTCCGAATTTCCTCTCTCACCTAAAAATGAGGGATACATCACATCCAGAAATATAGAAATAAGTAAGCGGGTGCTAGTGGAAGGCTTATCTACCATGCTCGTAGACTCTTATCAGTTCTCGCACGTTCTCGAACTGAAGAACGACCTTTCTTGCAAAGAGAAGCTTTTAATGTCTTCTGGAAGCACTCAGAAAGGTTTATTCTATCCTTCCTTATGTTAAAAATTTAAGTTAGCTAACGATCTTTCTGGTTGAATTTTATCGATTTAGTTTCACTAGAGACCAAAGCCCCTAGTATCAATGACCATAGGAGAATTGAGTGCCAATTCCCAGACTGCGAGAAAAAAAAGGGATTTAAGAGCATGCAAATCTATACAATCCATATGAGAAAGCATCAAGAGTGTTCTACCAAAGACCTACTTGCATATCCGTCGCGAGTATCTGATATTGACTTAGCTAACACGGGCATACCTTTGCCCTACGTTATACCCCCACCGGTCAATATGGAGGATAAAGTTTTCCGATGCCCATATGCCGGCTGTGAATTGAAACCGTTCAAGTCGATAAACACATTCAGACGTCATTGTGATTCGGTCCACAGCGGGAAAGAAGCGGAATGTCCCTTTTGTATGCTTGAGAGATCCGATCGAAAGGATGAAGATAACTCGAAGAAGGTCCATTTATTCACCAGAGCCGATGCACTACAAAAGTAAGTTTATATCCAGTTATCTCAGAGCTAATGCTTAACTTTCCAAGTGTTTTGATGTTGATATTTATGATTTTCTTTCACGCATCTTAAACGGATGCACCCACTCGTGGGGAAAAATGATCACAGGGTTCTTGAAGTCATGAGAATCTTGCGGCGTGGGGATGGAAAGGGAGTAATTTGGGACAAAACAACTGAGCCCGCTGGTAAAGGTTTTGAAGGACGAGACGAGAACGGCATGCTCGTTGAGGACTCAATAACCCAAAAACGGAAACGTACCAAGGCCTGTGACGACCACTCTCAGAAGTTGAAGAAGACCAAACCTCAGAAAGGCCCGAGCAAGGCAAAAGCGTTAAGAAAAATAAAAGAGGAAGAAACGATTTCTTCCCAGTTCAGCCTATCCTTATCCGGCCATTATTCCCCCAGCTTCAACTCCTCTGGTAGCTTTTCTTGCTTCCAGCTTGATTTACCATCCTCGCTCTTCCCATCTACTAATGGGACCACTGAGGTTGTGGCCATGGTACCATTACGCAAAAGGGAGCGAACCTCGACTGCTGCGCCAGGGAAAGGAAAAATGAGAGCCAAGGTGTCCAAAATTAAACGAGAAGCAGATTCAGACGAAGAGACAGCATCGGTGTCTGCGAAAAGACCAAAATCTTTCTATGCTAGCGACACACCTTTTGAGAGAACAGGGGTTGCTGGTCTTGGAGAAGCTATGAAAAAGGAAAATGGGTTTCTGGGCTTAGGTAAGGAGGTAGTTGGTCAAAATGTGGCCCTAAAATTTAAGGTTCTAGAGAGTGCGACAGCGAGCTCTACGTCATCATTTGGTAAGTTTCCGCCTTAGACGATGGATCTCTTGTTTATGATGAATTGACTGACAGGTATTAGGATACTGTTTTTCCTGGCCTGATAATGGAGCGTCGTTCTATTATAACGCCGGGGACCACCAGATTCAAAGTTCTGATACCTCAGCTAGTGCTGTAACGTACCCTGCTCTTTGGGGTAGCTGGGCAACGGAGAATGTGATTAATACCGATACCTGGCGCCCTGATTGCCCCCAGCAAATCTCCCAAGGAGAAACCAACCTTCCCGTCTCAATTCAAAGCGCCGAAGTACGAGAATTCACCGAAAATCATGTTGAAAATCCAGCTGTTACTGAAGAGCATGGAATGCTCATAATGGAAGAGGAAGATTATATCGACATCAACAATTCGGGCGTCTCCTTGGGCACTTCGAGCTCATCAATGATCTCACAGAATGATGTTACTGGATCTTATGGCCAACCCCATCAAGTTCACCTCTTTGGCCTTCCTGCTCAACCGATACCCGAGTCATAATATACTGATTGGCTGTACTCATATATGCTAAATGATTCGTTAGCTCCTATGGAATAACTACATGTATGCATGCATGTAAGCATTAGCTAGCCCCCCTTTCTTTAAAGCCCCCTTTATTATTTTCTGTTCTGCATATATGCATACAGACTCTCACTATTACCCATTACTATGTATTTCTTCATTCCTCCTTAAGTTTAACTTAACTATTATTTGTATTTCATCCTCCTCCTTTCATGTTGTACTCAACGCCTTTCTTTTCTCCCGTAACTACTTTTCGTGCAAACGGTAGTTTTGATTTTTGTTAACTTGAGCTGTATATACATACATGTACAGGGCTGGGATTTTGAAAGCGGGTATTAAAAATAGGGTATTTAAGATGGTTTAGGCTTGTATATTTTTCTTTTGGAACTCCGCTATTTCTGTTAAGTCCGTATACGTACAAATATAGAAGGATCCGGAGTATATGTATATACCTTATCAAGTACTACAATATCTACTTTATGGAGTCCGGCGATGGCTAGTATAATGCTCGCTTGCGCAAGTGATCGATCATGATTCGAATTTTAAAGCGCCAGTTTTACACACATCAAGATAGCACTGGCAAGATAGAGGATTAAACCCCGCGTTATAATATCCATCTCCCTGCCGGTTGTTAGGCTCGCAATTGCTGATGATTAAAAATTTTATTGAAAGGCGGTATGTACGTGTATTTGCTAGACTCTTGCTCCTGATGGAGAGGGTAAATATAAAGATTCTTCGAAGCTTGAACAGAAAATAAAATTTACTAACTACCTTAGCTCCTAAGGGGTTTCTTGCATTGTCAAAGACATGGGATGGGGTTTTTGATCCCGATTTTCTTGACTTGCTTGCTAGTATGAAAGGCTTAGTAGGCCTGGCTGGGTCGGCTCTTACATCGCGTAACTTAACTGAGAATAGTTCGCACGCCAGGTTTCTTGAAACTACAAACCGGACCGGTACACAAGCATAAAGAAGTGAATTAAATAAAAATAAAAAGAGAAGTGCCCTGACTCGGAATTGAACCGAGGATCTTCGCATATCAACACTTTTTACGAGTGCGACGCCTTACCACTTGGCCACCAGGGCTACGATGTTCCACGCAATCTTTAAAATACTAAAACTAAATATGCTAAACTTTAGTCAGTATCTTAATCGGTCATAGTTCTTCTTGGCTTCAACAACCCAACATCTACTCTCCTCTACCTCCTTGAGCAGACCATCGAGGCTTTGACGGTGATATCCACATGCGCATAAATATAGTGGGGTTATGCGCAGGAAAATAACAACTATAAGAGAAACCTAGGAGATCTTAGTACATAGATAACGAGAAATCTGAGGTGTGTATTTTGTTTCTAGTATCCTCTGATCGCCGCTTAAATATGCGACAACTTGATCTGATCGAGGATTTAAATTCTTAGCGGGGTTTAGTTGGTTCTGTTGATCTTGGCTAACTCCTGTCCAAGGCTTTTCTTGTCGCATACAACATCTTGAATAGTGACCATGGGCTGCAGGGAAAGCACCCAGTGGGGAGGGTTTACTCTTCTTTTCCATTTCATATAAAATAAAATGGATAAAGCCCAAATCCATAATGTTACTAACATTTTTAATCAAGCGGCGTTTCGAGTTATTTCCCGAGCCTGTTATAGACCATTGGGGCTCTGTAGCTAACACCAGAAGCAGATATTCCACTCCTAGCAGCCGCCAGGGTTACCCCCCGATACTGTATTATATTGCTTTTGGTACATATATACGAGGATTTTTGTTTACGGAAGTAGCCTATATCTTTGCGTACCAAACATAATTAGCTAGCTGCAATGACAGAAATGTGAATGAAATTCCTACCGTATATACCGCAGTCTTTGACAATGCCATGGAACCGCGATAACTCTATATTGCCGCATACCCGTGAAAGCACGAAAACAAAGAGGAGGTGGGCTCTCGAATGCCATGGTATCAACTTCGCTCGTTTCTGATGCTGCTTATACATTCGTTGACGTTCGCACAGAGTACTACGAACAATAAAGTTATAAAAAATATATTGACAAGAGATCGAACCAACCGCCTAAAGATAGTGTTGATTCTGGCGAGCTCATATTATTATTAGCCAATAGTCGTGATCAGGCCAGTGCTTATTTCATTGCAGCAGCGCTGAATGTCTGTGACTCAATGAAATTTTCCCCTCAGAATTTCTAGAATCGTGGGGAAGAATAAGTCGAGGGGATTGTCTCGGATTGTAAAGAGGGAATTAAGGGACGAGGGCCGGCGTCGAGACATCAAAGAGCTGAAAAGTAAGAGGATGGTGGATGCGACCCTCATGGAACGTCTCTAACAGCTTAGGGTCATTCTGGAAGCTGAAGGGGAGCTTCTGGACAGCCATAGCCAGTCACTGCACCAGAGCATGCAGTGTACAATGGGATGTCTACCACACAATGCGTTCATCACGACTGCACCCCAAGAAGATGTAATATAGGAGCGCTTACCACACAACCCCCACATAGCCGGGAAAACTTCAATCCCACTCGCACCAACGCTTACGATTGACTCTATCTGTTGAGCTGCCAAATTTGTCACTTGTTACCTCTCCTGCCTACGTATATTTCAAGTTGCGGGCACATACCTCATATCCGGCATCTCCTGTGCCACTAACATGGAACATCTCTCAGAAAAGAAATCTACCCTACTTCTAGATGAAAAGAAAATTAACACCAGATTTTATAAGTCAGCTCCTTACAAAATCGAAGTTGGTACATTCCATTGGTGTAATGATATGGGTTGCCATACAACACCTACTCATACCCTTCACTTGGGTGGCCGTGCCACTAAGAATAAAAATAGAGAGCGGAGACCTCTCTACATTCTTAAGATATGTGAAGATGAGCGGATCCTAGTCTTGTAAGCCTTTCTGCGTTTCCTCTCACGTCTATGGGTGTCTTCTAACGGAAACATGTTAGGTCTTCAACGACTCGTTCGAGTCGAGGTTGGGAAGGAATGCAAGAACAGTATCGTCAATACTTCCTTCCTATCGCACCAACGCCAATGCTAGGTGACAGGCGGTTGGTAACTCTTGAGGAAGACCCGGAAGACATATTCTTGGGGAAATCGCTTCTATACCTGGAGTTGAATGTGGTCATATTTCCGCGAAAGCTCATGGGATACATCGGAAGAGTTACGACCGAAGGACAGAAGCTCATCCACCGTGAATTTTATGAGCTATGCAATCGGATTCGGCAGATCCAAGAGCCCTCACAAAATCAGTCATCCCAAGCAGCGAAAGAAGCTTGGGATCTCAAGGCTAAGGGGTTACAAAATCGTGAAGCCACTGCCAAAGGCCCGGACAGTCTCGAAAGCCTTGCCAGGGTCAAAGGCCCTGCCAGAGTCAAAAGCCCTGCTAGGGTCAATAGTCCTTGCAAGGTCGAAAAAAGTCCTGCCAGTGTCAAAAGCCTTGCTGTACCTTCGGGGCCGGATACAGACTCTCCAGCTGATATAAACCACCTGGTGCGGGGCTCCTATAGTCCACGTCGTCGGGGAGGACGAAGAGGTAAGACCTCAAAACACAATGGGGGCTTGTCCACAAACCCAGAGTGGCGGGATATTCCTGTGAACGGTAGGCAATACCTAAGCTCTAAATATCACTAAAATATCAGTGAGACTGATACTCAGCTAGAATTACTCCTCAAAGGAGATGATCTTAGTGCAGCCTTATCCGGTCTAGAGCTTATTAGCACCAGCAGCATTGATCCCTCCAATTCGTCGCAAATTGTTAGCAACGATGATATCGTACTCGAGACTCGGGTGGATAATAGGCAATGCCAATCATTTCAGCCTGGCTCCTCTATCAGAAGGAGAACTCGTAGGCCACGCAGAAACGACGACCAATGTCGTCGTACGGATACGACCAAATCCTCAAGATGATGCTCCTGCACGCCTAAAATCCAATTCCTAACCAGCAGAATTCATAGTCATGTCGCAGCCATTATCTGGCAGATAAAATGCAATTAATTGTAAATTGGGTCTTAACAGGTAAATACCCCTTAGCAAAGCTTCAGTGTTTTGGAACACTTATGCGGATATGCTCACCAGGAATGCTCGATAGATAACACAGCCATACTATACCTCGCCCGAATCCTCACCCAGTTTTGTTTTCGCCCGTCTTGTACTGAGTAGATATAATTAGGCAATTAATTCGAGGATAAGGCGATATTTTGTTGATTACTGTTGTTGGAGGTACATATACATACAAATCTATCACAGTCTTAGTCTCATGTACCAATAAAAAAAGAAATTTTCAAGCTAGCCATACCTTTGTATAAGCTATCGTGGTTGACTTTGTAGGCCGTTACTTTTGGAGATATCGATCAGTCATGAAGGCTGAGGTAGTTTCAAAATGCAAGTTACAAACCTGGGACCAAGTAATTATTACTAGCGAAGTTAACAGCAGCAACATTATAGGAAGAAGATTCTTACCCAAGATCGATCAAGAAGTAAGAGGGAAAGGCATACGTATACGTGTTGTATTATGAAGTATGTGTGTATGTGGGGGACGCAATGTTGTGTACGTACAGGTCGGTTCACACAAGTTTAAACTTTATTGAGTTGGAACCCATGGTGCGTTTTCCTGAGAAAATAAATGTACGTACGTACGTCCACAGCAGGATTCAGTGCTACATGTAGTTTACCCTTAGATAGCACTAGTAATCTTTGAATACATGTACTAGCACTATATACATGTACTAGGGATAACAATCAATGAATTAAACAAAAAAAATCTACTAGGGATACGTGTCTACATGTACATAATAAAGTTCGCTCTGTCGAGGTGTCGGTGATTGCCAGTTGATCCCAGAAGTACATGTACTTATATCTTATACTTAGCGTCATATAATCATCTAGATCTTGTTAAACTGATATGTATCTTTCACCGGCCGAGGGGCCGCGCCACTGACTCGAGTGATATATCATGATTCAGCGTGATGTATATATAACACACGTATGATAGCAACCAGGAGAATTCCTTTCGCTACATAGCTAGCTCGCAGAATTCCTTTGGCTACATAGCTAACTCTCAGATTCCTTTGGCTACATAGCTAACTCTCGGGCCTAAAGCTGATGAGTTCTTCGACCCCAGGCAAGAGAACTCCAGAAGGCTACATGATATCATTACCTAACCAAATGCTTCTAGTATACAACCTTCAATATGCCAAGTCCAGCAAAAAGTAAAGGACAACAAACAATATTCGTCAGCCATTAAAACACAAGAAAAGAATCGGAAAGAGGATTAGAACTAAATACAAATATATCATTACAATCATATCAAGCAAGAAGGAAAGGTCAAGAAATAGCTATTCTAAAACAATAAACTCTTGTGTTCCATATCCGCCTAAAGAGTTAAAAAAAATACCCAGCACTCACAAACGAAATGGATTTTCCGAGGTCTTTTACCTTTCATCACGTGTCAACAAAATAATAGGAAAAGTGCACACGACCGCAAACTTTATCTCATCCCTCCCTAATGCAACCCGCGGCAGTGTATCTCCGCCCACTATCGGGTTTGGAGAACGGAGCCTGTCCATCCCATGAGCTTGACCGATGAACACGAGTAGAAACTACATGCACCGGTGTTATGCTAGTGGCGGAAGGGTTTTTACATCCCACTGAGAGGAGAACCTCTGCCGCAGTGTATTCGCTTTGGAGCGCAAATCCCGGCGGAAACAGGAATGGAGCCGGCGGCGGTCCACTGAATGTAGTACGCTTGTTGGTAGCAATCACAGTGCTAGTATGAGCGTTTATAGCAGGAGGCTTCTTATGAAGCGAAGCCTGTCTGTCGGCGGTGGTCTCCTCATCAGCTGAAATCTTCATATCACTAATATCAATAGAAGACCCTTCCATGGCCGCGGTAGAAGCCCTTTGTCTTGGTTGGACCGTGCTATCAATGGGTCTTAGTATGAATTAATGGACAACCGAAAGATATGTAACGGACACGTACGAGAGGGAGACCCGTGCCTTGAATGGGGCTAAGGCAATCCAAGAGCCTGGAGTTTCATGGGGGAGAAGTCCGTTAATATCATAGGCACACCGGCTCTTAGATTTGTTCCTAAGACTTGTTTAACTAAGTATTTCCAATGATATATTTCTAGGCACAATGTGACTCACCTGTCCCGAGATATCTCGCCGTCTGGCCCGTTGATAATATCGTTATTGCTGATGAGGCCTTGTTAGTCGGATATAAGGTTGGCTTTCAAAGGAGGAGACACTTACGTGCTATCAATGGCTTCACTCCTGAGCGCGAAGACGGATTTATCAATACAAGCTGTATTTTCTCTGAGATTTAGGTTAGGCAGGTATCAATGAGTGTAACATTCAAATTATCTAACTTACCTCTCTAGTTTACTCTTACGAGTAGCTTTAAAATTATTCTCACGAGTATGATTCGTTCTGAAAGCTACTTTTTAGAGTTCAATCTTTAAGAAGTATATAGGTAACTTACTCAGTAGTAATATCAATACTTTCCGGAGTACTGAAATCAGATCTATATCTATCCGAGCGCTGACTATGCCTAGCGGCCCTGGAATTTATGTTAGCTGGTCTTATTTGATGCAACATTTTCAGAGCGATAGATATTACCTGCTGGCAGGAGCGCCAGACTCATAGCCAGGCTTATGTCCATAATCGCAGCTAGAATTGAGTCTTATGTTAGTAAGGTTTTTATTTTCAGGAGATGCACAACTAATTACCTTTTAGTATCGCGATAAGGGGTGACGGTACCCCCTCTAGCTCTGTTCTCACGAATGGCGCCAGTGCTGATATACCCATTAGACACCAAAGATATTTGTTCTTCATGAAGCAATAACTTACCGGCTGCTTTCTGCCGCAGAACACGGTTGATGGGTTAAGGGCCGATTTTTGGTAGCGCAGTTGTATAAGCGGGCTTTTGGAGGGTACAAAGATGTCTTGTTGAAGCGGTTCTCCTCATCACTGAAGAATTTGTAAGCTGAGAACTTTACCTTGAACTCATTAAGAAGACGACTCACATCTTATTTTGCGGCATAAACATTGCGCTCACAGTTTGCGGGCCACTAATAGGATTTATGTTATTTAGGCCATACGAAACAGAGGCATGGAGAAGGATCTTACTGCTGAGGCAAATTATCACCCACTTCTTGGCCTCTATCCCCATCCTCGAGCTGGCTTCTCCTGTATATAAATGAGCCAAAATCTAAAAAAAAGTCAGGAGACGACCTACCTCTTAGCCACCAATAGGTTAACTCCGCTAGCTGGAGAGATAGCAAGGTCCTCGATTTCACTAGCGGGAGGTAGCGGCTTTCTCATTGAGCTAGCATTATGATTAGTGCTCGAAAGCTCGAAAAAGAGGAATTGATAGAACTACTCACAATTGAAACTGATGGTATTCAATTAAACCATCGTCATCATCATCACTGCCGTGGTCAGATGCAGGGTTGAAGCGTGTATTGCGGACTTCAAGTGCTGAGTGATGAATCTGAGAATTCCGTGGTTTATGACAATTGTCATATGTGTCTTTACAATTCTGAGTTGGAAGGTCCTGTAAGATAGCCATAGGAACTAAGTCCGCCATCTCTATGCCCTCTCTTTCGGAGAAATCAACTTCAACACTAAGACTGCAGTCATCTTTTTCACTAATTTTCGAAGATGTTAGTGGGTTTGATTTTATAAGATAGATTATTTATAAAAAAAAAAAAAAACTAACTAGTGAAAGAAAAAGAGAGAGAAAAAACGAAAATAACCTACTCATGATCAAAAAACTTTTTAACGGCGCTTGATGGAGTCATATCAAGCCAATTAAACTCAAAGCTCCGAGCTGGAGCGGGGACATTAGGAATAGACAAATCCCCTTCAACAGCATCTAGAGGTATAGTTACCATTGGAGGGGCATGAACTCTTTCACTATCTCGTTTTGCTAGAGAAGATGCAAGACTTTCACGGCTATAGGAAGCTGACTTGGGAGGGGTTGGGGGAGGGGAGCGAGGATTCAAAAATGTTGACGCTCTCAGCTTTAAGTTTTTAGGCACATTGAGGTCTGGATAGTATGCAACATGCTCGATAGGAGGAGTCTCTTGGTGAGACGTGATTCCTGCCATGTTCGATAGAAAAATTGGGGGGAAAAGAGACTTTTTGTGATATTTTCTTGAGTTGAAAGCTCAGGGAAAAGGCGATGATGATGATGATGATGATAAGAAAGAAAGAAGAGAAGAGATAGAAGTAAGAACAGCCATAGGTGACTGTTCAAATAGAATCCACTGCTCAATGTGGGAGATTTTCTACAAGGATCTATCCGGCACTAATCAGATAGCGGTGAATTGTTAGCGGGAAGTTTATTAGAGGAAGGAGGTTCACCTGCCGCTATTTCGTTGTGGAATCTTGACAGTGAGCTTGAGCCGAGTGAATTCCACATGAGCTCCAACCTGAGTATTTAGTGTAATGGGAAGATATGTAATGATATGGGAGTTACAGGTGATTCCTTTGGTACTTATGACTTCTGAAGAGTTGAGTAATCGATATATAAAATTTAAATGTAACGTGACATGTATGTATGTAGAACACAAGTCCTATTCAATCTACACTACATGTAGAGAGCCAACTTTAACCACACAACGTATAACCTACCACTTCACACCTACATGTCCTAAAGGCATGTTCTTATCACCACCAGTCATTACAGTCTTTAAATTACTACCAGTTGATACGAAACTATGTATCTGTTGGACACTCTATTATCTCTGCCTATATTAATACGCTCAGTTCAATGCAGCATCACCTATCTATGCAGATATCCGGATTTCTCCTTAATGTCCAATCATTGCACGACATTGGGAACAATTGCACAGCATTGGGAATAGAAAAAGACTGATCTTTTTTGACCCTCGAGACGCAGAGTTTACGTTTAACCGCGATATGTGCGTGTAAGTGTATCTACGAACTTCATTCGAACCAAACCGCAAAACAGGCCATATATGAACGCGGTCGTCGAGCTACACTACCTAGATAAGGGCATATCAGTATGGTATGGAAGCAGACCACCACCGGCCCTACCGAAGCTGATGCGCACTCCTAGTCATACTACGTATACTACTCAATTGAAGCATAGATCAAGAATCATGATCAATCGATATATCACGACGATACAAACAGGCACAGGTCCTCCGCCTCCGATAAGCGCACCTTGATCTACCATATTTCCTAGGCTCTGGTTGGCTACTGGCTCTGTGTGTAGGTACACACACATGCAACTAAGTTAGTTACGCATATGCGTAGTACCCATCACGCCAGCTAATAAATTTTCACCAGCTACCAGTGCCACTACTATTTGCTTCCATACTGGGCTGGGGCCAGTACAACCATTACTAATCTACTATTTAAAACCGGAAGAAACACTCCAGCTCGCTTCGAGGACGCAAGTCTTACCCCACAAGACCTGCAAGCCGATCATTGGCCACGGTAAAATTCTTCACACACCTCCACCCTTTACCGAACCGATCGGAAGCAAAAGATATGCGACAAACCCGGATTGAACGGGTGACCTCCAGATGGCACCCCGGATAAAGAGACTTCAGTCTGGCGCTCTCCCAACTGAGCTATTATCGCGTCGCATGAAAGACGAGGGGAATTTTGTCATGGTCGCGTGTTTCCGGAGCGTTGTGGCTTTAATTTGGGGGGCCAAGAGACGGGCTAGGGACGACAGGCATTCGTAAGGCTAGAGAAAACTATTATAAACAACCTCCAGGGGTACGCGGAGGCGCGAGGACGTACTCTACTTTTTGGAGTAGGATATAGAAACCGATCTGGATTACTGACACGAAGGATTGATCACAACTGGGGTTTTAACAACTTTAGCTTTGGATACTGCGTGCAAACAGATCGAGCGAAAGATATACGTACATGTATCAAACCACTACTGCTATAAACTCACTTTAGCTCCCAGTCGCGATAAAGAAGCATATATTCCTCATAACCACATGTTTTTTATTTAATACGCCAATTTGCTCGACTACCCAAATTCGCGAATTCAATTGATCCGTAGACCTCTTTATCACCTGAAGTTTCAAAGCATACAGGCTAGATACTCTGCGATACGGCATTTCAAGAATCCGAGCACAAGATACATCGTAAGAAATACAAATAAAACACCTATATGTCCACTCGAAATTAATACTAGCAGTTTCACATTGCACCTTGAAAACCCATGGCCCACCAAGCACCCCCCGCAACACCGTAATATAAGAGCCCCCATCCAATACTAGTTCTCTCCTTCTTCACCTCGTTATAGGTTAGCAGCTCTCGTGAAAGCTTGTAATCTCAGATGGAGGGAGCTTTGTAGCATCTCCCGACAGATGGGTTAGTAGAGTGGGCTGTGTGCTGGTGTGTTAATTGGTTCTTCCTCTTGCGTTGGGGTTCTTACATCAAAGAACATCGAGTTTCTGGCTGCATGCGAGGAGTCGAGGTTGTGATTGGTGTGTTTTTGAGTTTTTATGGTCTTTCGCTCTCTGACTTTTGAGGTGGGAAGTGATCTGGTCAATACAAGCTGGCCATGAAAGTTGATGTGTTCTACGAGTCTTGAAATTGATAAGTATTTTGGTAAACAAAGATTACGTAGAGGGAGATATGAGTTTTCCTAGTGAACAAGCAAAGTAATAGCCTCTTCCCAATGCCTTATTAAACGGTTCGACTTCACCAGTGCACCGACTTCACCTTGACCAAGAATTTACCGCATATCGATTGATCACCTCACACAAGAGAGTTAAAAAAAAAGTTCCTGGACTCACCTCACGAGGCGAGAGATCTATACCGTTGGGGGCCAATGATCGCCAGAAGCCTGTGAATTAATGGGACCCAACTGTTTTCCTTCCAGGGTTTCTTTTGTGGGTTTTCATAAACTATTATTTAGTTCTCTCTATAATTCCTCTAATATTAATATTAAACAAAAGTAAGTTGCGGGTTCTATACAAAAACGTCTATAAATTTATACAACACTTGAGACGCCGCCGCGTCGGGACAAAACAAAACAGAAAGAAAAGAAACCAAGAAAAATCAAAAACTGCAGACACCTTGATGCGCCCAACTCCTAAACATTACTATTAACTGTCACACACACTATTATTGCTTTCTGGGCAGTGCGCGCACAGTACTTAATACAGCGCCTGGCTGCCCGGTGAAGGGTCAATGATAGCGCGTGCCAGAATCAAACCGCCGACAGCTCGCGCCCGCGCGCCTGCCGACTACCGGCCAATAGTCCGTAAATTACGGCCCGGACCTGAACCCGGGCCCGGGCGCCGACCATGCTTCTCCCAGAGCCCAGCTCTAGACATAATTCTCCCTATCATACCTCTCGAGCCTATCGCGCTGCTGCGGCGTACCGGCCCTCGACTCGTGGTGCGGCCCGGAACCGACCGAATGATGAATCATCATCGGCGGATGTACATCCTCCCTCGACTGTCCCCTACATCCAAACATGCTCTTGCTGAGCTCAAAGTCCTTCATCTGGCCGCTCCCTTGCCGGTGTGAATTGTTCCCCCCGGTTACTAGAAGCATTACGACGCCGGCCATGCCGAGGCCCGCAAACAGCACTGCGGCCCATGCGAGCGCGATGCCGTTCCCGCCCTTGAACGGGACAACGGTCGGGTGCGTGCTGAGCGTGCCGTAGACGATCGAGGATGCGGACTGGAAGAGGATTGCGGTGATGAACGAGAGACTGAATGCCGAGAATGCGAGCAGCGCAAGCAGCTGCCCGAGCTTTGTGGTAAGGTTTGTGACGCTCGGCCTGCAGGCGGTGAAGATAGAGAGGAGCATGAGTACGCCCTGGATTGTGAGCGCGACGATAGGTGGGTATGGGGAAAGCGCGCCCTGGATCGAGGCGCCGAGTCTGAACATTTCGAGAGTGGAGGGGTCAAGTTTCTTGGGGTCGGTGCGCGACTTGACGCATGTTAGTGAGCTGGTGCGGTTGCGGGAGCAGATGCCGAAGTAGCTTATGAGCACTGTGGCGCCCTCGCTGGTCTGGTCCTGTAAGGCTCGGGGGGTTACTTTCGCATTACTCGGAGCATTCGGGGCGGCGGTCGTCGTTCTGGCCCGCGACGACTGTGTGGTAGATACCCGTACCCTAGAGAAGGTGCTCAGGGTAGGTGCTGCTAGAGAACTTGCGGTTGTTGTGGGCTTTAGAAGAGTGAGCGCTGGTGGTAGAGAGAATCTGGACGGCGAGCTTTCGGTTGACGAGCTTTCAACCAGCGAAGTTCCGGCCAAGGCGGAAGTGCTAGGGAAAGCTGCCTCCCTCGTGGAGTTTAGTACTATCTTGACGACATGCAGGCCACTTATGGCGGGTGCTGTCGATGTTGTTCCCGATAGCAGGAAGGCTGATGAAATGATTTGTTAGCCAAAGTACTATATCCTCAGAATGCAGAGTGGTTGTGGATTACCTGTCAATATTACCGTCAACAGTAAACATAAGTTTGTCGCCGGTCGTGCAATCCCGAAATTCCACATATTACAAAACATTATGTCCTTTTCTTGTTAAATTTAATATATGTGTGTAGTTTGCGCTTGATGGTAAATTGAAATCGTTATTTGGATTTTGTGTATATCGAGCCCATTTGACCATAAATGGGGTTATATATGTGAGTTCACCTAAAAGCGTTTTCAAATATTCTGTCCATGATGAAACCGAAACCGACTCTGCTCGTTTCATGAAGTTATAATTAGATCTCTAGAACATGACTCGCTGAAGCCGCAATCTCGTTAAGGGCGTCCTCGTGGATTGCGTTTATTTTTCAAGTGTAGTGCAAGTGGTCGGCCGACTCTTGCCGGTACTTCCTTGTTGATGAAACCGGACGGGCATGAAAATGACTTGAAAGGCAACTACAGTATCAAACAAGGGGATGTAATGGTACTGGAGTAATACGGAATTATAAAGAAACCTCCGACTCAACTTGGAGTCCTAATTGTTATATCGAATCAATACCATAGCAATATCGTAACCTCGCCGTATTATATAATTATGCCAGATATTAATCATTCGCTTTTCGGTACTGTAACCCTTCGATCAATTGCAAGACAGAAGTTATTTTAACCGTAGAGAAACGCAGAGAACAACAGCCATCTTGTATCGATATTCCAGATGTCAAAGATCGTTGCCGACAGCTGGTTCTCCATGATCATGTATGAGTATTTTAAATACACATCCAATTTCTTCTGCAGCACTGGCTTCCCACGATGATAAATTATAAACGCAAACTTGAACCATCATAAGTGCTCAAATTACCCCAAAAGAGAGTAAATTATACCCCCACCCCATAACCTCCCTCTTTACAGTCTCCGGCAGAATTATTGCGAAAGTGTGTTTTCCGTGACCGAATAGTCCCTTGGCCCTTGAAAGTTTTTCCCCTGCGAGCACAGGCCAACAAACCATTCTTTTAGCTTTCACTTTCACCAGAAACTGCAATCATTCAAGATGTCCAAATAGCGAAGCGCTCAAGAGTCCCGCATCCAGTTTTCTTTGTTCCATTCCCGTGACATGAGTCCAGTAGCGCGAGTGATCCCCCATGATGCCAATGCCCAAAACAAACCCAAACCCCAAACCACGCCATCATCTTGGAAACAATTCCCATTCTAAAGTCTCAACCCCGCAAATCAAACCCAATCCGTCTCCCAAAGGATGACGTTGTCTTCTGTGCATGCTAGTTACAGTTGGGCCTAGAGAAATTTAGCCAGGCCTCCGGGGGAGATGCGATGCACCGGGATTAACACGCTTGGCACTTGATCCGGTCACCAGGTCAGTTCCCGGATACATAGTTAACTGCAAATATGCAACAATTCAACTTTCGCGATATCAAAAAAAAACTCTTAAACTCGGGCCCAGAGCTCGGACCTTTCTCGGGTAATTCTTCGGTTCAGACATCATCCGAGTACGCCTTGCGACCTCGTCTTTCTCGCCAATCGTTTATCTGGCCTTTTGGTTAGGATAGGCCCGCGGCGGGGGGTGGTACGATGCTGGTGGTCTTGGAGGTCTTGGAAAACTCTTGGACGCTGGCAAATCCGGTTCTTTGGGGGGGCCCAATCTCAAGGGAGGGAGTATGTGTTATGTATGTATTTTATGTAGTTCTGTTGGAAATATTTCCGTGTATGTTGCTTTGCATAATAAATTATGTAGATTGGGTGTCATATCCAAAGTAAGTAGGTAGAGTGCCCTTCATCCCTCTGCTTTCATGTATGTATCTCAGGGTATCCCCTATTCATAATATGTATCGCCTTGACAGCGGCTGCTGGTTCAAAAAAGTCAAACCCAAAACTCGGGTCCTTAGTCCATCGTTTAGGAGTTCAATTCGTTCTGCAATTTCTTCGGATCCCATACCCATACATATATGCGATTATCGCAAACCCACAGCCCATGCGCTAATATTACCGTAGGACGATCTAGATCCACCATGAGCTTATGCACCAATCCCTCAACGGCACTACAATTTTTCCAAGAAGACGCCTTCACCATGACCCCACATTTCAAATAAACGGCGAAGTAAATTGCTAACATCCCACTGGACGCCGGTTTGCACAGCCCATACATTACCAAACCTTGTGTCAGGTGCATGCATTTCGTAGTGATTGGCGGGGGCGACCAAGATTAATCTAGCAAACAGCTCGTAATATCGAAGGGTTTGTCTGCTAAAATGAATTGCAATGTTAGTAGTTTATCGGATTGCCGCACCCATTATGTAGATTCGTGGCTGTGCACTCAGCTCGAGTGAGAGACCATGATTGATTTTCGCCACTTTGGCTACCGGTACTGGTGGCGGTGACGGCATTGATCTGTTTCGGCTGCTGAGATTTAGTTGCCGAGATGTTCTTCGAAGATTCGGGAAATCGGAGGCCAATCCGTGACCCTGACGATTGGACTAAGGGTCTTATTTGTCAGTCCATTCTCCACTGGGATGAGGAGATGTGGGAGTGTTGCGTGTCGGCTGTTGGCAGAGGTATTCTCAAAATGATACCAAATCCAGTTACAAAAAACTTTTCCAAGGGCTGGGCGAGCTGTTACATAGTTTTCCGGGATCTTTGCAAACTGGAACACTGTCTTGGAGTTGAAGGATCAAAGAATGAGTGATCTCCCCCTCCCAGAGGTGCTTCAGGCGACACATGTATGTACCGGGGATGTGTAGATACTTTATGTAAACATTAATTTTCCCGCGAACTATTTTGTAAGCCTTATTATTTATCCTGAGGAGAGAAAGCGTCGATTGCCTTGATCTGGTGACACGGCGTTCTGTTTCAGAACCATGGTTCGCCCAAGAAACGACCAAGGGTAATAGTGAACGACCCGACTAAACTCAAAGCGGCACTGGCGGTCAGGATCTCCCCGATATGGGGAGTGGAATCTGTACTTTATCGACCCAACTTCACAGACCGCCGGCTGAAGAGGGGAAGATTGTCAAAAAAAAAAAAAAAACGCAGACACCTATCGAATGGTATCTGTGCGATAATTGTTCAGAATGAATCAAACGCTGTCAGCATGATTAGAGTGTACTGTATGTATCCCTGGGTCTTAACTTCCAAGGCGGGGAGCAGGCCGTCACCCCTGCCTTTAGTCGTCATGTCTACAAAAGATGTAGCTCTTCATTTGAATGACGAGAGTCCATGAAGGAGCTACTTGAGAGCTCCAATAAAGGTCTAGACAGGGGCCACGAAGACGTTTGTTCCTGGATCTTCTCGAAGGAAATGATCCGTGCCAAGAACTTGTTACTTACTTTTAATGCGCCAGTCCGGCAAGTAACCTCGACTTTGTGATCGGGTTCTGCAGTTCAAGGAAGACCGACCAAACGGTTCAACCCGGATCACGCGACCGCAGCTTATCGCAGGGACCATACGAACACAGGATGGTTATCCGTTGGCTGGAGTCCAATCGATGTTTAGTGCGTCATTGAGGCTCGGCGGAGGCGGGACACGTTGCACACCACACCAGGACCAGGTGTGGCGAAAGAGAAGAAGAGGCTGGGCTAAGCTAAGGTCAACCCGACCTAGGGGGTGAACGGGGTCTGTGCGAGCTGTGAATATTAGCTTCAACTTACGCTTGTTGTGATGCTATGCGCAAGTCGCGTTTGTATGCGAATTTCTCCTTGGGCAAACAGACACCCAACTGAAGGGAGATCCCATCCATCAAGGAGCAAACAGCGGACCCGTGCACATCATGCAGTGTAAGGGCGTGGGATGGCACACTCGTACTCGTCGTTGGCTGGGGACGATAGGCGTAGGTTTGTGAAGGAGTCCATAAGCTAAGCAGATGAAGGATGGATGAGGAGATGGTAGATGGCAGATGGACGCACATGTCCGTGTGTGTATGTGTGTGTGAGTCTGGACATCTGCTGCGATTTCCCCCTAGAGAAGCCGAGAGAATGTTGAGAAAGATGTTGAGAGGGAGCGCGGTATCTTACAGCAGCGTCTGCTTGCTGCTTGCAGGAAGAAAAACACAGTTTAGAGTTTGCATCTCGTTGGATCATGATTAACCCTATCAATGGGGAGACTTGGGTTCCGTAGAGGAGAATGATGTAGTTTGGGACATCTCGATAATAATAATTACAGAGATCATGTAATATGCTCTATCCTTACACGTGCTGTCCATACATGGAAGTGATTTAGAATATGCACAGTAGAGTACCAAGCAGGCATGCATCCTCGGGTGACACCTTTGTTCAATTAAGCCGGCTTGTATCCTGCAGCCGAGCGGACCAATGATTTGTTGAAACTGCGCCCGCCCAGTGCAACTCTACATGATTGTGTTGGTTGGTACCCACTTGTACTCTAGTGAACTAAAAGTTCAACGTGAATATAAACCCTCCTGTACACCCCCTCAGGCAGCTTTCTCTCCTCCCTTACTACGCGGCTCCACCTCTGCTTCACCTTACACATCTCGCCCTTTAGTGTTTACACCACCAACACCCCCAACTTCAAACCCCCATAACCAATTTTTTATCGTAGGTTTTATTGAATGGTCAACCCCACTTCCCTTTCCGCCTCCCCCGCCGCCGCCCCCTCCACCCTCCAGCACAGCTCTGGCGTCAACCATACTTCGATTGCGGACGAAGGCTGTAACGATGACCCCCCGCCTATACTTTCGCCTCCTGTCGGTAACTCGGCAGGAGGCGTCCCTTCAAACCTGCCAGATGACCGCTCTGGCTCGAGCTCAAATACTATTCCGAATACCTCAGACTTGACTCCCGGAGGTAGCAATGGTAATATCAACACCACCACCTCTGTTGGTAGTCACCCGGGAAGCAGGGTTTACGATTATGGCTTCTCGGGTAAACCTTTGCCCGCGACTGCCGCGTCTAGCCCTATCTACGAATCGACCCCGAGTGGACAGAGCTCCACAACAGCTGTAAACACAATTACAGCTAACTCTACAGTCGGTTCGTTCGACGGAGAGGCCCCCCACGCGGCCAGCGTCGAAGCGGTCTCTTCACTTCTCAAGGTCGATCTGAAGAACGGATTGACGACCCAGGACGCAAAGGCAAGGTTAGAAAAAGATGGAATGAATAAGCTTACCAGCGACAAGGGAGTCACTTGGTATAGTGTACTACTCAGACAGGTCTCAAATAGTTTGACATTGGTATGTAAAACCGTGGTTTTTCTTAGCTGAACCCCTTTTTGTGTTTGTCTTTATGCACTCTGCGTAGTTATTGTGTCATCGATTCAACTCGATTACACAATCGGAGAAGAGACTAATCCGATCCCCAAACATATCCTCTGCACTCTTCCCTTTCCCTGTACCCTCAAAACCAAGCAGCTTTACAATATTGTCAAGCGGATGTACGAGAGAGAGAAACTCCTCGGTTTCCTGCAAGGTGGAAGAAGCAAATCAATTCCTGTATCACTTCATGTTTAAGCCACGGAGGTCTACCCCCGAGTTGGCAGATTTTTGTCAAGCTATTTGATTTGCTCCAGGACGTGGGAATTGAGAACATCAGCGGCACAAAGATCCTTGATTTTGCGTCGAGCAATGTATCATTTATCGTCATTTTCTTTTCTTTTCTTTTCCTTTCCTTTTTCGTTAGGGAGAGGACCTAAATCCAAACTCATAAATCACTCTGTTGTCTCGATGTCACCTCGTATGGAGGGTTTCATGAATTCTTGATCTAAAATGTGCAAAACGAAACTTTCTCTACAAGATATGCTAACAGCACATCGTCATGTAGGTTCTGTTGATTGCTATGGCTGCATCATACGGAATGTTCGACTTCATTGAGGGTTCAGTTATCACTGCTGTTATTGTCCTGAACATTGTCATTGGTTTTGTTCAGGACTGGAAGGCGGAAAAGACCATGCAATCTTTGCAGTCTCTCTCTGCTCCCATCGCGTCTGTCATCCGTAACAACGGCCATGTTGAAAAGATCAAAGCCGAAGAAATCGTTCCGGGTGACATTGTCAAAATTGTTGTTGGCGATGTTGTCCCTGCAGATCTTAGGCTCTTTGAGGGCATGAACTTTGAGACCAACGAAGCTTTGCTTACCGGTGAGAGTTTGCCGGTCGCCAAGACTCCTCTCATGACTTTACCGCATGCCGACTTTCCCCTTGGAGATCGTACCAATATGGCTTACGCCTCATCCACCGTCTCCAAGGGACGCGCTGTTGGTATTGCGGTTGCTACTGGTATGAATTCCGAAGTTGGAAAAATCGCCGAACTCTTGAGAGGAAAGCGTGACGAAGACGCTGGAAAGGGCTTCTTCGGAAAAGCCTTTGGAAAGTTCAAGCGTGGAGGAAAGAACATCCTTGGTCTTGTTGGGACCCCCCTTCAAGTCAAGTTGAGCAAGTTCGCCCTTCTTTTGTTTGGCTTTGCTATCTTACTGGCTATCATTGTATTCTCTGCGGCTAAGGTAAGCCTCTACACCTTCCCTTCTAAGTTGAATCTTTAAATTAATCACTATCATAGTGGAAAATCACCGATGAGGTCCTTATCTACGGTATCTGTGTCGCTGTCGCTGTCATCCCTGAATCTCTTATCGCTGTCTTGACGATCACTATGGCTGTTGGCACAAAGACCATGGCGAAAGGCCATGTCATTGTACGCAAAATGCAAGCTCTTGAGGCAGTCGGTGGTGTAACCAACATCTGTTCAGACAAGACCGGAACTCTGACCCAAGGCAAGATGATTGCTCGCAAGGCTTACATTCCTGGTCTTGACGGGATGTTGACTGTCAACGATGCATCTTCTCCATTCGACCCCAATTCTGGAAACTGCACCATCGGTGACACAGTCGTCGATGGAGGTTTTGTCGCAAAGGCGCCTACATTGGAGAAATTCCTTGATGCTATTGCCCTTTGTAATCTTTCGGTCGTCAGGCAAAACGAGGATACATCAATCTCTTCCGAGAAGCCTGCTGGTACCTGGAGCGCTGATGGTGAACCCACTGAAATCTCTCTGCAAGTCCTTGCCATGAGATTCAACCATGGGAAGCCAGATCTTATTGCAAGCGGCAATTGGGAGCAGCTTGCTGAACATCCCTTTGACTCCACCATTAAGCGTATGAGCGTTGTCTACAAGAACACCGGCAGCAACACCGTCGAAGCTTTCATGAAGGGAGCTGGCGAGGTTGTTATCCCTACTTTGAACCTCCCTGAGTCTGAAAAGGCCGAGATCATGAACTTGGTCGAGCGTCTTGCTGGTGAAGGTCTCCGTGTTCTCTGTACCGCTCACAAGACTCTACCTTCCAGCGAGAAGAGCGTGATTGATAACCGCGCTTCTGTTGAAAGTGGTATGAGCTTTATCGGACTTGTTGGACTCTATGACCCTCCTCGTTTGGAGACCTTCGATGCTGTCCGCAAATGCAAGGTCGCTGGTGTCAAGGTTCACATGTTGACCGGAGACCATATCAGAACTGCCACTGCTATTGCTCACGAAGTTGGAATTTTGTCTCCTGCTATCCCAGCTTCGCAAGCCAACACGATTGTTATGACTGCTGGACAATTTGACGCGATGAGCGAAGAGGAAATCGACAAACTCGAGGCTTTGCCATTGGTTATCGCCCGTTGCTCTCCTGCCACCAAGGTCCGTATGGTTGAGGCGCTTCACAGACGTGGTGCCTTCTGTGTGATGACTGGTGACGGTGTCAATGATTCACCCGCTTTGAAGAGAGCAGATGTCGGTATCGCCATGGGTCTCAGCGGCAGTGATGTCGCAAAGGATGCTTCGGACCTTGTCTTGACTGACGACAACTTTGCCTCCATCGTCCGCGCTGTTGAGGAAGGGAGACGTCTGTTTGATAACATCCAGAAGTTCATCATGCATCTTCTCATCTCTAACATCTCCCAAGTTGTCCTTCTTCTCATTGGTCTCGCCTTTGCCGACTCATCAGGTGTCTCCGTCTTCCCTCTGTCACCTCTTGAGATTCTCTGGGTCAACATGATTACATCTTCGTTCCTTGCCCTCGGATTAGGTCTCGAGGAGGCTCAGCCCGACATCATGACCCGCCCCCCTCACGATCTACGCGCCGGAGTGTTCACATGGGAGGTCATCATCGACAAGATGATCTACGGTGTCTTCATGGGCGTCCTCTGCCTCGTCTCCTTCGTCATCGTCATCTACGGCTATGGAAACGGCAATCTCGGCCACGGCTGCAACCACGCCTTCAACGACACCTGCGTCGACGTGTTCCGCGCCCGCGCCACCGTCTTTGCCGTCCTCTCCTTCCTCCTGCTCCTGACCGCCTGGGAGGTGAAGCACTTTTCGCGCTCGCTCTTCAACCTCGACCCGGCGCGCCACCGCGGCCCCTTCAGCATCATCCACACGCTGTGGTACAACCAGTTCCTCTTCTGGGCCGTCTTTGCCGGCTTCGTCATCACGTACCCTGTCATCTACATCCCGACCTTCAACACTGTGGTGTTCAAGCATATGGCTATCACCTGGGAGTGGGGTGTCGTCGTGGGATGCTCCGCCACATATCTTGCCCTTGTGGAGAGCTGGAAGGCGATTAAGAGGTGGAAGAAGATTGGCTCGGCAAAGTTTCTCAACAGGGTACAGGCCGATCTCGAGGAGGGCCTTGAGAGCGGCGTTGCCAGTGGGAGGAGTAGCAGGAGTGGTACGATCGTGGAGGATCAGACAAAAATGTAAAAAATTGCATGTTGCGCAGTAACGAGTTATGATGGGTTACGGGGCGACTCCTTGGGTTGGTTGGGTTTGGGTTGGCTCTGGTTGGGTGGATGGGGTTTTCCTTTTTCTTGCAATAAATGAATGGGTCTGTCTGGGTCGGTGATTTGAAAAATGTCCTTTTTTTTTTATGTAGCTTTAACTCTTATCTTACGGGGTACATGTTGTATTTACATGATGATTATAACGAATCATACTTGATGCTTGAGATAGAATATACATGTTACGACTATTACTACTACATACCACTACTTGATACCATCCTACTATCTGCGAACAAGAAGTTTCAAACGTGATACCAATTAATCAATTCACCTCAGTGTAAGCCTTAGTCAAATCTCAAATCTACACATCTCACTTCTAGCCCAGATTGTAAATACAAATCCCACGTAGCAGTAGCACCAGAACATTCCGAAATCCTTCCTTCCACCACCACCACCACCACCACCGCCGGGTTGAAACCAAAACCAAAACCAAAACCAAACCGCACCCACCCATGTCACAAGACAAGACAAAAAACAAGACCAACCCCCAAGCCAGATCTCAACCCCGAAAAGCTTAAATCCAACCGTACCCGGACGCCACACAGATAAACGTTCCGCGCAGGGAAAGGGGAGGAGGGTGACGACTGACACTGACTGAGTAGAGTACGCACACGCTCCCTCCCTCCCTCGGGATCCCTTCAACCACACAAACTAGACTAGACTAGACTAGACTAGAGTACAGACCTTACTCAGGGGAGGAGGGGTGTCATCTTGACTTGCGTTGCTGTTGAGATCTACTCCATCTAGCAGACAAAGCAGGTCCACTCCCTTAGGTGGCATGTACTAGAGAATTACTCCCCACTGGTAGAGTACTCTACAGGCCGTCGAGATGTAGAGTACCTGTCTGACGCGCGTACTCCCTCCACCTCGAAACATCTGCTGTCTTCCCTGGCGCGGGGGTCGATCACCAAGTCTTACCACGGACAGTCACTACCCGATTCGGAGGCACCAAAACCAAACATCCGGCTGTACCTGAAACTTACAGCGGACATCAGTTTTTTTTTTTTTTTTTTTTTTTTTTTTTTATTGTCTTGTCTACTTGGCTGATGGATACATAGCCGGCCGGCGTGGAGGAAGGAGAAAGGCAGAAAGGAAGGCTGGAAGTGAGAAGTTGTTCCAACCAACAGTACCTACATGTAACTACGCAATATGTGATGACTACATGTACTTGTACTTGTCTCGGCCGGCGGGTTAAGCTTTAGTGGCTTGCTGGCTGGCGCAAGAGTTTCGCAGCATGTGTGGATATGCGGCAAACAAGCTTTTCACGATGTGATATACTCTTCTACTCTACAGCTGCTGCTCTAGCCCGCCATCTCGGAAAACCAGTGATCCGGTGGTTATTATCTCTGATACATGTACTCTACAAAAACGTCGGCGTGATAGGTGGATGAGTAACTGCTATATACATGTATGTATAGTACATAACTTCTGCTGTGTATCCATCCACCAATAAGCTAATCCTGATGGAACTTCCGGGTCTGGAGCCGTTAGGGTACATGTAGATATGCTGATTACCGCGAATAAGAGCTCACCAGCTTCGGTGGGGTCCAAAGATGTTCGTGATCCACAAGGAGATATTTCCCAGATTGAACACGATGGGGTTAGGGCTGCGGGGCCTACACGACATTGCATCTTCGGATTTGAAAGCAAGAACATCAAGCTTCAAACACGCCCTTGAGATACATGCATCGCTACTCGAAATCGTTTTGAAAACAGGCTGACGGTACGATATTCAACACCGTAAAAATCCTTGTCTATCCACAGACAGCTAGGTAGGTACATGTACCCTGCTCTATGCTGCCTGGCCCAATAGTTATGCAAATCGCAGAGGCGATACTCGCTTCAGGTGACATCCTCGCGTACCCGAATGCTCATTCATACGGAATCATGTTTACTCTGCCTCGAGATGCTGTTCATTCCTCTTTGGGCAACCGGAAGCAAGGAACCACTTCCCCGGACCGGCCGCCTTCCCTGTTTGGTGCGTAATTAGTAGCATCAACACGCTTGTTTTTTCGGCTAAATGTCTTGGGGCCTCATCGTGGTTATAAATCTGTGTAGAGTAAGGTGGAAAACCTGCATGTTTGAAGACGTCCGTGAGGCCCTAGCCGGATGGTAGGTCACGTAATTTGTATAATGGCGCAATGCATATAATTTTATGTTCACCCCGCATTCGCAACAATTTCTGCTCCAATTAATTAATTACGCAAAGAAGCTTTCGGCCCCAGACTAGTGCAGACACAGATTATATTAGCCTAGCTACCCAGACAGTCAAGATTTCATTTCCCGGATACCGCAGCTGGGTCAGAAACCTGGGAGTAGATATAAAATAAAACATACTTAACTTAACCTTAAGCAATTCCCCATCATTTCCTCTTCTTCTAGATCAAAGAATCCCACCAGTCTATCCGTGATCGATCACCATGGCCACTCTACCCCATCCTTCCGCCGACGACGTCGACGACAAAATCTCCACTTCTGAAGCCGACAATAATGCTACCACCACCCATCACCTACCACCCATCGGGATCCGGAACCTTTCCCCCGAAGAAAGTTTAGCCCTCGAAAAAAGGTTGCGTAGAAAAATTGATCTGCGACTGATGCCCATGTTAATCTTGATGTATATCCTAAACTACTTGGACCGTAATAACATTGCCGCAGCAAGATTGGCGGGATTGGAAGATGAATTAAAGTTAACAAGCACGCAGTACCAGGTGCGTATCCCTCTCCTCCGCCCGTGGTAGTAGTGGAACGAAGACTAACGGAGATTTGGGGTGTGTGTTGTTTGATTAGACTTGTGTGAGTATTCTGTTTGTGGGGTATATCCTGATGCAGGGTAGGTACATGTAGCTATACGTAGTTACGTTTCCTCAAATAATGGCGTTAGTTCATGCAATTTCTAACTGGGAACGTAAATAGTACCTTCAAATATGTATCTCGACAAGATCGGAAGACCATCGATATATTTACCTACTTGCATGGTGATCTGGGGTGTCATTTCTGGGGCCACAGGCGGAGTACATAACTTTGCGGGATTGGTGACTTGCAGGTAATGCACTATAAGCTCCGACCGGCGTCACCGCTGAGAAGCCACGCTGATTGTGGCTATTGATAGGTTTGTGCTGGGATTCGTGGAAGCTGCTTACTTTGTATGTGAATTATTGGTCTTCAATTTGTCCATAATGTTTGACTGATGCTAACCTGACCTTTAGCCTGGGTGCCTGTTTTATCTCTCATCCTGGTACATCCCCCAAAGATGGGCTATTTCGCCGTGTTTGAACAAATCTAATGCGATGTGGAAACAGGTATACTCGTAAAGAGCTTGGCTTCCGAACAGCACTCCTGTACTCTGGTTCCTTGATCTCCGGAGCCTTCTCCGGCCTTCTCACAGCTGGAATAACAGATGGAATGGACGGCGTCCGCGGAATCCTCGCGTGGCGATGGCTCTTTATTCTTGAGGGTTCTATCACTGTAAGTTTAATTCTCCCTACGTTCTTCGTATATTCTTCAGGGTGACTAACACACGATAGGTCGTTGTTGCAGCCGCTGCATTCTTTATAATTCCTGATTTTCCGAGCACGACGAAATGGCTTAGCCCGCAGGAGAGAGATATGGCCATGTGGAGACTAGAGGTGGATATCGGAGAGAGTGATTTGACAGGTTCGGAGAAGCCGGACTTACTTCATGGGTTGAAGTTGGCTATGGTGTAGGTTTTGGCCAGCTTGCTTCTTGTGTGATGTCCAGTGCTTCGTTGGCTAACAAGGGAATGAACAATACGTAGTGATATCAAAACATACCTTTTGGTAAGACGAAATTTTAAACTGGTATCAGCAAAGGGAGTTTGTGTCTAACAAAAGACCTCCATCAGATGTTGTGTATTTTTACCATGGTCGCCGCCGCTTCAGTCACCAACTTCTTCCCAACGTAACCAACGACCCTTTCCTTGGTTTATCTCCAGTACGTACAGCGTAACTGACGCTTTATATTATAACCCAATTAGCGTTGTAGCAACACTTGGTTATAGCCGCACAATCTCACTTCTTCTCACCGCACCTCCATATGTGAGTAATATCATTCCCCCAGTTTATGAATCATGAATTCTCACTCGATCACATTTACAGGTTTTATGCATGTTCACAGCCTTTTCAAATGCTCTACACGCGGACAAGACCGGCGAGAGGTACTGGCACATAACACTGCCACTATGGGTAACCAGCACTCTTCCGATCTGAACCCTTCCTGGAAACTCTGGTGATAATCGGATAAAAAGGTTGCTTTAGTTGCCTTCATCATCGCAGCCAGCACTACAGCTCTTGGCCCGCGTTACCGTAAGTCATGATTTGATTAGCTTTACCTATAGGGAAGAAAGGTACTAACATTCTCCTCTGAAGTCTCCATGATGCTCATGGTTCCTGGAATCTACACGGTATGCACACACACGCACACACTCCAGCTTCCACCCACCCCCAACTTAAGTTAACTTGATGTGATACCTAGTCCTACGTGGTCAGCTTGTCTTGGATCTCAAATATCCTCCCCCGCCCACCCGCGAAGCGTGCCGCTTCAATCGCCGCAATCAACGCCGTCTCCAACTCGAGTCAGATCTGGTCCGCATACATGTACCCAAGTATACTTTTTCTCGTCTCTTCCCACTCATGTTCCCCCTCCTCCTCCTCCTCCTCCTCTTGTTCTTTTACAGTTACTTAACAACCGAACAGAATCTGCTGGGCCTAGATACGTCGTCGCAATGAGCGTCAACACCGCAATGACCTTCATCAGCATCTTGACAGCGACAGTCCTGAGAATCTACTTAACGAGACTGAATAAGAGGCTTGATGAGGGTCTCCCTGTGCCAGATGTGGTACCGGACTCTGAGCAGCCCGAGTCGGCGGAAGAGGTAGGGGGAAGGAGGAAGGGGTTCAGATTCCTGGTCTAATGGAAGTGGAATGAAAATAGTGGACTACATATATCTTTCTAGAGGGTTATTTGTGAGCTACCATTTAGTCTCTCGCGCGGGAAAGAGCTGGGCTGCCAAATAAAAGAACTCTGTGGTATTATAAGTCACTATATGTCGCGGTGCGACCTTAACTAGCCGCAACTTAGTAAAAATATGTAGTCATAAGGGCAAAGATTTTAGGCATATTTTGCTATTCCAGAAAAATGTGATACAAATCGTTTGACTCCAATACGGAAGAGAACAAAATGGGGGTGTAACGCAGGATTGGGTATGTACTACTACATGTCCTGTTTTAAATTCCTTGACAATCTTTAGTTCGCATCTTATCTTGAATTCTCAATCATTGACTTTCCTAAAACCTCATAAATTCTCTAGCTAGATGTTAGACTGTAAGCGTATAAATTTTGGTTTTAGAAAATGAGCTACACGTACCTACGCATCTACATGTTCGTCCCAAGACGATGGATCTTTTCTAAATTATACAATTAACCAAGATTAATCGAAATACTTCCTAGGCCTGTGACATCGACGACGAGGATGACTACGTCAGGTATGCTATTCAGATCCTCTAGTGTGTTAAGTTTGCATCATAACCTAAGATTATTATTATATAAATTGATATATTAGGCATATTGATTTTGTGATGAGTAGAGTGTTCATGTAAATATTGTACAATGTCATGTATCTACAGCTAGGCTGTGTTACGATAATATTAAAAATTAGGAAAAGGTGACCATAATTCCGCCTGATAAATTTTGTACATATATCCGAGCTCAAATAAAGAAGAATGAAATGGACAAAATATAAAAAAAGGATTAAAACTACCAACTTGGCATATATAAGAAGTGAATATGTATTTCATGAAACTGCTCGTGACCATTCGTCCCTGAAACTTGAAACTCATACTCCGAGGGCAGTCCATTGTTGAGTGCCTCTCCACTCTAGGATAAAACAACTACGCAAGTCCTCTAGAAAATAAATCTTGCCTTAGTTGAACTTGTATCTCCACTAAGGGACTCGTCATGAACCCAATGCTGGCGGCAATATCATTTTCCGCTTGCCGAAGCGGTTCTTCGTTGGCTGAAAAATCACGAATAACACCGAAGGATCGAGGTCCTTCAAGAACGTGGTCATTAGGGTCTAATGTTGAATAAACCTCAACGGTAGAAGTACCAATAGATTGAGATTGCGTGGTAGATGAAACTGGAGGAGGTGATGTCGGAACGGGTGCAGAGGACGGAGGTACAGATCGTGGTAAATGGGGCACAGGAACTCGCGATGTCTTTCCTGTTATATTCTTGAGGGCTCTTATACATCGTTTATTAATATTTTTGTATCTTGGCAGAAGATTCTTTGACGAGTTTGCCCTGCCTGTGGAGGGATTCTTTCCGCTGATCTTGCCATCCAAGCCTTCCTTGTCTGCCACTGCTGTCGTTGATGGCTCATCTCGATGGTTTGACATTTTATCTGAACGCACGATCGGGACTTGACCAGTGCTTCGTGGTAAGCTTCCTGGGAATCCGGGGGAATTGTATAAGGGAGAATAAGTTTCATCGAGTTGGTCATCTTGAGAGTCACTCTCTGGTTCTTCTTCCACTGGCGTTGGAAGGGGCTGTAATGAAAGAAGTGACATCCTTGGCGACATATTCTGTGGTGCAGAGGGCGGATAGTAGCGCGTGGCATCTATATCTGGGTAGAAGATTGGAATGGGTGATTCAATACTTCCACCAGGCCTTAGTTGTAGCTGTTCCAGGCTTCTTGTGTGAGGATTATTGTATCCCAGTTTCTCCCAATTCGCCTGTGCTCGAAGGGTATTTCGGGCCCATTGGATGAGATGGTCCTCGCGGCCATTTGGTGGGTTTTTTTTCTGCGACTCGCTCCAAATTTCTCGCGCTCTTCGAACCTCTTCCTCAGTTGGCACTACTTCAAAATCGGAACTTAAACTGTTCCTTCTTTTAGCGTTAATCTTCTCAGCTTTGTGCTGCTGCTCCTGCTCATCCTGCTGCTCCTAATTCATTCCATGAGATTAGCAAAAAATATTCGCATAGCACATCCACAAATTCTTCTGGTAGTAGAATTAAATTACATACAATTTTCTGGTTATGACTCCGAGAAAGGGCTGTTCGATGCATTGAGTTGCGCTTTCCAAGGCGTTTATCCGAGCTGCTGTTGCGGATGCTTTTTTCTGAATCAGAAGCTAGTATTGGCCCTGGGTGCCTTTCACTCTCAAGCTCTACCATGGATGGGTTTAGATGAGCCGAGTGATTGCTGCGTCTTCTCGGCTCGAATCTTCCGGATATTAGATCAGTAGAGCTTGTACTCCCCCGATAACCCAACATAGGAGATGTCTGCCCATTTTCCACCTTGCCCAAATCAACTGGGACTGAATGTTTATTCTCTTTTAACATCTTCTCTTCGACAGAGTACGAATCGCTTATGGACGGTGGGCGTTGTTCTATGTGTGAAAGTCCAGATAATGATGTATTATATACCCAGTTTGAACAGCTTGCCAAAGAGCTTGATGTGCGTGACCCTCCACTCGCTCCATAGCACAGGTCCAACCTATAATTTGTATGTGACAATGAAGGTTTTTGGACCGGGCCATAAGAACTCCTAATACTCCTATTGCTGTATTGTCCAACATTTGAGCACTGATCTTCGAAATAATCGTTTGTACCATCATTAGATGATGTCGAGTTCCGATCTCCATAAGATGCTCGAGGACTTTCATTATATCTTTTTTCTGACGACTCCCCCTCAAACCTCAACGTCAATTGGGATTGTGATTGTGTCTTATCAGCCTGATTATTCGAAGATGCATACGATGCCGGACGTCTCTCATCTTCTCCGTAACTCCAATGCTCTCTCCTGCCATCATTTTGAGAATTCATGGTCCGCTGAAGTTATCAATAAGCTACCAAACCCCGTAAAAAAATGAGGGGGGCAGGGGAAATATACTGTTTCAAGAGATGGTGGTTTCGGTGACTTTGGGCTATCCCCCTCAGTTGTTATCCCCGTCAACGGATCGGCGGTAGAGCAAGCGGCCCTCTGACATCCAGCACACTTTATTTCCTGTGTTACAATTAACTTCATCACGATGCGTATTTTTATGTCAACAGTATTGTTGCATGCCGGGCAAACAATCGATTTCTTGTTGTAAGTCTTGATGCCTTTGCGTATTCCACCCACGGATTTCCGTATAAATAGCACAAGTTTAGCCATTTTAACTTGCTGGAGTTGTTCGATTTCAGTACTTTGAGGCGTCAGATCCGTTTTTCTCTTATCGGTATATAGTGACTGCAGCGATGTAGTGAATTATGATTAACTTGCAGGCTGTAGTTGGTAGTCAAATTGTCGTGTCAACGTGTACTAGATTTGACTTATATCATTCGCAATAAGTTTCCTTCGAAGGAGGCAGAGCACTATTTGTACTGGATGGGTAGACAGGAAGTCCCGCCCCATCATTCTTCAGCAAGGCCCCAATGGAGATCTGTTTCATCCCATGTATGTACCGCCGGTACTACGCGGCTGTGCAGCAAGGTGGTTGCCTAGTTCTCTGAGAAAATTAAAATGGGTTTTCGTGCCATGCAACCGTTCATTAGGCACCAGAGCGCCAAGTTCTCGCTTCAACAGAAAAGAGATATCTCGAGTATGGAAGAGTATGTAATTAGTTTACCAAGGACCATCCATTTCCATAACAAGATCGAAGATGTCATGGTCAATTTTGGCGGAATAAAGCTCAAAGATTATGCAGATAGGACCGCGTACTAGCCTAATATTTGGTGTTGCACAACCCTTTCTGTGCAAGTTGGCAGCCTATCCCATGAACCGTAGAGGCCTAAGGTTCCAATTAGGTACTTTGCAACTCCAACCTCGATAAAAACACAAAAACAATATAATTCAACCCTGTTCACTGATAACAAAGAAGTGGGAAAGGTTATTAAGCGATCCCAATAACAGCTCCTAATATAGCACTCACGGAGCTGGTGTTGCTGTGGATTGAGAATTAAAGGTCACTTTATTTCAAGTGGGACCCAATTGGGTCCTTAACTCAGTTGCTACGGTTGATGGGATACCAACATTTGAGAGCCAGCATTGGGGCCAGGAACGAGCTAGGTGTTTCAGTAGCCAGATTCCGTTGCAAAGGGGTTTACTCTATCCTTACCATAGTGGTGATCATTCTCCCACCAAAATCCGCTCAACCAATGTTGTCAAATTAACGGGCCCTCAGATGTCACGGAGGCACGTGTATCTAGATTCTACATAGATACACGTATACATTGCAGTACTATAGTACTGTCTACCTTACATAATTGATCGATTGATGCATGTGCGTATATACATGTATGTATTAACTGAGAGGTACATACTTCGGGGTAGGTCCTTCGTGCAGCCTCCACAGTGAGGTGTCTTCTCACTTACCCCAACACAAGCACATGTACATGTATTTCCTAGATTCCTTATAGTTATGGAAGAGCCAGTAGATGCAGAATGGCTCTTATTGCTTTAAAATTGATGCCCATTCACAGGATGCTCTCTTTTCAAACACATATAGGCACAAGTACATACATACATGTAGATACATGTAGTATTCCTAGGTTAGTAATGCAGCAAGAATTAATACGAGCCAGTATTGATATGGTATTCTTTTTTAAATGCTGGTTTAGTTCCGTATTATGCGCTAATCTTGCAGTCCTGTGGTAATGGTTTCGCCTCGTTTTTCATACTGTACCTATCACCATTATCACATTCCAATCATATATCTCAAGAAACATAGCAGCTGGTTACAAGGTACAGATATATCTAAATGTAGTTAGAACAAGTAGGTTGTTTTGGGGATTACGCAGAATATGTGATACGAAAGTGTAGAGATATACATGTAGTCTCATAGCCATCCCCAACTTTTGGTGTGGTAGTAATTTATTGTTGCCCACCAGGTATAGAAATATTAAAAAAATACATGTATTCAACCACCACACCACCAAGGAAAACGGCACTATACCGGATTAGGTCTGGCAACGAGACTACTCTAGAGAAACTTCCCTTTCCCAGTGATTTAGAGCCACAGAATATCGTTGTTCCACTTCTTGGCATCGTAAAGTTCAATCCTCTATTACGTGCTTAATGCACATATATACATCATATTACTCCAGGTGAAGTCACTTGTAATCGCGCGCTTTGACCTCCTAATAGGGACTGGTAATAGGTCAACCCAACCATAGCCTTAAGCTTTAGATGTCCCTCCCTAACCTTTTCCCTTATAATTACATGTATGTATCCTGCAATGACATGCATACAATGTACATTAATAATCAAATCCTATCGTTCCTCTCATCGATATCAAGTACGTAAAGATATCTTGATAGTATTGTCAAACGTGACTACTAACCAGGCCACGCACTGGACTACATATATACCAAATACATGTAGCATGTAGCTAAAAGTAACTATATAGTGCATTAGTTCTTACATGTAGTTAGTTGTGTGTATTCGTTTGGTCTGATCTCATCAACTGCCGCACTCAGAGGGTCCTTGCGCTGGCATAGGATAGTGGTCTTATACACGCAAGTATTTCCGGTACATAAGATGTTGTATACATATATGTACTCATGCGTTTATTAAATGGTCGGAATTCTCAGTAGAGTTTGGTTGCAACGATATCCGACCATTAAATGAATGCCCGAGTATGTATGTACAGATAAGTACAGATTGTAGAATCCTGTAGTGTAATGAATCCTACGCACAATTCACACAAGATCAATCCTTGCAGCATTTACATGTAGTACAGTCGTTCTAGGGTACCCCACTAAGCTACATGTAACTCTAACCCTAATAATGCTACCTCTGGATCCTCTACATCTGACTGCAGTAATACGCTGCTTCAAAATGATTGTCAATGAACGATGCAAATGATTTGACCTGACCAGTGCCTATCTAATGGTGTCGTTCCAACATCAATGGTCGAAGTACGTGTCTCGCATCATGATTTATAATTTGAATGTTAGATATGTGCATACATTTAAACCGCCAAAGCTTTCGATCAAGCTCCAGAGACGTGCCAAGTGACTGTACACGTGCAGGCAGGGTTTAGTACTTGAAATAAACTGCGCGGGATGTTTTTTGGTCACTCAGGCCAATATTGGAATCTATGATGATAGGTTAATGTAAATCCCTCACACATAATTAATCACCACTAAGCTTTGGTGGCTATATTTTAGACATTACGAGGCCATAATGTATGCACTGCTGATATGTCCTATGTTCTCTCCCAGCGACGAACACGCCCCATTCGGGAAGGGTCGTGGATGGGGCATCCTCTTCACGAATGAGGTATCAATTTAGCGCTCCGTTTGGGAACACACTTTTATATCGGAAAAGTATTCCAATTACAATCTATATTAATTATGAGCTTCAGGAACTATATAACTTCAACTAAATGTCCGCTGAGAGACCTTATAGAGCCTTTGCACAAACAGAGCCAGTTCTATTTCTGGCAACCTGCGGTGCTGATCTGCCGTCAGCCAATCAGAGAATCTGAATTTAAAGCTGGAATCTTTTGCACAAAGCTAGGCTCAATTATGAGCGACTAGTGGCGAGAGCTTGCAATTCGGGGCGTTCTGCTACAGGTCATTAAATAATAGATTGGAGATTATCCACCAACTACATGTAGGTTCACTGACTACCAACTATGTTCAATGACTACCAGCTAGGTTCAATGACTGGCAGCTACATGTAGACTCAAGAACTAGATCAATTATCTAGCAAAACTGGGTGTTATTGTATGGGAAGCCCCATTTTTGAACGCTCAGGTACACCAACGCGTTCCCGAACATAGTGCGTCCGTCGCTAGGAGAGAACATCAGTGCTGTCAAAATATACACTTGTTCCATTTTATAGCTTCCACAAAGGGACCAAACCAGGTCATTGCTATTCAGATCACTCATGGGGCTATAAAACCCTAAGACCGATACTGTAAGGCAACGTACGTTAATTCAAATTGACTGTCGACTGCCAATATCGCTATATGAACAGATACCCAAAAAATGGCTGGACGTGGAGTAGCTGTCCTTAAAGGGCTGGATATAAAGCCAGAGCTAGGCGTTCTCTTCTTGATGTGCGAGTGACTCCTCGTAGAATAATTAATGTCGACATATTTTGGACCTTTGTCTCGACCTTCTCCTCCAGCATTTTTTGCCTCAGCATATCTTTCTGCAAGCCCTCAGAGTTGTATTTTCAGGGAGTGACCTTTATCGCAACGGTACCCTGACTTCAAATAACCTATAAGAACCCGATATTATAGGCGGAGGCTGGATCAATAGCTGTCCTAGTACACCGATAAGAGCTGTGTATGGTAGCCCTAATTGATAAACGATTCTGGCAGCGGAGGGGAGATGTATGAAATCAGTCAGTCTATTTCACAGATTATTGTACATAGCTCTCACCAGGGTAATATAGGTGTAACTAGATATACCCCATATTCGTCGGCCATAGAGCTAGCAAGTTATAGGATCCTTGTAAACCGAGTCACTACTATTTATAGGACCAACCCCTCACTTCTAACAACCACCACCATCTCGCCATATCTCCAAATATATTGCGGTGAGTCCTCAGACGAGCAAAATAAAGATCCCTTTGACAAAAAGGTTCAAGGCGACGAAGTAGTTGAGGTAGCTGGCAATGAGGACGACTAGAACGACCATAACGACAATGGCGGTGACATAGAGAGTGATGAGGGTAGCGAATATCGCGATTGTAATTTATATTTCGAAGGTCAACTAATAGAAGTGTTGGAAACAAAAGCGAAGGCCCATACTACCTGCGGGATAAGGATAACTGAGAAAGCCCAGATAGTATATAGGTCAATCGAGGATTGGAGTGGAGATGAACTGGAGGATTGGGTTGCATTTGATGCAGCTGCGCAGATGAACGTCCCTGAGAGCCTCCCTTATAAAACCCTTTACACCTGAGGCTCGAGCCGAGAGCCTAGATGGTTTGAAGATTTTTATCAACTTTTTGGTTTCCCTCAACAGGTTAAAGTATTCAAACCCCACATATTTGTATGTTTGTTTCTTATCGCTTCCTTTTTCATTGAGAAATAGAAATGTAACGGTGTTTCAGTTAGTCGGGATCTCTGCTCCTACATTAATTGCAACCGAGTGACACCGCCGATCAAACATAACTCATAACCCATAGATCTCTAGACTCAACCAGTACAATATGATGGTGATATCATTATTCGTACAGGAAATACTGGAATAAGGATATGTGCCAGGCTGGCATCGGCCCTGAGTCTCGTATGGACTCTATAGCTCTAGATAATTGAAACCACTGAGCCTAAACTGTCAAAATCGTCCCTGTATATCAATACATGTACCTCTCTCACCTACCTGTATGTGCCGCTGGCCGAGGACAGTGGAATTTCGATTTAATCAATGATTATCTGGATCCAGATGATTACAGGGGTTCTGAGTGACTTTGAGTGGGTGGTAGGAGCGCCTATGAATCTTAGGTTTGTTCATAGATATTTCGGTATGATTTTCTCCTGGTTCTCGTGAGCTTTATTTTTCCAACAGTGCTAAGGTCTAATATCTAATGTTAGTTACTCTATATAAAATACAATAGGTGATACCTTCTCTGCCTGTAGTACCTATTGTATCGAGTCGGATCTGTGCTCATGCCATCCCTTAAGCTGTCGGAATTTTCACTGCTTTTTAGCGCTGGCGATCGCCCCAAGCAGAAAATCAGGACTCCCGGAAGAGGTTGATACAGGTCACAACGCTTCACGGCTAGATCTAGAGAGGTGCTAATGATACCCAGAGCGGCATTAGCAACAAATCAAATCTTGATGTAGTAATACTGCTGCCCACCATGGCTAAACATTCGTACCTTGAAGACAGAGGAAGGGATACATGTATGGTGCGATAATTATAAGTCGTAGACCCACGCCAGCAGGAGTAAGGTTGATTTTGTACTCGGTCGTTAATTAAAAGGTCGGAAATTTTAGTAAGCATTTGGTTGCAACGATATCCGACCATTTAATTAACGCGCGAGTACGGGCAAAGTATTAATATACCAACCACCACAACTGAAGATTTGGTTCCGATGGAATTGTAGATGCTCCGCTCCGACCCTGGCCATCGAAGCAAAAATGATTTTAGTTTTGATGCTTGGTGCTTTTTTGTGGTGTGGGCATACCATTCATGTAGAGAGTATAAATTTCATCCTTCGGGGGCGGGGGTGTCGTTTATGAGTCTCTCGCCACATCTAATCTGTGACGAAATAATGATTCTAGCAACATGCAACAGCGGAATTTGTTTAATCCGAGGATCATTTGCGTTAGCTTCTAAGAACGATTATTATCAGGTCATTGGTAAGCACATGCGAAAGACCGAAATCGCCTAGAGATTCCGAGACATTTCTCCATATGTAACCGTGGCGGACCATCAAGAACCCCCCAAGAGAATACTTTCCCAGTGACCGATGGCGCCAAAATTCTTCTTTTTATGTATATAGTCACGAACTATATTATATATTTTTCGTTGTTTTGAATCTCAACTTTAATTAATAACATCAGTATTACGGGTACGCCACACTGCGCACTGACATTGACATTAAAACTATATCACGAACACTTTTGCTAAGTGGCTGTATATATAACTTCGCAGCGCACATCGTGGTCGACACTTGTGCCCGAACTCAACGGAACTCGCTCCTTTACAGCACTCCAGAATATTTATTATATCTAATCATCTCTCATTGACGAATTAAGCACGTCTCCTTGTTCGGCCTGAGCACCAATACTTACGGGTTAATGTCCCCACAGGAGGAGAATTCCGACGGAACTCCTTCGTTACATACCTCGGGGATAAGTTCAATTACATGTATGGCTTTATCCCCCCCGAGAACAGTTGTTTCACTTGTCGGAGAATCTTCTATCAGTAGTGTTTGTACCAATTTAGCACGATGGATCTGACCTATTTTTGGTATGTACTAGTGATAGCGATGATAGTGATAGCGATGATAGTGATAGCATATACATGTAGGTATATAATAACGACTTATATAACTATATGGCTGGGGTATATTGCAGTTATGTACATGTAATTCTCATTAAAATTATGATACATTTAATGAGAATTACATGTACATAACTGCAATATACCCCAGCCATATAGTTATATAAGTCGTTATTATATACCTACATGTATATGTAATATTTATACATGTAGGTATACTCTATTGACATGGCGCACGCAGTCTTGAAAGTGACTCTGAGCTATATAAGGAGAGATAGAGCTCCATCACGACCGTACCAGGCCCCGCATACAGTATTTTCTAGTTGTTGTGGCGAGCACTCTAGACGGACGACCTTAAAAGCAGAGGAAGTTTTAAACAAATACAACCACTAGCAGTAAATTTGCAAACCCTATATACCAGCGTTAATTGCCATCATCAACTTCACTCCCAAACGGCACACACAGTTTTATTCTCCATTTTCTCCCTACTAACGGGGGTCAAGCAAGTGCTGTTTACTACAACGGTCGACTCCCAAACAAGCTCTGAGCCTTTTAGCCTACAAAGAATAAGTTGCATGTATCTAAAGTATTCGCCTTAATACTAGACCCTCCTACTTAATGCGCACACTTGATATCTGTGCTCATATATACTGTTTTTGTGCGTATACTGTGGTATAATAACTAGGCTCGACTAGATACGTCACCACCCCTTTCATTGCCGTTCTGACTCGAGGTGTTGACTACTCAAAGACCCCCCCGCCCTTTCAATTTCTCCTATTCTCGTACTAAACATACCCTCCATGGATCGCTTCAAGTCTATCTCAAAATCCGGCTGGCACCCTAATTCATCTTCCGAGCCTTCCTATGCCGGTGCCGCAGAATCAAAATCTTCCACATCCAGTAGTGGTGGCGTCACTTCACGATTAACAAAGAACTTTAAAGGGCTTGATCAAGTGGTATATACACGTCTCTTCGTCCTAGACCTATCGAATTCAATCTAATTGACAAGGCGGGATGGGTGGGTAAAGGTGGATCAGAGAACGACAGCACAGTCAATGTACGTCCAGTCTCTACACTTCGCGATCCCGCAAGTTTCGGGCCTCCACCGAAAAGAGTCACAAACACGCCAATTGCAAGCCATAGGGAGGATTACCAGTTGAATGGTGAACCGTCTTCACCGGCAAAACGACCTCCGCCTGTTCCGCCTCGACTGCCACCACGAGATGAATCTGTGCTACCGCAACCACGGGACGTAACAGACATGAGTACCGGTAATATAAGCACATCTGCAGTGGAACGGCTTAGCAAGGCTGGGATTTCGGTACCTGGATTTAATATGGCCTCGGGTTCATCATTGGCTAAGAAACCGCCTCTTCCAAGCGGTCCAAGGCCTTCTGCGAGCACAGGTCTACTTAGAGGAGCCCCTCAAAGCGTACCTACCGAAGGAACAACTTTTGCGGAGAAGCGGGCGGCCGTGACAACAGCCAGCGCATTCTACAGAAATCCAGCTTCGGTTTCATTAACGGATGCCAGTGATGCTTTGAGGACTGGGAGAAATTTCCAGCAACGGCACGGGGATCAAGTTGCATCAGGGTACAAAAAAGCACAAGATATGGGATTAGACAAAAAAATACAGGGGTACGGAGAGCTTTATGCGTCAAGGACTGAGATTGAGAGTGGAAGTTCAGCAGTGTCGAGGAATTCCATTCCCTTTTTTCCGCCGGCTTTGCCCGCGAAAAAACAACCTTCCCCTGAGCTCCCTTCTCGGTCTCCAGTTATACAGGACGTCGTTCAGGATCTTTCTGAACTCGGAAAGAAAAGACCTCCACCGCCTCCCCCGCCCAAAAAAAAGCCAGCACCCCCGCTACCAATCAAACGAGCATCCACTGATTCGCTTCCTTACACTGTCACGGCACCGCCTCCCATAATCCCACGCGCAACCCGGCCATCTCACTTAATATCATGCTCTGTGCTCCAAAATAATGGTCTCCCAACTCAAGTATTCCCTGAATTGCCAAGAGATCTCGATCTTTGCCTCGAAAAAGCATGGTTTTCAAAAAATCCAATTGAGCTTCCACCAACTATAAAGAGTATAGACGAAAAAATGTATTCGTATTCTTGTTCATGGGAACGTAGCCCTTCTGGGAGAACTAAGCATACTGCTATATTGGCTATACGATGGACACTCAATCTTTCTACTACCAAAATCAAAATCACTTGGGATGCCTCCGCGCCAAGTGTTACTGCTAAAGCAGAACAAAGACATTTCTCCCCTCCGTCCTCTCCTCCGCCGTCGAAAGAATGGGGAACCCGGATCATTGGATGGGTCAGATCCAGAATTGGTCAGCAGGTAGGTAATGGTGAATGTTGGACACTCGCTGCCGATTGTTTTGATAGTCTTCGATCGGAGGACGAAGTTGCTGGAGAGCAGAAAATAATGTCTGCACAAGGAACAAGTTTTGGTATCTGCATATTTTCTCATTATCCTTCCCTGCAAAGCCAGCCTTCGGCATTGCCTGGTACAAGCTTGCAGCCAGGTGATGTTTTACAATTCCGTTCTGCTAGATGGATTCGGAAGGATTCTACTGGAAGGATTATTTTCGAAATGCGAGCAGGAGTGCCGGAAGGCGCAAATGGGTGCAAGGATCATACTGCTGTTGTTGAGACTGTACTGTATGATCCTCAGGGTGGAATCAAAGTTGGTGTTTTGCAACAGAATTCAAATGGCGTGAAAACAGTTGGGAGAGGAGAATATATGCTGGGCACTGATATGGTTGAGGGAGGCGTTAGAGTATTTAGAGCTGTGGCGGATGAGTGGGCAAAGTTCGAAGCTGTCTGGTGAGGTAACTGCCGATTTCTCTAGATTATTGCATGGCAAGTAAAGAAAAGAAGGAGGGGAAAGGAAAGATGTCCCGCTATTCTTCCAAGGACCTGATACAATGAGGCTTTTTTTTTATCCTATTACCTGGAAGCTTGATCCCAGAGCTCTTTTATGCCGTGAAACCAACAGACAGGGAAACGCGGGAAGATTATTGTTTGTGAAGTCATGTGCCTGTTTGTATTTTTCGTTTGAGGGATTCTGGACGACAATCGCCGATAGTTAATTTGATAATCAAGTAACGAACGGCACATAATAAACCGTTCGCTTTTGAAGTATTGTACACGCACAAGCCTTGCTTAGCCATGAATTTGATTTTATCAAGACCATCACTTTCTCTATATCTCGTATTATAATTGCTTAATATGCAATTCCCTATCACTTTAATAACTACAGTCGCCCTCCGCTATAACGAACGTGCATATTGGGTCATTTTTCGTTCGGTACAGCAGATTATTCGGTATTATTCGGTATAGCAGACTAAATTCTTTGCTGAAGCAAAAAAGAAGCTGGCCCAAGTGGTTCGGTACAGCAAATATTCGGTATAGTGGCATTCGTTACATCGGAGGGCGACTGTACATACATACATATACGTATGCAAAGTGTATGGATAGAGAAAATTCATTGGGGTGCTTGCAGCGGGGTGTTAAGGTCATATCATATGTTACACGGACAGACAACGTAAACCCTGCGCACGTCTCTCGCGCGAATCCAAGTTCAATACATGAAGGTACATACCCTAAGAAAGATCATTCACTTCTGTTTCAAAGTAGCCCGAATTTGTTTAAGTTCCCTCTGTACCTACATACATTTACATGGAGGTACTGGATTTCGTTCAGCTGTGACATTGTTGCGCGATGATGTTCCTCGGTGGGTACATGTATTGATGTAATAGGTGGATCTTGATTCCTGCCACGTACCGCCACCTCATCTCATCTACAATAAACTCAGTAGTTGAAGCTATATCTAATATCCAACGTTTTTCTCTACCCCTGGGCTCGATTGATCTGAAACAATTCTTGGGCTGAACCTTATGTACCACACAACGTGTTGTATGTATCCACCTGTAACACATTGTACATAATTCATCACTCGCTTCTACAAGGAGAGCGAAACCTGTTCACAGGTATATTACCTAGTATTTTAAATAAATTATAATAGACTTAAGTAAAACTAAAGAAGCTCATTCCGCTCTCGGCTCAAGTAATCCTCGATCTTGACTATATGTACTAGGGTGTAGCGAAAAGTGATCAGAATCTGATAAGACAAATACACGTATTCACCGCGACATTCATTTATCAGATTCTGATCACTTACCCTCAACACCCGGTACATCTAAGTAAGCCCCGCGCTCAACGATCAACCCTTCTACTAGCGCGTTAATGTGAATTTATAACTTGGATTTGTTGTCTTGGGGTCTGGCATGTCCAGGTCGAAAATCGGTAGTTGATTTTAATATAAGTCCCGCAGTTTTTGCTTTTCTTCGACTATGACACCAATATCCATGTCCATCTGTTGTAAATTTACCGCATCAGCTAGGAAACAGTAGGTACTGTGTCAACGGCTTATGTAGAGCATGTAACTTACCAGACCTTTGAATTTCTCCTCATCACGCACTATGCAGGTTATATCAGATATTCCGCCACTTTTAGAGGTGCGGAAACCTTGGACTCCTTCCCCATGCGGTCTTCTTTACCATTATTCCCGTGTTTTTCGGTAGGGCCTGTAACTATTAACATGTATGTACGTTAGCGTTGTTGACTGTCGCTAAGATTCCAGGCTACGGTGCTGTACTTACCAATAACATCAACAACACGCAGTATCAGCAGCAAGGCAGGGTCGTGTTGTCACGATTCATTTTTCAGTCATAGCCTCGTATGGGAAGGAAGCTGCTTGTCATCTCTTCATTCAAAAATGAGGGTTCCCCCTTCCAGACAATGACTGTTAAATAATCTGCTGCAACACACAAACACACACGAGCACATAGGTACACACACATACACACATACACACACACCTTTTGTGTTTTCATATCCTGCTGGTTTTCGCGCAGCCGAAACAGTATTATCTTGCCGATAGCCACCTCACCGACCCCACCTATACCCCATATAAACGGCCGTGCCCACTCCAATATCGAATAATCGGCCACTTGGGCCAACTGATATGACGGTGTTAATGGGATCCGAACAGCCCACCCCGGCTCACCATATGACGAAAGTGATTGTTCCAACTCCTTGTGTTGATGGTGTTTTGACCTCCCTTCACAGGCTAGCTCATCGGGTACTGATTCGAGTCCAGGTGGCAACGTCCGTATGTGGAATATAAATAAAGCCGATTCCCCTCCGCAGAAAATGGCGATGTGGAGGAGATATTTCAACAATATACTCAACCAACACCCTGTGGTATAACAACAGATGAATGACGACGATATCGGGTGGAATGGTAGATGAGAGGATGGGCAAGAAAACATTAACGGACAGTGGGTGGTTGGGATCATTGGATCGTGTGTCGGATACACCCCCCAGAAAAAGAAATAGCAAAGGCATTCATATATATTTCTCTTGAGGATTATAGGGATTGAGTCTTTAGGAAGGTCCTTTCTGACATCGTTTCAGGGCCACCCGTTGGGGGGTCTCTGGGGCATTCTTTCCGATATATTGCTCTTTCCCCGGTGTATAGGTATTCCGCCTTTCGCCTTTCCGGCTACATCAAGGTGTTTTAGGGCCACCTGTTGGGGGGTCTCTGGGGCATTCCTTCCGATATATTGCTCTTTCCCGGTGTATAGGTATTCCGCGTTTCGCTTTCCGGCTACATCAAGGTGTTCCAGGGTGCTCCAGGGCATGCTATTGGCCGAGGAGGCTTTCCGAATCAACAGCGCCACCGGTGCTTGAATGCCGAATTTTTTTGTGGACGTTAATCGGCGGGAAATCCGGGAAACTGATGGCTTGTGAAGCGGATTTGGTGCCTCTATGCATATCTAATGGCCTCTTTAATAAAAGCCAAATCCTAGGGGGCAATATTTGTTTCCACCTACCTACCATTCATAGCCATTAGAGATTATACTCGATACACCATCAGCATTTTCGTGGCGGTGGTGGCGGTCGCCCACCACTGCGCGATGACGAGCCATCACTCAAGCTGAAAACCGTGGCGGGCAGGACGAAAAGACTTTCACCGATTTGTACTCTTCGCGGTTTATATATCGATCTATCCTGAGCGTCGGATTTTTCACGGCGCAGTATTGCGGTGGAAGTATCGGGGAACATTCTTGGACTGGAGTGTAAGGTTTGGAGCCGTTTTTGAACCAAGGATATATATTTGTCACACAACATTTTCGATTTTGTTTTTCTTTTTTGCCCGTTTCGTCCATTCGCATAGCGGGGTAAAACCACACAAGGAAATTTTTATTGATTTACTTGCTTTACAAGAATGCCCGGCGAGATCGAGAGGAAGCGCCGCATGCCCACTACTTACTCACGGTGACCAGAAAGAAAGATATGACAAAGAAAGGCAGGAGAGAAACTCAACAAGTTCAACTTATAAAACGAAGACAAATGGAGAGTAGCGGTGTTTCGCTAACGGAAAGAAAAGCAGGGCATTCCCACGACAAAAAGCAGAAAAAATGATGGACTGAAAAATGTCTTTGTGGTTCCCATTTACACAACGGAAGCTTTGGCTTCTGACGGTGACGAATCGATCTCAAAGCCCCAACGCAGCGAGTTTATCGAAATCATCCCGAAACCCGGCCCTACGTTCCGATCCGATAGGTCTTTGGAGCTCTGGAGACCACGGTTGCTCTGTTTGAATAGATATTTCAAGATGCGGTGTAGGCGGTTGGAAAAGCGGCCTGTATGGTTGGTTGCGAGCATGGGATACTGGCGAGGGCTCAGGCGATGGTCCAGGGGAGCCATCTGGCACGCTGCTAGCGAGGACTGTGGTAGGAGAATTCCGAGTGTATCCCTCATTCATAGGCCAAGTCTCAGTGACTATATCGCCTCTGCTGGCGCCACCACTGTCGGACCTCACCGTGTGAGGATATTCCAGAGAATCTTCTCCATACTCAACGCTCTCGGATAGGTCCCTACGATTATGATCGAGAGTCCTTATAGGCACCTGAATTTCGGTTGACCCCAACGATGGAACAGTGGTTACATCATCATCCAACTCGTTCATTGCACGGACAACGGGGGCACAATTCCATTGGGTGTCTAATGGTGGGCTCGCTGTGGCGGAATGGGTTTCACGGATAGTCGAGGCGGTAGCTATTGGTTGTTGACTGGGCTGGTTGGATAACGGAAGTGAATTTCTACCTGCTACTGCCCTCAGAGGGTCCTCTAAGCTCGATGGGTTAACAATCTCTAACGGCTCCTCGGCTTGCGAAATTGAGGATGCGCGATCGACTCGGTTTACAATATCTTCGGCAGTGGGTCTGGGAGATGTTAAAGTAGATGGAGTAGAGGACTGGGTTGTGGTTTCCACCACTTGCACCACCTGGAAGACATATATGTCAAGAGGCAGAACGGAGGCAAGTGTCTGAAGTTTGGCCATATCCTCAAGTCCTTTTGTGCTGAGAGTAACGAAGCTTGGTTTATTCATCCTGTTACTCTCATCGGATCCTATGAAATCCCTCACCGACGCTACTTCGAGAACTTTGGACGCCCTCGTCGACTCCGACTGTTTAGAACTCGATGGACGATTCCGTGCTGAATTGGTACAATATAGTGGGGGGATCGAATCCATGTTAGGCTTTTGTGTAAGCTCAGCTGATTTGTCGAATTCCTGTTCCGCCGTCTTTTGGTGGCGAGCAGACCCGAGAGCCGTCGATAAAA